>JAGQAX010000021.1:28372881-28972881 GCA_019142605.1 Cephalopholis sonnerati
GACATTATCTAGCGCTAGCTGGCAAGTTCTGTCGGCTTGTTTAAGACAATGGAGGAAGATGATGCGAGTACTGAATTCATATATACTCATTCCAAGTGCAGGAGCGCACTCTAGCACAAACTGGACGGTTCATAAATTCGGAGCACCGTCTGAATGTGCGGTGCGGTTATCTAGAGCACCGCACTCTTGGAGTGGTAGAGCGCACTCTGGGCACTCTGTCTGGGGAGACGGAGCAGCAGAGCGCCAAGCGTTAACCTTTGTTAATTCATATAAAAACATAACACTGAGTTTCTTTGATCAACAGGGCTCTCATCTTAGTGTAGAGCTTCAGACTGAATTTACAGACACACCATGTCAGGTAACTCACTCTCCAGGACCTCGAATGTTACTTGAATAAGTAAACACTGACCAACAGGACCAGACTGGCCGACCCGTATGCTCTCACTCAGTGGATGGATGATGTCACACACAGGAATCCAATCTTACAAAGGAGGACGACACTTGAACGGTTTCCTCCGGTTTGTTTTGCTATCGAAGCTAACGTTAGCTAATGTGCTAAAAGTTATCATTACAGAGAAATCCAATCTTCCTCTTAATAGCTCCCCAGTTTCTGATGAGGTGGACATGATAACCCTTAATACACATAACGTTCTTCATCCCTACAACAGGAAATACTTTGTCCCTAACCTGATCTGAAGTGTGCACTGCACATGTGAGCATTTTTGATGATGGCCTCCGTCCAGTCCTTAACCAATCCCAGCTGATCAGGAGCA
Organism: Cephalopholis sonnerati; assembly: GCA_019142605.1. NCBI lineage: Eukaryota > Metazoa > Chordata > Actinopteri > Perciformes > Serranidae > Cephalopholis > Cephalopholis sonnerati. Next base: position 28,373,655 of record JAGQAX010000021.1, read on the forward strand.
TTGTTTCCCTGTGTCTTAGTGAGGCTATCACACGAACTTACCAAAGAGCTAACTTTGTACATATTATGGTGATTCAAACAATATGGGCACGTCAAGTGGTTGTTGTGCACATTCTAGGGTGAATGTTGACCCTATGAAGTTAAGAATGTTTCTAACATGCATTACTGTTTCTTTGGGAGTACTTCCATCCATCCACTTTCAACCACTTATCTGAAGCCGGGTCGCGGGGACGGCAGTTTGAGCAAAGTATTCAAGACGTCCCTCTCCACAGCAACACTTTCCAGCTCCTCCTGGGGGACCCCAAGGTGTTCCCAGGCCAGATGAGAGATGTAATCCCTTCAGCATGTTCTGGTTTTCCCTCGGGGCCTCCTACACCTCCTGATCAGATGCCCGAACCACCTCAACGGACTCCTTTCGACGTGAAGGAGCAGCGGCTCTACTCCGAGCTCCCTCTAGATGGAAGTCCTTGTTGGACATAAACGCGTTGTCTGGCCAGGGACTGAAATGGTCACACTCCAAGGAGCATTGTTACAAAGTTTAGATACGATTAATCTTGACTTGACAGTGACACAAATATTCAATTCAAAATTTCTAGCTATGTCAGCAGCATGGTTCAAGGGATGGCACAAAGCTGGCTGAAGACTCCTTATAATCTAGTTCATGTAGTGTATTTTTTTGTATCCTCTATGACAGTGGTCCAGCCACGGGGTCCAGATTTCACCTCATTAGTTTAATGTCAACATATTTTAATATATTCAGCATCATACTATGTCAAATAGCTGTCCCTTCTTCACTCATTCTGCAGCAGAAAATGGCACTTCAAAACAAAAGCTCTGTGCCGGACATTCACTGTACTTCAGAATAAAGTGTGGTTTTGAGCAACGGGCAGGCAGAATGGACCTGTGACCCACTTTTGGACCACGACCCACCAGTTGGGAACCACTGCTCTATTACAACCTAACCTTCTTCTATGAGCCATCTTCTTGCCTTTGCCTATCTTCAGGGACTCAATGAACATTTTATGTCTTATTTGATTATTGAAGCACTTTAATTATGTGCTGTGAAAAAAGCCCTGGCAGTCAGATCACATCTGCCATATGTGCCCAGACATAATCATGCTGTTTCTTGGAAGCTCACATGGTTAGTCATTACCTCGCAAATCTGGTCATATTCCAGGTGAAATAACCCAGAATTGGGCGAATCAGTCATCTGTGCTTTGATGGAAAACTGAAAGCAATAATAACATGTCTGGATGCAAATGCTACGGTGCTACAGAAACATCATAAAGTTTTGGGGTTATTGGGTTATGGCAATTTTGTGAGTGTGTCCCAATTTTCCAAATGTATGTGTTACACTTCAGTGTGTGTGTGTGTGTGTGCTTCCTCTCAGTCCTTGTACAGCATTAATCAGAGGAATGCTGATAATTGCCCGGCTGCATCGCTGTCCTTCTTGCCTGGGAGAGGAAGCTGAAACAGGAGAAGGGTGCCGAGAGGTATGCCAGCATCCGGCCGCTAGCCACCTCTCCTGTCATCCGCGCTATGCCAGCCATGGCATCCAGTGTGCAGGCCAGCGGAAGACAAAGCTGGATGCTCACAACTCAGCCGCACAAACCGCCCCCCTCCGACTCCTGATCTGTCTTGATTTGAATACAATGCAGACAAACAAAAGCGTATAGGAGCGCTGACATTTCTGACATTCGTTCCAAATCATCTGTACAAACATAAAGAGAAGAAGTGGTGAGGAAATCTACATCACAGACGTGTTTACAACTGCAAATGCAGGAGACTAATCTTCACAGCATTGTTTGCACAGGCTTGTGTTCAGCTGTGTATGTAAATGCACTCTGTAGGATTCATACATTCTTCTTCTTCTCCTGCGTAGCACCATTTTTCTGTGAGGGCCCTTCCCCTGCAAATCTTGACATCTCTGCAAATCTCATCTCTATCTGTAAAAGGAAATTAATCTTGTAGGTGTGCAGTTCCTCTCTTCTTATCTTCCATCGTTTCTGCACATACCGTTAAGAGCAGCCTCATGTAGCACTGTTAATGTGATTACCAGTGCACCCTGTGCTATATAGAGAGTTGGGTTTTCACATATTGGATTTCTCATCCTCTCACATTCCTGTCTTTGTTATGTAATGCATACATTTTGGTAACAAATTTAGAGTGCTCTAAATTTATCGTGTCTTTCTGTTCCGTTATTTTGCTGCGATGCTCAAATCCCCTTTCTGCACATCCTGATTCAGATGTTTATTTAATCCCATTTACTCCACAGTCTGCGTGCAGCCCGTTGCTTCTTGTTGTGCTAATAGCCCGACGGGGATCAATAAAATCTTGTATCAGTTATAATTGCGTTACAGGTGCACTCTCTTGGAAGCTACTCGCTGCAGTCTTTGCAGCTCCACTGGATCAGTCGGGGTTTAAGAGCGACTTGACAGCGACTCAGATGAGAGCTCTACTATTTCACATCCTTGGCCAAAATACTCCCGGCCGCTCTGTGTGTTTGGGCACAAACCTTAACACTCAGGCACCTGGTGAAGATGAAGCAAAGGCAGCTTCTGACATCCCTTCCATTCCCATTACTGAGCAATTTAAACATTTAATTTGATGCTCATAAGCCTAAGCATGTAGGCCAGTCAGCACGCAGCGGAATCTGAGCAGAGTTTCCTCATTTATTCACACAGAAGGCAATAAGAGATAAACGCAGCTTCAGTCAGACCATATATTGGCTCAGTCACGCCAATCATGCTCTTAGTGAGATGATAAGCAGGGTTATGCATTAACAAGATGGTTGTGTTAGAAAATGTTAATAGAAACATTACATCTGAACACTCTTTATTGAGGCATTACAGCACATCTGTGTAAAAATACTGACATTAACAAAATAAAAGCTCATCAAACCCAAAGCAAATACATCTTTTTATAATAACAGTAAAAAGAAAAGTGATGTGTCGCCTCTTTATTAGACCTTTGTGTTGGATAGAAATCTAAATGTCACGTCTATAAATGTATGATGGAAGTAATAAAAACAGAAGTAGTTCTGTTTACTTTCTCTACAACAGAGGAAACAATAGCAGGTGGTGTTAACACACTGGAAACAGCTTTATTATGAAGGAAACACACTTAACTGGTCTTTCATTGTAGAAGGTGATAAAGCAGGACGGTTTGTCGTAGGTTGACGCAGACGAAGGGAGGAATAAGAGGCAGTCAAAGAGGACTTAATGGGGATGCCATTGTGTAGGTTAACTGCAAAAATCCAGCCGGTAAATCAAATTAAAATCAACTTTCCCTCCATGTTCTGTCCAACATCCTTTTTCCTCAAAATAAGGAAACACATTTCACTGAGTTTGAACACCACAAACACAAATGGAAGCCTAAATAAAGGAGCTTATCAGAAAGAGAGGGCTCTTATTGTTAGTCGATGACAGGAGCAGAATTGCAGCCACGGCACTATTAAATTGTACTCTATTTTAAAAATCAGTACATGAGACACATCTGCTGTTACAAGAGCCACAGAATTTTCTTACCACGCCTTAAGATGCACTCATGCAAACAACAGGTTCAGACTTCGGGTAAAGACATCTGAGATGCATCACTGAGCAGGAACATGCAGCAGTTACTAATGTATGAAAATAGAAAGCAAATGGCCACTTTATTAGGTACACCTGCTAGTACCAGGTTGGACTCCCTTTTTAATTCTTGGTGTCATAGATTCAACAAGGTGCTGGAAACACTCCTCAGAGATTTTGGTCCATATTGACACGATGACATCACACAGTTGCTGCACATCCATGATGAGAATCTCCCGTTCCACCACATCCCAAAGGTGCTCTATTGGACTGAGATCTGGTGACTGTGGAGGCCATTGGAGTACAGTGAACTCATTGTCATGTTTGAGATGATCTGAGCTTTGTGACATGGTGCGTTATCCTGCTGGAAGTAGCCATCAGAAGATGGGTACACTGTGGTCATAAAGGGATGGACACGGTCAGCAACAATACTCAGGTAGGCTGTGGTGTTTAAACCATGCTCAGTTGGTACTAAGAAAATCTCCCCCACACCATTACACCAGCAGCAGCAGCCTGAAGCGTTGATACAAGGCAGGATGGATCCATGATGCCAAATTCTGAGCCTACCATCTGAATGTGGTTTTTCCAATCTTCTATTGTCCAGTTTTGGTGAGCCTGTGTGAACTGTAGCCTCAGTTTCCTGTTGTTAGCTGACAGCAGTGGCACCTGGTGTGGTCTTCTGCTGCTGTAGCCCATCTGCTTCAAGGTTGGACGTGTTGTTGCTTCAGAGATGGTCTTCTGCACACCTTGGTTGGAACCAGTGCTTATTTGACTTCCTGTTGCCTTTCTGTCATCTTGAACCAGTCTGGCCATTCTCCTCTGACCTCTGACCTCTGGCATCACTGGATTTTTTCTCTCTTTGGGACCATCCTCTGTAAAGTCCTAGAGATGGTCGTGGTGAAAATCCTAGTAAATACTCAGACCCATGCCACGTTCAAAGTCACTTAAATCACCTTTCTTCTACATTCTGATGCTCAGTTTGAACTTGCATGTCGTCTCGACCATGTCTACATGACGACATGCACTGAGGTGCTGCCACGTAAATGGACGTTTACCTGTGTAAAACCATACAGTGTGTAGCCTTTTATATCTGCTCTCGTCACACTAGACTATAAACTAATTTCAGCTCACCTCATTCTGACAGATAAAGAGTTTCAGTGGATTCATGAGTCATAAACCGTGACCGCATATTAAAAAATGCCATATTATTTTGGAAACCACAATGTGCTCTGATGAAGAAGAGTCTGTGTCTCAGAGATATGCACTTGTTTGCTTTGTGTAGTCATTAATTGACATGCTCTATCATCACTCTCCCTGTGCAGCTGGGGTATTTGCATACACAGAGGAACTTGGGTTTAATGCATGATAATATATTGGCTGCAAGAATTAAATATATCGTGTTAATTCTCATGTTTTTCACTCTTTATTTCACTTTCAGTTCATGTTGTGTTGTGCATGAATAAGTGTGGTTGTAGCCCATCTTGTTATAGTTACTGTAATTTCATACAGTACACTCAGCGAGCCTATGGGTGGCAAGCGGAAGAGGTGAAGAGCTGGGTGAGGGGGAGGGAAGAGAGATGTGTGTGTGTGTGTGTATGTGTGTGTAAGTGAGTGAGAGAGCTAGAGAGGAAGAGTGCAGGGTGCGCTCCATCCACAGCCTCACTACACCGGACTGTCATCCTCCACCAGCTCTCCGCTCTCTGGTCCAGTTCCGTTTTCCATCGGCTTCACAGCATGGGGACGGTTTAGAGACGCACCGCGGAGCCGTCAGCAGTTTCACCCGCTATCAGCAACAAATTCTCTCAAAGCTCGTCCGGCTGAAGTCAAAAATAATGATGGAGTATTGGAGGCAATGCGCGCTGTGGTTAATAAACTGCAAGGTGCTTCCAGCTAACCACCGGGTTACATGGGAGTCTGCACAGGTATTTGACTTGGCCCAAACCCTCCGGGATGGAGTCCTGCTGTGCCATCTGCTCAACAACCTGAGACCCCAGTCCATCAACCTGAAGAGATCAACCTCCGACCGCAAATGTCACAGGTAAGACGCGACTGTACACATCTCTGGTGTGTGTTCCTCTCAGCGTCGCCAAACTACAACTTGGCCCCGCTGAGGAGAGCGCGACCAGACATCGTGTGAATTTTGCTAGTTTAAAGTTTGCTTCAGTGTCGGCAAAAACATCACACTTGCTTACACGCCACTACAGCTTATTATAAATTAACACAACTAAACATAAAATTCGGCGTAATATAATCCACAAATTAGTACTTTCTTTTAGGAATATTTCAACTTTTTGGAAATTTGGTTGCACCGCTTGCTAACGCCCCTATCGTATATTTTGGTCGCGCTAAACCGCAAAAAAAGAAGTCAACAACTATATTAGAAGGATTTAAGTTCACTTTAGTGGATGATAGCATGTGAAACATAAGCCGAAGAATAAAGACGAAGCATGTCACTGTAAAAACCTCTTAATTGTTGCTTTATTGCTTACGTGCTTGTGACAGTGAGCAAGGAAACGCTAAATCGCCCAAGATTTGAATGGACTTTGGTAGCGATAGACTAGAGCCAACTTGGTGCTATAGAAAGTCATACTGTGAGCGAAGATGACAAAAACAGGAGTTTCTTTGATTGTTTTGTGTCACTCTGTAGGTTAAGTTACTCATAGTGGCTGTTCCTGTTGGGTCAACAGTGAACCGTTACACAGACAGGCTCCATGTACACAGCTCCTCAATCTGCCCTCTGTAGGTGATGAAGATACACAGATAGAGGTGAAGGGGTGATGAAGCTGTGTTGTGAGCTATCCTGATCAGAGGAATGGCTTTATCTCATAGGAAGCAACAACATCAGGCAGTTTTATTATAATATATTTATTACTGAGAATTCAAGAAATTAAGATATTTGTGTGGAAATATGAAGTGACAAAGGTGATATTTTTTAGGTTATAAATAACTAACTAATGTAACTACTGCTGTACCGACAAACAACTCAGTCTTTATTAGTACTTATTTTAGTTGGATAAATAGCTGGTTAGATTGAGAGCTGTGGCCACGTGGCTCCTGTTTGTCAGCCACCATCTGCTTCAACAACAGGACAGCCTGAGCCACCAGCAGATTAATATTCGCCTTCATATCTGTGAATCTGGGCGTCTGGCTCGGTGTCAACACACAGTGAGGTAGACACTTACCTACTGAGCCTGCAGACCTGCTCTAGAAAAATTAGGCTTTAGAGAGAGAGAGAGAGAGAGAGAGAGAGAGAGAGAGAGAGAGAGAGAGAGGACAGTATGTGTATGCAATGATGCCCTAATGTTCTCATCTGATGCAAAACAGGTGATTAATCTTAAATTTTAGTGCTTTGAATGTTCTGCAAAACTGATTAGGAGAAGAGGATTAGGTTCATTTCCTGGAAAAAGTCAACTCAGCGTCTTCATATGATATGCAGTTACCGTTCTCTCACAATCTAATTGGGTATCCGCTGTTGGACTGGAGCGCACAGGTCAAGTGGAGACTTTTAAAAAAGCATAGAGGACTTTAATGACATCAGTGGCAATGGAAACGAACTGCTGAAGGATCCGTTTACTCAGAGATTTCTGAGACAACTGGATTGGCAGTGTAAGAGGAGAAGTCGATTGGTGCGTTTACCGTTAGAAGTCGTGCCGGCGGCAATACGATTACAGATGGAGAGCCATCAATAGGTCAGCGTTTGCTGTCAGTTGTGACATAATAACATACAACGGAGCTGCCATGCGTGGAGAGGTTGTGAACCATACTGGCGCTCAGCGCCTGGCCTGGCCTGGCCCAGACTGGGTTATTTTTAGGCAGGGTTTGTTTTATGCATGGCTGGGTGGCTTACTCACACAAGGCAGTGCTGGAGCTACAGTCAGAGGTAAATTAGCGTCAGGCACAGGCACATACATTAATGAAGCAGGTTCAGGTGTGTGGGAGCGCCACTGTTGGTGCTGTATTTCCCAGAGGTCATGTGCCAGTCGAACACTGTGTCTAGTAGGAGTTTTCTCAGTGGAGTCTGAGGTTTTTAGGTGATGCTCGTTTCTCTGGCTGCATTGACCCTGATGGTTATAACTTCTCATGAACAACACCGACTGTAGTTCGTCTTTTTTTTCCCCAGAGATGTAAAGTGCATCACTTCCAGGAGTTTTACTGGAAAAAAACACGACCAGAAATCACTGTTGTGATAAAATCTGTGTCAAAATCTACGCTATAAACTGATTTGAATATTAAATATCTGTTGTGGGGTTTTACTGTTTCATATGTGTGTCAGTAGATCATGACTCGTGGCTTCCCCTTTCACACACATTCACACCATGTGACGCTGGATGCCAGCTCCCTCCACAGTGTGAGCACAGTTCAACTAAAAATGGGTGTCAACACACCCCTCCCAGCAACTTTCCTCCCTCCGTCTCCTCAAAGTTAAATTTACATAACCGAGGGCGGAGCTGCTTCCCCTTTCATCCTGCATAATTCATGAGGGCCGTGGCAGCCACTTTATCATTGGCCAATAATAACACATGGGACGCCGCCGTGGACTCACCCGTGGGACCCATGCGATGGAAAGACAAAGGCAGTGAGGGGACAGAGCTACAAAGAGTCTGCACGGCCTCCATAGACGCATCTCCGAGGACATAAAGGGGCCCTGAAGGGCTAGCCCGCTGTGCTGGTGTTAGCCGCGTAATTAAGGCGCAGCGCATATGAAGCTCTGGAGGACTCACATGTGTGGTGTTGGCATCAGGGCGGGCTGCGTCTCATTCTGTAACATTAATTGTGTTTAGGGAGATTTGTGGGCGGTATAGGGAGCTCTGGTTGGCAACAAAGAGCCAGCACACTACATGAAGGCAGGACAGAGAGGTGTGACGTAGCTGAGACTGTCTGTTTACTGATGAAGATCTGTGCCCTCGTGGTGAAAGATGAATGATGCATGGGTTGTGTTTGTTGACTCTGTGCAACGCTGCGTGAAATTGTGAAGTTTACAGGGTTGAAAAGTTTCACTGAGGGTCAGCGTGAAGCTAAACGTTCACCGTCTTTGATCACAGCGTCACAGGGCTGTAATGAACCAATTACAGAGTCTAGACGCAGCGCGACCACAGCAACTGCTGCATTTTGCTTTCCTACCAGAGAATACACCACATAATCAGCAGTTGTTTTTTGTCTAACTCAGTGAAAATCAGTGGTTCAGCGTCAAGAGGAACTATGGATTGCTTCTCGTGGCGCAACGAACCGACCGTGTGGTCAAACAAGCAGCGTGCAGTCTTTCCATCCTTCTGTTTCTTGAAACATTTGGGTCGAACTTCTGCTGAATCTCAGTTTTTTCTGAGGGCTGCAAATATACTCTAAACGCAGCTTGTGTAAGTTGGTAGCGGGGACATAAGCCTCTATGTGTGGGTGTTTTTTTCTGACATAATGCTGCTAGCAAAGGAGTGTGCTAAAAACAAACTACAGATACTCAGTCCAAAGACACAAACTGCCTAAACATATTAAATCAAACTCACATCACTGCATTGAAAGTGAAATCTTGTCATTTCCCCTGACACTTCTAACTTGTTAAGCCTACTGTTGCCTTGTTTTCCATGACACAGGATTATAAACTGCAGATTCAGAGCGAGAACATTGTTGCGAACCCACCGGCAGCTGAAAGGCCGTGAGCCCTCAACATGCACAGGAAATCAGGAAATGGAATAGAGGAAGGAAGTGAAACTAAACATGCCCTCGATCGAGCTCAGACCAAAGCTCTGAGATGTCAGACACAATGAAGAGAAAAGCCGCTGCTTTCTTCACACAGCATTAAAAAAAAACCCCCACTTTGCTCTTCATAGAGCCGGCATCAAAGACTTCACTTCATTTTTGGAAAGTGAAAGCGAGAGAAAGACGGAGTTTGAAAAAGAGTCAAGTCTAATTTTAACGAGTGCTTCACAGAGAGATAAAGCACATCAGTGCGCCGAAAAAGAGAGAACAGGATTCATACCAGCATAGAGAGGCCATGAAGGCTTCATCAACACATTTATGAATGAATTATCAGGTTATTCTGATGGGATACAGAATACAGTGTCAGCCAGAGTTGTTATTCTACAGCGAAATTTTAAAGCACATAGAGCAAAAACTGTCATCACATTTTTTATGCAGCAGGACAGCAGAGCAAACTGATCTGATTTCGACTGCATCACATTCGCACATATAGCACACATAGAGAAAAATCTTATACATTGTACATATGTATATTTTGTCAGAGCTGAGACTTAAACTCCGCGGTGTCAAACAATGAGGAGAAAAGCCGGCTTCACGCAGCGAACACTCCTCACAGCAGCTTCAAAGGCTCCGAGGCTCACTCTTCACTCGCGGAGACAAAAGTTAGAGAGACAGAGCGTGGGAGAATGAGAAACACACTGAGAGAATGTCTTCATTTTCCTTCATCATTCGGTTGGCGCTGAAGAAGATGTCTGCGAGTCAGGAGACATCACAGATTGGGGTTGTGTGTAAAAACGTAAAATAAGACGTCCCAAATGTTAGCGCGTACAGACACCTCACTGTGTACATGTTGTGATGAAGAGTCAGGTTATTAAAGTGCAATTAGAGAGGAAGGAAGGCTATTGTGGGATCGTCATGGTAACTGAAATTTAAGGTTCTCCGTAATAAAGCAGAATGAGGTCATAGATAAGTGAGGTGTAACCACGTGAAAAGAGATGATTAATACTTTATGTATCTCTGTATGTGTGTGTGAACAACACAGACTCATCACACACACGCAGACTCTTTTTTTTTCTCTGATACAGATCCACACTCTGAGTCTTCACTTTAAACACAGCCCTCAGCTTTTAGTCTGATAAGCAATAGCCGTGTAAATCACTGCTGTCATCACGATACGATATATCGATTCTTTGGACAACGATACGATATTTGCTGATATTACAAAGTGTGCCACGATACGATTTCGATTCAATTTGATTCAGGGGTCTGCGATCGGTATGAGATGACATCATCCGCCCATTTAACACAGAAGAAGCTGACACCATTTTCTTTTTACTTTTGGCCATAAAAGATAAAAACAATGCATAAATAATACGTGCAGTAAAGTTAACTTTAAATCGACTCCTCTGACACACATAAAACAGCACATGGGATAAGTTAACATTCGGGGCTTTCTGCCAGAAAGTCCTCTCTAAAAGAAATCTTTTCATTTGAACCCAAACCATCATCTGTTTCCTAAAACTTCAAGACTATCTGGCTTAAAACTCTGAAGGCAAACTTCTCCAACAGCTGTAAAACATGGATTAATAACAAGATAATTTAACAAAGGTAAAAAATTCAGCTCAGTAATAACTGTCAAGGTTCAGAGACATGTCACTTGTTTTTTGCCTGTGACCCATTATTAGCTTTAGCATGTTTACATTGCATAAATTAGCCTAGCAGCTAGCAGACTTTTCCCCTACTCATAGCTTAACAAATTTTTCTCTTTCTCGCTGTTGGTTTAAGTCACCTCATGACTTCATGTCTCGACCAAACAGCTCATTGAATTTCAGCCTGCATGCATGTTTCTCCAGCCCAACATTATTCAAAGAGAGCAGCTGATGTTGCTGTAGTGAGAATGAGCAGCTAGTTGATTGTGTTCCAGGTATAAATTAGTCTGAAATTAGATGTCAGAAACGAGTCTTTGTAAATGCTATCACCAATACCTGTGCTTTTCTTCTGTGCTAAGTCAAAATGTCTGCTGTGAAAAAGATCTATGAGAGATAAAGAAAGTCCAGAAAGTTACAAATAAAAAATCTACATTTTTAGGCCACTGCATGTAATGGATGTGCATATTACACCTTCTTCTACTAATACTTCTTGAAGAAGTATTTCGAGCAAGGTCACACTCCAAATACGTCAAAATCTGGTGCTTGGGCAGTGAGTTGCGGCGTCAGAAACCAACTAAAAAAGGCGTCCTTTAACATCGGCATGATATACGGCCGGTCGCCGTTATAGTTTAACGGTGCCCAGTGGCATCAGGGGGAAATGTGGTGGGACAAGGACGAAAGTTAGTAGGACGGGCAGAAGGGGTGGTGGACAGGACCAACAAACAACAACTTTTACCTGAGACAGCAATGTTCACGTCACGTTAGATTCTAAAGCCAAACCACGTGCTTTTGTTGTTGAAGGAAAAAAAAACGTAAATTCCCGTTGACATAGTGTCTTTATTTTGATAGAGACTGTATGTAAACGGTAAATTTCCTGTGAAAATGGAAGTGTATTTTGAAAGAAGACAATGCATGTAACAGGCAGAACTTGACACGATGTCCCAGAACGTCAACAACGTATCCGGACGTGGAAAGTCCATGACCAAACGCCAATATGTGACGAAATCAGAGGGAGAGTGTGTTAGTATTTCACTGTTGGACAATGACAAAGATGGTCTGTTCATAAAACCAGGCTGTCTATGCAGAAGAAAGACGCAAATACTTTTGACATTGGTGCCACATGACCAGAGGAAACAGAGGAAAATGACTGTGGCAATTGCTTTGCATAAAAGGTAGAAACCCTACAACTACCAGAACTCACTGCGACCCACCGGACCAAAAAGTGCTCCCGCTGGTGGGCAATATTATCTGAGCTTGGCCGTTTTGACACAGGAAACAAAATGGCAGCCGTCTGGAAACAAACAATCTCATATTACAGCTAAACAGTAAACTAAAATAGACGTCTGAAAACATTTCAGGTGACAGACAGGCAACGCAGGAATAGAATCTTGGTTTATATTTGATCAGCACTGCTCAGTTTTACTGTTTAATCCAATGTTTTTCAGCCTCCATTTTTCACAATACAGGAAGGGAGGCCCATTTCCTGTTCGCAAACTCTCATATTACAGCCAAACAGTGCACTAAAATATGTTTCTGAGGACATTTTAGGTGAGAAATAGTCATCACAGTAAGAGAATATCAGCACTGCCTAGTTTCACAGTTTGATCTGGCACACGAAAATACAACAGTCTGTTTGAGCAACAGCCCTCGAGCCAGTGAAATGAAAGCAAAAATGAGTCTCGTCATCCAGTGGATTGGAGCTGAGAGATAAGCAGGGAGATTTAGGTGCTGGTAAGATGGAGGGAAGTTTATTATAGTTCATTTATACGTACTACCCACACTGTTATGGTACAAAGGTGGTTGAAAATCGGCAAAGTAACCCTTTAACTGAATGCCACCTATCAGAATGCAGTGTGTAGCACTATTCACATGCAGTCAGACCTTCATCTGCAAGTGACCTTAAGATAATAAAAACTTTCAGAAGTAGTTATTTTGTGTCTCAGAAATAGTTTAAAATATCAGAAAATTGTTCAAACTTTGCATTGGAGCGTAACTTTGCCTCGGTCAGGGTTGTTTCTAAGTGAACAAGGAGGCATTAAAGGTCAGCTTTCAGTGTCAGTCCTTCACACTCAACATTCTCATCTATATTGTATGCATACTCATTACTTTAACCTACTGGATTTGCATACTTATATTGCACATGCTACAAATTGCGTGCTATTAGCATGCAGCATGTGAGTGTTCGGACACAGCTTGTGAGTCCCTTGATGACTCCCCTGTGGCTCTCCTGCTCTGGTTGATTCACTTTAAAGAAAGGATTGCACCTGTCAGTGTGTAAACACCACGTTACTGCAGCCATGCATGCCGTGTCGGAGCGAGCCACCACAGCCTCCCACTCACAGTTCCAGTGCAGCGTAATGCGGCGGCACTGGTTTGTTCCGCTGTGTCATCGCGATGACATGCATATTCATGAGCTGCTCTATGTACAGTGACATAGACGCAGATGTTTGCAAAGACAAGATTATGTTGCACCTCACACGTGCACGTACACGCACACACACACAGCGAACTGACCTTTTATTCCGTCACCAAGGTAACAAGCCTGCTCCGTAGCCAACCGGTAAACGCTATGGGCTAGTGCACATTAAAATATAGATCATATATATGCTGATTTTATTAGGAGATATTCAACGGTGGAGAATGTACCTGCAATCAATGTTTATTATGTTACTCAGATCTGCCGTGGATGGTTCAGTTAATCACTGTTGAGTGCTCGGAAAGCTCGGAGGAAGTCAATACCGCCTGTTGTCTTTACTGGGAAACTATCATCATCATAAGTGACATTTTAAATGTAGTCAGGGGCTTACACACACATCAACAGAGCCCTCGCAGTGTACAGTATAATTATAAACATTTAAATAGTAACGCTGGAAAACAATAACGGTGGTTTTGCCCTTTTGTTTAGCATGGTGGAAATGTCAAGATGCTATCTGGAAGACAGGGAGCAGTCAGGGACTGTAGGTTTAGATCCACATGATACCAGCCTGCAACCACGGTCACAGCCAGCAGCAGTGTGTGTGTGTGTGTGTGTGTGTGTGTGCAACCTTTTACTGTCAGGTTCACTGTAGTGGAAACCTTGAGCCAAGCGAAGAGGAGCACTGTTTCAAGCTTTACTCTTTCAGAACTAACCAAAACATCTATATATGTCAGCAGATGTGTATACATACACTGTTGTGTGTAACATATACGCAGTCTTTGTATGAGTATATATAACGCCAGCTGCACATTATTGACCCGGCGTCTTTGTCAGCGGGGACAGTTCCTGTATGTAGAAGGCGGCGTGCTCTGAGCGACTCAAGGTGGAAGTGATGAATGGCTGTTGTCTATTGGAAATAGGCATGTCCTTATTTGTGTAATGGAGACAGAGAGCGAAACAGTAAGAAACTCGGCAACAGCGCAGGAATAATAGTGATACATGTATGAGAGCGGACACACAGGACGAGGGAGTCTATACAGGGTATTGTTGTTATTACCAATACAATATATACAGTATAATTTTACAATACAGTTTCCATGGAGGCTTCAGCTTTTTACTTTTTTAAATTTAACCTTTATTTAACCAGGCAGTGCCACTGAGACTGAAAATGTCTTTTACAGCCAATCAGAACACATTTAAAATGCAACAAATACAACATATAACACAAAAATCCACAATAAAACAACAACTATTCAAACATAGAGGCCTCTCAACACATTCTTTGCGATGCCCTTAAATTCATCAATGGATTTAAGTGTCTCTGATTTAAATCTTTTTGAAGATTGCTCCATGTCCAAGGTGCAGAGCAGGAGAATGTGGTCTGTTAAAACCTAGGGTTCAATAAAAAGCAGCCACCTGGAGGAGCATAGCTGGTAACTACCAGAGCTGACACACAGAGGGGAGCAGAGGTTGGCTGGGAGTTTGCCCGATATTGCTTCGTAGATAAAAATACACCAGTGCTGCTGTCTGTGAGTGGTCAGTGACGTCCAACCCACCAAAATAAAAAAGTAATAAAAGGTAGAGATGCATGGTACACTGAATCAAGGCGACGTAAAATGGAGGAGGTTGCATGCGAATACTTGCTGGGATTAAAAATCTGTGGAAACACTGAAAACTTTCTGGCTAAAAAGACAGAGAAACTTTATCAGCAACGTCTGACTTTTAGCAGTTTAAATCCGAAATGATCAGCACTGATACTGTATCAGTTACACACACACACACACACACACACACACACACACACACACACACACACGGGTCAGTCCGCAGTTGACCAGACTCTGTCAAGTGGCACAGCGCAGCATTTTTCACTCTTTTTTTTAACACAATCTTTCAAGAGGCATAAATCAGGGGGGAGTAGGAGGAGGAGGAGGAGGAGGAGGAGGAGGAGTAGGGATGCTGTCTGCCGCTCACCGTTCACGCTTCAGTGTATGTGCATTCAGTGTGTACATTTTATTTAGTGAGTCGCACACTTCATACGACAGTAACCCTCCCCTCTCCAGCACCCGTCTCTCTAAACCGTCTCTTGAGCCAATCACGGACAGTTTAGCTAAAATGACTCGACCTGGGTTTCTGTAGCCGAGAGGGTTCATATCTCACGCCGTAACACTAATTCAATTCCCTTATCTACCGGGGGGATGGAGTAAGCTGTGTGTATATGTGGGGGTCACCGGGGTTAAAACCAGGATTTAATAGAAAATGGCTCCTGAGACACTCATTGGTGTTGTGGGGGAGGTACAGAGGTGGAAGGGTGGGGGGAGGAGGGAGGAGGGAGTCAGGGTTTCCCTTATTGCCTCATTGTCATTACATGAAAGAACTGTAGGCCTTTGTCTGTCAGCTTCAGAGTTAAAATGCAGGTCCTGTAGTGTGGACAAGAGAAATCAAAGCTTTTCCAAAGCCGACATGGCCCAGGTGCTGCGAGGCAGAATATCAGAACAGTTGTTCATTTTAAATGTCACTATAGCTGATCATGCAATTTGGGTAACCTTTATTTATGTTAATTTGTCAGGCGACTTTGAGAACATAAAGAGGTGAGATGATTGACGTCTCGGCGCAGCAGCACAGTAATTATTAAAATATGTTAATGGACACACCTGCATTGTATGTTTGGCTGTGTCTTTAACACAGGATCAGTGACGCTGACAATGGCTGTGGTGCAGTTTTGTTGTTTGCCAGAGCGAAAATGAAGCTCATTGGCTTACCTTTTGCTGCTGGGTTTCAGCGCGTACAGTCTTTGTTTTTAAAACTGGGCTCGGGAAACATGATTGTCTTGAAGTTTTCGATGATACAGGCATTTATAAGAGGATATGTAGCCGTGTGTCTCGGAGCTTTTATATCGTCTGCTGCAGAAACAGTACTGAGAGAACGTCTTGCAGCATTCTTGAGGACACAGCTTCAGTCTGCTGTGTTGAATTTAAAGGTGTAGTGTGAAGGATTTAGCAGTTGCAGAGCTCAAAGTGTGTCGGAGAACAATAGTCGACGATGCAAAAACGTTAAAACGTGAATGGTTCTATCTAGAGCCAATGTTTGGTTTGTCCGTTCTGGGCTACTGTAGAACAACATGGCAGGCTCCGTGGGGAGGAGCTGCTCCAAATGTAGGTTGAACGGCTCATTCTAAGGTAACGAAAACGCAACAGTTCTTATTTTCACGTAATTATGAACTATTTGAAATATAGTTAGGGATATTATACACTGTTTCTGCCAATTGATGCCCCGTAATCCTACACACTATATTCAGCATTGAGCATCGCTGAGCTAGTTTGTTGTCTCTGTCAAGTATCTGACCATAAGTCACTCACTCTACAGCAGGAAACGGCACTTCAGAATAAAAGCTCTGTGCTGGAAATTCACTGCACTCTAAAATAAAATGTGTTTTTATACAACCTTGACCCATTCGTGGGTCACTTGTGGTCCATTCAGCATGGACCTGTAACCCACTTTTGGACCGCGACCCACCAGTTGGGAACCATTGGTGTAAAGGACTAGGCTGAGATTTTTATCAAAAGAAAACACAAGCTAGCAGGAGTAACACCAACCCTCCCTCCTCAATCCTCTGCCAATCACAGGTGGATATCTCAGACAAGTCACTGTCACAGGTGCTAGTAGTGACTGACAGGCTTAAAACACACAACTTTGCTTGGAGTGATACGTTCACAGACATTATGGAAAACTCAGAGACTGCCATAACAGACCTTTTCTACTGTAGCTGAACATAACACATTTTTAAGAGTGACAGAATCCATACAGATGACATCACATCGCCAAACGAGAGTGAATCTGGAGTTGACATTTCACTTTTGCTAGTGAGCGTGTTTAAATACCGTAACCTGACAATCCTGCACGGTATACCTTTATCACTTTACATACCAAATGGATGAATTAGCAGGAGCACCATGCGGAGCTATCTCCAGGAAACACAGATGACCTTCATGCTAACCCTCTCCTCACCTAGAGAGGGAGGTGACCCATGAGCCAAACTGAAAAAACAGAGCAGCCCGTCACTGGAAATGTGAGCAGATAAAGGGGTGATAAAGAGGCTGTCACTAACTAGCAGGGGAGATTCTGAGTCACGAAAGTGACTGGAAAAAGTGAGTGGAAACACCATCTGCATGCAACGTTGTAAGTCAGGAGTCGTTTGTAAATCAAGTCGGCGGGTTTTTATTCCAACCAAACAAGCGGCTCATTTCACAGTTGAGCACACCTTAAACCAGAGAGGAAGAGAAACCAGTTACCACAGTTTATCGCTGGAATGAAAAGCTGCTGACCACTGTAACACTCACAATATCCCATTAAGATGAGTAAGCTGATGGGCGTCTGGCCGGGCTGTCTGCTGTGATGACCCCGACCTCAGCGTGAGAGAGAGCAGCAGCGCTTTTCGTCAGCCGCCGGCCGACCTTCGCCTACGTTCCACCTCCCATTTCCTGGTTACACAGCTGACAAAAGCTCCAACATGACATGGATGTGACCTGGATTGTGATATGTCACCCACCAGTTATGACTTACAGAGTCTTGACAAAAGAGATCCACAGACTAGACCTGTGTGCATTATGTCATTTGCTCCGGAGACAAAACCCCAGCGATGTAATCCTGCAGGGCTTTGAAACTGACAGACATATGTCTTATTGGTGTTTCTTTTTCCCCTTTACAATGCCTCTTAATAACTTTCCACTTTACTTTCTCACACTGGTGTCAGCAAACATAAAAGAGTCAGACACAGAGAGCTTTTTAAATGAGATTCTATACACAGGCCTTGATTCCCTCTGCGAGAGACTCGTGCATTTGATTGCCATTAATTGGTGCTCAGCAAGGTTTAAGCAGTATGATGGCCAAACTCTGGCTGTCTTTCACTGTGTAGATCTATGAGAGAACAAGTGCAGGATTTCATTAAGCTCCACAATACGCACGGGGGCCATAAAAGGCTCCAGCTCGTTGCTATGGAGCTTTGACTTGTATGAGGGAATACATAAGCAGAAACTGGATACTTATTGTGGATACAGAGCACGACCTGGCTCATATCAGAAGCACAGCAGCGAGATGGCTTGTCTTACAGGAATAATTTTTTTGCCTTATATTCCAGATGGTTGGTCTTGGAAATGTAATGCACTGGTGGGATTTTAAACCCTGCGTACATTGGTCGTGTATAAACTATGCATTTTCATCCTAACGGAGTCAATGTGTGTTTGGAGCTTCCTGCTGAGACGCTTCAGCATAATCTGCCCTTAATTCCTTATTCTACACAATGAGGTTATTTGTAGGTTTCATGGGAATGCAGGAATAGGTATGCAAACGCTGCTGGTTATAATTTGCTTGGATTTGAAACAGTTTCACTCGGTACATGTATAAAAAGGAGTTATAATTAGAATGCAACCAATTTATTTGTGTATTAAAAGTTAAAAAACATCTGACAAGAATATATTGGCTGATATTTGTTTCACAAACACATTACATAAGTGTAACCAGTTGACTCTAGTGTTGTCTTAGTTGTGTTGATATGAAGAGGCCCAGACTGTGGCTATCCTTGGAGGCGACCTCCGTTTATTCCTGACAGCAAGTGGCAAAACAAAATCCTCCGTGAGCTAAAATCAACCAACATAATGATCGATTTTAGGTCTAACGTTAGCGTCAATAATTTGCGACATTTTAAAAACCAGGTTTTATTTCTGTAGAGCTTTCACGCTGCAAAAGTCTTAAAGGAACTGTAATCGACATTCAGAGCATATCTACAATTCAGAGTTTGGTGCTGGATTATCTTGCAGCTAACAGTGCTAACTCAATAAACAGTGCTGACAGAGCTAACATTGTTACCTGGGGAGAAACTGGAGAGTCGGCGCTACGATTTGGCGACCATATGAGTGCAGTCCACAGCGATGATAATGAGCCGGCCTGTAGAATACACACATGCACTAACATGCACGAGCAGCCAAACGTATCCTCATACAACAGTTTGTGTAACCTGAGGGTCTGATGTGTGGTGGTTGGGTCACTCTTGTTGAGAGTACACAGCAGGATGGAGACGGATATTCTCCTAAGCAGCACTTTACTTTTCTCCACACTTCAGCAGCTTCACAACAACCTCATTTCCTGGTTTAACTTCCTTGTTATGGGTCACATGTCTCGTAACTAACCAATGAGAAGCTAGAAGGACTTAGACTGAGGTAAATGTGTGTGAGAATTACTGAGGCAGATCCGGCAAATTATTGAACTGTTTTTAACACTGCTGCTGCAAATATTTTAACATAGATATGTGAATAATAATTGTGAACATAGATGTGTAAATAGTTAACTGTACAAAGACTGAAAAACACATGAATTAACTGAACTTGTAAACCTTACATTTGGATGATATCCTACAAAAATATACACGCAATGGTTTACTTGATATCCTACATAGTGCCCAATGAATGATGCTATGTACTTAATGTAAAGTTACACATTTAATGTAAAATTACGGAGGTTAGGGTTAGGAACAGAAACGCAATGACGACGTACCTTAAACTGACTTAAAGTCTGGTTCCAAACTACGGTCTCCTGGGGGAAAGTCCTATGTTTTGTGCCCCATCCACCACCCCAACCTTCCTCCTTATGAGACCTCTTCTGGCTTTATTCTTTACTCCTGTCAGTGCATTGTTCACATGACCACAGCTTTTCAAATTATGTTGGATATGCATACATTTTGGTGTATTATTTTTTGTAGGGAAACAAAGCTTTGATTACAACACACAGAGGGAGCATAACTTGCCCTTACTCCACTGCATCTTTACACACAAAATAGTTGTTTGCTCTGAATATCACGTGTAGCTCCTGTAACTAAAGGTCAACTTACTAGCTTTTCGATTTGAACTGTTTTCCATGGTCTTCCTCAGTTAATGTAATTTTTAATTTTTTGGCATTCATGCACAATATTTACCAAATTTTATCCCAGCTTTAAAGTTAGTTAGCGTAGTTTGGGGGAGAATATTAAGTCTCAAGGAGAGTTCGCTGTGGAAAGATTGATACCACTCCACTGTCTGTATGCTAAACATGGATCTGCAGCCAGTTAGCTTAGCTTAGCATTAAGATTGGAAACTGGTGGGAAAGAACTAGCCTGGCACAAGATATAACAAGTGAACATCTTGTTATTTGTGTTTGTTTAACATGTACAGCCAAGAAATAGAGACAATAATAGAGAAAAATAGAGTAATGCTGTCAGTGAAGTGTCCCTTTTAGAGAGACTTTGTGCTAAGCTAAGCTAACTAGCTGTTGGTGGTAGCTTCACATTTAGTGTGCAGACACTGGATTAGAAAGTGAATAAGTGGATTTCACAAAATAGCAAAATAATCATTTAAAAGCTGCAACAAGCAACATTAATTTTAGTTTACGATAATGACATTGTACAAAGGGTCCAACACATGCAGGCAGATACAGATGTGCACACACACCCACATGTTATGAGGCCATTCACTTCCTGAGCCCCCAGAGAGTCACTAATGCAGAAGAGGAGCTGCCAGTGGAACAGTTACTGGTTGCCTCATGCTGCTACACTCTTGTTAATACAATTCCCCCTCTACTGTCTTCAGCTCAGTGTAGCAGAGACACTGTCTTTCATATGCGCTCTGTGAAGCTGCTTCCCTCAGATAATAATGCCGAGGTCCTTTGGGACTCTCCAGAGACTCCAGGCAGACAAGATGTGCTTGTCTGATAAAAGAAAGTGATGTGTACAAGTGTAAACATTCGATATTATTCACTCACTGCTCGCCGGCTGCTTTACAGTGCCTCTTATCTGGAGCTCATTGGCTGGGGGCTTTTCTCTCTATTGTGAAGCCATCTGTAAAGCCTAATTCAATTGGAGTGGAGAGGCATTTCATATTTGATGCATGGACATGCGCCGTACTGACAAATCTCATTTTGCTTTTTACCACCAGGGCGAAGGTGTGTTATGAATATCAGAATAAGTTCGCCTGCCTCTTGTCCTGAATGATTTGTTTTTCAAGATGACACTGACTGAATAATTTAAGGTGCTTAAGTCGAAGTCGGGCCTTTGAGTACGGGCTCCACATATTAACAGCATGGCACAGGGTTATGCTCTCTTTAAGAAACAGGAAATGCCTAATGAAATCCACTTCCTGTAAACTGGTTACCCAAGAAGAACATAAAGAAGAAGGAGATGATACCGCTGCATTCCTCCTGGGTTGCTCCCATGCACCTGACACTTAAATAAGTTTGCAATATATTGATACTTAAAGCTGACGAGTCTACAGCTGCTGTGATGCGTCAAGTTCTTGTTCGAGCACTGTTTGAGTCCGCCTTTGTGTGTGCAGCAGTCCAGTGTTTTCAGTTGTCTTTGTTCATTTCGGATGCTTGGCCATTGTACTGGTGCAGCCATAACGCCTCACTGATCAAAAGCAAAAAGCCACAGCACAGTTAGTTTAGCACTGCATGCCTTTGTGTTGGCTGCGATATACTGTTGTCTTTGTACATGCCAATATTGACACTGATGTAACTCCGCACCAGTTCCACCATGCGAGCATCTCTTTGCATGAAGCCACATTACCCATGTGTAAAGATCCGCCTGTGAGAGGTGAGCATCGACTTAGAGTAAAACAAGAACTGAAAACATACCAGCCCTTGAAAATGGACAGTTTTTAATATAATATTAATACAGTGAAATTAAATGTGATGTCATCTGCTAAACTGGACAGTGATGTGGCAAAAAACCACCCTACCCCCTAACATCTCTCTCACACCAGCACTCTTTTTGTTCCATCCTGTATCAACTACAGGAAGTCACAGCACATTGGCTAACGACCAAATGTTGACACCTTCCCCTTTACTCACTGCTGTCCATTCGTCATAAGCAGAATGAACCTTATTTTACTCTTCAGCTGCCCCCACCCCCACCCCCACCCCTCAGTTTTCTCAGTTTCATCGGCGTCCTCGCTGTCGCTGGGCAGCATTCAGCGCTAACTGCTGCATAATTTGGATAAATCGTTTCTGGATGAAGCCCCATTAACATCATTAGCGAGATTTAGATTTAGGTTGCAGACGAGGCAGAAAACACACTCAGTGAATGACCTTGTTTATTAGAGGAGTTTCTTATTGATTCTTTGATTCCATTTTCCTGGGTCAGGGTGCACGCTCAGCTGTAATTAAGCTCACAGTGTCTAAAAATGAGCTGAGGAAGAGCTTCCTGACCTTTTGTACATTGTGTTGCTTTATGGTTGGCAACAACCTTGTTATCCTCTATGTAAATTAGTCCATGATGCAGATTGGGTCATAAAAGAGTCATAACACCAGGAAGAATAAGGACACATAACTGACTGTGACAGACAACAGAATCCCTTTATTTATATGACAGTATTTGCATTTACATCAATCAGATGTAACCACTGAGACAAATTACCTGTATATGCAAACCTGCCTGGCCAAAGCGACATGCCTAGGACTAGACAGGGGAAATGAGCGGTAAACAAACAAAGGTGAGAGCTACGCCTACAGAAGGTGATCGATGTATTGATTATAAGAGCATCACAACATCATGTAGCCATGGGCGGATTAGAAGACAACTGGCCCCTGGGCACAGACAAGCAGAAGGCCCCACCACCTCTGCTACACAGGAGCAAGACACACAGACTTAATGATTGTTTAGCCTCTTTTTGTTGTTGTTTTGCATTACTTTGTGGTTTCATGTCTCTTTGCAGTCATTTGGAGTCTCTTTGTTGTTGTTTTGAGTGTCTTTATGGTTGTTGTTGCCTCTTGGTAGTCATTGTTTTGTGTCTTTGTAGTCATTTTTAGTCTCTTTATAGTTGTTATTGTCTCTTCGTAGTCATTTTGGGTCTCGGTGTAGTTTTTTTGTGTCTCTTTGCTGTGGTTTTGTGTCTCTTTATAGTCACTTCAGTCTCTTTGTGGTTGCTTTTGTCTCTTCGCAGTCATTTTGAGTCTCTTTGTGGTTGTTTTTGCTTCTTTGTAGCCTTTTTGAGTCTTTTTGTAGTTGTTTTTGTCTCTTTGTAGTCCCTTTAGATCTCTTTGGAGTTGTTTTGTGTCTCTTTGCAGTCATTGTGAGTCTCTTTGTGTCTCTTTGCAGTCATTTTGAGTCTGTCTGTACTTGCTTTTTGTCTCTTTGTAGTCATTTTGAGTCTCTTCGTAGTCGTTTTGTGTCTCTTTTCAGTCATTGTGGATGTCTTTGCAGTCATTTTAAGTCTCTTTGTAGTTGTTTTTGTCTCTTTGTAGTCCTTTTAAGTCTCTTTGTGCTTGTTTTGTGTCTCTTTGCAGTCATTGTGGATGTCTTTGTAGTCGTTTTGTGTCTCTTTGCAGTTATTTTGAGTCTCTTTGTAGTTGTTTTTGCCTCTTTGTAGTCCTTTTAAGTCTATTTGTACTTGTTTTGAGTCTCTTTGTAGTCATCTTGTTGGTTGTTTAGTCTCTTATCGTAGTCTTCTTGAGTCCCTTTGTGTCTCTGTGCGACTATTTTGCGTCTCTTTGTAGTCCTTTTGTATCTATTTGTGGTCATTCTGAGTTTCTCCCAGTTCAGTACATGTCTCTTTGAGTGACCTTTTGCAGGTGAAGGCCAGGGGTGGCCCTGACACTTTAGGGCCCATGGGCTTGTGCCCAGTAGGCCTGTTCAGTAGTCCATCCATACACATAGTTTTTGGAACCAAAAATACAACAAAAATAAAAGAATATTGCAGTCATGGCTGCTTTTTGTCTCAACTGGACTGTTTTGCCTCTGCCAAATTCAGTGTTAATTAGAGCATTGTGAACAGACTAAACATTTGATGCCATCTGTAAACATGGAGATGAAAAATCAGAAGAACACAGTGGGAGTAAATTACAATGGTACTGCACTGTCGACCTGCAAATATGAGGAGAGATCTAATCTTAGTGGTTACATCATACTGTACCAGTAGGAGTAAATAAGATCTCTGTCTTTCCCTGCACTGTTGAATTATCTCTTCCTAATTACGCATCACTCCACTGTCCTATTTCAGCAGGAAATACATCATATTAATGAAACAAGAAGCTCTCATGGTGCCTATAAACACTGACTCATCTATCTTTCAGAGCTGTTGTCCTCCAGTGTGTCTAGCAGGTCCTCGGCTGCGCGCCCTGATTAGACAGCCAGAAAGCTTCTGTAGCAGTCAGAACAGAAAAGCAGCACTATCTGAACCCATTCAGTGCAAAAATATGCACCCAGCTCTTTGAAAGTGAAATATAACACATATCATTTGTGCATGTCATAATGCCTGACTCACTTACACATGAACCCTCTCTGTGTTCCCCCGACAGTTCCTGTGCCTGAAGAATATCAGGACTTTCCTGGCGGCGTGCAGCGAGGCGTTTGGCATGAAGAAAAGCGAGATGTTCGAGGCCTTTGACCTCTTTGACGTCAGGGACTTTGGAAAGGTAAGGCACCGTTGCTCGGTGACACAGAACGAGGTGGAGGCTTGGCTCCTGGTAACGACAGCCGGCGTCCACCCTCAGTGTGTTCACCAGCTGTCCCCAAAGACCGAATTGAATTAGTCAAATGTGCTTCAACGCCCACTCTTGTCTTTGTGTGGAAATCATGGAACTTAGTCAAAATTATTTATAAGTGGATCTTTAAATGATAATGAAGGTCTTGGTGCATCCAGTGCCTGTGGTTCTGTTTGCAAAGATTTATGAAAGCTTTAATCCACTGTGCTTAATCTTTGTTTAGCTCATCCTCTCACTATAACAGCAGCTCCACTGGCCTCTGGATCGTGTCTACAGTGTCACTGGTAGATCACATTCCTGGTGCAATTCAGCACACTTAGGTCATATTGCAGCTTTCCTCACGCTCCCAAACTCCAAGCCAAAGCTGAAGTCAGCGACATGACCCAGCTCTTTAATCGCTTCCTCTCATTAGAGTGAATACGCCTCAGCGTGCAGACTTTATGAGGGGTTAAAAGTCTGGCCTCGGGTTCATTACTTTGATAGGACTCTGCTTGTAGTGCTGTGAAGCTGTCTGCGGCTCTTTGACAGCCCTGCTGCTGCCCTCATGAAGTCCCCAGGAGGTTTACTCAGAATCAGAGAGAAAGAGAGGGGATGCTGCCAGAGCCTGGTGCACGTGGTATTAGGCCTTTACGAGACGACAGGGTCACGTATACTGGCTTAAAATGTGTGCGTATGTGTCAGCGGGAGATACACAGGAAGACACGGAGACGTATCGATTGACAAGCTGTCATCGTCCTCCATTTAATCGTGATAAAATATGTGAAGAAGTGGCATTAGGAGCAGCATGGGACGCTAAAAATACTCCAGTGACACCAGCAGTTATAATAACATCAGTGATTATTAATATAATCAGCTAAGATTAAAAAATAAATAAAAAAAAAAACGCAGCATGAATTTAATCAGCCCCACATTAATGCAGATTAATAGGATCATATCCATCAGATCAGAAGTGAAACACAGACTGTGATAGCTGATTTCTAATAAAAAGGAACAGTACACTTCTTCTGGTTTCCAGTTGCTGGCATTTTTTTAATGTGGCTATTAAAGGACAAAGAAACCATCAACACGAAACCACATCCCAAATTATGTGGAGAAAAAAAAAACTCCTAACTGTCAGTTAAAGGTGAATAGATGAATGAAAAATTCCCCCTAAACATTCATCTGTTGAACTTCCCTTTTTACGGCACAAAACTCTACCAGAGAAACGTTTACGAAAGGTAACAGCTTGTGAAATGAAGGCGTGTGAAATTGCCACAGAACTTAAAAGCAGTAAACTTTCGTAGAATATGAGTCAACCCGCCACCTTGTCCTCCCAAGAAAAGCCATCTGTTCATTTGAATAAAACTTTCCAGCGTATCTGTGCATTGGCGAAATCATGTGTGTATTCCCAGTAGAGACTGACTTTGGATTATTTTGGTGTTTGTGTAACTTAAAATGTGAAAAACAAATTGTCTAATATCCTCCGTGATGAAATCCTTGACTTACAAATGATGGTATAATTTTATCATTAACATATTATGTTAATGCAGTCCCTCAGATGAACTCTTAATGATGTAATATGTATGAAAAAAAGCCATTTACAGTGCAATGCATTGCAGATCTTATGAAAACATGTCTAAGAATAGAGCAAGAAGAATGATATGGTCAGCAGCACCTTTTTATCCCCACTTGAATGTGCATCTTTGCTGCTGTGCTGAGCTGAATTAAGTAGCTGAGAGAATTTAGTCATCTATTCATTAAGTCATCTATAATTAAAACACATTTGGACCGCTGGCAAGTTCCTTTCTTCAGCCTCGTAGGGAAATATTTTCAGAGAAAATCTACAGAAGGACCAACATTGGCTCAGTGAATTACTGTAGAATATGCAAATACAAATCTTTATCCTTACTCCTGAAGAAGCAAAAAAAAAAAGCTGCTGTTAGGAGCTTTGTAGATTTGCTCATTCTTGTGCTTTTGTATTCATGTGCTTTTCTATTCAAATGTCAGCTCCTGTGTACATTTTAAAGCAGCACAGATGCAGGGGTTTATAGGCTAAAGCTGCTACTTGAAATATCAACAAAGGCTTTAAAAACATACTCAGTCAGGAAAACACCTCGTCGGATCAGTCTAAAGAACTTCTCAGTCATTAAATTCAATTAACACTATGATTTTTGATCCAAGTCTCATGTCTGTAGATTAAATATGAAGCTACAACCAGCAGCCAGTTAGCTTAGCTTGTGTAAAAACAACTATTAGAAGTTTTTACATGGGAATTTTCTGCATGACTATATATTGGCTGGTTTGTTTTTGTACAAATCAAACACGCTAATATAATGTGTTCATTGGTGCTGGTAGGTAGGTTTTGTTTCGGCTCTAACTTTGGATGTTAATATCATGTTTGGCAGTCATAGCAAGATACTGTGATTTCACTGTAAAGGAGGAGCTCTGCTGCTTAAAATAAATGCATTAAACAACATAAGCCAAAGTTTCAATGGAGCATTTTGAGGAGCGAGGGACTGACATTAGCTCCTTTTCCACTGCAGGAACTTTTATCATTTACCGGGGATTTTGAAAAACCTTGGCGCCATTCCACCGAAATTACCCTGGGGAAAAAACCCCAAACTGTCTTAGAATGGGCTGTTTATATCTAGCCTACATACTGAGCAGGTCCTCTTCCACGGAGTCCGCCATGTTGTTTCTACAGTAGCCCAGGACGGACAAACCAAACTCTGGCTCTAGATAGGGCCATTTGCGTTTTTCACATTTTTGCATCAGGGGAGTTTTCAGTTGGTTGTAATCTGCCTCATTGCTACATGCCACTGAATCCTTAACACTAGACCTTTAAGTTACCCAGCAGTATGTAAATAATTAAAATGAGCTCCACCTTTACCATTTTAGATATTGAGTACTTGAAGTATATTTTGATGCTCGTACTTCTGTGTTTTTACTTTTACATCTTGGTCTATCTACTGTTGTTTAAGTAAAAAATCTGAATACTTCCTCCCCCACTGGCCCCAAACAATAAATCCCAGATCCTTTATTGAGTTTTGACCATAGCTTGACACTAAATGGCTTTCTGTCAATACTTGGTAACCAAGTGAGGTAAAAAAAAAATCTCAGTCCAATTTCTCAGTTTCAGATTTCAAGCACAGCCTTGTTTCCACTTTTTGTGATGTCCGATCTATTCCTCATTTCCCTCAGTGATTTCAGTTTGCTCAAGCACAGCACTTTGATGACTCTCTTGAGTGAATCCCACATCGCCCAGAGTGAATTTAACATCTCTGAAATTAGACAGCAAGCAGGCCCCGTAATCCTCGCTTGGCTGGCTCTGCAGAGGCTAATGGAGTGAGGAGAGGAGAGGATGGGAGGAGCTGCCACTCACCTGCAGTTCCAGCTTCTTTTTTTTGTTTTAAAAATAGCTGCCGGACCCGCTACTGAATAAAACATCAACCATGTCTGTTTATTTTGAAATTTGTGTGGTAGCCTTGAAAGAGTCTGTGTGAGGAAACATGCTGAATATCTCTTTCACTCTCTGGGCTTCAGCAGTTGTGCTGTGTAATCTTCAGGTATTTTCCTGCCTGCTGTTATACCGGACATGTTTTGAACTGAACTCGCAGGAGACAGTCTCAACCATATGGCCTGAAAAGTCTCGACTCCTCCACCTTTAAGAGCTGGGAAGGAATCCAGCAGTAAGGGACGAGTCCCTCGTGAGATTTAGGTCTTAGAAAACACGAGCGGACTCAATTGTGTTTTTGAATTTGCGGTAACACCGATACATCTGACAAAAACTTGCTGGTGTTCTTGGATTCAAACTGAGGCCGCACAACAGTAGGAGAACTGACAAATACAGCAGGTCCGTCTGTAGCCCTTTCCCCTCAGAGCAGGAACATCTGGTTTGCACATCTGTCTTGTAGACACATGGAGGGTTGTGGGCTCTGTAGGGAGAACAGAAACTTGGCTGCACAGGGCATGCACACACACTGATACACACCTGGCAGAGAGAAAGAGACAGATGATGGTATGAAGTATTTAGACAAGATATTGGAGCTAAGATGTCCTCTCGCTGTTTCAAGTCTATTATTTAATGAAGGAGACAAAATAAAACTGTGGATTTCACCATAAGTATTACTAGTTTTACTGTGCCCGCTGACGTCACCCAACTGATCTTGTGTAAAAAACGTCATGCATCCTCAGTTGTGACATGATTGAAAATACACGCTGCCATCATCATTCCTGAGAGTGAATGACTAACCGTCTCACTTCTATTTTACTGCTAATTCCAGTCATCTCGTATCAGCTCTTTTCAAAAATAGAGTCAAAGTGCTGACAGGAGCTTTCCATACTCACCGTCACATGATGGACAGTCGCTTAGCAGTTGGAAAAAACGAGCGTCATGGACTGACCCGTTCAATAATGCAGCATACTTTAATTTTAGGAACACACAGCAGCATGTTATCTTTGCTGCAGTTACTGGTTTCACTGTTTGTAAGATGTGTTCACCGACCACAGAAATGCATGTGAAAGTGACTCAGTGGAGTCTTATTCATCAAGCCACACATATTTATCTTCAACAGTGTGAAACAGAATATTGCCTAATAATTGCACAAGGTCCTCAATACAATAAAAACTCAGATAAGTATGCTTTTGTTTTTAATGTATGCCAGTAAAACAGCAATAGGAGCCTTAGTATTATTTATCTTTTCAGTCCACTAGATCATTTTCTACTGAACCTTGTATTTATTAATACAAATTTATAATTACTAATACTGATTTCAAACGACTGTTAGACTATATAGAGTATGTGCATCATATATTATTATTTCAATTACTAAAAAGAGTATTTTTGATGTTTTTGGAAACACCCATATTTCTTTTCTCGCCAAGAGTTACATGAGAAGATTGATACCACTCATATCTGTGTTGTGTAACAGTGTGCAGGCTCGTCTCATTCACTGATTGTACTCATACCCACGAAAAGTAATTTACTATGATTCATAATCATGAGCCAGGAAGCTGTGGTCATGTGACGTATGCATTGCAGACGGTCCTTTGCTATGTGATGGGAGCAAAGGAAATGAGGTAATGTTGCCTCTCTCAGTGACAGCTTACCGACTCTGAAATGTAGTTGAGAACACACTGGCTTGTTAACATCAATTTTAACTTGGCTCGTTGTTAGTTGGGAACTAGCTTCTAGCGGCGAGGCGTTTGGGTGTTGTTCACAGCAATGGCTTCATCACAGTCTTCACTACAAACAATAAACATGACCTTCTCATGAGGTTTAACAGCAGCTCTGAGCTCATCTAGATGCTTAACCCTGCTGACTGTCATCACTCTTTGCCGCCTGCGGTCTTCACCATGACACAGAGAGAGCAGCTTCCCTCTATGCAAAATGAAGCACATGTCACATCCTGACAGGCTACCCACAAGGCCACCACCCTTAAAGGGGAAAAAAGGCTGAGCAGGTAACAGTATGGATGCGGTCGGGGTGGTGGTTGGATCAAATAAATGCAGGACTTTTACCCGGGAGACCGCTGTTAGTGTCCGGTATGAAACTGAAAGACAACCTTGAGTTATTTTAAGTTATGTAAGTAACGTCCTTGTCATACTATGTTATGTATCGACGCCCAACCATGATTATTTTCCCTAAATCAGACTGGCAGGGGCACCAAACTGCAAGATATGGCGCTAATTCACAAGGGTTCATACCAACTGTGAGCATAACTTTTCATAAGATATCATACAACCCATTGTGTGAAGATATATTGCAGTATGAAGCTACTGCTAGCAGCCTGATAGCTTAGATTAGCATTAAGACTGTTAGCATATAGAATGAAAAAGAGGGGAAACAGCTAATTTGTATCCGTCAGAATAGAACAAAACTAGCATCTAGTGCTTACTAACACTCCAGGAAGTAACTGCGCCCGACCAGGAAATAGGCTCAGACAAGCCTCCTGTAAAACTACAAATTGTATTTTTTTTTTGCAGATGATGTGTTAGTTAGCTTCAGAGATGCTGGTATGTGCTAAGCAAACCGACTACAGGTTGTAGCTTCATATAGTATTGAGGTTCTTATCTTCAGCGTAGAAAGAAATTCTATGAAATTCCAATTTTTGTTTTGTGAGATCGCACTTTTTCGGCTATATTTCTGCTGTAAATGTTATATTGCGATGAGGAAAACAATGATTAACGACCCTGCTTTAAATGTTAAAGACAGGCGGTGAATACACACAAAGCACATCTGGGTGATTGATGAACACAATGGGCTTCATGTGGGCTGATTCCTACATGGTAAAGTAACCTCAGATCATCTGCTGCGTTCCATTCTGTAGACTATGCAAATTTTGCTGCACCGCAACTTCCTTTAAATGGGCCTGGAGATGCCACACCTGCATTGCATTTAGCCGTATCATATGTAAATAATCTGGCAATAAGAGATTAATGCTGCATGCTCTGGTTTTTGCAGCTGGGTTCTTTTCGCCCATCTGCAGTGAAATCACCACGCGTTTACTGTCGATATCAGGAGCAGTTAATCAGACGCAGATGAAGCTTTAAATGTTCCTCACAGCATTTGAGTTGATGCTTGTTTTGAAGTCGGTTTGTTACAGTAAAACCTCACACGTACAGAGCCCTGTAAGTCAAACTCTTGGCCCCTGCTGGTAAAAAAATCAGTGTGTTAACATTTTTGCAAGACTTTAACTGTGGTTAACAATTTGCATTTTTATTCATGTCAATGTGGGGAGTGCTGACAACACAATTACATGTTATCAAGAGAAGTTTCCCACAGCACAAGACATGTTTAAGGCCTCACACATTACTCTCTATGGACCTCTGCGTACAAAGACAGTGTCAACTCAGCACTGGTGGGCTCCTCTCCATTACCATCTTCTACCATTGGCTCTCTGGCATTTTTAGGTAGATGAAGATGCTGACTGTTTTGGTGGGGGGTGGAAAATGACAGCCAGGGGGGAGGGGGAAGCAGAGATGGAAAGGAAGAGGGAGACAGACAGAGAGGTTTTATTGATTAGTGTCTTCCTCCTCAGTTGACTGTGATAAATTTAACCACGGAAACCCACTAAAGGCTGATGCAGCCCCCCCATCATCTCTCCCTCTCTATCTCTTTCCTTTGTCCTTCAGCCATGCTCTCTCCAGCAGATCTGTGTGGTCTGATATCATATGTCTGCTACGTGCTAATGGATACTTGGGGTGTATCTTTACTGCATGGCTAAGCTGGTCCACAATCGCTATGGAGACAGGATTTTGATAGCTGCCATTAGGACGACATCAGTGCAGCGGATGGTCAATATATTGGGATGATATTGGTCTTTTTCTTTACAAATCACACACTCGCCTGTGGAGTTTCCTCTCAGATCTGTGCTGTCCTCGAGTAGATTACCAGAGGACTCTTTCAAGTGTGGCGTAGGAGGTTTTACTTTACAGCTTCGTAGGTGTCAGTCGGTTAAACCTGCAATTAAACCGTCAGCCTTAAGTAGCTGCGAACCCACCTGCTGTAGATTCATGAGTCTGGCTCGTAGTGTAGAGTCTTACTTTCTCATCAGGGTCTAAATGCTGTTTCACATGGTTTTCTATCTTGAGATACAACAAAAGATACAAATGCGCAGGAAGTCCGTGATGTTTTGGGCACACAAATGTGGCCTTCAGAAACCCATATTGGTAGAGACTTCTGCAGCTGTGCACAGCAGGTTGGCTTGTTTGGCAGTCAGTGACTGTCCAATGCCATCGTTAATAAACAAATGAAATAAAACAGATGAAAAACTATTTATTTGATTTTATTGGCAGACAGCTGTGCAAAAGACTTTTCTTAAACAGATGTGTTTTCTGTTGAGGAATTATATAAGAAAAAGGTGGTTGTGTGATGGGGTGAGGGAAAAAAAATCGATACAGCATAGTATCGTGATATTTTTGTGTGAGTGCCAAGTATCGTTTTTATTATATAAATTATTAATATTACAAATACAAATTTACCTAATAAAAAAAGAATATAATCAATTGCTTTTTCAGTCCATTAGATACATTTTACTGCTGCAAAAAAATGGCTGAAGTGACAATGGAAACTTTATAGTTTTCCGTTGGGGACATAATTTGTAGATAAAAAAAAGGGTAATAAATTGCAATATATCACAATATATTTTATCACAATACTCAGCATCGCCACATATTTAAAATTGTAATAATATCGCATCATGACTAAGTATTGTGATAATATCATATCGTGGATATTCTGGTGATTCCCACCCCTGTTATTATTATTTTTTTTTACCTATTATTTATTTATTTGTTTTTATCTCCCAAACGACAATTACACAGACAGTGAAGACAAGATAAAATCATAATAGTAATAACTAATGGGGAGAAAATAATAAATTAATAAATTAATAATAACAACAACAACAACAACAACAACAACAACAACAACAACAACAAAACAACAATAATAATAATAATAATTATTATTATTATTGTGTTTTTTATTATTATTATTACTATTATTATTATTTAAAAAAAATAAATAATATCAAGAAATAAAAAGAATAATGGTCAGTGGAAATGGTTCATTTGTTCATAGAGTCAGAGCACACGTAAGCCGGCTGTGTTCTCCTGTTGGGTTGACTTGTGTCGGTACATTCAGGAAATAAATCCACATGTGTGACCATACAGTGACGAATGAAGGTGCAATTCCATTAAAAATCCGAAGCATAGGACCAAGGTCCGTTTGTTGTTATGTACTGTAGTTATGGCAGGGGGGCTGTTGTCCTCCTAAAAACCTACTAACCTTTGCTCATAGATGCATACATATACAAACACACACACACACACACACACACACACACACACACACACACACACACACACACACACACATACACACATATATACATGGACACAGATGTAAAAACATACATACATTTGCACACACACATATTACGTCAGTACCTTCATGATGGATGAATTTTCATTGACTTTATTTTTTGTGGGGTTTAACACCTGAATGTTTATGGGATGGAAATAGTCCTAAATATGAAACACATGAAAAACAGACATTTATTTTTTCATTACATGTCAAGTTTGTACAGAACATTGTATGAAAAGTTTGGGGATGCAAAAAACTTGTTACATTATGCAAGAAAAAGGTTGATTTGAGGTTGTTTCCAAAAGTCTGAACAGCAGGCAGTTCAGACTGAACTAAGATTAAAGTTTAGCTGAGGAGAAGATGGTATTTCAAGTATTTTTAATGAGCTAACTGAACTTTTTGGTGAAAGAAAAAAACGTCAGACACAAGATTGTTCAAAGCAGAGTATTTTATGTCTTAAAACATGTAACATGAAAGTGAAAAAGAGCAACATGTCTGCGTCAAGAGAGCACAATAATTTGATAACAAGATAGTGTATAGACTGTGACAGAAACAGTCACTTACAGAAAGCTCAAAAATAGATCATATACACACAAATCAAGAGATAAGAGTAAATACATTGCCAACAAAGCTTCCATGTAATATTTTAACTTACAGTTTGAGTTAATCTTTAGCTTCACAATGAATTAACAATAATCCCTTTATCTCAATTGGGTCAGTACATAAATCTGTAAAAACAAGTGCATTTTTTAAAATATTTTTTCTTAATATTGTTTTTTTTTTGCCCATTACTGTGTTGTATACATGATTAGTGATATATGAGTGAAACCAAAGAACAGACCTAACTAACCTGCTGATGGCACAGTGAATGAACTGTACTGGCTGATTAGAGAGTTGAGGTTGTTCTTGATATTTGAAAAATGACTCTTTAAACCTGAGATTGGTTCATATTTTGAGAAAATATGATTCATATAAGCTTGTTTTAATTCAGGTTGTGGACAGGGCTCATTCCGTCCAGACTGATCAAAATATTTAGAGCATCTTGTCTCATCATTTTCTAAAAAACAACGAGGTACATAGGAGCATCCTTGGGGAATACAATAGGCAGTAAATTTGATGGTAGTAGTACTGGTCTTGTGAGCCTTGTATTTCTCTAGCAGAGGATCCAGTTCCTGTAAATACAAACCGATGGCAGCTTCGATTGCACTAGCATGGTGTGAAGTAGTAGTCTCATAGTCTGATGCATTTGTGCCAGTCAGAATATTCAGTCGAGCCTCGTGGATCAACATCTGGACATGAAAGGAGGCTCCGTTTACCCAGATTTTGAACCCACGGGTGCTCATCTGTCCGTCATGCAGCAGGGAGTTTCTGAGGATGGTGAGATGGTTGCTCAGCTGCTCTTCTAGTCTCCGAATTTCCATCTGTAATCGTCGGTCATTGTTCATGAATATGCGATGGCGCCTGAGATACTCTGACATCGTGTCCCGCACACCTGAGGCTTTCTCTTCACCAAACACACGTCGGAACATGCTGTACGAATGGTCATTTGTTTGGGTGGTGCCCAAAATGGCAGAGTTCCATGATCATGGCAATTACCAATGCTCCAAGTCCAACAGCATTTGGGACTGAGCTCAGTTGAGCTAAAGCAGATCCCAGCCTGCTGACGTAGCCTGGCAGCGTTCTGACCAGCTCAGTAGAGTAACTCTGCAGCACAGCGTTAGAGTCGAGACCAGAGTATTTCAGCAGAGACTCATCTATGCCTACATCTGGTAAGAGGCATGGCTGCTCCAATGTACCTTCATAGAGCTCAAGAGAATACCTGTCATAGTCGTGTTCTGAGTATCCAGCGCCCATATTTTCCCACCTGATCTGTGAGGCTCACACAAATGAACCACAACCAGCAGACTGAACATCAGACAATCCCAATGAGAATGCACCGAGATAAAATCCAGTCAGCCTCATATATAACCAGGATGACAAGACCAGCAACCAATCAGGCCTCTGGAAGGTTAGGCGTATTTGTTGACTTTTCTCTCAAGGCCCAGCATGTCCAAGGTTCAGAAAAACAAAGTGAACCCCATGTTTTTACACGTACAACATACATACGATGATTGTTGATAGTTCCTTCTTGTATTTTAAGCATTTTATATGGTTAAATAAAGAAACCTTTTCAGAATCCACCTCAGAAACATGCCAAAACTTTAGACATAAACAGGATATTGGCTCTCTTACCTCAGCACGTTTACCGCAGTGGTTCCCAACTGGTGGGTCGCAGTCCAAAAGTGGGTCGTGAGTCCATTATGAATGGACCTCAAGTGACTCACAAACATGTCAAGTTTGAAAAAAACATTCTTTTTATTGAAATACAGTGAATTTTCGGCACAGAGCTTTTATTTTGAAGTGCCGTTTTGTGCTGTAGAGTGAGTGACTAATTGACAGCTATGCGACAGAGACAGCAAACTAGCTCAACAACATGGCTAAATGCAAGTATGACCCCAAATGTAGTAAACGGTGTGGACCTTGAACTAATGACAAAGGAGAAATCTGGACCCTGTGGCTGCACCAGTTGGGAACCACTCGTTTAATGTTTACGTGATGTGGGGAATAGTCTGTCAGGAATTGAAATCTTTCACTTGTATTTCTGTCCTAATAAGAAAAATGTGTCTGTTCGGAAATTTTATAAAGTAAGAGGTGGATGAACCCTCATTATCTCCACCAGGGGTAAACACGGAGGGAATCGTGTGTTTGGTTTTATGTGTGCATGTGTGTTTAAAACTACTGTGTTTAGAGATGACCAAAAATAGGGACGGTACAAAACGTTTTCATTGGTACCATCCACAACTTTTCGTAGAGGAAACGGAAAAAAAGCATACCGAACTGAACTGTACCATACTGCTCTGATGAAATGGGGCTTTAATGTCATCAGTAACACCTTCTGTGGCAATTATGATGAAGGTCTGAGTAGTTGGCAGTCTGGTTTATGTCTAGTGGCTAAAGTGATTGTTTCTGATCAGTAATACAGAGGTGTCATCTGCATACGTGTATCTTGACTGATGAATTCGCAGTATGCATGTGTAGAGTTCAGATTTTGTAGGGCTAACAGACTCATATCTCTGGGTGTTCTGAGAATCTTTGACCTGCATTGTTTTGGTCTGAGAGAAGAGACTAATGATACTAAGAGGAAAAAGCATGTTATTTCATTACACCTCAGGCGGTGCTGTAGAGAAATCTGGATTGTCTGTTTTCTGTGGAAATGTTTGCTCTTAAATCACAGTGCATTTACCTCGAGTTCCAGTGTTGGGGCTGTGTCTGAAAAAACGTTCACGCTTCACATACTTTCACTTACAATGCATTTGGAGTTATTGTTGTGTCCAAAGCAATTTGATGGAACCTGCTCTAAAGCTGTTGTGCTGAAAGCTCTGTGTATAATCCATGGACTCCCAGTGACTGGCTGCATGACATCAGCTTCCACTGGAATCATACTTTTCAAATCAACTGGCTTTCCTCAAGCGTGAATGCACGCACACATGTGCAAAAACGCACACAC
Source organism: Cephalopholis sonnerati (assembly GCA_019142605.1). Lineage (NCBI taxonomy): Eukaryota > Metazoa > Chordata > Actinopteri > Perciformes > Serranidae > Cephalopholis > Cephalopholis sonnerati. Next base: position 28,410,879 of record JAGQAX010000021.1, read on the forward strand.
CCAACCCATGCTGGCTGAAGATTGCTCCGCCAGAGAGCTCTTTGCCTCTGTGCTTTCCAGCAGCAGCTGAGATGGATTGTGTCTTTGATTGTTTCAGAGAGAAACTTCTTTGATGATGGCGGACGTCTGTTTGATCCCTGTGTGAGCGCGCTGGATGTCTTAGCCATGGCAACCATCACCTGGGTTGCCACAGATGTAGGGGAATTTCATCTGGAAACGTCTGCGCACACACACAAATACACACTACTACAAAAGGCAGAAAAGAAGGCTCGTCATGGGGAGTGTGTGGATTTGGTTATGCTTATATGTAACAGCTGACTCCTCTCCAAAACTGTGACATATGCAAAATATAAAATGTGTTGTTTTGGAGGCGTTTGATTTAACATCATTCACCATTAGGTTTTTTTTGTACTGAAGCACAAAGGTGAGCAAAGAGGATGTCTAGCAACAAAAGAGCTTGAAGGATACCATTTTATATCAATTACTCAATAACTTACTCGTGTTATGTTGAATTCAGGAAAAAAAATGTTCTTCCAGGACGCCTTTGTGGTAAAGAAGAAAAAAAAAATCCCAAAACTGGGAAAATTCTTTGGAATTTGAAGTCATAAGTCATAAACTATTTCAAAACTCTCACACAACTCGTGCCATATAACCCAAATCTAATTTATTCAGTTGTATGCTCAGTACTTTTCAAAACACATGCATTTTTACCAGAATGTTACCATTTAAAACATAAAGCATAAACTGTCCCAGACTGCGGTCACTTGAGACAGTTCTTATATTTCCAGCGGACGCGGCGCAGCATGTTTCAGAAGCTAAAAAAATGCACACTTTGGCTATTTCTGACAGTCACAGCGTCTTGCACAGAGCAGATCAAGTTTTCCTGCTGCTAAGGCACTGTATGTGAAACATAGATACCATATAATTATGAGGATGAATATTTTTTAATGACTTAAACACAGTCACAAATCTTCCACAGTCACAAATGATCACAGAACATCCATGTCATGGGCTAAAATGTGGCCTGTAGCATACTTGGTAAGGCTCGTTGTTTTCATCCGAGCTGATAAAACGTTGCAGCCCCGACTATCTGGTTAAGAGGGGTCAGCAGTCAGTGGTGTATAAAACAGTCAATGAAACAGGTTTTTTAACATTTGTGAATCACTGCAATCACAAGAGGTCTTTAAGCATACGGTCATAAATATGTACACAAAATATTAGGCTGATTGGCTCAGTAGTTTGCGAGATATGGTTCAGATAACATAAGATAAGTTTTCTGACAGATAACAACGGTTTCTTCCCAAATTCAGCGTTACACAATGAGAGACTGATATACAAATGCTCACTTAAGGTAAGGTAAGGTAAGGTAAGGTAAAGGGCAACCTCTAGCTCACTGGGCAGAGTTAGCATTGTTGCCTCACAGCAAGAGGGTTCCTGGCTCAAATTCGGGGTGGGGGAGCCCTTCTGTATGGAGTTTACATGTTCTCCCCGTGTCAGCGTGGGTTTTCTCTGGGTACTCCAGCTTCCTCCCACAGTCCAAAGACATGCAGGTTAATTGGTGACTCTAAATTGTCCGTAGGTGTGAATGGTTGTCTGTCTCTATGTGTCAGCCCTGTGATAGTCTGGTGACCTGTCCAGGGTGAACCCTGCCCCTTGCCCAGTGCCCAATAAGATAAGATAAGCCTTTGTTTGTCCTTCAGCGGGAAGGAAAACTTGCAACATTACATCAGCAGAGGGACAGTGCAGACAGGAAGCATCAGTACGTATCAGTAAAAAGAAAACACAGGCCGGTGTAATCATGAGTAAACTGTACAAGACAAAGTGCAATATAATAGCAAACAGTATGAAAACACAAATTAAATTATAATCAACGGTCAGTGGCAGAAACTTTTACTTGCTACAGCTTTTCATTGGTTATTTTTGTAATATAGCACTAATCATTCTTCCCTAGTGTACATTTTAACATACAGCATTCAGGGAAAATCGCAGTCAGTGTCAGGGTCAGTAAAGTGTTAGCATGTCAGTTTGGACCACCTTTAATGGCCACACTGAAGTTAAAAACAAACACCATTCCACTTCTGTTCTTTAAGGGAAATCAGATTGGGCTTGCTTGGTACTATATGCTGATACATCACTGAGGCATTTTATCTCTGCTTTCCTGCCAACAATGCAGATTAATTAATGAGGCTAAGACATGCACACACCAACTTTGTTCCGGTAAAGGTTCAGATTGTGGGCTAACTGCCCGTGGACCTGTTTTCAGGCCGCCTTGTCCACATGGATGTTTTTTATCTGTTGCACCCTGAAAGCACCCTTCATTGTGATGTCAGATAGCGGACTGTAAGACTGGGGACAGATTAAGACAAGGATTGGAGCATTTGGCAACAACGTCTCCCTACTGTAATTGGGTTTCTGGGAAATTAGCTGAAATGGGAGAAATATCGGCACAAGCTTGGCTGGAGTCCGACTGAGGCTACATGTCATTTCCCCTTTTGATTACACATTGTACAACAAGGTGTAGCTTCTGACAGGGACTCTCTGACATTTAGAATACCACATGGACCTTTTAAATCCGAACGTGGGATTAAGATGTTTGCATATGAGTGTGTCTGTGATTGGCTACGTGCTAGTGTTTGCATGTGTGTGTGAGCTAGCAGCGACTCCCCTGAGGACTGACTCATCTCAAGTCTCAGTAAGCAGCAGGAAACAGGAAGAGGAAACGGTCACCACAGAGCCAGTCTGGAGTTGTCTCTCTGTTTGAGTGTGTGGATGTCTTCAAATTTAGCTTCAGGTATAATGGTGCACTTACACTAGTGTAATCAGTATCCGTGTGTATGTGTGTGTGTAGATACAATACGCTGGCAGATGTGCCGTGTTCGTCTACATGCTGTCAAAATCAAAACCACCTCCCCTGGTGTGATGTATTTCTGGGGCCAACAAGCCTGTCAAGACCTGTATTTTGTCGTGTGTGTAACCAAGACAATTGTTTTATCTTACTGTCGTTATTTTTCCTTAGATTGTCTCCATGTTGTCCTGTCAGAGGTTTGATCAAGTACCACTCTTCCTGTGACCGGGCCTCGGCCCCTGGAAGTGGAAGTGTGTAAATGTGACGGGTAGTGTGTAACATAGGGGAAAAAAAAGAGAGGCCAAAGGGGGAACCAGTTGGAAACTGGCTGGGGGAAATTTATGCTCACCTATTTTGTAGTCTGCTGTGTGTGTGAGAGGAAGAGAAAAAGAGAGTGTTATACATCCTTGCCCCATACCGCTTCAAAGGGAGCTTCCCATTGAGTGTGTAACACATAAACACTGCAGGTAGTCCGACAGCGAAAAGACTCAAAAGGAAAAATGTTCCCCATTTTGAAAATGTAAAGAGGTTTTAAGTCTTTTCAGCTGCAGCACAAATAGTTGTTTCAATGAAAACTCGTATTTCAGATGCAATACATGTTGATGTTGTGCACTGTTTGCTGGTAGCAAATAGTGCAAGGTTAACAGTAATTCAACTTGCGGCGACCTTAGTGTGAGAGCTTTGCATCTTAGTGTGCTGCAGGGTATTGAGGTTACCTGGCCGCGCAGACATGCCAGGTATTTATAGGCCACTGCTGAGTCTGGGCCAGCCAGAGAGCACGTGAAGCTAAGCCACCGTGGTCAGGATCAAAGACTACAAAAACTGAAGTGCAGGTCTACAAACCAGCCCTCCTCCCCTCGCTGCCCTACTTTCTGACAGCTTTTTTCCCCAGCTTCAATAGTGAGCCACCCGGAACTACAGACCTACATCTCGCTGTGACTAAATCATACAGAATAGGGTCGGACTGATGTATTGGTTTACGAGGCTGACGCTGGCCTTTTGTTGGAGGTGTGATCTGGTCTAGTCAGTGTTGCTGATCTGTTGTGACAGATGTGATGCTGTTTGAGTCACAGAAAGAAACACGAATCAAATCATGTATCATTGTTACGTCTACAATATTTATCTATGGAATGACCTAAAACTGAACTCTGTCAAATGTAACAGCAGATTGAATTCCACTGAAATATGTGTCAATATAGCAAAGGTTTATTGGCACCGATATTTGGGGAAGTATTGCACTTTATTTCATTGCAGAGCTTTATTGTGTTCTACGGTCTAAATGTTGTTTGAGGCTTGTGCACTGTGACAAGAGGACAACATGGGGGCGAGTAAAGGCCTCATATCAGCTAAATATTTGTTTCACAGACCTGATCACGGTCCTGCATGGTCACTGGGCCGACTGCCGACAACTTTTAAGGTGGAACATTAACTTGGAATGTTACTCAATGCGTAAGGTGATGACATGAATCCATCGGCACACCTTAAATTTCAATGCGATAACTCTGACCATTCCCTTAGGTCTCTCCTGGATGACGTACACTTTAAGGAATGAGTAGATCTTCGAGTGTTAAAAAATATATATGAATTTGGAACGGATTATGTGAACTGCATATATTCTAATCCTCATTTGGAGAAAAAAAAAAAAGCGCCGCAAACGTTGTTCCTGTGGGCTACTGTAACACTAAACCCCTGAGCTTGCCTGAGAAGGACTAAATGCACAAGCATGCTAATTTTAAATATCCCATGGAGAGAGACTCTCACTGCAGCCTGTTCTGTTTTGTTCTGAAAATGTCAGCGTACAGCTTCGTTCTGTGGACGATAAACAAGATGCAGACGGTAAAGGAGGAAATACAGTGAGTGCTGGACGGAGCAGTGAGTGACAACAACTCCGCCCATATTTAAGAGTACTGTTTGCGGTGGAAACGCTAGGTACCATGTCTGAAGTGTTACTTTTGGTTCCAAGGGTACTATACCGAAAGTGTTCTGTGCAAATGAGGCCTAAGGTTATACAAACTGCACAGGTTTTCAGCCCGCTGAAAATAATGCATCAGATATTTCCATAGCAGCAATTTACAGCCTCAAGCAGTCTTCACAAAACATAGCAGACAAACCTCAATATGCAGTTCGGTCTCACAGAGTCGAGCTGTAAAAGTTGGATCCTGTTTACAGATGACTGTACAAGGTGCATTTACATTCAGAACATGAATTGCCCACGGTGAGAGTTGTCTTCCAGATGGGCAACCATGCACTGAGATGGAGAAATGTTTAGATTCTGCATGTTTATTTCACTCTCTGCAGTCCACTATCTCCCCGAGGCCGGGCGATTCTCCCTGGGGCACCTGCAGACTTCATCTTAAAGTAGGGGAGCGAGGGAGATTTTATTTTCAACAAGTGCAATCACTGTCTCTGACACATCTTTAAAAACTTTCTTCTAAATCTTTCATGAGGTGCCGGAGGCAGCATCTGTCATCTCTCCAACGTATCTGAGCTAACAGCAACGAATGGGATTTCACAGGGACGTTTATGTTCTTCTGATCTCGCTGAGATGTTTTTCTCTAATATAAAGATCCTGCTGAAGCCATGCAGATGACTGTATGTGTGTCAACGATGCTTTTTCCAGATGCTCAAGGCTCCAACTATGACGGGGGGTTGGGGGGTCTTTTCTTCTCTGTATTGCTTCCCAGAGGTGGAGGTGGAGTGGGTGGATGAGCTGTCATTCAAAGTGGGGGCGTTTCTAAAAGCTAATCTCCATCCTCCGCACTCTGCTCAGAAAATCTGTTCCCACTTCACAATATACCAACTGCCATGTGTTATATAATATCCAAAAAGATGCAGTTTTGCTGGAATCCCACGGGCTGCTGGGGGAAAAAAAAAAAGTTTGGATTCATGCAGTAGATGAAATAATACATGGTGGAGGAAGGCTAGCGATTCCTACATAAAGAGCTGCAGGTTTCTAGCTCTCTGGACGGACATGAGAAACATACTGACGAGGATTACAGCGCTGCAGCATTCATCATTGTCCAGTTGAGTTAATGAGAAATAATCCACAAATGGTCACTGTATATTTTAATAAAAGAAACAGATACAATGAGATCAGCCAGCTTGTTGCTGAAGAGCTGACATGGATTTAAGGCAACATGAGAAAAGTGATTATTAAGGCTTCATATTACCAGCATTTGGACCCGACAGCAGACAGCGGGGGTGTGCTTATTAAATGGACGCAGCAGCTTCAATGGGAAAACATTAATAACAGACCAGAATGGACAGTTTGTAATTAGTTCCATGGACAGACACAGGATGTCATGATTCTCATGACTTCTAATGTCTCTCTTAAGACACAGGCTTTGATGGTGGATAATGTGTGTTTTCCATTACGGCTCATGTCTTCAGGGAAGTGTTAATCAATACTAATCTCTCCATCTGGCCTGAGGTGTAATATCCAACATTATCTGGTAGTGTTGCTCTCTGCTGCTGCTGCACAGGTATACTCGCGTCCATGTCGTCTTCATGCCATGGTTGAGGAAAAGAATCATGGTTGCTAACACACTAATGCATGTGTTCACACTGCAAGCAACAACGCAACAGTGTGACCAGCTACATTATTACTGAGTCACCATTAAAGTGTTGCTCAAGCACTTCTTCATGTAGTTACGTTGTCGCAGGCTTCTGTCTGCTCTTGCCGCAAAACACCTTGACTGAATGTTAAGTTTGTATTTGGTTGATATATGCTCTTGATCAACAGCTGAGCACCATTTTAACCTCATTTAGTTCAGACAAGACACGATGTCAAGCTCAGCTCACATCCCAGCGACATCAGCTGATCTCAAGCAGCCCAATCAACTGATGGAGCAGCTGATTGATCACATGATTCCTTTCTATGCAACCAATTGGTGAATCTCATTCAGGGCGCCCTATTTAAACTGCTCTGGCCTGCCTACTGTTGCTGCTTCCTCTGCAAGCCGCTTTGCAACCCGCCTCCACCCCAGCTCCTCCTTTTCATGCTGTGTCAGACTTATCAATGTCGTTTCTGTTTGTCATTGATGCTGCTCTGTTCTGTTCCTGGGGGGTCTTTGCTGCTGCTCTGCCTGCCTTAGGCTTTTCATGTATGCGCATGGAAGGGCAGAGGGTGTAGAGGCAGATAATGTATCATCACTCTGTATTTAGGTTACACAAGGCTCAGGAAGCAGTTAGGCAAATATCAGAATTGGCAGTAAAAAGAATCCATGAGAGGTGTTTTGATAAACTAAGTGGTTCACGTGTAAGCTGAGCCTTGGGGGGTTAAATGAGGTGGAACATTCGGGAGTAGGGTGACCTGACCGTTAGGATGGTTGGGACAAGTTTCGCAATAGAGACAGTTGTTTTTGCCAGGAAAATAGAGATAGTAGATGACAAATGACCCACCGTTTTAGGAGTAAGCAGGAATGAACTTTGCAATTCCCAGAAAATATGACACACACACACACACACACACACACACACAAAGCAAACACACACACATACACCCACCCAGGAGAATATAAGAATAGGAAGGGTGACTGTTCATATATGCTGTTTCTACCAATCCGGACGTGTAGACCAGCGTATTTGCTGTATGCTGATGTTCTGCGAATAAATTATTCCAGTTGGCTGTAACTTTTCTCCGTGGTTCTCTGAGTCTCTTCATTTCAGTGTTTGCTGAAGTTGAGCATTTTTCTTACAAGGGGCCTGCTGTCTCTGCCTTTGGCTCTCTGTGTAGTCCAGAGGAAAGGCAGAGAGGCCCCAGCACAGAGCCATACCCCCAAATATAATACTGCAAATGGAAATAAAGTTTTCTTTACCTAAAGTGGTCCCAACTGAACTTCTGTTCCACAGCAAGCGTCACTTTGCAGCTTCCTGTCACCGGCTTACACCTGTTGCTGTGTTGCTGGCGATATGAAGACAGCATAACAATGACAATTTTAACATGCTAATATCTAGCAGGTGTAATGTTTCCCATGTTCACTATCTTAGTTTAGCATGTTCAATGTTAACATTCTGATTGGCTCTAAATACAAAACACAGCTGAGGCTGATGGGACTGTCATTAGGCTAGCTTTGCAGGCATTTGGTCATAAACCAAAGTTTGGGCAAATTAAAACTTTGAGCTTTTGGTGGCGCTAAATTAAAGGTCAGAAGATCCCCAAAATAAATACAATTCATACTGGAGAGGCAGTGAATATCACAACCAAATTTCATGGCAGTAGTTGTTAAGACGTTCACTAGAACACAACCTCATGGGGGCACTCAAAGAAAAGTCAGGGGGTCACTGAGGTCATGAAGGTCTTTAACAAAAGATAATGGAACTTGCTGTTGCCAGTGACAAACACAAACTCTGCATGACATCCATCCACACCCTCACTTTCCACTTCCCTACATACAGGGCACACTGCTTCCTGCTTTGGCACTGGATGGAAACAGAGAGATGTAGATTCATCAGGCAGATAATTACCAGAGCTATCAGGCTGCATGATCAGTTAGATCAAGGTGTGCACAGACATGAAGTCCAAGAAAGATTTCAGAGAGGTGGTTTTGAAATGAAACACCGAGAGAAATGCTTCCTTCTTTGTTAGTTTCTGTATGACTGCTCACATGTGGAGTCCGTGCTGTGATCAGAAACACCAGAAAAATCCCCCCTGAAGTTAAACATTTTTCTCCAGTGGATGAAACACGATCAACAGCTATTTCACACTTCTGTCTCATGCGACTCTGAGCTGTGTTAATGGCTACAAAATGCTTCCAAAGTGCCATATTTTACTCTGTGATATTAAATTATTGAAGCGAAGAGTCACTGAGAAATACCACAGCGAGATTGCACACAGCCGCATGACTAATGTGCAGAATCTGCACAGTGAGATTGAAACAGTGCGTATTTAATTGTTCATGATTATAATGGAAACTCCTCAGGGTATGCGAAGCGATGCTAACCCACTTACGCCATATAGATATGACAAGCTGGCTATTTGTGGCCAGAGCTTCAGCAGCACAGAAGTGGGAAACACATTTGTTGCATTATAGAGGGGAGTGAGGCGTATTTGCTTAGTCTCTCACTCTCTGTGCTTGTTGCTGCTGTTGTGTTGCCAGTTTGGGATTTCATCACTTAGTTTTGATGTGTCATGTTACGTGCATCAAGAAGATTTCTCACTTCTGCTGTAGCTTGCATCAGAATTTAAACCCGGGCAAATAGGATGAAGATCAATGAGTGGACGTGTGTCTCTGTTGCAGCCCTACTTTTTGATGCGGTGATTAGAGGAAGAGCGTTTTACATATTAATCCTGCCTGTTGCATCTTTAATACACTAAGCATATAATAAAACAAGCACCAATAAAAGCCAATAAAGATGACGAGTTGACCTTAGATATAAAACAGCACTCGACTCACAGCCAGGATTTAAAGGATTGGACTATTGGAAATCTTCATTTACTTTCCAGGCTTTCAGCGTCTTGAGCCAGTAATACAGACGACGTTATGTTTACTCTTTCTCCATGGAGACTTGGATTTATGGCTCCGTCTCTTTGAGTATTTGCCTGTTATGGCTCTGGTCAATGCTATAATCCAGCAATGACAGAGGAAAGCAATAAAATGGCTGACATGTAAACTACCATGATGAATAGAGGTGCGAGGTGCAACAAGATGGATAACTCTGCTTCAGCCTTTGTTTACCTACAGCCACTATTAAATCATAGTGTAAGTACAGCAGAGCCAGAGATGCTGTGTGTGTCCTCTGTCGGCCAGAAAACTGCAAAGTTAGAGCTGCTGGGGCTCATAAACAGCGAGGCACTTTGCTACCTGTACGGGTTTTATCTTAATGTATTAGATAAAGGTGTTTCTCTCAGATTCAAGCAGCAAGGTGAACTGATAGAGATTTATTTCATGTGCAGAGCAGAGCAGCATTTCTTCGCTCAACTAGGTGCAGTCTCCCCTCTGAGACTTGGCTTTTCTATCCTTCCAACGAGTTAATTACATTCACCTGGTGTCCCAGGTGTAAGTCAGCTCCTGATTAGATGGCTGCAGTAAAAACAGTTAGAGTTTCTAAAGAGAATGTGTTGGAAAGAAGACACACTTTAAATAATTTAGATTTTTTTTATTATACTATACATAAAAAGAGTTTAAAAGTAGATGTGTATTCACTGAAATATACACTATTTTGACTCCAAACTGAATCCTAAGGCTGTGGAGAATTATTCTCTTGTTAATATAGAGTTATTCAAACAGTATCACTGTCACCATGCAGCTGCTTTTACTAGTATGAAATGATTTAACTTATTTGGGATGTAGAACATAAATAAAGACAAACTGAAATGATCTACCAATCCCTTTGAACTACATCCAATTAAATACAGTCTAAAGACAAGACATTTAATGCTTACATACCCTCATTCTGAATTTGATGCCTGCAACACACTCTAAAAAAGTTGAGACAGAGCGTGTTTACCACTGTGTTACATCACCTTTTCTCTTTACAGCAATCAGTAAGTGTTTGGGAGCTGAGGACACTCGCTGCTGAAGTTTTGAAAGTAAAATTCTTTCCCAGTCTTGCTTTATAAACGACTTCAGTTGCTCAACAGTCTGGCGTCTCCGTTTTTTGTATTCTGTGCTTTGTAATGCGCCACATGTTTTCAGTGGGAGTCAGGTCTGGACTGCAGCAGGCCAGTGTTGTACCCGCACCATTGCAACTCATGCAGAATGTGGCTTTGCATTGTTTAACTGGAATAAGCAGCAGAGACGTCTGTGAGGAGGAAGTCATCTGGATGGCAGATTTGTTGCTTCAAACCCTGTATATACCTTTCAGCACTGGAGCCTTCAAAGATGTGCAAGTTACCCATGATGCCACGGGCACTAACACACCCCCGCACCATCACAGATGCTGGCTTTTGAACTTTGTGCTGGGAACAGTCTGGATGGTCCTTTTTTCTTTTTAGCCCAGAGGACATGATGTCCATGATTTCCAAAATCATCCGTCTCAGATGACCCCCAGAGAAGTCAGCTGCGTTTTTGGATGTTGTTGATAAACTGCTTTCACTTTGCATGAATCTTAACATGCAGATGCAGCGATGAGCTGTGCTGACTGACAGTGGGTTTCCAGAGTGTTCCTGAGCCCATGTCGTGGCATCCTTTATACAGTCATGTCGGTTTTTAGTCCAGTGCCGTCTGAGAGATCGAAGGTTGTGGGCATTCAGACTTGCTCCTTACATGCTGAGATGTCTCTCGATTCTCTGAAGCTTTTGATGATGTTATTGATTGTAGATGGTGAAATCCCTAAATTCCTGTCCACGCAGTTTTCCACAAAGTGGTGAACCTTGCACGTCCTTGCTTGTGAACAAGTCTTTCAACGATGCCCCTTACATCACCTGTTACCAGTTAACTGGTTTATCTGTTGAATGTCCAAGTTAGGTGTTTTTCGAGGGTTCCACAACTAAGCCCAAAAATGCTTATCATTTGTGATGTTAAATATCTTGTCTTTGTACCAAGAAACGTCTCTAAACATTATCCAGGCAGCAGTTATGTGCAACTGATCCATTGCTAATTCTTGCCCCTGGACGCAGACTGGCCAATCATAACGTAGCATCAGGCCGGCTCAGACCAGGGTCCGACAACAACACAGCTGTGCTCCATTGTTTCAGATTTCCTTCATTTTCAGGCTGGTTTTGTGGATTTGGAGCTAAATGTTGTGCCTGGGGCACGTCGTGTATTAATGATACTCGTTACCTGGAGAGGTTGGAAAAAGATATACGTTTCTTCCCTGTTCCAAAACCAAAATCAAACCCTGAAAAGTGTAGGGTTAGCTAGCTAGCTACTGAAGATATAGCCTACTGAATGTATACACATGCTGCTTTTGCTTTGTAGTGATTATAACAGTGAAACAAAGACCGACCCTGCTGTACAGGAACCAGTGAAGGGAAGCAAACACTGTTCATCTGCACACACTGTGATGCCACACAGCTGGGTCAATATCAGCGAAGTTTCCCTTTATATTCATTGTCTTCTGTGTGGATCAGCAGTGATGTGGTGGTTCACTTTGACACTGTGATCTGTAGCCTATAGTTGGGCTTTAGCTTCTAACTATCTTTGTCTTTTTAACCTGTTGTTGCTGTGTAGAACATTTTTTGTTCCAGGACTTTGTGGAGCTCTCTCAGCACCTTCATTTCCTTTGTGTATTGCAGTGTGAGACAACAGTGGACATGACACCTTTGAATATACTTAGGTTTAACTCAAAGCCTGTCTAGATTCACTACGTAGAGAATTTGGCCACAGCCTCTGTACTTCCTCTCACTGCTGCCATGCTGCAAAGTAAATCCCCATAGCTGATTTCAGCATTTGGTTGTCCCCTTGTGAATCCTTAGGTCCCACAGGGTGAGACAGGGCCGACTAAAACTGAAGCGTAGGGGTCCATGACTGACACAGCAGGATCAAAGGATCCGGGAAGGAAAAAAAAAAATCCTGAGGAATGTCCATATGGATTTTCACTGACCGCCTTAGGACATCGTTTACAACGCAGACATCCCACTCAAACTTGCCCTTACACTTGGTTACGGTTTGGGCGAGTCTTTCAAGTCTCGGCTGCCCAGATGAATCTACAAGGAGCTGAAATCTACAGCCTTTAAACAGCATCCTGATAACTCCACAGCGGCGGTTGTTCGAAGGACTCTTAAAAACAGAGTTTATATTTTCAAACTCAAACACCCCTCTGGGAGACTACTCTTCCCCGTTTGCTTCATTTCATCCTCAGTTAACTGCAGGATAGTGTTTCAGCGGCAAGGGAATGAGATCGTCATGTCAACGTGATGAAACAATGGAGATTGTATTGTCGATTGGTTTGGGAGTGGGTGGAGAGATGAGGTTATGTCTTTTGCATGCTGCAGCAGCAGATTCAATGGTAATAACAGCAGTGAACACAATAGCAAAAATCTGCAGGATGTCTCGTGCTATCTCTGAGAGGAGGATTCTCCTCAGTTATCAGCAAGCAAAAAAAAAAATCCATGAAATACACTCACAATCTTTCATATCAGTCTGTGATGATCATACGTTGCTGAGGTTCTTACAAGCTGCACGCACAGAGATGTGTTCTCCAGCCTGGTGATGTGTTTTACACAAGTTACAAACAGATGTTTTTCAGTGTGTGAACAATTTAGTTGAGTATGCTGTGAATAAAAAAGAATGGAAGAAGGAAATAAATAATCCAAACATCTGGATGAAAGCTTGCATTGTAAAGTACCATCATAATCACCATGTCATCATTCATACTGTCGTCTGACAGACTGATGTGCAGCATAATCAGCAGCTCTTTTTGCATTGTCTTCCAGTTCGCCCTGTTGTATCCCTCTGAATGCTTAATGTGAGCTGGTCTCAGTCTGAGGACTCTGCTCACTGTAAACTGCATTTAAGAAGTAGCCTGGGTCCAGACTTTGAATCATCTCACTTCACTGAGTTCGGGAAACACAGTGTAACAATTCTGATAAGGGCTTTTAAAGAAATATGGAAGTTATCTTGTGTTCAGTTTTACTGTCATGAGGCTATCTTGGGCTTGAGACTTCAAATTTTTGAAAGAAAAACTGTGTCACGAACTCCAGATGTGGAGCATGAAAAATGCTGGCATGTAGCAGGCAGGGAGGTGCAGCGAAAGGGCTGCTGGGTTGCATTATGGGAATTGTAGGCTCCAGTGATGTCAGGGCTAGATGGATACAAGGGACCAGCAGAAAGCAGGCTGCCTCTGCTGCTTTGATTTGGATCATTCGTTTGTTCAGGGCTGCAACTAACTATCCACTGGTGTATAATGTGTCCGGGGAAAAGAGAAAAATGCATATCACAGTTTTCTTAAGCCCAAGATGATGTCATCAAATTGCCTGTTTAGTGTGACCAACACCCCAAAGCCTGAAAAAAATCAGTTTATCCTCACATAGGAAGAAGAAAAGACACATCCCTCTAAACTAAAGGCAGAAACAAGGCAGTGTTAGGAATTTTTGCTTCAAAAACAACTTTGGGTGCTTTCACATCTGCCCTGTTTGTTTCAGTTCAATCAAACTCAAGTTCGTTTGCCCCCTACGAGCAGTTCGTTTGGGCAGGTGTGAACACAGCAATCACACTCAGGTGTGCACCATAACAACCTGACCGAGACCTTCTTGAAGAGGTGGTCTCGGACCAGCAACTAACAAACTCTGGTGTGGTTGGTTTGTGGTGAGAACGTGTTCTGACCTGGATCTGAACCAACTGCAGTCACATGACACATTGTTTGGGTTAAACATGAGCATGTTACAGTCCTGGAGGATTATTAATGTGCGCCTCCTCCTGTACTGCCTTAATATGCACATTCAACACATCCAATGCATCAAAACATTGTTTTCTAGTTGGAGCTGCGCCTCGTTTTCAAACTGTATGCTTTGACTCAAATGAACAATGACAGCAATATAGTCCACGATGAGCAGCGCTAAAATCAACCTGCGTAGTTGTCCCTCCATTGTGACATTAGAAAGTGTCACATTTATCTTGACAGTGTACTCTTCTTCAACGTTTGCTTTACTTCCTGGATTTTTCCCACATGGAAATTCTGACCAATCAAGAGCAGCTTTCTCACACAAGGCATTTGATCTGGTCCGCTTGTAAATGCTGCAAGTTGTATGTTGTATGGAAAAAGGCAAAAAAAATTAAGATAAAATAATGACTAACTTTGCACGTATGCAAAGGTCTGCACGTATCAGGTCTGTACAGCAGAGACTGTGTGTGTGTTGCTACAGTATTATTGGTGGTGTACCGCTGGTCAGTTGTGAGCAGCCTGCTGATTCAGACAGTGTGAAATTCAGCTGGAGTTACCTCACCTGTCAGCGAGGTGAGGATTTTTCAGTTCAGATGTGTTCGTGCACCGAGGCCTCAAGTTGCGTGGGAACATCAGTATGCCTGTGGAGTGTGTGTGTGTGTTTGTCTGTGTGTGAAAACCATGCAAATGTGCGATCACCTGGGTAATATGCTCCCCTATTAATGTGAACATAAAACATTCAGGGAGCGCAGGAGCGAAGGGTTTCCAGGATCTGCATTGAATACCAGGGTGGGTGTGAGTGTGTGTGCATGTGTGTGTGTGTGTCCTGAGGGGCTGTAGTCAGTGGAGGTTGATGTGATTTACCTGGACAGCAATGATGCCCTTGCTTTTGACCTTACCCTGTTGAGATGACGTTCATAGAAAGGGAAGAGATAGCAGATCAGACTCAAAGCGTATACTGTTAACTTTCCTTCCAGTGGAGCACATAACTGAACTGAACTGAGGTCCAAGAGATGGAGTAAGAGTGTGACATAGTTATGGGATTGGGAGGGTCTTCTACTGGGACTGATTGTGTGCCAGAGTTTGTGCTGGAACATGACTTAGTGAGAATGAGTCTAACTCACGGTCCAGTAATCACAGAGCAGGTCCTCTGGCACATTTGACTTAATTCTTTAGAAATATGCACCGCAGTGTCATCCATATACAAGAAACCACAACAGCTGCACAGCTATGATCACGACACTTCTTCAGATGAAAATCCCCCTGACTTAGTTTCTTTCGCTATGACTTTAAAGTCCCCCCATTCTTGCACTGCACATTATGCAGTTTACAAAGATAAAGGCAACACATCGACCACCCAGAATTTGTCAGCGATTTTTGAATCAAAGGATCTTTGATTTTACACAGGAGTAAACATAAGCAGGCCCCTTATTTGGGGCGGCTGTGGCTCAGAGGTAAAGTGAGTCGTCCTCAATCCCCGGCTTCTCCAGTCTGCAGGTTGAAGTATCCTTGGGCAAGATACTGAACCTCAATGGCTCTCGATGGCTCCTCATTCAGTGGGTGAATGCTTATTGAGTAGCAGGTGGCACCATGTATGGTAGCCTCAGCAACCAGCATGGGAATGGGTGAATGTGACGCAGTGTAAAAGCACCTTCAGTGGTTAGAGGACTAGAGAGGAGCTATACAAGTCCATTTACCATCTTATTTGTAGCAGATAATGTTGGATTGGTAGGCTGTGATGTAATGATGCTAGCAGATTTTGTCAGCTAATTAACAGCAAGAGTTCCTGTTGGTCGAAGTGCTTACTTGTTTTAAATAAGAACCCTGTAAAAGTGTCTTAGATATGCATGTGACTGTACACGTGCAGTACCAGTCATTTCTATTTTCTACACATCTTTTAAGAGTTTACTAAATTTCTGAAACCATCTGACACCTGAGACTGTTCGATCCCCGTTAGCTCTCCATGGTCACATATGTTGTGTCTCAACTTACAGGTTATTCTTTTTTGTCTCTCACTCTTTTCTTGTCCCTCTTCCTCCATCGTTTTTGCAAACCGTGCTACACCCACGTTACGTTATGCTTTTTAGTTATCGAATTATTCGAGTTACTCGAGGGATTGTTTCAGCACTAATATGGACAGACTACTTTAGTTATCCAACAGGTGTAAAATGGACCGTGGCTTATAAATAATACTTGTTAACCAGGAGTTCCTCCGCTGAGACTTGCTGAAATCAACATTTCATGATGATAGCCTCTGAAAGTACGTGAGCAGGCCTATGTCATCATTTTCCAATGGCCCAGTTTTTCTCATCCACACTAAAAAAAGGTCGGCAGATTTGATTCAAAAACCTCAGTCTGTGGACTCGGATTCAGATTTAACCGGCTGAGTTTGGCCATGGCCTGTTTTCCAGGAAGCTCTGCTGTCTTTACCGTACGCATGACTGTGGAGTTAATGCAAGTGAAGCGGCGTTTGATGAAGAGAGCGGTGGACTAAATGATGCAGGCAATGAAGACCGAGGAGAAAATGGCAAACGCGTGTTGCATTCCAATCAGCCGCACGCCTGTATATCCAAACACACTAATTATGTATTATGGCCGTTAATGAGCCATGGCACTGATTGCCAAACATTAGCTAGTCTCTCTCTTCGAGCAAATCAGGCTTTTATTGGCTGCTTTTTATACGCCGGCTGCATCTGTCAGACCAGCATACACACACACACACACACACACACACACACACGCTCATGTATGCATATATGCACAAATAACAATAATCAATCTCACGTGCGGAAACAGACACACAGGAAACAAGCTGAAGTCAATTATGACACACACACATTTCCTACATTGTGTTTACTGTTTCCATTGTGTGTTTTTATGTAAATGTTGTGTTTTTCAATTTTAATTTAAGATCCGTTGTTTGCCACCAGGCACAATAACACAGAGAGATGGATGGTGAATATGCCATGTCCTTTATAGTCCAGTCAATCTGTGGTTTGACCCAGGGAAAATTGGAATAATAATCATCCAAGGTTCTTCTGTGATCTCTTGGGGCATCCAAATAACATATTAAAAGTATAATATTACGTATTTAGTGGTTCACGGTAAATTCAAGGCTCAAAATTTGGTGCCATTATGTCACAGCATCACACAAAGAAGAGCATATCTCTGCTTCTGAACATGTTTTTGTTTAATTTATGTGTAAACATTAGTTTTTTGAAGATGTTCTTTCATATATAATTATCAGATATGACCTGTCCTGAATGTATATGTACACGTACGGGGTAACTTAAGCCTTTTGGTTTTCTCCCTGAAACACAAACACCATTTTACGGACTCTTTCCTGCTTTTCATGAATGTTTTATCAAGCGTGGGCTGCAAGAATGAGATAGCATTAAAAGGTCAGTGAACACTTTGAATACTTGTTGATTAATGCGCACCTGCAATTAAGAAAAAAAAAGACATTTGAAGATGTGATTTTCAACCCTAATGAACCTTCCTGGAGTCTTTAAAGATGCTGGTAGAACTACATTATTTAGTTCCTTCACTGGTGCTGCAAGCACTTTCTTTTTTTAAGTTAATCAGCATGGAACATCCTTGAATTTGACACTCTTAGAGTCTGTTGTGCAGAAAACTGAAGCAGTAAACTCTCTAGACTTTACATAAAGTGTTCCAGGTACGTTATGGTAAGTGTGAGAGCACTTTGAGACAGGAAGTGCTGCAGTCTTTGACATAACTTCTTGAAAGCATCAGGTGGGAAAATCCCCTGAAATAACGGTCAGTGAGAGCCGCAGATGATGCTAACACTATCTGAAGGTGCGCTCACACCTTCTTGTTTGTTGCGGTTGGAATAACCCCCCCGAGCTGATCCCTGGTCAGCCTCAGTTCGACAGTAGCTAGCCGCTTGCTTTCATGTGAAACTCACAGTGGTTTGTTTTCAAAATATAGGAGGAGAGATGCAGTGATCAGTTTGTCATTCAGTAAGATTTAAGGAGATTTAGTGGCATGTAGCAGTGAGGATCGCAGATTGCAACAGCTTCTCCTGCTTAGATTTACTTCAGTGTTTATTGTTCAGGAGGTTTTTACCAGGAGCTGAATTATCCACAGAGGTCTCCTCCTCTGCAAAACAAATGAACCAGGTGATTTAAACCAGTAAAAACAGTAAATAAAGCAGCTTCACATTACAAATCTGTGTTTCTCCAATGCTGTTTGGCATGCCGCAGACAGGCCACTAGTCCAGCACCTGCTAATGTGTGCTCACCTTTTTTTCCCCAATAACTTAAGATGCAGACATTCAGGAGGTTTTCACTGGGAGCCAAGTTATCCATTGAGGTCTCTTCCTATCCAACAAATCTGTGTTTTTCTGAATTGCTTGTTGCAGATCAGCTTCTGGTGGCAGACACAAAAACTAGAGCCAGTGTTTGATTTGTCTATTCTGGGCTACTGTAGGAACATAGCAGTGAACAAGGTGATCTCCATAATCAAGGATCGGCTCCCTACTGTATGTAGATACAAACAGCTCATTCTAAAGCGGGATTAATACTTGTGCATCGAATCAATGCTGTACCTCTACATTGATGTAGAGCCTACGCCGTAGCCTGATGTGCACCTCCCCAGAAATGTAACGACATGTTGCGGCGACGCAGACTTCCTGTCTGTTTTTGTAAGCTGAAACCATTTCCCTCAGTGGAAACAAAGTTTTTATTTATTTTAATTTCACAGATAAGAAACAATAAAGCCTCCACAAAAATAGCATTTTAAGTCTTGTGTGTGATTTATCCTGGCTTCATATGAGCAGAGGAAATCTCCACTAGACAAGACAGTTGTTTTGCCGGTGAACCTTGTGAGTTGTAATGGAGCTGAATTTTGTTACGTTACCTTCGCTAAATGTTGCTGTTGTCCCTGGTTTTATATAAGAAGAGGAAAAGATCGCTGGCCGCTAGGCTAATTTATACAATGTAAAATGCCATAGGCTTGTGCTAATAACATTAGCATGTTGTATTTGTGGGGAAAACGTGTTTAGAATAAGACAGTTGTTTTGTCAGTGAACCTTGTGAGTTGTAACGGAGCCGAATTTGGTAACCTTACCTTTGTTAAATGTTGCTGTTGTCCATGGCTTCATATGAGCAGAGGAAAAGTCTGCTAGCCACTAGGCTAATTTATACAATGTAAAATGCCATAGGCTTGTGCTAATAACATTAGCATGTTGTATTTGTGGAGAATTTGTGTTTGTCTGTGAATGCTGCGAGTTATAGTGAAGCAGATTTGTGTACTTGTGTTTGAAACGGTCACCATTAAGCCATGTTTAATGTGTGTTTTGGGTGTGTTTTTCAATCAACTAAACTAAACAGCACTTCACAGAAACCTCCGCCGACCGCTGTTGACTAGTGTTTTAGAGGTGTAACTGCAGGGTGACACAGACATATCACCGCATATACAGTATAAATGCTCGCAACAGCGTAGGTGACGTGCGTAGAGCTGACGCACAACTATAAATCCAGATTAAGGTAACGAAAACAGCATTTTTATTTTCAGATTATAATATACTGAAGAAAAAAAAACTTACTATCATGCTATTTCTGCCAGTATATCCTTCTAAATCACACTGACCCTTTAGGTTTATAATAATAATAATAATAATAGTTATAATGTTACACGCATTATTTGGATGAAGGCACAGGGACACAGGTATGGACACAGAGAGCTGCAGCATCTCTCAAATAGAGAGGATTCACAAAACGTCCCCAACAAGCTAATTAAGCTCATTTTGACACAGCAGTTCAGTTTGTTTTCTTGTGAAACGCTGCAGTTAAGCACCATTTCCAGCACTGATTTCAGAAGTGGGTAGGTGACCTCAATTACAATCTGTAAACAGGAATTAAAAGTGCTCTTTTTTTTTGGTTTTGAAGGCAAAGCCACAGAAAGGAGGAGTAAAAGCCGAGCGCAGGAAACTGGGACAGCGTGCTGGGTTGTGTGTGAAACCAATAAAACTGTTGGCGTGTCATACATCTAAAATGCATCCCCCATTTTCTTAAGGTGCCCTCTACCATGAGAGACGGCGAAGGATGTCTCCGAATATATAAAGAGGAGGCGATCAGTGGGTTTGCATGCCAACAGCGGATATTAGAAATTGTCTTGCTGAGGATAAAATTTTCTCTTTGATCTAGGTGAAGTGATATACGGGGCTGTTATTGATCTTTCTCCGGAAACATCTGTGTTTGATGTAGTTTCCATTTAAAATCCAATTGGTGACATCGCTGTGTGAGAACATCGAGCATCTGATTGATATTTATTGAAGTATGAAAGAACATTTTACGTACAGTATATTATCTGGGATTTCAGCGGAGAGTTTGGATGATCTGTTGCATAATTACTGTGTCAAAGCTGCTTCCACTTATAAAGTATAAAATTATAATTATATAAAACTAAATAGCTGCAATTTTGACTTGTCTATCAATGTAGAGATAAACACTTACAGTGTGAAGTGATTGTTGGTTTTGAAACGCACTGAAAGCAGACAGATTGCTACCAACACACACCTGCATCCAAGCACACACTCACACACACACACAGATGCACACACTGTACTCGTCTCCCTTTCATCTGTGCAGACACATCCCTCATCCTGCTTTAATTGCTCTGGTGTGAATCATTAGATCCGGCGGTGCAGACGTGGTCAGACAGGGCAGGTTTATTAGCCTCCATCAGAGAGCCAGTCCCCCTGCATCAACACTCATCTGTTACTTGCTGCTGAGCCTGTGACCTCTGCTTCATGCGCACACACTGGACACCAAAGCTAACGCAGGACCTTTGATCTTTTTAATTTGGAAGATGATGTCTTACTGTACGGGTACGCTGTTTCAGCTTCAGTGATTTTGGCTGATGACACAGTTGCTCAAAGCGGCTTTAAAGAACAGATGATGTATTATTAAAATCTTGCATAATGAAGGTCTGAGGACAGTAGTAATCATCTTTATTTTAGTTTCGCTGACCGATTTCTAAGCCAAAACGATCGACTCTTGGAATTCAAACCTCTCATTTCCTTTGTGGACGTTTTCTTGACGTCTCTTTATTAACAGTGGTGCGGCCGCTGATGGATTCAATACTTGTGAGTCTTCAGAGACTCCTCTTGGCCGTGTGCAGATGGTCAGTTTTGTTGCGAATGAGTGTGACTCATGTATTCAGTGAAGCCAAAAAGCACAACTATACACGACTCGTCCCCCAAAGTTGCCTGCCAGCCAAAACTGGAAAGCCTCCAAAGCTGTGTTCAGCACGCAGTGGATCTTCAGCTTTTGGACATGCTGTACCTGCCAACTGGCCTCCGGATGTCATGCCCTTCATTTATTATTGGAAGGAGAACTCTATCGACTCTGTCTGATAACTGTGTGAGGATTAATAACTGGAAGGAGGGGGGGGATTTCTCTGAGTTTCAGAGGATGCACTCAGAAATGTGCCGTCCTCACAGCACTTGTGCATGTCTCTGTTTGAAATGCAACAATATCACTGACGTGTTGCTTCTTTACTTTAACACGTGTTCCTGAGCACATACTGCATATTGATTTGTCCCAAAATGTTTAATTCCTGTGCTTACTGAAGGCCACATCGATTGCAGAGGCTGTTTAACCTTCAGGCTGCTGCTTCAGGACTTCAATCTGTGCTTAGTTGATAGTTTGACAGCTCTAAACTGGCTCCATGGGTGTTAGTTTTGGTTCTTGTTTCTAGTGTTACATGTTAAAATAAGAGTTGACGCACTCCGCAGCACTCATATGTAAACTTATGTCACAATTATACTGAATAAGCTCGCCGTCCAGCTGTCCATAAATCCGGAGGAAGTCAGTTCATCTGCGCACAATGTGATGACACACAGCTGGTTGAATATGAGCAAAGTTTCCCTGCTTCCCTTCACTGGTTCCTGTACAGCAGGGTCGGTCTTTGTTGCACTGTTATAATCATTACAAAGCAAAAGCAGCATGTGTATACATTCAGTAGGCTATATCTTCAGTAGCTAGCTAGCTAACCCTACACTTTTCAGGGTTTGATTTTGGTTTTGGAACAGGGAAGAAACGTATATCTTTTTCCAACCTCTCCAGGTAACGAGTATCATTAATACACGACGTGCCCCAGGCACAACATTTAGCTCCAAATCCACAAAACCAGCCTGAAAATGGAGGAAATCTGAAACAACTGCATGAGAGTCAATGGAGCACAGCTGTGGCCGCATCCAGGGGCGGGGCTTAGCGAAGGGTCAGTTGGTCTAAAATAGCACTTCATCGCTTTAGCACTACCATAACGTCTTTAGACTCATGATGGGCAGAGTTATGAGTGTGTAAAATCAGCGGAATTTCCCTTTAAGCAACAGCAGCGGTTGTTTTTCAGTTTGTTTTTTGCACTGGGTTTTGCTTCTCAGGCTACAGGCTGCTGTGCCTCATTGGTGGAGGCTGTTGGAGCTGTATGGAGCTGCAACAGGATGAATATTAATATGAATTTTTAATGTAGGATGAGTGAATGATAGGAAGCATGTCAGACTGACTTTAATGTATATAACTGCAGGTCTGAGACATGAGTGCTGCGTCCTGTCATGATGTGTGATCACTGCTGCTGGGCTCCGTGTAGCTCTGTCACAAACACGGCTCCGCATCCTCCCACTGTTCAGCTGCTCACCACTAATGTCTCCCTTTGATCAGAGCCACGACTGATAAACTCAGCTTGAATCTGTGTTTCACGGTGCTGTTACTTCACTGCTGCCTCTGATGTCTGTCATGATAACGTGCCAGACTTTGACAGATTTATGGAATACAGACTGTCAGCCAGTCGTCCACCTTCTGTTTGATGGATGCAGTTTGATTGATCACATATCGTGCAAGTGATCAGCACTGGTCTGTTTATGTGTTACAGGTCCTTAAATGAGAGGCCATTGTGATTAAAAACACTGAGCACTGATACTAAAAACAGCTCAGACCATCAATCTGCAGCGTCCTACACTGGATGAACATTCATTTTAAATTAGTGACACACAACATGTCACTTTATTAGTTCCAGTGGTGCACAGTGTTACAGTCTGTCAGCAGAAGCATGTTCCTGCCTCTCTCTGTGCTACACTGTTTATTCTATTTACTGGTGGGGGAAGGGAAAGGCCTGTTGTGTGATCAGTATTGATCTCCGAGAGCTCATGCTCCAGGCCAAATGTATCTACGCTTACATCTGTGATGCGTTCATGTGAATGCAGGCGTGCAGGCAATCTTTTCATCGGCACGTCCTCATGTTATGTCAGTGATTAGATGACCCACAAAAAGAGGTGTGTGGGGCTGTTTGCCAGGTTGCAAAACGTGAATGACTGAGATCATAAAACACGTATCGTTCATTTGGCAGGTGTGTTCAGCTGTGATTAGTCAGGCAGGTCACAAACACACGCGCAGGGGTCAAGGGCACTGGCTGGACTGAGCACAGCAGTGTGAAATTACATGTCATACTAATAGCAATCATGTCAGCCCACGAGAGCGTGAGGTTAACTTCCCAGCACGATCAATTACTGATCAGTTCATGTGGCTGTGTTCTGCTGCGAGTGCACTGCTAACTGTTGACTGCGGCGAACGCAGCGACGACATTCTTCCTCTCTTGTTTCACACGTCTCTCATTGTTCCTCTCTCATGAGTTGTATGTGATTTATGACTTAAGACACAACACAAAATTCCCCATAGGGAAGAAAAAACACACCAAAATAATGTTGAATGATCATACATATTATGGCTTATAATTCAGAGTATAAGTTGGCTTGTGTGTCTGTTATGGCACATAAATAAATAAATAAATAAATAAACGACTCAGTCACAATGTGTGTCAGTAGTAGTAGTGCTGGAGTGTTTGAGAATGCTGCCCTCATGTGTCTCCGCTTTGCAATGCAGCACCACAGGAGCACCAAGACCCAAAACCCCATCAGATAGAAATATTGCTCCCCAGACTGTGTGTTGTCTCTATAATGTAAATAATATTATTAAATAACACATCTTTATTTCCATTGCAGGTCATGGACACACTATCTAAGCTTTCCCACACAGTGATTGCACAACAAACTGGAATCAGGTATGTTGGCGTGAAATGACACGATACAAACGTACATACATGATACAGAGTTATATTCTGTGGCAGGGTGTGTAATGATGATGCTCTCTGTTTCCCTTCAAAGGCCCTTTCCATCTGAGGAGAGTGTTGAAGATGAGGACATCTACAACCACCTGGAGGACCTGATAGAGTATGTCTCCTCTCCTCTCATACACACACTCAAAACAACCCTTAAAGTTGGAGATTTATCCACAAGAACTTCATTCTAAAGCGTCATTTGTTAATTTAGTCCCAGCCACCTAAAAATCTACAAGCTGTTGTGGATGCAGGCAACATTTGGTCCCCGGGTGTTGACTGGAACGCAGCCACCTCCTCTCAGGCTTTCAGCATGAGCTCATCCCACTCTTTTTTGGTAACCACAAGTCATGCGGGAATTTTTTTCAGCCTGCTTTTTTACACCCTGGTCCCACACACTCACGAAAGCGTTGGAGATTTAAACGGCAGCTTTTTACTTGACCTCCTGAGACCCCAACTTTTGTTGGGTAGGCATTTTTAATTTCGCTATTTTGGAGTAATAAGACCTGATAAGTATAAGAACTAAACATTGTCAACAATACTTAAGTCCCAATGTCCTCAAACAAGATGTTAATAAAGTCCCATGTCCTCAAACGAGATGATAAATAAGACCCAGTGTCCTCCAAGTGCCAATGTCCTTCAGCGCGTTGTTGAGAAATTCCCAATGCCTTCAGACGAGTACTTTCTAATGAACAGCGTCTTTACTGTTGCTAAAATTGGTCAAATTTGTTGTCATATCAAACTACAAACATTATTAATCATAAATAAACAAGTTTCAACCATAAAATGTGATCAGGTTTTGGACCTCGTCCACTTTTGCGTCGGGATCAGCTGCAGACTGACTTGGCAGAGATGGCCACCATCTTGTTTTTACATGGATCAGTGTGTTGTGCTCTTACTACCACTAGATGGCACAAAAAGTGTCTACGAATGAGGACAACAGGTCTAAGCTGAGCAGAACAAAGTATAATGTCCAGTAAAATGTAATGTCCTCATGAGGACACAGGGTCTCAGGAGGATATTCAAATACCCTTAGAGACCTCAAGCTAACCTTGTTGTTCTTATGGCATTTTAACTTCCTGGCTAAATAGAGGCCTTGCACTTATATTACATCATCCAACGACATTGCAACGGGACTCCTGACACAAAGCTCTTTATCTAAATGCAGTGCAGCAATAAAACCTGAATCTGAACGATTTTAAGAGACTTGACTTTGGCTTGGTTAAAATGGATTTTTGAGTTAATATTGTTAAGAAAGTTTTTGGATGTTTTTCTTTCACCATTTTTTTCAATCGACTACAAAAGCTAAGAACAGCCGTGCTCACATTTTTTTAAATGAAATAAAATAATGCCATTATCTTGAGATCACAAGTTAATTATTTCATTATCTCAGGATAACAAAGCTCTTAACGGGTCAATTTTGTGTCAATTTGCCAATGTCCCGAGATAGCAACATAATTTATCATGAGAAAATGACTTGTTTTTGCAAGTTAACAGGATAATTATGGAGAACTCGGAAATGAGGGACTGGTTCATCTGATCACACCTGATTTCAGCCTTCAGGATTTGTGTCATGACTGATCTTAATGTTATCTTGAACAGAAAGACACAATGCAGTCTCTGCCTGTGTTGGACCTTGATTGAAGTGCAGTCTGATGTCTGACATTTTCCGCCTAAATCAGTTGCTAGTTGTCAAGATGCCAGCTATTCATGCTGAAATGATGTTACGGAGGATACGACCCTTTGTTTTCTTGAGATAACAAAATATTTAATATGTGATCTTGAGGAAAAAGCATTAAAAAAATGAAGGCATGTCCATTCTTGGCTTCCGTAATTCACATCAAATGCCTATCAAAACATTCATTCATTCATTTTCTGTAACCGCTTATCCTGCTGAGGGTTGCTGGTTTGCTGGAGTCTATCCCAGCTGACATTGGGTGAGAGGCAGGGTACACCCTGGACAGGTCACCAGACTATCACAGGGCTGACACATAGAGACAGACAACCATTCACACTCACATTCACACCTACGGACAATTTAGAGTCACTAATTAACCTGCATGTCTTTGGACTGTGGGAGGAAGCTGGAGTACCTGGAGAAAACCCACACTGACACGGGGACAAACTCCCCCACTCCTTCTTGCTGTGAGGCGACAGTTGCCTGTTGTCCTAAACTCAAATGCAACTTTCTGGATCTGAGCATAAACCATATGGAAAAATATAGGATTGGCTTCGAGTATCATTTTAAGGGCAGAGCTACTCCAACTCGTGCGGTGATGTAAGTCAGCGGAGACAGATAATCTTACAGTAAAAACGCTGTTGGGAAGCCTCACACTGACACGGTGCTCTGGTCTATGTTTAGCGCTGACAGCTCCTAGGGTAGGAAGCAGCCCACTAGTCAGTAGTGACAGAGGAAAACAGCAGTCTGACAGCAGCCAGCAGAGGATGGGAGGTGGAAGTGGCAGCCTGGATCATGCTGAACAGAGCTGTGTTCAGCTCTCAGGGTTTAGCAGAAAATGGACACAGCATGTACAGAAACCCAGAAACATATCCATTCAGCCAAGAAGAGAGCTTCACCACCACCACTGACCATTTAGAGACAACTGTGCGAGCTCTTACTGGCACTGTCAAAAGTCATGACCGAAATCAAGCTCAGGGACGAGCTGCTTCTTGATCCCTTGAAGAAATTAGGCTGCTTAGGCTGTAGATCCATCAAGGTAGCTTGATGCTGCACAAAACTGAAGCCTCTAAAAACTTCAAATCTTAAGAATTTCTCTTGTTCATCAGTTAGGACTTAGTGTAACAATCCCTTGAGTTTCAGCACGCTTTGTTCCAGAACATAGAGCACCTCAGCGTCATTGGGTGTTTCAGTCTTTATCACAAGACACCCTCTGTTGAGACAGGCCCACCACAGGCTGATCAAGGTGTGTGCCAGAAGGTTGGTTCCTCCGTGGTCACCTAGGGCCCCAGACGGGATCCTTTTTCCTCAAGCATAGCCAATGACTGCACCTCTCAGCTGTACTGGTCAGATCCTTTCCTCTGATCCCCTAATCATGATTCCCTTGAGCAGCCTAGTGGTAGATCTAGTAACGAAGCCTCTGCAGCCCATCTCGATCGGTCGCACCTCAACTTTCCAATCTCTAGTTGGCGATTCAGTTACGAGGTCAGCGTAGGGCAGTCTCTTGCCTTCAAATGCCTCCTCCGTGGCATCCTCCCAAAGGACAGTTAGCTCTATGAGGAAGGCACGCTGACAGGACTTCGACCAAAGGACCAGGTCTGGTCCTAAGTTGGCTGCGGCAATCTCTGGTGGAACTTTGAGACGCCGGCCCAAGTCAGCGCACATGAATCAGGGGGCAAGAGGGTTGCTACTTGTCTCTCTTGAACATTAACTATTACATAAACACACCAGGCACACATGTTCTCAGGCACAAAACTTACCTGCAGTTCACCTCCACAGCCTACAGTCCATACTTTATCCTCACCCTTCACCTCACCCTCCATTCCTCACCCTGATTTACCTGCACACTACAAGTCTTCACGCTTTACATGCTCTGTTTAGAGACCCCTTATGTATCTTCCTCTTGAGGACATTTGGTTCTGAGGTACGCAGACACAAGCACTGAGTCATGTCATGTTAGCCCAGTTGCTAGGGTACAGTAATTGGCTCAGAAGTGAGCAGTCAGAACAGGCCTGTGGCGTCACACATAACAGTCTTTGCCTGTGTGCATGTGTGTGTGTGTGTGTGTGTGTGTGTGTGTGTGTCTGAGCCACTTTCACAGCCATGGATTAAGTGTTGTCCCCCGCTAACAAGATTTGTTGTATAGTATTAAAATCCACTTCAGTAAAACCAGAACGTTGTGTTTTCTGCTTAAACCTTTCATGTACCTGTCAGGAGTGAAAACCATTACCCACTCACACAAACTCAGGATCAAACAGCAGCGTGATGTAATGTAATGCCAGTGCCACATTCTGTCTTGTGTGCTGCAGTGAGAACGGGGTGGAGGATGAGGAGGATCTGTACGACTGCGTGTACGACGATGAAGATGGAGGAGAGATCTATGAGGACCTGATGAAGACAGAAGCCATCCCTCCTCCGGTTAGTCGTCCTCCCTTCACTGTCACTTCACACACTTCTTTATCATACATCATCGATACAGGTTGACTCAGTTTGGCACATGGATCGTTGAGTCACCATCTGGAGAAGCAGAAATAGTTTGACATTTTGTGAAATGAGCTTATTAACTTTCTTGCAGAGACAGAGATAAGGAGATTGATACCGCCTGATGCTTATCTTGGCAAGACCTTCCCTATTGTGCTGTGATTAATTAGAACTCGCACCAGTGATTCATGATCGATTCAGCAGTTAGGGTTAAGGCTAGTACCAGCCAATCACAGCACTGTATGTTATCTAAATATGAAGCTAGAGCCCTGTCAGCCAATTAGCTTAGCCTAGCATAAAAGCTGGAAGCTAGAACACAAGAAAACATGTTATAGCTTTACATGGAGTTATGCTACGTCTTGGTCAGGCCCAATGACTTCCCCGTCTTATCGTACCTGTGCAGTTGCAGGCCACCAGTGCAGATAACTCCCCAAATTTTTAATTCTTACCCTTTAGTTTTTGGATTTAACAAACAAGATATAATGTGTTAATTATGGCGCTGTAGAGGTGCTGCTAGATGGATACCTTTGGACGGAGCAGGGCTAGCTTGAATTTCCCCTGCCTTCCAGTCTTTGTGCTAAGCTAGGCTAAAGGGCCGTGCACATGCTGCGTCCTTAACCACCTGGATAATGCAAAGTCAGGCCGTGGGCGTTACTTTTGTACCTACTCTGTGCCAGCTTTCAAGGGTGCAGAGGCAGGTTGCGTCTGGGGGTTGCTAAGTGGCCATAACCAGCACCGTATCATAGCCTA
Source organism: Cephalopholis sonnerati (assembly GCA_019142605.1). Taxonomy (NCBI): domain Eukaryota; kingdom Metazoa; phylum Chordata; class Actinopteri; order Perciformes; family Serranidae; genus Cephalopholis; species Cephalopholis sonnerati. The sequence continues at coordinate 28,440,032 of JAGQAX010000021.1, forward strand.
CCTACTAGAAATCTCAAGTGCAGAGCTGATCTTTCTCCAGGTGCTGTTTTGTAAGTCTGTATTCGGCCAAAAATATTGTCAGTGAGACGGATGTAAAGCTCTGGTAGCCCTGCACATGATCAACTTTTTCTCCGTATTTATTACAGACTGATATTTATGGAAGAAAGGAAAGATATCTGTCAGCTATGATTGGTTGGTCCTTGTCGCATGACATGCGGGGCCACTGCTGCATTTCAAAAGTTTAACTCCGTCGAACGATTGAACGGCTATCGCACCCTGAAAAATAGGCACTCAGGAACGCATGCATGCCACTTTGGCGATGCTCTGGCATTGCTTTAGTGTTTGAGCACGCCTGCCATGCATCTAAATTAAAAAGAATAAACTCAAGGGTGTTAAAACGCTGCATGTGTACGGCCCCTAATGCTTCACATGGAATCTGGCAGACTGTTGATGGCAGGCAGAACACTCGGCACGGGTTAAACAAGCAAACAGTCCGTCAGAATTGCGGGATGGTATCACGAAACATGACAGTGGTGACGTATTGGTTACAAAGAATGAAATAGAATATATCCAGCGCAATTCTTTTGTGATCATTATTTTATGTAATTATTATAGTAATGTCCAGTCTGCACGTCGCCATGATAGATGGCAAGATGTCGAAATATTTTTACTTTGAATGGCAGTGCCGTCTACCGTGACCATCGCCAGAGTTCTCCATTGGCCTTATCTAATGTTACCGTCCTGCTCTCCACCTAAATGACGTCCAGAGTGCTGTGTACTGTCGGCCTGATTCCATGTGAAGGCAGCACAACTTTTTGGGGGGGGCTGTGAAATTACATAGCTTTAAAGTACCAACCTGATGAACAGTTGCTTTCTTAGCAGTATCAACGTTGGTATCAGCTGTCTTTCAAGAGTTAAGCTTAAACCTTTCATAATTTCAGATTGGATTTTATAATATTAATTGTATGTTTGTTCTCGTTATAAACGCTTTGTTCAGTTAACATTGATGATACTTTGTACTCTATCAAAACTGGCAGGCGGTCTGGTGAGCATGTGTGACTGTGACCTCGCTCAAAGGGTTGCACAGACTACATCTGGTTGAAGACTCAACAGTTTGTCAGCCCACAGTGCTGACACATAGTAACAGTCCTCTGTGTGTGTGTGTTTGTGTGTGTGTAGGCGTTCCAGAAGCAAGCAGAGACTGACATAAGGAGTTGCTGTTTAACAGAGATCAAACAGACAGAGGAGAAATACACTGAGACCCTGGAGTCTATAGAGAAGGTACGGACTGTTTTTGTCACTTGGTAATGACACTGCGGCTCAAACTACACGCTCTGTGCTCAACATTTTTACTGTGAATTTAAGCAGATGTTTGTGTGCTGTTATACACCGATGTTACCTAGAAACCAACACATGTAGAAGAGTTTAGATTGTATGTAACAGGTTGTTGGAAAGGCACGGGTGTGTGGTCAAATATGTGGGTAGGTTTGTTGGGAAATCTTGCTGATGTTTCTTAGATCAGTGGGTCCTGATGAGCAGTGGAGGGTATACTCTGTTATATATTTCTGGCCATTTACAGTACACCCATCTATCAGCCAGAAAGACACTGGAATACATAGGAGAACATACCTACTATCTACTAGTAGTACACCCTCCTCATCAACCAGCACTACACCACTGGTAATGAGCCTCTAAAGTAAAGCAAGTGTCCTAACACGACCCCTTGTCACAGACTGATGATCTGGTTCACATAAGTTGTTCAGTTAAAGAGGCAAAACTGCTCTGATCCTTCACTAAGTTCCCCCAATCCTAACGTAGTTACAGTGTAGGCTCCATGCTCCATGTCATTACAAAGGGGCGGGGCTTAGCGAAAGGTCTGTCAACATCCCCTCTGTTGAGTTTTAGATGCTTCCATCAGGGTGAAGGTTCAGCCTCCCTAAATGCAGCACAAAGCGTTACCTCACCTCACCTCACCTTATCTCACCTTACCACACCTTAGCTCACCTTACCTTACCTTACCTTACCTTACCTTACCTTACCTTACCTTACAGTACCTTACTGCACCTTCCTTGTTTTAATAATCCACACACACCCTCAGATTAATCTCCTGGCCCCACTGAGTGATCTGGAACGTCAGGTTGGGAAACACTGGTCCTATGTGAACAGCTTTAAGAGGATTTGAGACTCGTTCTTACAAAGTGGGTCCTCTTGTCCTTTTCTGCAAATTAACAGGAGTGATATCACCAAGACAAAAACTAAATAAGGGAAAAATAACAATGTATTAATACATTATTTATTATAGCTCTCCTGACAGATTTAATAGCATCAAAACTGGGGACAGAGTTGGTTTGAATGAACAGTAGTAATAACTACATACATAATAACAAATCAAATGTATTTATTCCAGCCAATTATCTGAAATACAGTGATTCAGTTTTCATTCTCTAAGGTAATGTGAGCCCACACTCAACTACAGTGGGTCAAACATGAAAGTAAAGTTAACTTTCTTTGGGTGGAAAAAGTCCTGCTCCATTGATTTTATGCAGCGAAAGCATGACAAGAGCCCTAGAAATCAATTTGGCCTCCTTATCACTTGCAGTATGAGAAACTGTGAAACTGACTGACTGTAATTTGGGGTATAATAGAAAAAATAATGAGTAGTGTAACAAATCTGTACTCCCAATGAGAGAAGAGGGAGAGAATGTATTTTTATTTTTGAAATTAGCAGTGGGTAATGAGTATTCCCAGCACTGCTTAGAACAAACTCTGAGAAAAGCCCGTTTTGTCGTGGATGTTTTCCTCCTTACCCTGCACTTTTACAGGACTGTGGGAGGCCCGCCATCTTTCACCCCCCAGCAACGGCTACTTGTCTTCTCCCTCTCGTGTACGCTCACGTCTGGAAAAAGACCTTGCCTGCGCTCCCAGCGGAGTACTCAGTAGATGAGTTTCGATATGAAGTGGATGCTGGAAGTTAGTTTGTGCTCGCCCGCTCCTTTGAGATGTAGAGGTGACTATGCGGCGGGAGCTTTCTGAGAGGAAATCATTAAATTGCAAACTCTGAAAATGAGATTATTGTCGTGACCCAGACAGTCCTCCTTGTTTTTGCTGACTGCAGCTCTTTGCAACTTGGCCCCATAATATAATAGCTTCTCACAAAATGACTTTCCCACTCTCACTCTGGAGGGGACGAGCTTCATTCTCTTACATTCTCTCTCTCTGCCGCAGCACTTTATGACGCCCCTCACCATGTTTCTGTCCATGGCCGAGATGGAGAAGGTGTTCGTGAATATTCCGGTAAGTCATTGCCTCTACAGTGTAACGATCTGACTGGGTGTTCAACTCGGGGTCACAACGTTCTCTACTGATGGGACAGCACAGGTGTGAAATATTAAAGACAGCTGAATACCACATTGTCAGTTTGGCACATTATCATGGCTTTTTATGAGCCAAATTGAAACGTAACAGGTCAAACACCATTACATGTGTGAGTGTACAGCCAGGTTAGCAGGTCTGTGAGGCTGCACCTTCAGGCACAACAGTGCATTGAGTGAAAAGCTCAACATCAGCATGCTAACATGCTCATATAGACTTTATAAACCAATATGGAAGTGCCTTAAACCTGCATTCTTTCTAATGGCCAACAGGGGGCGACTCCACTGGTTGCAACAGTCAGATTGTACAGGGCTGAATCCAAATGTCCACCCTCTGGACTTACAGACCTGAGCCCTTGCGACAGTCAGTTGTACGTACTGTGACGTGTTTACTATCATCACGTAAAGTCTGCGAGGACAGAGACTGCAAGTGGCTGATGGACAGCCCTCGAGACTGTTCGACTTGTTGCCGCGAAAAAAATTAAACTATCGCTGATGCCATATTCATACATATTTCGTACAAGTTGATGCACATTGCCAACTCATCTGTCCCTGCAGATAACAAGATATAAATCCCATGTGTAGCCTTTTTTGTGACTGAACAAAAATGTAGGCTTTTGATAAATATCTACATAACATACAGGCTACACGTGTTCAAAAACAAATGTTTGTGAATAAGGACAGGACTTCAACTCAATAAATACGCCATTATTTACATTAGAAGACCTTCTTTGTGTTTTTCAGGCCAATTTTTTAGCCGATTACACTGCACAGCCTGATAGTACGCAATAATAAAATGCATTTTCAGTCCCTCTACAGCCTGTACGTAAACAGATCTCTGTATCAGGATGTGGTTAAATATTATTTCTGGCCTACACAATTCAAGTAGCATTTTAATAGACCTAACTATCAAGTAACTATTTTACACATTCATAAAGTCCGCAATTGAAAAACCCACAACATCACGTCTGTATTGCAATGAATTGTGGGTTAGTGAATCACTGAAGTCTGCTGAAGTCTGCACCCCAAGCGGACTCTCTGAAAGTCTGCATAAAGTCCACTTGAGGGCCCTTGTGGACTGGATGAATTGTGGATTTAGACAGCACTCAGCGTTCCCAGACTTCCCTGGGAATGCACCTGCAAAGTCCGGGCGTTTGGATTCAGCCTAGAGGTCTGTGGGAAAATGACCCAACTTCTCTCTTGATTTATTACCTCAGTAAACATCTCCTTAATGGGTTTATGGTCTCAAAACTTGTACTTCAGGGCGTGGCTACCTTGTGATTGACAAACTGCCACCACGGTGACCTGAAAATCAGGATAGAGACTTAGAAATGTGTATCCAAGGCATTTCCACCTTCTTGTCCAAATACAGTTCTGGCTCCACAAACAAACAAATTATTCGAGGTGACAACTTAACCCCAACCATCTGCACACATACGTAGAACAACTAAAGTTTCAGATATGAATCAGGCAGTTCACAAACCATTGGTTGACGTCACAATGGCTGCTGCCACTTCTTTTAAACAGTCTATTCACGCTGACACTGACAGTGCTAACCTACTGATGCTTAGCAGGTAATATTCACCATGTTCACCATCTTAAGTTTGTGTGTAAGTGTGCTAACATTACAGTTAGCTCAACTGAGGATAATGGGAATGTCTTTAACTCTGAAAGTCATGAAGTATTTGACGAACTTAAATTGTGACCTGATGATGATGTCACGTGAAAAATTTTACTTAAAACCACATGTCAACCCTCATGAACTGACAGACCAACTGGTATTGCCATCTCATGAGCCACCTTAACATACCTGAAGAAACAATAGTCATACCTGCTGTCTAGGTTTAAGGTTAAGCGTAGCGCTTATAAGCATGAACTGGAGAAGGACTCATGAAGCATTCTCAAAGACTTGGGTAAAAGTTCAGGGTCTTTAATCAGGCTCAGATAATCAGTCACACAGGCAAAAATGGTCTCACACACACACAAGAAACACAAGGAAACCACTTGCATTCTCACTCAAAGGTAAAAACGATCTGCCAACAAATGTGAGGAAGACAAGAACTTAAATACTCTAAGACAAGGGAGACACAGGTGAAACACGTTAAGGCGGAGCAAGTAATCACAAAGGAGGGAAACTTGACAGGACGTGGGATCTGAATCAGGTATGACAACGGTTACCAAATTAAAACAGGAAACACAGAGATGACAAATAAACATGATCTCAGGGAGCTTGACGCGTCATGACACATGTTTGCTTATTAATTTAATGTGTCACGTTATATGATGCCGATAAATATTTAGTTTCAGACTTAAGGTGAAACAGAAAAATAACCTTTAACCTTTGGAAATGACCAAACATTTCCTAATTCCAGTTCCAGTATGTGCTAATAAACCAAATATATTTGTGTTTTGGACTCAGACAAAACAAGCAATAAGCATGTTAATTATTTAATTACATTTAAACCAAACGATCATGGATTAATTGTGGAAATCTTCTTTAGATGAACTGATAATGAAAACAGTAAGTAGTTGCAGTACTTGTGATATAGATCAACATTAACGGACGTTTGCTGCTGTGTTCCAGGACCTGGTTAAAGTTCACAAATGTTTACTGCTGGAAATCCAAGACTCAGTCCACCACAGAAGTGCCCAGAACCTCTACCAGATCTTCATCAACTTCAAAGAGAGGTACACTATAAAACCTGTTCATTCTCCTCCTTTACATTTTCTGTAAGGCTCTTAGAATAAATTATGTATGTAAAAAGCTTTATAAAGTGTCCTTTGAAGTCTCAGATACTGTTTACAGAGGAGTGCATGTAGCCCTGCTTCCTCCTCAGTCCTCCTGCTGCATGTGTTTGATCTGTGGCAGGTTGTTGATCTACGGGAAATACTGCAGCCATGTGGAGACAGCCATCGCCACTCTGGACGACATTTGCAAAGACAGAGAGGACGTACGCATGAAGCTAGAGGTAAGGAAGACGTTCTTAATGTGGGTAAATGAGTGTTTAGAGCCACTGTGACAAGTGTTCATGTCTCATCATCACCTCAGAGCGGTCAGAGAATGCCCTCAAGTGTGTGCCTGAGGCATTGCAGGTGATGACATCACAGCTGACAAACTAAACTCTAATGGCTCGCTCATTTAGACTCCTGCTTATTTCTAGAAAGTGAAACAAATTTCAATTAATCTTTTTATTACTGAGAGCCCTGGAAGATGTTCCACAGTAACCGCTGCACCGTCACAGGCTGCTTTTCTTTATCATTTTTAAGATTTGCTTTCTGTGTTGTCTTCGTACAGGAATGTTCAAAGAGAGCCAACTACGGCAAGTTCACACTGAGGGATCTGCTCGTGGTTCCAATGCAGCGGGTACTAAAGTATCACCTCCTCCTGCAGGTACAACACCACAACCTCACCTACACTGTTTCTACTCTGATGTAGTCACAAAGCCGTCGTGTCATCATGGTGTAAAGCCAAACTTTCCAATTAGTGCTGGAAAAGTTTGGAAAACCAGGTGACTGAGATAGTTTTGTTTCTGCACAAATGTTTAAAGCCCTCTTGAGTCCGCCTGCTCACCTGTGAATACACTCAGAGTTTTTTTTTATAGAAACATGACTTAATGTTTATCTTTTGGAGACAAATTGTCATTTTCTGTGACACCAAAATTACAATAACATGCTTTAAAATTCAAACCGGTACCGTAACTGTTGTTGTTATCGTTCTTTATTTATTATTGTATATCAATACATTGTTATTCTGATGTGTCACTGAGAGACACACTTATTTTCACTTAAAAAAGAAAGAAATGTCATCAGTGTATGAGCTTCATAATGAACAGGATACATGATGTAATATGATGACAATAAAAATATTTTTAAAAAATGGGGAAAAAAATCACAATATTTAATTTATGTCTATAGACCATAACATATATATATTTTTGTTTATAAAACGGAAAGGTGCCTTCGCGTCGCTTCGCGTCGGGCCGAAGAACGCCCCTTAGCTGTGATATAATGAGCGTATATCACGGCCTGTCGTGATGTATTGCTTAAATATATGTATATACATATATATATATATTTATTTTTTTTTTTTTTTAAGTTTTAATTATTAATGTTTTCTGTATTTTAAAGAAGACAAAAGACACAAAAATGAGTTTGGATAAAATCCTTTTACATTTTAATAAACTTCATTGTAAAGTTAAACAAGATGTTTTTCCACCTTTAATGGTCCTGTAATATTTTGAATGATTAGCACTGAAAATGTATACGTTTCTATCAACACTTGAGTTATATTTTTGCTTCATTTTTGGTCTCTGGCTGCTTTATACTTTGTTAAATTGACTAAGAGTTCATTCTCGGGGGACAGGGCTTTTTCCATTGCTGCTCTCACCCTCTGCAACTCACTCCCTAAAAACATCAACGACTCCCCCCTCACTCTCCACCTTCAAGAAAACCCTCAAAACACATCTGTTTAAAACAACCACTAAATCAGTGTGCTTCACCCTTTCTGGACTATTTCCCTCCAGACTTCCCCATGGATTTTTTTTTTTTTTTTTTTTTTGATTGCTGTTGTTGCTCTTTGTTAAGCGTATGTGAGTATCCTGAAAAGCACTATATAAATACAATGTATTATTATTTATGGTTACGTTTGTGCTTAAAAGCAGACACTGTGCACATGGGGTGAGGACTGTTTTAAAGAGTGCTAGACAAAAACAAAATTAATGCATAGAAAGTCAGCAAACATTCATCTGAATTAATCTAGACTTAAGATTTTATTTTTATTTACTTATTTTTTTAAATGTATATTTTCATATCAATGTGGACGTACAAGACAAGGACCTCAAACATACATACGACAGCCACAACAGTAACAAACACCCCAACAGAAGGCATCAAATAATACAATCGCACATTGTGTGATAACATATGACATGAAAGGGAGGTATACAGCACTATGCCTTATAATGAATAAATGAATTCATACATCTTTAGGAGTTCATGCCATGTATGTGGAAAACCAGAAATTCAGGAATATTTCGCACAGGGCTGCTCAGTGTCAGTCGAACAGACTTTTAGATATACTGTGTTGAAATTCCATATTTGGTCCAACTTTAAGAAAGTTGTCTCACTGATCATATCAGCTATTCGTATGGCTTCCGAATTTTCCAGCTGACTGTTTCCAGTCCTCTCTTGACTTAACTTATGCAGCCCTACAATGCAACAAGCAAACTAGAGGACATGGGGAATGATTTATTTATAATTATCTTATTATTTATTTATATTTATTTATAGACTCTCCAGGTTTTGTTTCATGCTCTGAGTACAAACGTAAGTATAAGCGAGCGGCAGTGTCACGTCTGTTATGTCCTGTTACCTTCTTCGAAAAAAAAAAATGCGTCTGTTTCTCCTTAACTTTGTTAGAACTGCAACAGAATGTATCATCAGTGGTGTGAGGTAACTAAGTGGATTTACTTAAGTACTGTACTTTACTTGAATATGTCAGTTTATTTTATGATTTTTACTGTAGTTACAGCTGTAGTTACTTTGCAGGTTGAGATTGTACACACAAAACATTTGATCAAGAAATAAAATATAATGTATTTTTATAATTTAAACGACCCAACAGAATATAAAGAAGTTGAAACACCTCAACAAGATGCAACATTAAAATCAGCACACATGTACGTAATGAAAGTATGACAGTATATTTTGCTAATAATACCTCTGTCCTTTTCACTTAAGTAATATTTGACAAGCAGGACTTTAAGTTAAATAAGTATTGACATCTTATCACGCCAGCGTCTGACGCACCTCGTTTGAAGGAAAAATACTCGATTATATCACCTTATATTTCCATCAAAGCTCACACTTCACAGTCGTATATAATGCCAGTCACTGTCATCGTAAATGATCAAAGCTGGACACAAACTTCAAGTTAAAAGTCTTCTCTGACTCTATAGACGACTGTCAGTTAGTGACGCAGCCCCATCAGGGAGCTCTGGACTCATCAAAGGCTCCAATCATTGCCAATCAGGCTTTATGAGCACAGGACGACCGGCCGTCACCGGGTGGTGCTGTTTACCACGTTTGCGTCCCCGTCCCCTGCCTTCGTCCTTCAGGCTCTGAGACTCCTCTCGTCTATTTCTGTAGCTTCTTTATGGCTCTCAGTCTGAAATGACCCGCACATAATAGTCATCTGATCGAGACAATCAAGAAGGAGGAGAGAGAAAATAGATAAAGTGAAGTGAGGACTGAAAGAGAGAGCAGCAGACAGAACAAGACAAACAACCAAAGAGAGACAGATGGAGAGGTGAAGTATTTTTGAAGTAAAGTGGAGAGAATTTGGATGTGACACTGAACTGAGGCAGTGGAAACTCGGGACAAAGTCAGGGAGACGTTTCTAACGTGTCATTGAAAACACAAACATTTTAATGATCCAAGATGTCTCAGAGTTTCTTCTATGATAAATGTCAATGCTATGTCTTCATATTTAAAATGCTGAAACACTGACATGCATGTGTAACACAGCTACATTATACAGCTAACTGAAGCTACATTTCCTCAGGGTAAATCATGTTTATATGTGTGTGTGTGTGTGTCAGCATATGTGTGGCCCTTTTAGCCTAATACACACACACATGCAGTTGCACAGGATACATCAAAGAGGTTAAAGGTGGTCTGTGTATGATATTCATGTGGCTTTGCTGCGATGTACTGTACATTAATGAAAGGAGAAGCAGCAGCATATCTCCTTTTGAAAAGTGTATGTGTGTACATACGTGTGTGAGGGTGTGTGTGGAGGTGATGGGGGCATCTCTTCCTTATCGTCAGTCAGTCATTTTCTGTAACCGCTTATCTTGTGAGGGGGCTATCACAGTTATAGTCGTAGTTATTTCACAGTCTTATGTTTTGGTAATCGTATATGCTGATGTTGAACATCAGCGGGGCAATGAGCACAGGACAGGTAGGGTTTAGGAGACTTTGTATGGAAGCTAAAAGGGGAAAAGTGAATTTAAAGATTTGTATTTTTATTTAAATTTAATACTGAATATTTAATGTTGAAATTTACTTATCGAAATATTTTAATTTGAGAAATGCCCATCTGATGTTATGTGGTTTCCCCTCTTTAGTATTGTCAGTAGGTAATTTTCGAGTTGTGCAGTGTCAAAGACTGGATTTTAGATATTCAGGCTTCATAAATCCGGACGGAAAATCTCAGAGTCCAATATTTAAATAACTGTATCAAAGATGATCATTTTGTGTCAGTCATTTTCACACCTGAAAATTAAAAAATGAAAAATTCTAAGTTGATTATTTGTGTTTTCTAAGATTGAGACTAGAAACCCTACACACCAGAATTAGTGAAAACAAAACTAAAGTTTTTTTTTTCAAACATTGCTTTTGAAAAAGTCTTCAGGAAATTTGTGAGTAGAATTCAAAGTGAGTTTGATAGTATCTGAATGTCAACGAGTGTTTAATACTAGCTAAATTTTAAAATAAAATAAAAATTAAAAGATTCAGTTGCTCATAAAATATTAATGATTATGGCCTTTCTTTGCTGTATCTGTTTTTGTTTTTTACTTTGAATTTAAATTTAATACAGAATCCTTACTGCTGAAATTTTAATTATTGAAATATTTTACTTTGACAGGTACACATCTAATTTTATGTCGTTTCCCCTCTTTGGTATTTTCAGCAGGGAATTTTGAGTTGTGCAGTGTTAAAGACTTGATTTTAAGTATTCAGGCTTCACAAATCCAGACGGAAAATCTGACAGTCCAATATTCAAATTACTTTAGTAAAGATGCTCATATTGAGTGGGTCATTTTCTAACCTGAAAATTCAAAATGAAAAATTACAGCTCAAATTTTTGGGCTTCCAGACTTGAAACCTTGCACACTTGACTTTTTAACCATTACTGAAAACAAACGTTAAAGAAAAGTAGCTTTTAAAAATGTCATCAGGAAATTTGTGAGTAGAACTCAAAGTGAGTTTGATAGTATCTGAATGTCAACGAGTGTTTAATACTAGATAGATTTTAAAATCAATTATTCAATTGCTCATAAAATATAAATGATTATGGCCTTCCTTAGCTTCCATAAATGTATCTGTTTGTGAGGCACAAGTTTGTTTTGCAGCACAGTATGCACTATATATTTTAGTTATGAATCCTTACAGGCCTCAAAATGCATTTAATAGAGGTAATAATTCTTGTGGGCGGCACAGTGGTGCAGTGGTTAGTATGGTCGCCTCCTCCTCCTCGGGTAGAGGAGCCTTTCTGTGGATTTCCTCCCACAGTCCAAAGACATGCAGGTTAATTGGCGACTCTAAATTGTCCGTAGGTGTGAATGTGAGTGTGAATGGTTGTCTGTCTCTATGTGTCAGCCCTGTGATAGTCTGGTGACCTGTCCAGGGTGTACCCCGCCCTTCACCCAATGTCAGCTGGGATAGGCTACATCCCCCATGTGACCCCTAACAGGACAAGTGGTTGGAAAATTAATGACGGTGTAATAATACTTTTTCAGAAATGAGCTCCGTCAGGGTTTCTTAATAATAAAAGGCTATATTCAGCTCTCTGAAACCTTGTGATCTCACCCTGTTTGCATGCGACACAAATGTCCCACCAGAAGAAGAAAAAAAACCTAAATCAACAAAGTGATTGCGTGCTTTGGGCCGAGATCTCTGCGAAACAGCCGGCTGGTAGCAAGCTGCACCACATAAAGCATCCGCTGGGTTACTCTCCCACATGGTGACAGCCAGAATCTGTACAACAAATGTCTCGTCACTTCCTCTCGCTGCCCGAGTTCCTCTCTCTTGCTGCTTCTTTCTTTCTCCCTTTTTTTGTCATCAATCTTTCTCTCTTTCTTCCTCACTGCCTCCGCTCATCATCCCCCCCTCCCCACTCCCGAACACACCACAACACGATTCCCTCAATGAGTCCATCATGTATGGTGCCGGCTATCAGTGTGACCACTCCCTTCCTCTGTATCTCTGTGGATGTGTGGAGGTGGGAGCAAGGCTTGATAAATAGGACTCTGTCGTCTTGCTAGTGATAATAATGCCCAGGTTGAGCTTGACTGACACCAGGGATTTGAGCAGTGCCAAGCAGACATATATATCTCCCTTAGCGGCTCAGTGTGTGTATCTGTGTGTGTGTGTGTGGACACAGTTAGTATGGGCCCCTGTATGAAGGACATGCATGGTATCCTCCCTTATCCTCCACTGCTGAGGTCTAGATGTCTTGTTTACACTGCAGCCAGGCACTGGCAAGCAATTTTAGACACACACACACACACACACCTGCAACAGATGAATGCACACACACACACATACACACACACACACAGTATCTGATTTATTTCAGGACAGCATTCTTTTCACAGTAACCTTTTTCATTTCATATCTAGAGCCAAAGCATTACTTTCTCATGTGTGGAATGTGGCTGCGGTGCATGTTAGCAGCAGGATAACAATGTTCATGATTTTCTACAGGTTTTTTTTTTTTGGTTTATGACTGACAGATAGCCTCGCTTTCCTTTCTACAATTTCTACCTTTGGCTATGTAATGCTTTAAATCATTTTTACGACATAGACAAGATGTTATCATGCTCATATTTTGTGTGTGTGATTTGTCTCCGTCCAATAGGAGCTGGTGAAACACACTCATGATGCCACCGACAAGAGTAATCTGCGGATGGCATTGGACGCCATGAAGGTACATCATCGGTTTATCCAGTTTATTTCCACACACTCCCAATATCTCAGCATGCACTGAATGGAAGGTCCTTCCCAAAGCTACATGCACAAACATATTTACAGTCAGTCTCCGAGTATGAACCACTGAAGGCCCAGACGCACCAAACTGACATCGAAGAACTAGTGGCGACGAAGGCTGACTGTTGCGTTACCTTATGTCGACTGAACACACCACAAAGATAGCTACACTAGCACGAACGTTCTGCACCTGCATGACAGGAAACAACTCTCCATAGCAGTAGATGGTGGAAATCTGGAATCTTTGTCATTAAAAAAGTGAAGCTGGAAGCCACATTAACAACACACCCCGATGTTTAAAGAGCAAATTATATTAACTATACACAAGCGAAAAATTTATACAAACAATTACGAGCCACTGGCTAAAAAAATCTCACCTTATGTAGCCTTTTTGTTTTGATCTCACGCCCTCTTGACTTTAGCCGATTGTTTACGTTCCTCATTTCTGTTTTTCTTCTCGTACACTGAGCTGAAGTATCAATTACAGCAATTTAATTCACTGATGGGCTCTGCTGTCTCTGACGGAATCGGCTGCAAAAAAAGATGACAAGGGCCGACTAGTACCACATTACCAGAGCGTCAGATGCTAGCTGAAGGCCTTGACCAAAGGCCGACTGTCAGCTTGGTGTATCAGGGCCCTTAGAACACAAAATTGTTGTTCTATTCCCTTATGACCCCTCAAGAATTAACTACTTTGCTTCATTAGGACTGTGTGGGTGTGGTGACATCCAATTTAAATGACAGTGGATGCTAAATAGATGCTAAATCCTCCTTACTGCAAGGGACTTTGTAAACAAGTGAGAAGAACAGAGTTCATGAGTTTTTGGCCCTTTAAAGGAATAACATGACTGCAGGCAGGCCTTCCATGTCACATGGCGAGACCAGTTCACTTCACATTAACCTCACTAGACAAAGAGGGAGATTGTTTCTGCTGTGTTCCACTCAAACTCAATCATTCTCTGCAGGTTCGTCACAATAATGACACCTTTCACATTACAGATATTTGATCCAGTCAAGTTGCAGTCACAGTTTGCAAGAATTTATATCCAAAAGGTCAAAAGTCAGCTTCACAGTGACATCATGATGTTCTGCATAAACACTTTACTGGCCATTATTCAACATCATATTTCAGGACACAACTGGTCAGATAATGAACTGGTGACACTAATCTGCAGTGCCCACCGTGACACTGTGCTGATTGTGGAGATCTTCTGTGCTGTCGGAGGGAAGATGTGGTAAAGCAAACATGTTTTTACAGACATGGAGCATTATCCAGTTTTGGATCGTTGGTTAACATACTAAAGGAGTCATCTATTCATTGAAGTGGTGTTCATGATAACCAGCATCATTAACATTTGTGTTAACAGAAAGCTTGTGTTGGCTCACAAACGAACACAATCATGTCCGAAATGAGACCATAACGATATTGCACTTCAATGCAGGTCATTGCATATACACAACCTTGGACTAAACACAAATAAATCTTCCACCAAAGGCTGCTCACTGTCCAATGTCAATACACAGTGTCTCATTGGAGTTTACGGGCTCATATCAGCAATGGTGACTTTTGAAGGACAGAAAAACAGCACAAAAAGACACCTGAGCACATAATTGGAAGAAAATGGAAAGGAAAAATGAAAGACTGTGTTTTCTGATTTGTTTACAGGACTTGGCTCAGTACGTCAACGAAGTCAAGCGAGACAATGAGACGCTGCGAGAAATAGATCAGTATCAGAGATCCATTGAAAACCTGGTAAGCCACCTGTTTCTTCCAAATAATTAGATGCTGATCTCATTTTCACAGCGCTTCACAATCACAATCCCTCATCTTTGTTTGTCTCTTTTTCTGTAGAATCAGCGGCTGAGTACCTACGGCAGACCCAAAGGTGACGGGGAGGTACGAGTGGCCACAGTGGACAAACGGGCTAAACAGGACAGGTGAGATGTCAGGTTGACGTGCTGTTTGACTGAAACACTGACTGACTGAGTGCAGTTAAACTTGAATCAGGTGCTGTGGTTGGAAAACTGCCAGAGTATGTCTTGCTTTTAGTCAAAGTGCTGTTAGAAGCTAAACCTGTGTGTCTTGTCAGTAAAGACAAGAATTCTGACACCCAGAATACACTAAAAAAATGTCTAAAGACCTTGTCCAATGTCACGTAACAAGGTATTTAGTTAAAAGGACGTAAAGATCAAGACAAACACAGGCTAATAATGGATAATAAATTATATTTTTGATATTATTGTGTCTGGAAAAATGCAAATTGTAGCTTTTTGTGACACAGTGATTTCCCCAAAATGCACTGGGCAGAGTGACATGAATACATATATTCAATGACTTTGACACAACGCTCTTTGAACCACAGGCACATCTTCCTGTTTGACGCCGCTGTGATTGTTTGTAAGCGACGAGGAGACAACTATGAGATGAAAGAGGTGATCGACCTGCACCTCTTCAAGATCACCAACAATCCCACATCGGACAAGGAGAACCGAAAGGTTTGCACACACGCAGATACGATTTCTGTTGAGACACAGCCAAGTTTAGCTGTTTTACTGTGGCATCCTAAAAGAGCTATGTCTGTGCTGACTCTTCCTCTGCATGCTTCAATGCAAAGTATCCTCTACCGTAGAATAAGATGTGGTTGATCATCTTCAGGTGTTAAAGCAACATGACCTTAATGGTCTGAATGTTGCTTCAATAATGTTTTTCTGCCTCAGTAAGAATACAATTCAAGAGGGGTGGGGTTATTATAGTGACAACATCAACCACCATGAGGCTGTCTCAACAAGTCCTCCAATCCCTACGACCACATAGGTGGTTTGTTCCTACCCTCAAATTCGACCCTCAGGAGCATATCCTAAATTAGTGCCCTATCTGTTGCAGGAGATTAACCAGCCTGATACCCTCACACCTAAACATAGCAGTCAAAGTTTTTAACACTTGGTTAAGGTTGTGAATAGGGCACACCCCTCTGCCCTTCCACGTGCAAACAAGGAAAGCCTTAAGGCAGAGAGAGCACACCTCCCTGCCCTTCCATGCGCCTGCATGGTAAGCCTAAGGCAGGGAGAGCAGGACTAAAGACGCCCCGGGAACAGAACAGAGCAGCATCAATGACAAACAGAAATGACATTGGTAAGTCAGACACAGCATGAAAAGGAGGAGCTGGGGTGGAGGCAGGTTGCAGAGGAAGCAACAACAGTAGGCAGGTCAGAGCAGTTTAAATAGGGCGCCCTGAATGAGATTCACCAATTGGTTGCATAGAAAGGAATCATGTGATCTATCAGCGGCTCCATCAGTTGATTGGCTGTTTGAGATCAGCTGATGTAGCTGGGATGTGAGCTGAGCTTGACATCATGTCCTGCCTGAACTAATGCTATGCTCAGTGTAGTTTTAGGAAAGATCAAGTTTTGGATTAAAAATAAACACATTTCTTACATACCTGACTTAAGTACATGTTAGGTAAGACAAGTCAGTGTTTGGTTTTACAAGGGGCATGAACAGCAATCTCCTGGATTTAAGTTCTGTGTTTGTTTGACCCATCAATCTACCCCGACATCCATCCTGCGCTTTTTTACTCTTTACACTACGTCACCCAACTTCCTCCTTTGCTCCTGTCGTAATTACTACAGCCACAAGAGGTCGACACCTGACAAAAAACGTATGGGTTGTAATATAGCAGCAGCCTGTGGGGCTGAAAATTAAGCTAACGTGGAAGTGCCAAAAGCTGCAGTTTTTCGAATGGCCACTTGAGGGCTAACCCATGTTAGCAGAGCAGGAATAAACATGTTTACAGCTTGGTGCAAGAAATGGTTTTGGTCTCTGTAGCTAATTTACTACATAACTGACCTGTTTAAATTTCATTAAGGCCTAAGTTATGCGTAATTATGGGCTACTTTGAGTGACAAACCCCCTGCGAGGCGTCGCTACAGTCTATGAGTCAGTGCCACCTCTCGCTCCTCCCCAGCTCCACCAGCTTGTCCAAATATGGTCTCTTCTGGCTTTAAAAAAACATGGCGATGGACCAAAATGCCAAACTCGAGACTTCAGAATGGGAGTCCATAAAACAATGGGTGTCGTCACGGTGACTATATCCATTATTTTTATAAGCTGCTGTGAAAACAACCCATGGGGTCCTCTGTCAATAGACTTTTATTCACCGCAGACATTTTAACTCAAAAGCACAGGCCTGACTGACAACATAATGATGGCTCTGTTTCCTGGGTAACTAAGAGTCTTCATAGACATGGCTCTGTTAAATTTAGCTGCAACCGTACGCCATTGATTGCAGCCACTACTAATGAATGTTATTAGTTACACCTGTGTAAATGTACACAGTACCTCCAAAGACTCAGCCTGGTGATCAGCAGTGATTCTCATATGTACAGTTCAGGTCATGGTGTATAGAGAGGTGTACTCCAAACAGGAAAAGTCACACTTATGAGGAAGTCAGGATTAAATTTTAAAGATGTATGACATCACAGAAATACACTGCACTACAGTATTCAAACAGGAAACAAGCAGAATAAGCTTTGGTTGATGGAACTGTTCATGTATTATACTGTATGTGTTCATTCATTGTGTGCAACGTGGCCAGACTGCACATGAGTCGGGCTCCCAGGTGAATTTCCCCTCCAGCATGTAGTACATGCCAAGTTACACATTTTTCATGTTTCAGATCTGGCCATCACCTTGGAAAAGATATTGGCACATCTTTCAGTCATTTCACCTTTTTTTTTTCTTTCCTGTGTTTTTTTGGCAGCAGCTCGTCTCTTTGTGGACGTTTCCCTTTCT
The DNA here is from genome assembly GCA_019142605.1 of Cephalopholis sonnerati. Taxonomy (NCBI): domain Eukaryota; kingdom Metazoa; phylum Chordata; class Actinopteri; order Perciformes; family Serranidae; genus Cephalopholis; species Cephalopholis sonnerati. The sequence continues at coordinate 28,457,965 of JAGQAX010000021.1, forward strand.
GTTCCAAGAGAGTAACTCAATTCCACTTTTGGCGAGGCCACAGTGATGATGTTTTTACCTCAGACATGCAGCAAACATTAGCCTCAATTAAATCAAGCCCAAGTCAAAAAGAAACAAAACAGGTAGTGTGTTTCTGCCAGGCTCGCAGACCACACTTATTACTGATATTTGCTCAAAATATTGAAACCTGTTTTTCCACTTGCCTCGTTGTGCTGCACACTGACAGTAGGACTTTTTAGCAGTGAAACACAGTCTTGAATTTTAATCCAATAATTTTTCAGCACTTCTGGCAGCCAAATAGTTTATTTCTGCAGTTAACACTTCTTAGTCCTCAGATGCATCACAGCTGAGAAGAAAGTGTGAATCGCACGTCTAATTTTATTGTTTTTACCTAGAATATAGAAGCTGCTGCTTCTTGGTGGAGTCACTTTGAATCCACACTGATTTAGGTCACTGACTGAAAAAGAAAAATGTGTCTTGAGCATTTAGCTTTTAATTTTATCTTATCTCCATTTTCAAAAGGCAATAACTCACTTTAAGCTGTGATTTACAGTGATTTTCTAACAGCTAAAACAGCTTGTGATGACATTTAATTTCACCCCGGGCTCAAAGCCATGTCCATCCTCATAGTGACAGTAGAAACTAGAGTACACTGGCTACATTGCTCTAGCTCCTCTTGCTGTAATACACAGCACGTCGAAGTGAAAAAATAACAGCAGAACATACGTCTTTGCATTCTGTAAAATAAAAAGAACAAAACAAGCGTCTCATATAACAACCAATCAGCTATAATGGAGGCAAGTCTTGCACTGTTGAGTCCATTATTGCCTCTTTATGACTGAGTCAGCAAAGCTCAGAAAACCACGTTGGACTCCTGACAAACCAATTAACAGCGCTACTCCAGCATAATGAGCAGCCATAACAATTTATCAGATAAACGCACGTTCATAAAATTGAGTAAAAATCGAGTTAACTTGCTTCCTGACAGTATGTTATAAGCACCTGCACCGCCATCAACACCCCACTGCTGCTTTTTGTGCCCCGAATCCCCTAATGTGCTGCTAAAATGAACCATGTGCAAAAAATTTTCCAGCTCATAACACACACAACAAAATAATCACCAGAAAAGAGTCTTAAATAATTTGATACATGCTTGTTCCAGCACATGTTTTACATTGTCTTGTTCATTCAGCAGCATAATACTGAGAGTGTCAGACTAGAACAGTCTGCCTCCTCCCAGATGGTGTTATCATTAAACCTCGCTTTGGGCCTGACTACACACACACATACACACACATACACACAGTGAATACTAAGTGCCAAGTGGTGAAAAATATTGCCAATCATAATGAGGGATGATATCTAAGGCGTGCCAGGAAACAATGATTTGGGTAATAATGATGTTGTAAATAGCAGACATTAGTAGGCCCAGACCCATATGGGCTTATATAGTTATGTTTTCCTGTGGAACCTCGGCTACCTCAGTATCATTCACCTCTGACATGATGGATATGATGCAGTTTGTTTGATTACATATTTATTATGGAAATGCCAAAGATGACAGTGGCTGTCTGAGGTAAGCGGCGATAACAGCCTTCATCATAGAAGCAAAATAATCACATTTACATGCAAGTCACCCGGCGGTAAAACCAAACAACCTTAAAGTCTAATCGCTGTACACAGCAGTGGGAAACTGTGTGCGACCATTGGACCATTTTTCATGTGGCTGATGGTTTGAGCCTTTGCAGCAGGAAGCGTCACTTGTATTTCAGCTATTCGTTCATTCATTCATTTATTCATATCTGCTGATCCTGTTCAGGGTCGCAGGGGGCTGAGGGTACACCTTGGGCAGGTCGCCAGACTGTCACAGGGCTTATTTCAGATATTAAAGCTCATATAACTGCTTTTTTGAATGATAACAAAAGATGAAATATTGTGTCATGTGTAATGTGTTACAACAGATAACCATCCACCAGCCACCAACTCTGCAATCCCACACAGCTGGAGTGTTTTAGTTCCTTTCAGTTTATTGTTTTGGTTTGCCAGCACACATTCTGCATCATTTATCGCCAGGAAAACGTGAGTTCGGGCGCTGAGTGCTATTGCGCTGTGCCAAAGTTCAAGGGCACGGAGGCGGGTTTCGTCTTTAATTGCTAATCGAACATAACCAGGACATGTCATAGTCTGTTAACCAGACATTCCAAGTTCGGAGATGACCCTTCTCTGCAGTGGTATTAGGCCTAAAATGTTGTCTGTTGGACAGATGTAAAGTTCTGGGTAGCCTTGCACTAAAATGGTCAACTTACTCTCCACATTTATCGCAACCTGATATTAATGGAAGAAAGGGAAGACATTTATTGGCTGTGATTGGTTGTTCCTCCTCATATCGCTGTTCCAAAAGTTGAACTTTGTTGTGTATCTCAGGTGGCGTTGCTTGTGCTTTAAAGCCCAGTTCAGACCAATGATTCGCAACGAGACAGTTTTAGAACGTTGCAGAGAAAAGTTGCAGGGGTTTGAACTGGCTGTCTGAGCTCGACTAAAGCCGGCTGATGATGTCACCTGCAACGCAGCTGGTCAAATCGCCTGCCGCTGGTTTTAGAACTTAAAGCACGTCACCTGTTTCAGCAGCCAATCATCCCTGCTGAGCCCTCTGCTTCCATCATCACAGTGTGCTGGTGTCAGATGGTGGGTCACTGCTGCTGCTCCCTGTTTGTGCTTATACCCCCCCCACACACACACATTGTCATTGTAGTATAGTATTGTGGTGTATTTATTATAAATACAGTCCATCTGATGCTTGTTTTTTTTTTTTATGTTTTTCACCGTTTCATCACTACAAATGCAGCTGTAGCCAGTATCTCACTATCACTATCCTCATTCATATTTTAAGAAGCTACAAATTATATTCAGCCACAAAATAAGTCTGAGAAATCAGAATAGAAGTACAGAGAGGTGTTGCATAGAGATGATACACCATCTCATCTAGTTGCATTGGTGTGAACTCTCACATTTTTAGAACGTTGCAGAACATTGCATTGCAAGTAGCTGTCTGTTTCAACTTGTCTCGTCGCGAATCTTTGGTCTGAACTGGGCTTAAATTGAAAACACTGAAAAACAGTTTGTATACGGGCCTTAGGCGGACAGACAAAGTTAGCGACAAGCAGGTGAACATGCAGAAACACATGGTTAATGGTGCGAAATGGTTGCAGTCTAGTTAGGTTAAGGAAAAGATAATGATCAGGGTTAAAACAAGTATGTTTGTTATGTATAGAAATTAATGTGGATTATACATATATATAACTTGAGTTAACTACATTATGCAAAGGCTCGTTTATACTCCCTGTAAGTATGAAAATAGAGACATTTATTTTTAATGCCCACATACTTCCATGTGTCTTTTATGTTGGCATTGATACACGCAGTAGATGGCACTAGAGAGCAGAGTCAAAGGTTTATGACATCAGACATGGTGAAGCTGGAGGAGGTCTTTATAATGTACCTTATAACAGAGGCAGCGTGCCGACAAACGTGGTCTGTGAGGACATTAAATACGTCGCAACATGCGGACGAAGAATTCTTTTTACTGTACTACCAATTAGTTCTGTTACACCATTCTTAAAATGACTTTGCCGTCTTCTACAGTGGCATACAGTCTGCTTGAACTATGCAACACTGCCCCCACCATTTTTGGTGGTACTGCTCTGTTGTGTCTGAGTCCTTAAAGCTTTCAGAAAAGTGCACACCACAACAATATTGTTTGCAGTAAGCTGCTTGTACAAACGACATACGGGGTCATATGTTGGGTGAGGACAGTCTCGTTATTACAGGTTTATTGTCACTAATGTTTCTGAAATATTCAGAGCTCACTTGGGCAGATTGACCCACATGATAGAATACATTACCAAGGGTCAGAGTAATTATATTTTAGGAAGATCAACAAAGAGTGTTTTTGTATTATCAGTCTGGATGTGCTGTCCTTTTAAGTTCCAAAGATAAACCAAGCAAAAAAGGGCTAAACTGACAGACAGAGAGACAGACAAACACCTTCTCCTTCTCTTTACAAATTGGTTGCTAGAGATATCTTTGCTGAGCGTTAAGTCTCGGTGTCCACTGGGAATGCCTCTGTAGAGCGCTGCTTTCCTTTTCTCTTTTCTTTCAATAGAAAAGATGAGCCTTTGCGCTTCCCTGACAGCACTGTGAGCTTGGCATGTTTTTAGCCTTCAGAGCTGAGTGCTGGAAGTTCAAACCCCCACCTAGGAGCCATAAAAAGTGCATCTCCCAAGCATCTGTTTAGTGATGCCATCTAAAAAACAGAGGCATGTGTTGACACAGAGGCTAATAGACTAAAATTTAGCCTTTGAAGTGGGTAATGGTGGCTGATTACAGGCTCACTCACTACTTGGGTCTGTGCATGCTGTCTGTTGCCCAGCAGTTATATGGCACAGCCACCGCACACTCTTTTCCTGTTCCCCTTCATGCTCTTCCTCTCTGTTTTGTCTTTGTCTGTCAGTTCTGCCGCCCCTCCAACCCCTCAGCCTTTGTGTTCGCTCTCCCCGAGGCATCCCTCTTTCATTTTGCATCTCTTTGTCTCCATCTGTCTCCCTGCATCCTGTCTCCTCCAGCTCCTGCCCCCTCCTGCTCCATTTGTCTTTCACTCAAACCCTCAATTTATTTATTCGCTGTTGTTTTATTTTCTCAAATGTGTGTTTTTTCTTTCCTCTTGCAGTGGTCCCACGGATTCTACCTCACTCATAACCAGGGCCAGAACGGCTTTGAATTCTTCTTCAAGACCAAAGAGCTGAAAAAGAAGTGGCTGGAGCAGTTTGGCATGGCCATGTGAGTGTGGTTTTTTGAGTGTGTGTGTTCATGCATCACAGCGTGATAAGAGTGTGTGTCTCTTTGTTAAAGCTGCATTTTGTCACAGCATCGAAGCGCACGTGGCCTGTCCTGTTATTCAAGTTAGGCTACTTGATAATTTATGAGGAGGCTGGCGGCACTGCGACAAAAAGATAACTCGATCATAAGTCGCACACAAAGCAGCTCTGTTAATGCACACAAACGGCATTTTGAATCATTTAGCACTGCGTACTCACTGGACACTGTTGGTTATGTTAATTCAAGCTTCAGGTCTATGCAGTTAAACTGCATCAACCAGTCCGCCACCTGATCTAGATCCAAAGCCGCTTAAACTGACTGACAAACCGGCGCCAAGAGTGACAAATGGAACTAAAGTATTTCGCTTCTAGAGCGAAGAAAGACGAATGATTGACTAATTGTCTGAAAGAAACCCCACCAACCACGGGTTGTCACAGAGTTGACACATACAGGCCAGACGAGTTGTATTGGGTCTACAGTAACTGTCGTAGATATCTAATATCACAGTAGCTGAGGTCTAAAGCACAGTTCACACACCAGTGGAAAACAGTGGGCGAACCAGTTAATGGTTAAAGCCTAAAAACAGAAAAGTGAGATGTTTGACCACAGACAGTTTTGTGAAGATTTGGCACGTTAGCACACCAGCAAAATAATTGGAGGCAGACATTACTGTCTTTAAGAAGCTTTAGTGCCCCTGTGCTTTCAAGTTAGCGTGACTATAGTGGTATCTTCAGAAACCAGACAACCCAAGGCATCAATTGGTACCAACCATATCATGCTAGCATCCCTGCAAAATAACTAAATATTACTACAAAATTAGACTAAATTTTGGCAAGGGAACAACTGGCATGGCCATTTTCAGAGGTGCTTTGAACTCTCACCTCAACATATCTGAATGAAAATGGGTACTATGGGTATCCGCAAGTCTCCCCTAAACTTGAGAAGGCTTGTTCCCCATAGATATGTTCTTCCTTACAGTCAATCTACTCCTTCAAATTAGAGCTGGGTATTTGTCTTTCAAAGGAAAAGGACAACTAGTCTCTTTGAAGAGCAGTTAATCACCTGACATGTATATACAGATACATAACACATTAAAAAAGGATCGTTGTGACACTCAAAATGTTAGCTGTACCAGGTATCAGATAATTAGTAATACCAACTAATAAGTATATCAATATGCACTTCCATAACTCTCATACTGACACTGGTTTCACTGGTTTCCACAGGCCTCAACAGCATAATCAATCATCAAAATTCAGTCTTGGTTTTTGTATTTGGTGTGCCAAGAATTCAGTGGCCACATCTGGAGAAATTTCTGCGGATCGCCGCTGCATTTCAAACCATGAAATAAAGCCAGCAGTTTGATGAGATTAGAATCGCTGTATGTATTCATCATGACCGAGACATGCAGGAATTTGTCTTATGAAACTGGCCCCGGGAAGATGTTGACATCTCGCACAGTAAAGCAGAATAGTACATGCATACAAATAATACAACAGGTGCAGCAGGAGACAGTTGAAGACAGATGCGTAATCTCCTCTGCGGCTTCGAGAAGCTTTGTAAAGTCTAAAAAAAAAAAACACTAACTGTGATGATGTCATAGTGATGTTGTCCGGATTACACCAGCTTGGTCCCGGAGGCTGTAATTTTTTAACAGAAGGCCTTCATTACAAATTAAAGGTGCTGAGTTTGACAGATGTTTGCGTTTACCAGACACAGTGTCTAACAGAAGATGCTGTCGAGTTGCATTTTGGGGAATCGAGGGTCAAGTCAGGGCCAATTTGTCTCTGCCTCTTTTTGAACAGTGTTTTTTTCATTAGAAAAAACACATCTGATCTGTTGTAGCTGACGTGGATTAAAATAAATAGAAAGAGATCTGTTTCATTCATTAAGTTTCTGTAACCACTTATCCTGTTAGAGGTCGTGGGGGGGCTGGAGCCTATCCCAGCGACATTGGGCGAGAGGCAGGGTTCACCCTGGACAGGTCACAGGGCTGACACATAGAGACAGACAACCATTCACACTCACATTCACACCTATGGACAATTTAGAGTCACCAATTAACCTGCATGTCTTTGGACTGTGGGAGCAAACCGGAGCACCTGGAGAAAACCCCCCACTCTGGGTCCGAATAAGGAACCCTCTTGCTGTGAGACGACAGTGAGAACCACTGCACCGACTTGCTGCCTGTACATCTAAGCAAACTTAGATTTGTTTCACACCACAGACAGAAACCAACATCCTCCTGCATTTCCTGTAGCCTGAGCTGAGATCCCTGTTACTGGATATCCAAATAAACTGCCAGTGACATCAGAGACAGATTACTTAAGAGCAGTGGGGCTCCCAACCAGGTGCAATTACACTGAACATTTAGAAATAAAAACTGGGGGAAAAAAAGAGAGAATAATAAAAAGAGAAAAAAAACATCTGTGAAATGACATTTTCAAGCTCCAAAGGAAAGCAACAGGCCTTAACAGGACGTGAAGAAGAGGATTAGTAAGATGAAGCGCGGTGAGACTGAAAAAAAGAGGAGCTCTGGTTGATTAACTTTTGGGGCTGCATTAACAAGCTGCGAGAATACAAAGGCGTTGCCAGACAATCACATGCTCCCACAGCGACGCTTAATAGCTGATCTGTGAACAGTTGTTTTCTCACATGCCGCCTTTATGTTCCTCTGTTTGCTGCTTGACTAAGATTCAGCAGCCACGAGGGGTAGGTAGACACCGCTCTGCATACAGAAAACTAAAAATCGACTGTAAAGACAAACTGTCGCAGAAACGGCAGAGAGCGAGAAAGTCAGAAGAAGACAGTAGATGAAGTCATGTTGTAGTTCTGAGTTTTAAAGTCATTTCAAGTGAAGCAGCTACCTCTCAGCGGACTGTACAAAGTTGCAACGGACATCTTAAAAAGGACGAGTACACTGAGAAATAGTGGAGCTGGAGGAGGACAATCATCCTCTCAAAGTCAAATGGAAAGAAAAGGAAGCTCAGGGAGTTTTATGAGGTTTTTGTTGTTGTTGTAAACATAGCATAGCAACGTATCTCTCAGTGTGATTATTTCCATGGTAAAAGTGGACCCTCTTTCTTGTCAGCGCTATGCAATTTATAGTTAACAACAATCTTCCCTACAAAGCAGATATATTGGTTGACCCCAGTACAGAGGAGAGGACACCACTGAAGGTTTTTTTTTTTTCTTCTTTGACACTTTCTTCCATCTCAGCGCTGTTTGTCCTATTTTCCGGAGAACATGTCGTAGCCCTTCAGTTTGACTAATTATTTGAATTTCAAAAACAGTACCTGTGCATATTAAGCAAAAAGCGCTTATGCAACAGTGTCATCACGTCTGGCTATCACAGCACCGAAAAACAAAGGAAAGACCTCTTAAATTCGAAACAAACAGGCCTTTGTGCTACAGGCAAACTTGGGCAAAAACTGTCTGTCTTTTCCTTTCTCACACACACACACACACACACACACACACACACACACACACACACACACACACACACACACGTTCATCCATGTCCCAAGGGGCCAAGAACACTTCTGTGTTCACTTCAAGCAGACCTTGCCTGTCTATTTGCAATTCTCTCCTTCCCACTTCAAAGAACCGTATCAGTGAAATGTTACTGTTGCCTTGGAAGAGTTTGTTGGCTGCAATTATAAGTGATTTTTTTCTTACTTTGAAATTCATGTTTTCATCAAAGCTGCTTGAAAAGTGTAACAAAATGGGCAACAAGCACAAACTCATTTTCATTCATTCATTGGGGCTCATTTTTAACTCGTAGTACAACCTACAATGGTGGTCAGTGTTCATTATATAGTATACTCCAACTGCTTGTGATTTTGAGTCTTAACTCCTCCATTATTTATAATAGATGTGTTCAAGGGCAGTGAACAGTACATACAGTATCATATTGTCAGTGAAAGCTTCAATACTGGTTTTAAATATTTACCTTGAGCCCCTCTAAGATTCACCATGTAAGGATTTTCTACTTTGTACCACAAGTTATATTATTGTCATGTAGCAAGTCAGGGAAATGAGCTTAGACTTTATTGAAAACTCAATGGTGCATTCAAGGACACTCCAGCTCTTGCGATTTAGCTGACGCTGCATGTTGAATGCAAGAAACAAGCAGATTTGCATTATTCTTTTGAAATCTTTGTTTATTGTTTGTCCTCTGGATTTGATTTCTGACAACGTCGTTCATGAAAGCAATTCTTTTTGGCAGCTCACTCCTGAAACCTGGGTCAGAGCACCCTTAATTCATAAACAAGAGAGTTTTGAGGAAAAAGTCCCTGCTTGAACTGTATTAGCATGAAAGGATAGTAACTTAAAGGTGCTTTTGTGTCATGGACGACTTATTTTAACCAAAATTTAACTTCCTGTAAGTTGATTTTTGGAAGATCAGTTAAAAAATAATATTTAATTCAGTTCAATTCAGTTTTATGTATAAAGCCAAATATCATAAATCACAATTAGGCTGTCCATGTAGGCGCATGGAAGAGCAGAAAGGTTTGCTCTTTCTGCCTCGGGCTTTCCTGATTTGCACATGGAAGGGCAGAGAGATTTGCAAATGGAAATAAAGTTTTCTGTGACTGAAGTTTTCCTGACTGAACTTCAGTTTTGTCTGAATTTAACATAAGAATGTGGAGCTCATCCAGGTAGTAATAATATTTAGAATAGTAATAGTAGTAATAGTATTATTATAGTAATATTTAGAAAATGTTTAACTTTGAGAATGCTAACACAGCAAGGTGCAGACCAGTGCGAGTCCTTAAAAATCCAAATACGTCACATAACACCTCTCAAGTACCAGTATCAGTCTAGATACTAAATATACCAAACAACATATTTTTAGATGCATTTTATGCAATACATACATATTATGAGGAATAAAAATGACCACAATTACAATACATATAATATTGCAACCATATCTTTAAGAATATTCTTCAGCAAGTACAATCTGTAAAAAATGCTTTGTCATGTCTCATGTCTTATTTAGATCCAACATTCGTCCTGAGAACGCCACTAACAACTTCCATGACTTTAATATGCACACCTTTGAAAGGATCACCTCCTGCAACTCTTGCCACATGCTGCTAAGGTAAGAGGCTCATTATTATTCACAAATACACACACACACACACACACACACAGCAGAAGCAGCACAAAACCCTCTTCAAGGCTATCGTCAAACATAAAGACTGAGGACGAGACGTGAACCCCTTTCCCTTCAAACAACTGTCAGGACTCCTTTGAAAGACCTCCACTCCTCCTGTTCCTCTCCAGTGTACCCTAACAATCTATTCGTCACCTTCCTTTTACTCCTCTCTTCCTCTGCACATGTGCCTTAGTTACACAAAGTTTCTTTTGAATTTGCTGAATGGTATCGGCACCCAGAGGACTGCGACTCGTGGTCTTTCTCACACCGGGGACGACTGAGTGGTTTCACCTACCGAGGACGGTAAAGAAAAATGTCTGTCACACTTGAGCACTTCTTCAAGGCGATGGATGGGAAAAGGGGACAAGATAATTGCACTGTGAATATACAGAGCCAGGCGCTGAATTCACTAACATTTTCAGAGGATAAGATATGAGAGAAACAAGAATAATACAGGGAAGAAGCATCTGAGGTGCAGCGTATAATTATTTTCTACAAATGACTATTTTCTTGATTTTTTTTTTTTCTCTAGTTTTTCTTTCAATAGTGATTGGTCCTTTGGACTGTTTCATTATAACCATTGTGCCGCAGCTCTTTGTGCGCAGTGCTTGCAGAAGAACATTGGATTAACTTTAAGAGGCACAAAAGAAATTTTACCTTTTATCTAACAGGCTTCAAATATCAAACGACTTCATGAATCATGAGTCTAATGAGTCAAGTGTTATTCTGTGATTTTAAGATGTGCATGACATTATTTTATAAAACCTACTGCAGGAATCTGACATTTCATGTATACTATACGGTTGGTCAGAGGACTTGTCATGTTTCATGATATATATTAGAGCACAGGCCTATCTGAGGTATTATATCATTAATCGGATGATACATACAGTAAAATGTCTTATAGAAGTTTTAATTTGAAAGGAAAATCTCAGGCAAGACTAAAAGATTTTCTCTCATGTGCATTCATAAGAATTGCAAAGGTTTCATACGTCCTGATGGTTTAAACTCACTGCTCTGACTTCTACCCTCAATGCAACATGCACCCTGTAGTTCTGAACTGTGCACAAAGTGATAGTGTACCTGCATGTGAACTCCATGCTAGTTATTTCAAAGAGGTTAAACAGACAATTAGCTGGAGAGCAGAGCAAAGCAGCCTTTACTTTCATGTCATTTTAATTAGGGCCTCTGAGATGGTTATGTAAATGAAAACTGCCCGCTGCTGCTGCCTCAGTCTCTGCGTGAGTGCACACCTCATTTACACCAAAATGTCAGTGTGTTCTTCTCAGTATTTATTAGATATGAGCTGATGCAGTTTATTGATCTTGGAATAGTTTCAAGTGAAACATTTGAAAAAACTTCTACCTACTACACCTGTTGTGGCTTTGGTAGGCAGTATTGGATCCTGCGTGGTGTCCTAGTGCTGCTGAGTTGGCTTAGGTGGAACAGTCTGGATCTGTATTCAGCCCAGGAACTTAAAGACCTCAAGGACTTACTTATCCAGACTTGATTCAAGAAAGCACAGTGGTGGTGTTTCCTAAATGCTAACATCATCATAGGAACATGCTCAAAATGACAGTGCTATAATGCTGATGTTTAGCAGGAATGATGAGTGAGCTATCTTAGCCTTTTACCATGCTAACATTTGCTAATAAGCGCTTAACACAAAGTAGCACTGGGGCGCATTAGTTTTGCAGGTATTTTGGCCAGCTAAAGACTTGGTAGGATGTAGTTTCTCATGTGATGATGATGCTAGATAAAATTTTAAGTGGTCACCAAAGTCGTTAAAATCAGGGCAATTAGGGTCACCAAAGTCATCACAATTAGGGTACTGGTACTTTATACTTTTCATGTATTGACCAAAGTATCAAGTATTATTGAAACATCTCCAGTCAAACAGTACCTTCTTTTGATCATTTTTGCACCGACGGTCTGATCCTGAACAATCAACTCTCCCCGAAACAGCAAATTTTCTGTTGCTGACGTCTCTGTAGCCTCATGGCTAACTGTCAGTTCAATGTCTGCCCAGTTATCACGAGCTAACACTGCGGCTGCAGTCCCGACAAACTCACACCAACAACGAAAAGGCTTGACTGTGTCATTCAACCTGCTAATAATGTTACATAACATTAAGGTAGTTTGTGGCCGGATGCCGAGAACCAGTTCTGCGTGTTTCCACAGGAAAAGAGAAACTGGTTCTGTAGTGACACCAACACTTGGCTGGTCCGGAAACTACACAACCACAAAAATTAAGGGGTGGAGTTGGTTTATAGAGACCAAGCATATCTCTTGACACCCCTGGTGGCTGGGTGCTGTGGGTCATAAACTGTGCTCCTCCATGTTAGCAGATGGGACACGGGCTCAACAAAGCACACCACGAAAAAAAATTCTGAAGATGTTTCCTGACATTTAAGGTAGTTCTTATCACACTGATGTTTGTTAAAGAGTTTAATTGTAGTTTTAATTAACCAAGAGTATTGTGTGCTCCAGAACTATGCTGCTGCTCACGATTGGTTGGACAAGATAAGGAAGTCAATACTACGGGGACCTCAACTGAGCAGACTCTGGCTCCAAATGACATCACCAATGCAAGATGGCAGCTGCCGTATCTGGGATATCTGTGACTGCCATTTTTAAAACACAGAATGTCATTATAAATGTAAAAAAAAAAAAAAAACAAGTAGTCCATGTCTCCTTGCTCTGAAGTCCTCCACAGAAATTCATAGTTGGGGAGCCCTGGGCACTGAGCACTGTGTAAAGTTACAATGCAGTCGGCAGTTGGCATTAGTATTAGTAGAAAACCAGAGACATATACGGTGGCTTGATGACTTGGCTCTTTAGCTGTTGGGAAATTCAGCTGACTCTGAGAGGGTTTGCTAGTTGAACCAGAATCAGCACCCACCCAGGCAGGACATGATGTCAAGCTCAGCTCACATCCCAGCTACATCAGCTGATCTCAAACAGCCAATCAACTAATGGAGCAGCTGATTGATGGAAGGGAGTCAGCTGATAGGTCACATGATTCCTTTCTATGCAACCAATTGGTGAATCTCATTCAGGGCGCCCTATTTAAACTGCTCCGGCCTGCCTACTGTTTCTGCTTCCTCTGCAAGCTGCTTTACAACCCACCTCCACCCCAGCTCCTCCTTTTCATGCTGTGTCAGACTTATCAGTGCCATTTCTGTTTGTCATTGATGCTGCCCTGTTCTTTTCCTGTGGGGTCTTTGCTTCCTTGCCTTTGGCTTTCCATTTGGGCGCATGAAAGGGCAGGAAGGTTTGCTCTCTCTGCTTTTGGCTTTCCTCATTTGCACATGGAAGGGCAGAGGGGTGTTCTTTTTCTGTCTTAAGGCTTTCTACGCAGATGTAAGAAATAGGCTATCCACATAGGCGCGAGGAAGGGCAGAGAGGCCCCAGAACAGAGCCATAAAGCCAAAGATAATACTGCAAATGGAAATAAACTACTGTGTGTAACTATCAAGCAATCCATGTGATGACTTTTCCTATTTATGTGTTTGCAGGGGCATCTTTAACCAAGGCTACCTGTGCTCCAAGTGCGGTTTAGGTGCCCATAAAGAATGCCTGGGCCGCTTTGGCTGCTGTGGAAAAACAGGTAACACGCTACTGCTTTACACACGCAAATAAAACCAAAGTCTCTCACTTTATTGCAGAAGCTCATCCCCGTCACATCTAGTCTGCAATAATTCTGCAGTTAACAATTTGTCACCGAACAAAATGATTCCAAGGGACACATTAAATTTAATCGTAAGAACACAACTGCACTCTTACACAGTAGCAGTATGAGCATGATGACAGATGACACACATAAAACCTGATGTATGAGTGTCTCATGTGACTAATTATGGGTATGAGGGAGATGTGTTGCACTGTGACTTGAGAAAGAAGCTACACAGTGACATTCTGGAAAGGATTGTACCAAGTTAAATTATGGGAATTAGGGGGTTTGCTCTAAGTAAATAAGAACTTCGGAAGTGCCCTTATTTCTACAAACCAAGGTCATCCAAGTATTCGATCAGTATTGCAGAAATTCATTCAAAAGCTCCCCCGCTTCCCTGGGTGGTTTTGACACTTCAGAGCACCTTAAAGGCAATGTCAGTGTGTATCATCGCACCGATCCCCAAAGCTTAATAGTAGTTTTACTGAGGAGTTTTATGAAACTCCTGACTTTTTTATTATGCCCCTGTTGTGTATCTGTCACTCAGCTCCCTGTGCAGGAGCACTGACAGCTCTGAAAGAGATGGTGGGAAAACTTCAGACATGTGGAATGAAAAGAAGGCCTTCAGAAACCAGCTTAGCATGTCCTCTGTGTGTGTGTATGTGTGAGTGTGTGTGTGAGAGAGAGAGACAGAGAGAAGGAGCATGAAGAGGTGAAAAACTAAATTCACACTTTTCTGTTTGTTTGTGGAACTTCTTTTAGGTCTTGAAAGTGCACGCTCGTGTTCTCAAGGCACTGAAACTCTGCAACTCTCGTTTTTAAAATGAAGCGAGCGTGCAAGTTTTACTGTTACAGCCTGTAACACTGCGTGTCACCATTGCGTGTGTCTGCCTGTATTCCCCGTGGCAAGCTGCCAGCCCCTGTTGGACCTGGCATCTGTCATGGCGCTAGCAGGTCGCAGAGGCACGCCAAGCCCACCTGGGTGTTGTGTGTACCTGAGTGGATTTGGGCAACACCCTGCGGCGGGAGAGCTGGTGAAGACTGGGATGTCTGTTTAAATTGCCCCCTCTCATTACTCCACACAGTATCCACCCTCTTACTGGTGCAGGAAAAAAGTCCAGGGGGCAAGGACCAATACGTTAGTAACATACTGAACAAAAGTATTTTAAGAAGTCTTAAAAGTATTAGCACGAAAAAGCTTGGTTGCAGTAACGGGGCGTTTTAATTTGTTGGTTGCACCAACACACTGAACTTTATTCACTCAGAAAGCCAGCATGTTCAGATATTGTCAAGGCACAAGCAGGGCTGCACACACACAATCACAGCACCACACTATAGGGTTATATACGTGTGTGTGTGTGTGTGTCAGAGATAAGCCATTGTTTACCTGAATTTGTCTCTGTTATCAACAGCCTTTCCAGGTGTTTGCGTAACAGGTCAAAGTTCACTTGAGGAACAACAGGCCTGCTGAGAGAGGTGTGTGTGTGTGTATAGGCAGTGTAGGTACATATTTGTGGCTCTCTGCCAGTGAGTGTGTGTGTGAGTGTGAAGGTATGTGTGCATTTATGCAATTGCTCTGTTTGTACAGGTACAGGAGTACTTGTGTGTGCGTGCAAAGGTGTGTGTTTGTGTGTGTCTGGGAGGTGTAACCCGTCCCTCAGGGAGCCAATGAAAGAAACTGGTGGAGCAAAAACCTTAGGTTTGCCCCCCTCCCTCCTCCCTACCTCTCCACCCCCCGCCTCGTTACCTCCTCTATCCCGGCTGTCAGGTAGTGGCAGCGCAGCAAAACAAAGCGAACCACGGTCAGACACGAGCGTCCGCCTTCTCCACTAATGAGGGAGTGTTGCCTTGTACCGACGAGTGTGTGCAAGTGTTTGCGTGCACCCACTAACCCATCATTCACTATGCCTGTTCTCAAACTTCTTTCAGATCCCGGCTCCGTCAGAACTCAGGTGAGCTGCTGCTGTGCGTGTGTGTGTCCGTGTTGATGTGTATACTGTCTGTCTGCGTGTGCCGTTCGCCTCCTCTCCAAAGCTTTGCTGCACTTTGAAGACTGCTCTCTCCTGCAGCTATTTGCCAAGGAGACTCCAATTGACTTTACTTGCTGCAGCTTTTCCTGACGCCAGAAACGAGAATGTTTTTTGCAGATTTACCCTGAGTTGTCTCTGCTGCGTCTGTGTGCTTTACTGCTACAGTGCTCAAAAGTAAAAACCAGGCAGGACATTAGACTGGGCTTGCAGCAATTATGCCAATAACTGTGGCTAAAACTGCTTTTTGCAGGTAAGACTGCAGCAAAAACATCCACTGTCTCATCAGCGAAGAGACACAGAAGTGGTGTGAAATTGACAAGAATTCCACTCCTCTGTGTTTATTTCTCTGTCAGGTGCTGCACAGTAACTAATAAGAAGCGTTCTTTGTGCAGAACACAGATTCAAAATGCACGACCCAAACTTTTAAAACAGCAGAAACTTTTCGACCAACTGCTCTGATGCAGTGCACACAAAAAAATATGCATGAATACACTGTGTCGTTGTTGTAGTTCTATTTTGGGTGGAAATACTGTAGAACAGAAACACAAAATCAAACATCATTATCTGCAAAAAACACATAAAAAAATCACACTAGTGTGACTGCTCTCTGCACCTTTAAAATATATGTGCCGCAGTAGGACACACAGTAGTTTGCCTGTAGCGTCAGTGCATGCAATATGGGTTTTAATATGTTATGTAGTGTCGCTCCTGCCGGGCCCGCTGCATGTGGCCTGTATAGGCTGGGTTAAAATATTCATTCTGTGTGTGCAGCAGCAGAGGGGTATATTCATAGCATTAGGCTGTGTGTCCGAACACATTCACCTCACACAGTGTAGCTAATAAGTGATTTAGTAGCTCATAAGGAAGTAGCATGACTCCAGATGTTGAAGATATTCACTCTCACCATGGCAGTGATTTCTGTGTGTGCCAGTGATGAGGATACACTTGTGATCAGTGTAAAAAATAAAAGATTTAAAGGGTCATGTCTAAACGTGCATGTGTTTGAAACAGCCATGAACAGTGTGTAACTTTCTCTGTGTGTTTTTTTTTTTCAGGGCAAAGATCGAGATCCAGGTGAGAAATTCACAGCACATCCTCCCACCTCGCACGCAGCCCTCTCTCCCTCCACTGTTGTCGATTTTTTTCTCGCTGGCAGTGTTCATGTGCCTGGAAACTGCTGCCCTGAAGACAAATTACCAAATTTTGGAATGTAGTTCAGGCCACTGTGCAGCATGCTGCAAGTTTCAGTTGGTATCAGCTCTGAAAACGCCACTTTTTCCCTGGGAAAAAAAATGGCCAGGAATTTTCCCAGACAATTCTCACTTAACCCAACCATCTACTTAGCTTTATGTTATAATTTTGATGACGTACTTCAAGATATTTCACCTTTTATTGCTGCAACAACATCTATTTTCATCACTGATGATTATTTTCCTATCAATTTTTAAATTTAAAGAAGCCACAGGTGACGTCTTTTCTCTGAACAACAGTCCAAGACAAAAATATATCTGATTTATATTAATATAAATCAAAGAAACACTTTGTTTCCTGCTTCGCTCACTTTAAGATTCTATTAATAGACACTGTTTCAGCCCAACAACTTTTCCATTAAACCTTCAGCAGGAAGTAGATGAACAAGATCAGCCGAGAAAATTTCCCTCTGTCAGGTTGACTGTCAGGATTGGCAGTAGGTTTGCGTGCGCTGCTACTGGCAGGGCGTCATAATTGTTTTTCCTGGTATCAGAGGTGACCTGGCTCAGTCAGAGAGGAGGGCGTTCCTGGTAGCTATTAACTGATTATATCACTGCAGCTGAGACTCAACCTCTGACCCCTTTTAAACCTCGCGTTAAAATGCGTCTCATATCCAGATTGTATCTAGATATGATGTAACCCGATTACATTACACCTGGTGTTGTGCAGCTCAAACAGCTGAGCAGTAGTCGCCGTTCTCCACCATTCGCTTCATAAAGGCCTCAGTTGAGAAGTTTTGCTTGAATATTTTAACTTGACCAAATTGATGTTGACATAGTCTCGTCTTGACTCCATGTTCTTGGTGCTTTCTTGCTAGTAGCTTAGCCAGCTATCTGGCTAATGGCTGCTGCCTCACTGGTTTGGAACGGTTGTGTTTCCACACACATGGTTGTTGTATGTGGATTGAAAACGCAGTTGTATTTGTCTTAAATGAGGTCACAATGTGTCCCCGACCACCAAAGGTCAACTCACTGCGTCGTCATTGCGCATTTACACCTGTACTTTCACGTGGTCAAGCACTATCCAATTGAAATTTTGATCACCCAAACACATTATGTTGCAGGGTGTAAAGGGTGTCATGTAAACTGTTTAATTTAATTAAAACCAAATGCATGAATGCATAAAATAGCAGGGTCCTGGCTGAGTACAGTAAACGTAGCCGGTGCATTTCTGCCTCCGTCCTTCTGTGGCTTTCTGTCTCTCAATCTCTCTCCAATAGAATATGAATAACATGCAGCATCCTTTGAACTGTGTGTGTTTGCGTGTGTGTGCTTACACCACACCGAGGGCCTTTAATCTCTCATAAACCTGGCTTCAACACTCATTTTTCCACCCCTCCATCCATTATGCTGCAGAAAATCATTTCTGACTGAAGACGCATTAAAATCAATAGGCATTTGATTGCCCCAGCCTTTGGCGTTTCATAATATTTCGACGCTGCTCTCTTTGTCTGTTTTCAAAGGTGCGCTAACACTTGGCTTGTCCTTGTGTGGAAAGGAATGCAATTCATGCCCCCGAGACTCAATTCTCCATGGCCCTGTGTCTTTAGAAGTCCTATTCAGGCAAGCTAGCACATGTCAGGCTGCCAGCCTCGGTGCTACAGCACTGGAACAGACCCTGAAAGAGAAGCAAGCCAGATATAGATGTATTAGCTTTCAATACAATGTTGTTGACGTCTCTATTATTTGCCTTAAGCTTTACCCTTTTCTTCATGCTCTCACTTGAATTTCTTTTTCTTGCATTGTACTCCTGCACAACGCTATCGCCACACAATGCAGAGAGAAAGATATGCACATTTCATTTGGCACATGAGATATGAACTTGGGATTTGTTTGGCATGGGTGGGTGTTTTAATTCAATTTCAGTGATTTCTTGGGGAATAATGGGATCAAAGCCGGCCATTGTGCAAAATCAAATAGCGCTGACTGAGGTCGTTCCAACAAACAAATTCGGCCTGATTAAAATGCCCTCCTTTAAGTGCCAGTGCAAACCCTTACAGCTCGGTAATATATTACCTGTGGAGAAATGTGCTTCAATTAGGCTTTTTCACTGGTAATTGCAGCAGGTGAGGTGAAGGCATGCATGCAGTTTAAATGTGGCTGAGAAAAAGGAGGGAGACGGTGACAGCGTCTCCAACGACAGTTACCTACCTCAGTATACTGAAAAACAAGAGAATGATTTTCCTTAATTTCATTCTTGCAAAGCTAATCATGACTAAAATCTCCACCTCCGTCAGATCTCAGTCATGGATAAAAAATGTTGACTTCTATTGAAACGTCCTTATAAATTCCCCCAGGAGACCCAAAGACTTCGTGCAGCAGCAAACAGTGTCCACACTGAAACTCGCTCCTGCTTATCTTTTATCTCAGAGCCTGATAACCGGCCGTGCACCAGAGAGCACTGTTGCTTATCTGTAATATGATAATGGGTCCAAATGATTTGCAAGGGCAATACACTGGTTGACAAGGGGTGTGTTTGTGCGTGTGTGTGTGTGTACACATGTATACTCCCTCTCATTACCTGCCTATAACGGGGCCATGAATAGTTTAGTGGAGCAAAGACGCACTTATAGAATGGCAAACATGCCCTTTTTAGGCCGGAGGTCAAACAATACAAGCATGCATATGTACACACACACACACACACACGTAGACAGGCTCATACGCAGCCAGATACTCACAGGTGTAGGTGTTATTTTAACATGTCGCGGGGTCGAGGTCCTTCTCTGGGAAATTTTGGAACACTTAATTTCCTGTAATGTGGTGATTTTTGGCACCAATTGATGCTGGAAATGTCTTTAATTCTGTCAAAATAAAAGTCTTCTGCCACTTTCATGTTTTTATTTGGACAAATTCACATGTTTTAAACAGTGAGGGGGACATGTACCCTGCGTCCCTCGTGAAATCTACGCCTCTGCAGACAGAAAAAGTCTAAGAGATTTTAGTTTGGTCCTCTACTACTCATATAGCTACTCCAGTTTACTAGATAAATAATCTCCTGTACATCAGATGTTCACACCAAACCCATGGTCCATAGGAAAAACAGTTAAAATGTGAAATATGAAGTAGACAATTAGATAAAAACACAACAGTTATTTCTTCTTCTTCTCACCTTTAGAGCATTTAATTCATTTTTATGTGTAATAAAATAAAGAAAATATAAACTGTGTCTTCATAAAGGAAAATATTGTTTTGGCCTCTTTTGCAGACAGTATGCAGGAACTAACTGTATCCCTCTCACAGGTCTGCCCAAGATGCTGGTAATCAGGAACTACTTTGGTGTGCCGAGCCCCACGTCTGGTCCGGCACTCAGCATCCAGACGGGTGACATCATCGAATTAATCTGCGCCGACCTGCACAGCCCCTGGTGGCAGGTCAGAGATCACACTATCTCTTAATCGCATATTTCACAACACTAAAAAATGGACGATCTGTATTTAAATCTCTCATTTCCTCCACTGTCAGAGCATCTAACCCTCACACTGACCTCATAGTCTGTAACAGGGTTTGAATGATGTATCGGTTAGTCAGCGCTGCCTTTTTTATTAGAAGTCAGATCTGGTGTATTCAGCATGGTCCACTTTTTATTAAATGGATTTTGCAGTTTTCTTCAGCTGACATGTTCCTGTGATGCAGCAACGTTTCAGCCTCATATAATGCAAAAAAACATGAAAATCCATCTTTGTTTTATTGAAAAGTTGGAAGAATGGCGACACATTTAACTTTCAGAACAACATTCTGGGCAGTTAAGTAATAATCCTTACAGGCTGATGGATGTATTTTGGTCTACAGACCTAACAGGGTGAAGAAGTTTGAGCAGAGTCCGGTCAGGTTCACGCAGGTACAAAACAGATGATTCGTGGGTGGTATTTTGTCCTAATTTCATTTTCTGGGTTCAGTTCCGGGATCGTGGGTGTTGGATGATAAATATATTAAAATAAAATGATAATAAATCATACTAATATTTTAATTTGCATTTTAATCCTCTGACTGCTGACTCTGTGTGTCGGCTCTTTCTCTGTGCCACCTGGAATATGAGAGCTGCTTCAATCAGGTGTATTACTAACGGTAATCTGTATATTGAGAATAAGCAAAAGGCATTCATTTGAATTATTTTTTACATGTTTGAAATGTCCCAAAATGATCAGTTTAAACATGCTGCCTGACTGAATCAATTGAACAGCGCATGGTTGTCATTGGATTTGTGGTTTTAGGTCGGGCCGGAGATCTAGTGTTAACAGGTTAGGTCGGGTTGCGGGACTAATCGGACCCATGCAGGGAGCAGGTCCTAGCTGTGTGAGTGAGCCAGATTTAGCGAGCTACTAACTCTCTACACATGAACAAAACTTTCAAATATAAAAAACATTTAAAAAATATTTTACTTATTTTTAATCTGACAGATTAACATCATGAAATTCAAATGGAAAAAATCTAAATGAAATTTTATGCTGACTATATTTTACTCCTTTGAGTTCCTGCCAGTGTCATTTCCTGAAAATATTCTCAACTGAACTTCAGTCTTTGTATCATTTATTTATTGATTTGTTCATTGGAAGTCAGGAAACTACTGAGGTAAGGGTGGAAAACAAATTCAGAGACAAGGTAAATTTTGAAAATGGTACCAAAAAAACACCCAAAAAACTATAGTTCCTCCTAATATATAAATAAAATTGCAGCAAGTTTAAAATGGCCTCTAAAAAAATTCAAGAACTTTTTTAACAGAACTTCTTTTTGTACTCGATTTTATCATGCCCATGTCCCCAGTGGAAATTAATTAACCTTAATCTAGAATTTAAGCCATTTGTTAGAAATATTTACCACACTTAAAAGAAAATATGAGGCAGTGATTTATGGGAGCAGAAGTTTTGCTGCATAACCCATCTGTGACTGCGCCCAGTCAAAACAGCATTCCAGTTGTGTATCTGGCTAAATGTAGCGCAGGTAATTTGGACCGTTCTTGCTAACAAGCTGCGAGTGAAAATCAAATTCGTAGTAATGTGTGTACGCCCACAACAATTACACACACAGCCGAGCACTTCTTATAAGGAAGTTAAACTCCCACACACTGGAAGTGTTTGTTAGTTTATGTGACAACGCACGTGATTCAAACCTCACTGGAGGAGCAAAGATAAGGAGTTTCTGGACATTTGATGCATTGTTGTGTAGCAGTGACTTACTGAGTGTGTTTCAGAGGCTGAATCAAAGTCATCATAATAATTTAATGGGATTTTGCCCGAGGCCTGAAAAGGGCATTGTATCGACATGAACTGCTGTACTGTTGTATTATAATCAGACATGTAATGAGGAAACCAGCAAATCTACTTAATACAAAACAGATAAAATAGATAAAGAATTCAATTAACCTTGTGTAAAAGCTTAACTGGAGGCAGCTACAGCCCCACAGTCAGCAAACATTCAATATCCATCACCTTTGTAGCCAGCGGACCGTAATCATTTCTGTTGTGGGGATGCGTGAAAAAATAGAATCGATCACTGTAATTTCATTTCATTCACCAGCAACCATCTGTTTACTCTGTCAATGTTACCAGCTATAATCATTATCACGCTGTTAGCGAGGAAGCAGCAGAAAGGCAGGGCTTTTCCACGAGGGCTGATAAAACGTCCTGAGGTAGCAGGGATGTGACAGGCGGCCACCACAAAACCACCAAAATAAGCTTAGCTGGTAGTGTGCTGTTTGTGCCTCTCTGATTAAGGCTGTGTCTGACAATACAGCACTCAATCCCTCATTCACTATTCACTGTCAGTTATACTTCCTAAAGTGCAAAAAATATGGAGGGTCTCGGACCCTCTAATTCACCCTTGGAATTTGACCCATTGTCAAATCAAAACAGTCAACAGGCAGCCTATGTATAACCTTTACTGTATAACCAGGTAATTTTTCTTTAAAGTATTCACCAAATATAGGTAAAATAATACAAAAAAGCTTCTCTCCATATTTGAAAAAAGCCTCATCAATGTCTTTAAAGTTCATTTGGCTACATATAAAGTCCAGATGCAAAATATCAGTCCTCAGTACTCCCACATGGACCATAGAGTTTACACTGGGATGATGTAATTTAATTTAAAAAAAAAAAATGTCTTGACTCTGCAAGAGTTTTACAAATGGAAAAAAATGTCCTAAAAATGTACAATTAAAAGATAATTCACTGGGACAAATTGGCAGCAAGGCGGACTGGCAGCATTGTATCCAGGTGTCTTAATAATTATAATAATGATAATCTTTATTTATATAGCACCTTTCCTACAAGAAATGCAGCACAGAGTGCTTTACAAAAAGGGCAGTATAAGCACTGAGTGCTTCACATGAAAATAGAATGAACATAAAACAGAAGTTGACTCAACAAATCATAGAATTATAAAACTATAAATCATAAGATTTTAAAAGAGTTGCAGAAGCATGAAGTGTAAAAAGAAAGAGTTTCAGACCTGAATCAGGAAGTCAGAGCTAGTTAAAGGCTTAAGTGAACAGATATGTTTTTAGGTTTTATTTAAAAATATTAAGCAAGCTAGCTTCCCTGAGCAGATGATCACAGTGTTCTTGGAGGAAAATAGTTAACAAGGCAGTTAAGGCTTTGTATTTGAGGAGGAGGAGCTTAAAATCAATTCTGAATGTAACAGGAAGCCACTGCAGAGCAGCTCAGACTAGCCTGATGTGCTCTCTCCTCTCAGTTCTGGTTCACAGCCAATGATGGAACCAATGTCTCTCATACAGTAGTATTTAATACAAAACCAATAAACCCTGATTACTGCAAACTGCACTTGTACAAGACAGAAGATAAAAACAGAAAAACAAGCACTTACCATAGTGATTATTTACACATCTAGCACGAGGATGTCTTTGCATTACATTTGAATTTGGAAACGTTAAGTTTATTTTGTTTGCTGCTTGGTCTGATTCTGTTTTCCACTTACAAAGCGCCACTGGAACATCTCACAAGTTTCCGTTTTTACGCAGACGACACTCCGTTTAACCTCCACTCTGACCCCAATAACTTCAGTGGAATTTTTTCTCTTATAAACTGTCTCAAGGACATTCAACATACTTCTATTTCACACCGACTCCTTCAACACTCAAATTAAAAACATAGTGGCTTCATACCTCCATCTTTTTACTCGGCAGTGTAGAAACCTTGTTGTGTTATTTAACAGCAACCTCACTTGAGCTGCCACATTAAATCTGTCATACAGTCATGCTCTTTTCAATTCAGTAACATTTCTAAAATTTACCCATTTCTGTCAACCAAAAACCTTGAAACAGTCATTCATGCTTTTATTTATGAGATAATTGCAACTTCCTTTTCTCCGTCATCAGCAAAAAGTCTCTGTCCTCGCTACAATTAAGCCAAAATGCAGCCGCCAGGATTTTAACAGGCACAAGAAAATGACAACACATGACATGTAACCTGTCAGCCTCGCACTGGCTTCTTGTTTGTTTTTGAGTTGGATTTTAAAATGTTACTTATCACTTTTAAAGCCTGGAACAGTTTGGTTTCAAGCTATATTTCTGACCTTTTAACTTGCCATGTGCTGTTACAGACCCTGAGGTCCTCAAATGCTGCTCGCTGTTGATCCAGACTAAAAAACAAAGGTTACTGAGCGTTAGCCATCAGGGTGCAGAGACTTAGAGACAGCCTTCCAGAAGAGATTAAGATGGCCGAGTCTTTTCCTTCATTTAAGATTTTTATAGTCTTGTGATCCTTTTATCTTACCTTCCCACACCATTTGTTTTATTGTTTTAATTTTAATTGTTGTGTTTTATTATTGTTATTATTGCTTGATTTACATTATTTTAATGATAGTGCTATAGGCAGCACAGTGGTGCAGTTGTTAGCATTGTTGCCTCACAGCAAGAGGGTTCCTGGGTCACACCCAGGGTGGGGGAGCCCAACTCTGGAACCCCTCCCTGTGTCGATGTGGGTTTTTCTCCGGGTACTCTGGCTTCCTCCCATTGTCTAAAGACATGCAGGTTAGGTTAACTGGTGACTTTAGGGCGGAAGTTATACTTGCTGCATCGAATTGACGCCCTACCTAGGCTCTGTGTCGACGCAGAGTCTATGCTGTACCCTACGCCGTAGCCTGACATGCACCTCCTCAGAAATGTAACTATGCGTCGCAGCGGCGCAGACCTCCTGTCTATTTTTGTGAGCTGAAACCATGTGTGTGTTTATCCTGGCTTCATATGCTTGTCGCTAGGCTAATTTATACAATGTAAAATGTCATAGGCTTGTGCTAATAGTGTTAGCATCTTATATTTGTGTGGAAAACTAGTTAGTATAAGACAGTTGTTTTGTTGGTGAACCCTGTGAGTCGTAATGGAGCTGAATTTTGTAACGTTGTTAAATGTTGCTGAATGTTGTTAAATTGTCCGTAGGTGTGAATGTGAGTACGAATGGTTGTCTGTGTCAGGCGTGTACGTCTGACGACCTAATTACGAATTATTATTATAATTATTACTATTAGAGAAAATGGATGAAAATGGAGCAACAGCCAATCTTCTCTGGATATGAGGACAAACACTGCACGCATGCTGCAGCTTCCTGTGTATTTGCTCTCTAACAGCAGTGTGCATATGCACAATAGCAAATACTTTTTTGAGCCTCAATTTCTTTTCAGCTATGGAATCCATGACTGGATTATTGTCCCATATAAATCAAATATTTTGTCAGTGCACAGAATAAAAACAGCATCATCAACCCACAGCGCCTGAGTCAGTCAGAGGAAGATAACTGCACTACGGACTCCCTATTTATGCGGACGCAGTGTTGTTAAATCAAGGCACTGAGCTTAAAGAGTCATCACCATGGGAGGAATAAGGAACTCGTCCTCTTTCCTTCTTCCTGCCAGCCATTATTTCAACAATAGTTAACTAGGGCTGTAAATTTACACTGCTCTGTGTTGCAAGCTAATTGTTTCTGAATTATGGAGACAGAGCCAGCCAGATGTACATAACGCAATTATCTCTCTGTGGTTTCAGGGCAAAATCCTGACGACGAAAGAAGTTGGCTTCTTTCCAAGCGACGCTGTGAAGCCGTGCCCATGTGTAAGCAGCATTTCCTCCTAGTCCTTCGCTACATTAGGGCCTGTTGTAGCAGCTTGTGTTTGGCTGCATGTATTTACTAGCAGTCCGGTGATGTGAGGCTGGTTGGGGATTTGGGAGGGGTGGTAAGCTGTTTTACCTGGCAGGGGAAGAAAAACAGCCCGTGGGTTTTTATGTTCTGAGCACAAGGAACTTGTGTTGTCTTAAGAGATAAAAGTGGTTTACTGTCTAATACACTTTATCAATAAGAAGCAATGAAGAAAACGATGTCTCATACGTAAGGAACAAACTAAACTGGAGAGCCAGGAGGGAGAAATAATGGTGTGTATCGTCTTCACTGACTTAACTGTGTATCAATTGGTTGTTTTTGTTCTCCCTTGTATAAATCTTCCACCACTGGATTGTCATATTCCATTTGATAAAATGAAACTCACACTGTGTCCAGCTGCTTCAGGTATATGAGCCGTCCCGTAGATAACAAACTATTATCACCATGTCTACAGTTTTGTAAAGATAAGAAGAGCATTAAGCTGTTTTATTGGGGTTGTACTGTGTTAAAGCACCTGTTTTAGAGACGGGAAAACATCAGCTTGAAAACAGTACAGAGGAACTGGTGCCAGGTACTTTACTGTTGTGTTGTATTGAGGTTGGATGAGTGCAAGCTTCATGAAAACAACAACAACAAATGTTGACTTTTGCTCTTTGCTCCAGGTCCCGAAGCCTGTCGATTACTCCTCACAAGCCTGGTAGGTATACAGAACACCTGCCTCAGCCTGAATGTGTTGCAGAGAGAAGTAGTCCAGTCAATCTGTGGTTTGACTCAGGGAAAATTGCTATAGTAATCATTCAAGGTTTTTTGTGATCTCTTGGGACATCAAAATAACATATTACAAGTGCATCATTATATATGTAGTGGATCAGGGTAAATTCAGGACTGAAATTTGTGGCCATCATGTAACAGCATCACACAAAGATGTCCATATCTGCTTCTGAACATGATATTTTCATCTAATTTATGTCTAAACATTAGTTTTTTGGGATGATCTTTCCCATATAACCATCAGATATGACCTGTCTTGAATGTATATGTGCAGTTAGGTGGTACCCTTACCCTTTTTTTTAATCCAGACAGTCTGTAAAATTAGGTTACAAAGCATATTATCATTTACACAACTCTTAAACTTGCAACTAATGATGATGTCAGAGAAATTAAATATATACAGACTAATTTATACCCAGTTTAGATGCAGATACCAGTGTAGGAGCAGTGTGGCACAAACTGTGAGGGGAAGATTTGGCAAAAAAAAATGGTTGTTGGGTAGTAGTACTTCAAAAACAGGTACTTCAGAATATCTTCTTTAAAGGTGTTTTATTGAAAAGATTGACCCCAAAAACTGAAGAAAAGACACCAAATGTGTTGAAAAGGTGCACATGGACCCTACAGTATTAATATCATTTCACCCAGACCATGTAACTGTAAAATTTTGATCTGCTTTAATGTTACACTAAATCCATGAAGGTATACTTTTGATAGACGATGTAGGAGGGTATTAGAACCTAAAACTATGACACAGTACTATCGCAATTTCTCCTAAATTGGGCCCATTCTTGAGTTAGATTGACTGGACTAAAGGTTAAAGTCTTTACTCATGCTGAAGAGCATCACAGAGTTTCAATGGATGAAGCAAAACGCAGCAAATCCAGATGTTCGTCATGTATGAAACATCAGATAACACAACAAAGCTACAAGCTGAGGACAAATTATTAATTTATTTCAATTTTACACACATATCAAAGCAAGTTTTTTTATTAAATTTATTTATTATACAGTGTTACAAACAAAAATAAAAGAACAAAACTATGTAAATGGAGATATCTTGCAACAAGCAACAAAGAAATGAAAGAAAAATATTATATCTTTACAGATTTCTACTGTTTTCATACATTATTATTCTTTAATTCATGTACTGTTTCAATATAATGTCCTTTTTCTACTTTAAATTGTTGTATGCTGCATCTTTTAGAGGCTCAAAATAAACCAGTCTTTTACAATCCATATTATCATAAAAAACACGTCTTTTTTTCTAAATAAATAATTGAACCAGTCAGCATCTTAAAGAAATAAGCTAAGAAATAGCTCAAATAAAGAAATAATCTGATTGTCTACATAAGCATTCATTAAATGAATGACAGTTTCACTTTCACTTTCATCACATCAAAGCAAGTACACTATGCGTAAACAAGTGTAAACAACTTTAACAGCTGCCACACAGACTGTAAAGGACGACGTGCAGTAATCACTGGTATGCAGCCACTCAATAGCATTTTTCCATTTGTTGTTTGTCTGTTGTAGGTTTGCAGGGCCGATGGAGAGGCTTCAGGCAGAGGCAGAACTCATCAACAGGGTCAACAGCACCTACCTGGTCCGCCACCGCAGCAGAGAGTACACAGAGTACGCCATCAGTATAAAGTAAGTCTGACATTTCTATCAAGTCATTCAAGAACCTCATAATACAGAGAGCGTCTGTGTCACCACCTCTGATTACTACTAGACTCTTGGATTTAATTGATTCAGATAAATGAAAATGGATCGTATACAATGACAGACAAACTGTGCTCATAATAGGAGTGTCCTTTTAAGTGTAATATCTGTGTTTAATGATGATGTAAGTGGTGACAACAGAAATAAACGTCTTAATTAAGCTTTTTATTGAGTGGTTCAGCCATAAGCAATCATCAGATCGTATTGTTTCTCTATAACATGACAGTTTTTCTGTCTGTCTGTGGCGGCTCTGCCTGCTGGATTCATCAGATGCCTTTAGCCAAACCACAGTATTGACCAGATAACTCCCGGCTGCAGACAGTTTGACGGACCGATTCATAGTCCCTTTGCAAGACAATGTGGTTAACCACAGCGATGTGTGTGAAACTGACCAAACCAGATGCTAATCATGGAGCAGGGTCTCATTTAAACTGCATGTAGCAGTACTCATTATGGTTTGACCTCAAAATCCTCAAAGACAATCTTATCAATTTATAACAATCACACGACCACGTTAATCTTGGTACTGACAAACTGACGAAGCACATGTCAGCACCTCTGGGTGCTAGTGCCCCTACCAGTGTTTGTAACTATGCCTAAGATAAGTGGCATCAGTGTAAACACAGACTGAAGAGAACACGTTCTTCCATACAGAGCGAGCATGGCTCTCCGTGAGCAACAGAAACATTCATTTAAATTCATTCAACTTTTTTTAGCATTCTTGTTTTCTGTGGAATGGGCCGCTTTCAGAGCCTTCAAGTTCCTTCTTAATTGCTTGTGTTCACAGACGCGGTGGTCTGAACAGAGCAGGGAACGACTGCAAGTGTGTGTTCAAGGTTATTAAAACCTCCCTGTTAAGGAGAGAAGCAGAATAGAAAGAGGAGCCTTCGCTGTGGAACGGCATTTGTAAAGCATTCCTCGAAAATAGAAATGCCCTCTCCTTCATTCTTTTGTTTCTCCGAGTTGAGCTGCCAGAGCATTTTTGATGATTGTGTCCAAATAGCCGAGAGACCCCGGTTGTGTCTGAATTAAGCTCTGGCATTGTAATTCACTGCATTGTAAAGTAAAGGCAGCCTCCTGGGGAGTTCTGAGTATATCTGGCTCTTTAAATCAAACAAAGCCTTACATTTTCTGCATTTGAAAACCTAAAAATAAGATTCTGAAAGTCTCAGTATTTTCATGGCATTACAAGTTCAGACCTACTTTTAACACTGAGAACTATTTTGAGATTAACAACCTTTTTTTTAGCTTTAATGTGTTGTATTTCAATTTTTCTTTTTCTGTGTTGTGTTGAAAGAAGTGTTTAATGTTTAAAGGAAAGATAAAAGCAAAAAAAACTCCAACTGTGAACACCTGTAATGCTCACTAATTAACACGTTTGTTTGAGAAAGTGTAAAAATTTGATTAATGTGAACTTTTCAAAAGTGAAAAGTGAGTGAAAAACCAGATCTAACTTTTTAATTACTCAGCTATAAAAGTGGCAGTAGACTGATTGTGTGACCTTTGGACAGAGCCCCATGTCCAGTCATTTTGCTAAGGTGAGCTAACCAGCTTCTGGCTGTAGCTTCACATTTAACAGACTGATATGAGAATGGTGTTGACTTTCTCATCCAATTATGCAAAAAAAAAAAGAAAGAAAGAAAATTAATATCAAAATATCAAACTATTCCATTAACATAAAAAAGTGACTCCTAGCATTAGCATTAAGGTTTTAAAAGTTTGTTATGCCTCTGCGTCAGCGACAACTGTGGCCAGAGGCCCATCCAACCGTCCTATTCTCGTGAAGGGAAGGGAATTTGTTATAATTTGGCACAAATGTCCACATGGATTCAACACTGAAGTGATTAGAATTTGGTCATCAAAAGTCCAGGTCACTGTGAACTTGTGTCTTTCAAATTCTTGTGAACACAATATCTGAGGAACACTTTGAGGGAATTAGTTAAAATTGGCACAAATGTCCACTTGGACACAACAATAAACTGATTAGAATTTGGTGGTTAAAGGTCATGGTCACTGTGAACTTGTGTCCGTCTAATTGTTCTAAATGCAATATCTCAAGAACACTTTGAGGGATTTAGTAAACATTTGGCGCAAACATCCACTTGAACTCAGTAATGAACTGATTAGAATTTGTTGGGTAAAGTTCAAGGTCAAATAAACTGGCGTCCGTCTCATTTTGATATCTCAAGAACATATTGAGAAAATTAGTTAAAATTTGGCACGAACATCCACTTGGACTCACCAATGAACTGATTAGAATTTGGTGGTTAAAGGTCAAGGTCACTGTGAACTTGTGTCAGTCTAATTCTCGTAAATGCAATATTCCAAGAACACTTTGACAGAATTAGTTCTGGCACAAACGTCTTCTTGGACTCAACACTGAAGTGATTAGAATTTGGTCAGCAAAAGTCAAAGTCACTGTGAACTTGTGTCTTTCTAATTCTTTTTGAGGGAATTAGTTAAAATTGGCACAAACGTCCACTTGCACTCAACAATGCACTGATTTGGTCGTCAAAGGTCAAGGTCACTGTGAACTTGTGTCCATCTTATTCTCGTGAATGAGATATCTCAAGAATGCTTTGAGGGACTTAGTTCAAATTTGGTGCAAACATCCACTTAGACTCAACAATGAACTAATTAGAATGTGGTGGTTAGAGGTCAAGGTCAAGGTCAAGGTCAAGGGAACTCACGTCTGTCTCGTTCTCGTGACTGCAATATTTTAAGAAGGCTTTAACAAGTTTCAGCCTTTGGACCTTCTTGTTGATTGTTGATCTTGAAAAAGGCCCACAGGCAGAAATGTCATCAAAATAAAAGAAAAGCACCTCGTTATAATACTTAGCTACTGTTACATTTTAAATTTCTACAAATTTGGCACTAATGTCCACTTGGACTCATTGATAAACTAATTAGAATTAGATGGTCAAAGGTCAAGGTCACGGTGAAGCTGCGTTTGTCTCATTCTCCTGCGCGCAATATCTCAAAAAGGCCTTGACGGAACCAAGAGTTCGATCCTTCATATTTGAATTGAATTTTTAGATTTCTAATGTCATAGCTTGGTCCACATAAGGCCAAACAAAAATACTCTAAGGGGTGCAAATTAAGTATCAATGAAGGCCCTTGCCACCCATGGCTGTGTAAATGAAGTACCACTTGCTGGAACTCGTCCCTCGTCCCTTGCTATAACTCAAGATTTCATACGCTAATCATGACAAAATTCTAGTTTTAGTTTTTTAAATGTAGACATCCAGCTCTGTCCCTAATAACCAAGACCTGACCCAGGACCAGAGTCAGGCTTGGTGTCCAAATTATATACATTCTAAATGGGGGGATTTGGCCTCGGGAGGGGAAGTTCAATTTGGGTCTGTTGAGGTCGATCTCAATTTGGGATTAGGTCCAAGTATCCTCAGGTCCCTCAATGAATCAGGTCTCTGTCTGTTGTCCATGGAATTTATGTACATACCTTTGAGTAAGTTTTCAACAAGTTCAAGCAGTTGATATAGAAAATTTTAGAATTTGGAAACTGGGTACCAAGCAGATTGATTCAGCTGGCCCTCAAACAATTGAATAATCACTGTGAATCACAGACATCTAAGGTTTCTGCACACCCTGACCAAAGCTTTCACCCCTCTCAGCCTCAGAGCCCCATCAGCCACCCTGTTAATGCCAGCACAAGTATGTGGGTGGTGGAGCGGTTACACACATGCGCACCTTCTCTCCTGACCACCCATCATTCACGTGTCACAAACCTTCGGGACCCCATGCATTACAGCGACTGCTGTGCTTTCCACAGGGGCCAGGGGCCGGCCACCGATCGATGGCTGTGATCAGGGAGGGAAATTACACTCATAACTTATTCAATGGCCCACAGGTACAACAACGACGTGAAGCACATAAAGATCCTGACCAAGGAGGGCTGCTTCCACATCGCAGAGAACAAGAAGTTCAGGAGCATATTAGTGAGTCTTTTCAGCCTCTTTCATTTTTTCTAATTCCACCACTGCAATTCATAAATAAATCATCATGCTCGCTTAATGAAGTGTCAGAACCTGAATTTTATTTTAGCAGTGTGCACAAAAATAGCCATGATTAGAGACGTGTTTATACTGGCCCGAGGGCTTCAGCATTATAGATAAGTCCAGCGCATATTGGAAAAGGTTCACCAGATTTCTTTCATGCCAGAACTGTATTTTTCTGTAACTAAGATTTGAATAACATGTTTTTCAGTGTAACATTTAGAAAACAGGATTTTGTTGACATATATAATTTGACTATTTATAGAGTCAGAAACACTGATCAAAAGTTCTGCCCACTGTGGTCAGCTTTCATCACATATTATAATGCATCACATGATTTGCTCTGCATGCTTTTTCCCACACTGACAGCAGATTAAAAGCAACAGGTACTCTGCTCGACTCCTCGTGGTTTGACAGATATGTAAATGATACAGATGTTTCTGTCATAAGAGCTGAAAAACAACAATAAGATCAGACATTTCTCGGGCTTTACAAACAGAATTCAAGAGAAATGCGACATGCAGTAAACACAAAAATGCTAATGACTGCTTTGGTTTGTGTTCTTATTTTTGTGTGTGTGTCCAGGAGCTGATAGAGTACTACAAACACCACTCCTTGAGGGAAGGTTTTAGGAGTCTTGACACCACGCTCAAGTTCCCTTACCGGGAACAGGAGAACGCTGCTATGCACCGCCTCAACCGGCCAGGTGGCAACTGTGAGTTGATCTGTATAGTCATTAACATCAGAAACCATCCAACAGTTAACAGCTGGACAATGTTTTAAAGACACATTTCTCAAAAAAAAAAAAAAAAAACCAAAACAAAATTGCTAATGTAGCTGTCTTGCTACCCCTGTGAGTTCCCTAGCACAGACACACAGATTCAGCACTTCGTCTATATGCAAGTCTTTTATTGACCACTGCCCAGCACACAACAACAAAATCAGCCCTCAACATGTGCCCGGCTCCTCCAGCACGTCTCCCACTCTATTCAGTTTTAAACCAAAACTCAGACAGTGTCCTTCTCCTTGGTCTGGGCTGCAGTCCTCTGAGGGCCAGCACACTACTGCATGAAAAAGGAGCCATGTAATCAGAGCAAACCAGCAGCAGCTGTGCCAATCAACTCACCTGGTGCTACTCTCGTGAGCCATCCTCCCCTCACACCTCTCCCCTGCAGCTGACGACTAATCACACCCACCTCCACAGCTAATATAATATATTCCCTCAAATTAAAGTACTTTAATTGTAGTGTAGATTGTAGTACAGGCATCTAAAGCCCTGTTTCCACCAAGTAGTGCGGTATGATACAGGTCAATTCCGCACACTTTTTTTTTACGTTGCCACTATGAAAAGTTGTGGATGTACCAATGAACCATTTTGTACCGTCCCTCATGTTTGGTCCCCCCTCTGTTGGGGTACCTAGCACACAGATCTGGTACTAAAAGGTGGAGCTGTGAACACTGCAGTCTGATTGGTCAGTAGAGGACGGTCACTCTGCTCAGGGCTGAGTTGTGTCTGGTTTTGAGGCTCATGTAACCACTGTTCATACTGTGGAGAGTTTTATTAGTAAACTGTAACTATAAAATGAAAGGATGTTTTGCTGCCTCTCACAGCAGCTGGAGTCGGAGACAAAATAACTTCATTCACTGGGCCGACTGCCGGCAACTTTTAAGCTGGCACGTTTACTAATGATACTCAATGCATGAGGTGACAACGTGAATCCATCAGTACACCTTTAATTTCTATATGACAACATTTACTTTTACTTTTGGTTCCAAAGGTACCTTACTGAAAGTGTTTGGTAGAAACGGGGTTTAGAGACACAGTGCAGAAAAAAATTCAAATATAGCGAGGCAAAAAGCAAAACAAGAATTAATCTGAGGTTGGAATTTACTTTTAATTTCGCTGGTGACCATATTTACAAACATTAACTTACAATCCTGCGTAGTATACCTTTAGTACCTAGTTTAATAGAAATATCTAGCCTGTACTCTATTTATATAATTTGAACCGACGATACGTAGCACTTCACACTCTGATATTTTCTTCATGCTTGAGTTAATCTCAGTGGGACAGGAGCTACTGAACGTTACGTACTGGGCAGTTGTTTATGAAATTATCATCAAAAGTAACTGCTCTCTAATTTATTCTTGGTTTGTTCTTTATTTAAACTTGTGGTAGTTAAAGGCACCCTGTGGTGTCTTTGACCACTAGTAGCGCTGTGGAGCAATGTTTTGATGAGCGGGTCCTCCTGTTGTTTGTATCTCATGTTTTATAAACCAACAACGTAATGTTTACACTCAGAGTTTACTTATAAGTTTCTGGTA
This sequence comes from Cephalopholis sonnerati, assembly GCA_019142605.1. NCBI lineage: Eukaryota > Metazoa > Chordata > Actinopteri > Perciformes > Serranidae > Cephalopholis > Cephalopholis sonnerati. Next base: position 28,492,898 of record JAGQAX010000021.1, read on the forward strand.
TCTTTATACTGGATGTCACAATGTTGCCAGAACCCAATGTGACATCTTCTGATTGATTCATATGTGTGACAAACAGCCCAAAAGTCAAAGATATTTAGTTTACCGTTATAGTAAAACACAATGAAGCAGCAAATCATCAAATTTAAGAAGCTTAGGGACGTCACATAGACTCACACATCTAAGTCAGTAAGGCAGTGTGTGTGATCTGTCAGCGTCACTCTGCTGATCATTCATGCTCCTTTTATTGTCAATAGTTTGTGTTTCAACCTGCAACATGCTGCTGTCACTGGCTCTGCTGATTTCTCCCACCACTCCTCCAGCCGCCTGTCTGCTTCCTTATCTATCATCTCTCCCAGCTCGCTCACACACTTCTTTAACTCGCTTGGCAGCATCTTCACAGCTTTTAGAGAGCTAGGTAACTATTTGTTGGTAAAAACAGTCCGGTCTGTTCTGATGTAAAGTTTTTGTGACCGAACTGTTAAACAATGGTTGGAAAATCCACTAAGCATGTTATTAGACTTGATAACACTCTGTGGATGTTTACTGACTGTTAACAGAATCATTTAAAGACTAATAGAGTTTAAAAATCAGTAATACTGAACCATCAGTCAGTGTTAGTGTAACTTGTGACATGGAAACAGAAGCTCATCAGCAGATTATTCTTATAGTTTGTGTCGACTGCAGCAAACATCATTTCACACCTCAAAGAGCCAACAAACTCTGAGCAGCAGCAGCGCCTCAAGAAGTTGTCGGCAAACTTTGTTCTTGTGGATGGTGTGCTGCTGCTGTCTGGCAGACGTTGGGGTGAAGATTTCAGCTGTGTGACTGGTGTCTTACTGGTGTAAGGATGAGCCACTTCCTTTGTTATTAACAGACCTTAAAACACCTAGAGACAAAGCAGCTGTTGTCACCAACACTTTGCGAGGAGCAGAACTGTACTGGAATGCAGCACAGTGATGATTATTTATGCATGCAGCTGCTGCTTTGTCAGTCATTACCCTTACTAACCCGATTCCTCTCAGCATTCAGGTTATGGAGATGTTATTTATCAGGGCTGAATGAGAGAGAACACAACACCCAGTGACGTGTTTTTTGCTTTCTGACTTGCATGTAACAGATGTAGGGTGTCTAACTTTGAGCGGGGATTTTAATGAGATGATGTTTGGTTTTGAAGTGAAGCAACAGATGAGACAGCGGAGCGTCGTCAAACTCCGACTCAGGAGGGAACATAGACTGTAACAAAAACTATAGTTTTTCTAGTGTAGTTAAGTGATGAAGAGGATTTTAGGTTTATTTTGGGGAAAAAAAAAAAACAGTGTAAAATCCCTCTAATGCTTTGTGTTATTGTCTTGGCTGATGATATCAGGTGGGAATAAGTTTCAAACACCATCAGGAGAGGTTTAAACACTGAAGTAGAAAGTGCCTTTCGCCCTGTAAAACATCCATGATCGCCCCACACCAGCTGAATGTTTCAAGCGGCGCCAGAAGAAAAGGTATTAAACAGTGTGTGAGCCAGGCAAAGCTACATTGCCCATCAGTTGGTTAATGGAAAATGTATGACTTATCGCAATCAGTGGCAAAATGAGATTTCATTTGAACCCTGTGTGCCACTGCGTACAATGGGAAAAAGGAAAAAAAAAAGAAAAGTCCCGACTTGCTGACGATCACGTTCCAAGCGGGAGAAATGTGAACAGATTGTACGGAGCTGTTTTGTTGTTCTAGAGGAGGCCTGTTGTTCAAACTCCACTTCAGAACACAAGTCGAGACAGCTTCAATCCAAATTAGTTTTGCTCCGGTGTGGTCTTCTATCTTGTAGGCAGCCTCCTCCTGGTGTGCAGACTTCATTTACTCTCTTTCACTTCTAAATGACTCTTTTGTTTTGATTTCCATCCTCCTCGAGCACTGCTGGAAGACTGCTAATTAATGTTTATGCTTTGTTTTATGTTTCTTGGACAGCTTTGCAGAAGGCAAAACTGATTGATTGATTGTTTTTCTTAGCAATACGCTAACTACAACAGCAATGACACCAGTGTTAACCCAAAATATAAATTAATATGTGTCCATGGAACAATCTCAGCTGACAGCGTGTGGGGGACTCTGGGCTGCTGATTGGATTTTAGCTCATCTTCACACTCTTGCGAAATGATACAACGTGCGTGTGTGTGTGTGTGTATGTGTGTTCCCCCCTCTATTAGTCAACCAGCCCATATTGTGTATTCCAGTGTGTTCCACAAATCAGATTCTGCAAAAATGAAGCATGTAAAATGCAGCTGGTGTTTTGGTGGCTGTTTGAAGTGGAGGGCGATCCTTCTTCATATTGCTCGTACCTAGACACCATTAGGGGTTGCTGAGCTGTCTCTCAGTGTGCTGATTAGTATTCATTTTAAAAACCACTGGAGCTCTGCTCTCCTTCCAGCATATCAATAACCCAGGCCAGTTAACTTGCCAGCAGTATTGTTGGGAGCGGCACATTTTTCATAAAGTTTGGGCATTTATCTGCCATTGTGGGGATTAGATTTTCTATTCCCAGTGGCAGAAGTGTGGGCTCCTGTGAAGCAGCAGGTTTAGAAGCTTTTGAATGGGCTGAAAGACGAGCAGCACGTTTTGTAAAATGAGTAAAAATGTGTTACGACTCACATTTAAAGTCCTGGTTCTGGCAGAGCTGGAAATAATGAACTGTACGTTTTTAATAATTAAATGGTTTATCCGGTGTATTAAATGAATGCCAAACAAACAACTTTGAATATTCTCACGCTACATAATATAAAACGATAGCTGCTATTGTAAATCCAAATCGCCTACAGCCATGGACAGATAATGAGATGGGCAGATTATTAATGGGCCCCTGGACACTGGCATGTGAAAGGCTTCCCTATTTCTCTTTGTTTTGTTTCTTCATGGTGATTTTGGGTGTCTTTGTAGTTGTTTCACATCTCATCGCAGCCACTTTGTTTTTCTTTGTAATAGTTTAATTTCTCTTTGCAGTGATTTTGCATCTCTTTTTAGTAGTTTTGCATTTCTTTGTAGTAGTTGTGCATCTCGTCATAGTAGTTTTGCATGTCCTTGTAGTCATTTTTTTTTCTTTGTAGTCATTTTGCATCTCCTTGCAGACGTTTTGGTTCTCTGAGCAGTAGTTTGCATCTCTTCATAGTGTTTTTGCATCTCTCTGTAGTCATTTTGTGTCTCTTCGTAGTGATTTTGCGTCTTTGTAGTAGTTGTGCATCTCTTTGTGGTAGTTTTGCGTGTCCTTGTAGTCATTTTGTCTTTCTCTGCAGTTGTTTTGGTCTCTTTGTAGTAGTTTTGTGTCTTTTTGTGTTGTTCTGTTCTCAATAGTAGTTTTGCGTGTCCTTGTAGTCATTTTGTATCTCTTTGTTGTTGTTTTGCATCTCTCTGTAGTCATTTTATGTCACTTTGTAGTGGTTTTGCGTCTTTTTGAAAGAGTTTTGCGTGTCCTTGCAGTCATTTTGTGTCTCTCTAAAGTGGTTTTGCATCTCTTCATGGTAGTTTTGCATGTCCTTGTAGTCATTTTTTTTCTCTTTGCAGTTGTTTTGCATCTTTTTGAAAGAGTTTTGCATGACCTTGTAATCATTTTGTATCTCTTTTTCATAGTTATGTGTCTTTTTGTTGTAGTTTTGTGTCTTTTGTAGTTGTTTTGGTCTCTTTATAGTAGTTTTGTGTGTCCTTGTAGTCACTTTACATCTCTTTGTAGTAGTAAAGCGTCTCTTCGTAGTGGTTTTGCATGTCCGTGTAGTCATTTTGTAGTGCCTTTGTAGGTTTGGTTGTTGTGGCTGTTTTACAACATTTAAGAGTCATTTAGCTTCTCTTTTTAGTTTCTTTTTGTGGTCATATTGTGTCTCTTTAGGTAGTTTTATGGTTTTGTAGCCACTGTACATCTCTTTTTGTTGTTGACTCATTAATTTGCCAACAGCAAATGTTAACAGTCACTATATACAGAGACTCTGATCTGTGGGCTCCACACCTGTCCCCTGTGGGCTCATTTAGTAAACCATCAATGATACTTAAAAGCCAACTGGCGATCACCTTCTGACTTCATTCATCTGTCTATAGAAAGCATTTTGAATGAGAGTGTTCTGTCATCCAGACAGTACTGTTGATTCCTACATCAGGAATGAATGCTTTGTTCATCCTAGTTAAACTTTTCTGGATAAAATCATTCACTGGCATCCGTTTAGCAAACTACTTTTATCGACTTTATACTGTATAGTCTGTTTTTACTGGTCCAAGCAAGCATCAGCATTTTCTCCTGATTGTACTTGCGCCATATACTCGCTATGTTGACATTTCAAAATAACCCAGTGGACTCACATTTATCCATAAAGACTAAGGTAGTAATACTTTCAGGGTTAGGAGGTTCTATTCCCCAGAGCAGGGCGCTAACTTTGCCAACTCTAAGACATTGTTGGAATCAGATCAATGCCTATAGCTTATTTTTCTGCCAGTGGAAATACTGGAAGAGAGATAGAAATGCAAAATCAGTGAGCCTCCGGTGGGTTATTTCTCAAGTTGTTTTTACAAGGAAGAGGCAGAGTTAGTCTTTGGGAAGTAGAGAAATCTGCACTGTGGACAGGCTCAGAATGACTACATAGAAAAACAATTAGGACACCACATACAGTACTGTAACAATAGAATATTAAGTAAAGCATCGTTGTTGTCTGATAAGTTATCAAGTTCAACGTGTCTGTCAGAAGAAATCTGTAAAGGAGATGTGTATCTGTAGCTGTGGCTGTATTACAGCTGGATGATTGTCTTTATAAATATGCAAATAGAAGTGTATTCCCTGTGCTGTAATTGTGAGTACACTGCATGTTCCTCCCAATTAAATGCACAAGTGAAGCTGTCGTCTCCCATTAATGATGCAGACATCCTTTTGGCAAATTGGAAACAAGATGTGTCGTCACATCATATTTCACCAGAGCCTCAGCAGTGATGTGTGTTTGTTTTGAACCGTCAGAGTTTGACCTTTAACTCAGTCAGGACGATCTTTCAATTTTCCCACACCAGAAAAAAAAAAGATGCACATTCCTCCAAGTTTTATGAAAATTTGACAATTGTGAAATATCACAAACATGCTTAAAATGTTTTAAGTGTATTACGTACAGGAGAACCAAAACTAAAATAAAGCAGGGAAGAAATCCAAAATGGAAAACGAGAGACCAGGCTGAAGTGAGACCATGAGCACTGGGATGAACACAGGAATGAATGCAGATGAATCAACAAGGAGCAAAGGGAAACACACAGGTATATATACACAGAAGACTAATCACAAGACCGAGACACAGCTGGAGGAGGAGGACACGAGCAAAAGGAGGGAAATGGTGATTGGCTAACAACAAGGGTGTGGAGGGAAACACTAGGGTGGAGCATTAAGACTGATACAGAACAGGTGTGAAGGAAAGACTCTGGGAACAGGGAAGGACTAACGAGACAGGTGTGACAGAAAACAGGCGGGAAAACACACAAAGACAGGAAGTAAAACCAGACATGACACATGAGGAGAGCAACCACAAAATAAAAACAGGAAACAAATAAACATGAGTGAATAACAAAACAAGGAACACAAATAGAAAATCCCGAAACGAAGTCTACAAGATTCCAGAGTGTTAACAAAAACCAGGATGGTGTGCAGCCAGAGGCATTATTTTTTCATCTGTCCCATTCTTTTGAACCTGATATCTCAAGACGACTCGAGGGAATTCTTCCAATTCGACACAGTTGTTTAGATTTTGGTGGTCAAAGGTCAACTCCACCGTAACCTTGTATCGATCCCATTTCATGAATGCGATATCTCAAGAACAACCAGAGGGAAATTTTCCCAGGTTGGCACAAATGTTCACTTGGACTCACAGATTAACTGACTGGAATTTGCAGGTCAAAGGTCAAGGTCACTGTGACCTCACAGAACATGTTTTTTTTTTGCCTTTACTCAGGAGTTCATATGATAATTATGACAAAATGTCACCCGAATGTCTCACAGGATAAAATTTTTATGACCATTATTTAACTGAGGAACAGAGGGGGAGACACTGGTGACACTAGTCTTGGCTGCCCAACTTGAAACTGTGCTGACTGTGTAGATCGTCTTTGCTGCCGGGGGAACATGTGTGTAAAGCAGCCATGTTTTTGCAGACATGGATGGACACTGTAACTGCAACTTGACAGGTTCACAGAGGCATACAACCACAAGGCAGCCAGACCAAGAGTTTGATCCTTCATAAGTTAATTTTTAGATTTCTAATGACACTGTTTGGTCCACATAAGGCCAATATTAACAAATTAACCATTAGTGAGAGAGCTGCTACCCGTGGCTGTGCAGATGACGTACTACTCGCTGGAACATCGTCATTTATTTTTTATCAAACTGCAACTGTGTTCTTTACACCTCAGAGTTGGGATTTTAAAAAACATGTTTTATTTTTTCTCCTTTGCTTCTCTTTCCTTCTACCATCCCCCCCATCCCTGCCCTGTCCCCTCTTGCATCTCTCCGCTCCCTGCCTGGCCTGCCCCGCCATAGCCCCATTGCTCTGCGGCCTCTCTTTTGTAACTCCTGCCGGCTACAGCTTTGTACCTCCTTCCTCTGCTCCCTTCTGGTCAGGTACAGGTATCGCTTCTCTCTCTGTCTGTTTCTCTAACACTGTTTCTCTCTCTTTCCTTTCATGTTCAAGGCTGCTTAGCATGCTGGCTGTAGCTCAGTGCATCCACATCATCGTCTGAATCTCTGCCTCTACATCTGCGTCCAACTCCCCATCGCACCATTTCACCTCTTCCATAGTTGTGTGCACATACATGTCATCCTGTGTGGAGAATAGTTTTTAGTAATGCACGTATGTTATATATATGTGTGTGTGTGTGTGTGTGTGTGCGTGAGTGTGTGTGTGTACTTTGCATGTAAATACAAGTGGGAGGCAGAAACTGTGAAGAAAGAAGTGGTGTTTGAGGTGTTTTCAGAGGCATATGTGGCTGAGCTCGGTGTGTGTTTTCTTGTGTGTGTCTGTCTGTCAAAGAAAAGGTGGAGTTGTCCAAATACACAGAGCTCCTCTATATTAGATATTCTATCCCCACGGCCAGGTTGTAGAGGTCTGACATTCCATTTCCACCTGTCAGCTTAGCCCAGTCCGACCCACCAGTCAGTGTCTGGAGAAGGTAGAAAGGCGGCAGGGTGGGATGGAGCAGAGGTAACTAGCTAACCTTCTCCACAGCCGTCTCTCATACTGCTGTCTCCTCGACAGGATGTCTAGTCACACACACGCACGGCTGTCAGAGCACTTGAGCCGGACTTACTCAGCTAAAGCGATGCACTACATAACTATAAGGACTTGAAGGGCCCCACTTCTCTTTTAGTTAGGCAGTGTGCACACACCGGGAGCACAAACAGACTGTTCACACATTAGCTGGTTTATGTTGTTCATTAGGTCGGCTGCAAAAGTATGAGAGAACAACATTAATTTTAACTTATCACATTTAGTTGTTTTTCCTCACCTTTGATTTGCTACCAGATAAATTAAGTCGCAACATCTGTTTCTAAATCCATTTTTTAATTGTGCATAAAGTCTTTTTTTACCATGAACACTTAGGAAATGTCTTAAACAGTGAAAACTTTATCAGCATCTTCATGGGTTTATAAGAGAAATTTGTAGTGCTGACAATTAAATCAGTCAACTAATGTTCTGTTAACAAGACGCCAATGTGACGTCACAAGCTGTAGCATGAAAAAAGAACCTCAGAGGGGAAACAAAAGAGAGTTGAAGTCATGCTGTCATGCTCAGACAAGCCTCTGTTCCACTAGTCTTCTAGCATTTCTTTCATTTGTCATTCTGTAGACAGTAAGACTTGGATTAACTTCCTATATTGTAAAACAAATATGCATCTGCTACAGCAGTTAAAAACCTACATCTTTAATGAAAAAACTACAAGCACTTACCTCTTGTAGCGAGCCGAGATGTTTGCAATTTAAAATACTCCCAGTTTATGTTATTATTACACAGCATTTTATCTCATGTCAGGTAGGATGTGTCGGCCATATTCCATATCATCTGTTTTACTTTTAATTCTTATATTTCATATGTTGGCAAGCTAATGTTAGCTCAACTGGCTACTCTGCGGATCATAGATATGAAGATCGTCGGTCTTCACTGTACAAAAGTGAAGCCAAAATATCCAGAATATGGGCACTAATATCTTGCGCTTTTAACGTCATTCGGAGCCACAGTCTGTACAGCAGTAATTGGGAGCTGTGGTATCCAGTTCCTGCCCATACACCCAATCCCGAGTCAGTCACACTTGTCAGTCATGACATTACAACCCCTTTTAATGGCAACAATTAGCAAATTAAAAACCCAAATCATCAGAAAAACAAACATTTGAACTTGCATTAGCGTGATAAAAAATGCCTCAAACAACAGAAACCATCTTTGGGAAAAGTGTACTTGACGTGTACGGTCATATTTTAGCTCGGTTCATATCCCAGCTGCTAACATACATACAACCAGGGAGCCATCAAGATATTCTGGCTTCACTTTCGAGGAGCTGTCATGTTGTCTGTTTTAATATACAGTCTGTGGCAGTGGTTCCCAACCGGTGGGTCGCGGTCCAAAAGTGGGTCGTAGGTCCATCCTGAATGGACCACAAGTGACTCACGAACGTGTCGAGTTTGTAAAAAAAACACGCTTTATTTTAAAGATCCATGAATTTTCGGCACAGAACTTTTATTTTGAAGTGCTGTAGAGTGAGAAACTGACAGACAGCTGCTTGACAGAGACAGCAAAATAGCTAGGATATATATATAATATATTAAACTGTGTGGACCTTGAGCTGATGACTAAGGAGAAATCTGGACGCAGTTGGAAACCACTGGTCTATGATACAAGCATTTAGCAACAACTAGCTAATCTCTACACAGGAACTGACTGTATACTAAATCTACTACAGGTACTGCACACTACGGTTAGTGATGGGTAAATTTACTCTATAATATTTAAGGATTTACAGTATGCTAATGGAAGTAAAGCCACTTTTAAGGGGAAATTCTCCAAAAGTGCTACTACAAAGGAGAGGAGGAAGATGATGAAGTTTTTCTGGATGAATGTAAACATCACCTTGCTCTATCAGTGTGTGCATGTGTGTTTACATGTGTGTGTGTTGACACTGAAACTGTTTTTAAATTTCTTTCAAATGCATCTTTAGAAACTTGAACAAACTAAATTTCAGTTTATTTTTAATTTTAATACCCACCCTTCTTCCTCTCTTTCTAGTGTTTACTCCGAAAGTGATCGGTGTGGCGATAGCACGGTACGACTTCAGCTCACGTGACACCCGGGAGCTCTCGCTGCAGGAGGGTGATGTCGTTAAGATCTACACAAAGTCAGGAGCCAACGGCTGGTGGAGGGGCGAGGTCAATGGCAGGGTAAGTGGCAGCCTTAAAACACAACCCACTAATCACTGTAACTAAATGAGGAAATGGTTTCTGAGGCTGATATTGGCTTCCAGGTGAAGACGTCCCAAGTTTTTGTGCTTGTTCATTAGTTTTTATTTGATAAAAGTAGCTTTGCGCTGCATTCAGGTTTACATTCAGTAAAAATTAGTCAAGGCAGAAAAGTTTTACGACTTGTATTAGCTGTGTTCACTCAGACATACTTTTGTTTCCTCCGTTCGGCTGATCGTTAAAGCCTATTTTAGGTCGCTCTAAAAACACTCTGTTTGAAGAATATGGCAGATATTCTTGTCTACAGGTACCTGGAAGGGACTTTTCAGATTTAGTTTTATCTTTAGCCTGTCATGTACACCTATCCAACATTTCATGCTCCCAATATTATCGCTTGGAAGAGTTCATTTGCTGCTCTTGTATGTCTTAATGCATAAATCTTCCTATCCAACACCAAGAGCGCTTCATAATCAGCCATGCAGCGTTGAGAAATTGCTGCTTTTAAACGCAGGGAAATATACACCGACTCCCACTCACATGCGCTGCATTTTAGCTCGGCGGGGACCAAGTGACGGATTCAGCCTGTGTGTGTGTGTGTGTGTGTGCTGCAGAGTGTGGTTTGTGAACAGCTGTGGTAAATGAGGAAGCCTTTCTCTTTTACTGAGCCTGATGTGTGTGTTGATGCTGCTCTGGTGAAAACTAAACACCGTATGTAGAGTCTGTCGAGAGCTGTTAGACTCTCTGTAGAGCCTTCAACCAGTGTAAACAATCGGTACTGCTGGCTGGGAAAAAGCTGGATGAATCTGTCAGCTGAAAAACACTTAGGATTATTTCGCTCTAACCTTTCGGAAGAGTTCAATGTGATGTCAGGCTTTAATTGTTTAGTTATCATGAAAAGTGGTCGAAGCAAAAATATTGGCACAAGATATCAGCTGTCCAGATATGTTGGTTTTGGATTTTAAATATATGTTCCAGTCAACCTCTGTCATTAGACCCTCACAGCAGAGGAGGAAACACTCGCCCCAAGAAACCTTTAAAGGGGGAACAAATGGAAGAAGAAACCTCAGGAAGAGCAGCTCAGTAGGGCTTCCTGTCCCTGGACAAATGTTCAATAGATCATGTGAACAAAGAATCTATGACAAAATGATACAAAGCAAAAAGGAGGTCCATCATTCACACAGACAGGAGAATGAAACAAACTCAAAGCAAAAAGAGGAGAAGCTAAAACAGCATTAAAAACAAGATTAAAAACCGGAATGATTTATATTACATAATGACCTTCTGTGTCACATTTAATCAGACTTAAAGAAGCTGTCTGTGACATTCAGAGCATTAATATAGCAACAGAGAACTATTTGCTGTGTAGAAATATAGTGGAGTAATGTCGTCCTGAGCGGAGGATGAAGTCATGCTGCTTCTGTGTGTGTTGTCACATGTCATGCATCAAATGCTGCTCCTAGGACACATCGAATGCGTCGCACTGCAACTCGTTAACAGACAGCCACACAAAGTTACTACTACTTTTTCTGAAACATCTGTACGTCTTCTCACCTGAAGCTATGACTCGCCAGGCTATATCTTTTTGCCACTGTCTTTATAATGACAGGACTGTGGGTTGTGTAGTGAGAGGAGTCGAGCTGCCACAGGAGCAGAGAAGAGCTGAGCGCCGAGATGCGCCTTAGCTGCTGCTGGTGTGGGGTTGTACATTGAGAATAATAGGGGGTATTTTTTGAGGTGTGTGTTCACTGCTGGTGTGTTTTGACCTTGTGAATGTCAGGGTGAGCCAATCAGAGGCAGAGTAAGGCGGGCCATTCGTTTGCTATGCCAGGATTTGAAATTTGCGTCTCCACCTAAGATGGCAGAACAGCATTGTCGTGGAAGCGTAACGCCCAAACTGCGGTTCCCCCTGACGTTAACACCATTAGCTCTGTCAGCAGCATTGCTGTTGTTAGCACTGTTTACATTGTTAGCACTGCAACCTGCTAGCCACTGGCTTAGTCACCTCCATGTTGAGATCCAAATGCAATTTGAGCTCAGTCTCTTAATCATAGATCTGCTTTGAACGTCGCCTATAGAGCTCCTGTAAGTTATTTTATTAAAGGTTTTGCCAACGTTCTAGCTCAGGTACCATGCTTTGAGATGTGAGATGCAAATAGGTTACAAATTAAATTGCTAAAAAAAAAAAAAAAAGAAACGTTGTTAAAAATGTTGTTAACACGTGAGTTTAAATATGAATTTTGTTCTGCATTCCTAAAATGAACCTTGTAAACAAAAAGTAGCTATTGCTGATGAACATAACACATTTTTGTTACCACTGTTCTCTCGTACACATACAACACACAGCTCTTCACTGCTGGTTCCTGAAAGGCATCCTGGTAAATGTAGGAAATCATTTTCTCATGTAGAAAAAGAAAAGGAAGGGAAACTGGGCACACCATGAATTACTACAGTGTGATTACTAATTCTCATTTCTCCTCCCTCAGGTCGGCTGGTTCCCATCCACATACGTAGAGGAGGGTGAGGAGTGAAAGGTCCAACATGGGACGAAGAGTACGACAAAGGAAGAGCGGCAGCAGCGGACTGAACAGACTGTGAACAGAACAGTAACAAAGAGTGAGCTTCTGCACTGCTGCTTGCCCCAGTGTTACTTTTCAGAGCAAAAGCAGGCGGCTTCACTCTCCTCCTCGGAGTCCTGCTGCCTACAACCATCCCAGAGGCCTTTGGGAGAGGAAAGGGCTACAGCGTGTTGCAGATGCAAAGATGCCCCATCATTTCTGGTTGACTCTGTGTGGCTAAGTGACTCCACCAACAAGCAGCTTGCCTGTCAGCGGGGCACAAGCCCTCGCCAGACGCCCCCCTCCTCCCTCCCTTACTGCATCCGTCCATCCATAATTCACCCCGCGCTCCCTTCCTCTCTCTGCCCCAGCCAGCCCCCCAACTCCCACCTGTTTCTGCTTGCCAAGTCGGCCGTCGCCAGACTGTCAAAAGTAGATACTCAAATGCTACTCCTCCATTCATGCGCTCATCCATCCAAGCATCCATCCTTTCTGCCACCCCCTGTGGGAATAGAGCCATTTGAGCTGGAAAAGACCCGCACTGTATTCTGTTCTTTTTCCTCTTTCATCCCCTTTTCACTCTGAAGGGATTTCAGTTCGTTTTGACCTTGCTTGTGTGTTTCTTCCCTTAATGCAGGTGGTTATTGATGACTTGATGACCCAGATTTACACACACACACACACACACACACACACCACCCACCTCTCCTCCCTTTCAGATTATGATCGCCTCACACGCACGCTCTTACAGGAGATGTAAGAGAGGGATGGCGTCGGATAGCATCGCTGCGCGGTGCCAGCAATTGATCGCTGTTGTTCCTATTTTCCTCCCAACTCCTACATTCTTTATCTCCGGCCCAGCCTCTCATGTTTTTAGTTGTCTTGGCCGTTAGCGATCCTCTGCTCTTATCGGTGGCAGCTCTGTCGACAGGAGCCCATTCGCGGAGGGTTTATCTTATTGGAAGCATTAGCGGCTTGTCGGGGAACAAGCCACTCTACCTAGGAGCCACCCATCCCCTTAACATAACAAGAAGATGAAACACGAGCGCGGCCCAACTTTGTTCTTCTTTTTGTCTCTTTTTCCTCGGCTTTGTTCAGCATGTCAGTTTCATCACCTACAGATATGATGGATATGAGACTGTTCGATTGATTGCGTTCTTGCAAAATTGAGCAACCCCGTCTATGTGAGGTTATCCACCCGGATTTGTACCTTTGCAACATTTGCATCAAATGCTTCCCTGGTGTTTGTGGAAACTGGGTCTGTTTTTTCCCCACTGAAAAATAGAATTTGTGCAGGAACACTTGCAATTTAGGGGATTTATTTTGGCAAGAAAAACATCAAATTTAAAGAAAAAAAAAGGTATTTTTATATTAGCACTTCAATCCAAAAGAACTGATATCAGCTCTCGGAAACCTTTTTCCCCTCACTGCTTACATCTCCCCGCTAACTGTCCTCCCTCTCAGCCCCTCTCCTTTTCTCTGCTCCACCCTCCCCCCTGTATACATTATGCACACTGTCTCCTTAATCCACAGTGAAACAGGATTTTCCCACATTTGAGGGAATAAATACCTTTACGGCAAAACATGCTGCACAACACACTCGTGATGTTAACAAGTGTAAAGTCACAGACAGAGTAAGACGGTAGCGTACAAAGAATCAGAGTGGCGATCGACTGGAGGTGAGACCTGAACATCTCCAGCAGCTGGCTTTGATGTCGATTTTCTCTTTCATAGACAAAGAGAGGAACAAACTGCAAACTATACTTCTGTGTTTGAAATATGTACATATTGATTTTTTAATTTAAGTCATTTAAGTTGGTGATTTCTGTTCACACAATGGGCAGCAGGCAGGCAAACTCTGTGAACTACTCCTTTAATTTCTTCCTTCTTTAAAGCCGTTTTTGGCTGCAGTTCTCATATTTCCCCCTCGATCCTTAAATACAGTCTTTCACACACGCCTACGCATGACATTTAAAAATCATACATCTCTTTTCTGTTAAGGGAAACTAACAATGCAGCGTACATTACAAAAAATACTGCCACTAAAACATACACTGGGGCAGTTTACTAAGATGCAGCCATCTCCAGCTGACAGCTGAAGTGAAAACATGCATCAGACACTGAATAAAGTCTGAATTTTCAGAGCTATTAGAGAAGTGTAACCACTTGATGAGATCAAAAAAGCCGTCATGTGGCTAACTGGTGGACGCTGCCTCTGGTGACAGGCCCTCAGGGCATGGCTTCCATTCACAGCTATCATCCTCCCCTGTCACTTCCTCATTGTGTACATGCCATTGGGTGTTGTGTCAGAAATATATTTTGTGAATCTAAGTGAGAATTTATTGTAAAGATATGCTTTTATATGCGCTTAATGGAGCCATTATGTTTGGAAACCCTTAACAACCCCCTGCCAGCCCTGCCACTCCACGCCATTGTAATGTGAATGACAAAGTACTGTTTTTGTTCTCAGTCATATTGTTTAATATCAGACTGAAGAAATGTGTCAAGGAAAAAGGTCGTATTATTGCTTTTTTAAAAATTGTGACGTCTCCCTGTTTTTCATATTTTAAAAAATGATCAACAGTGTCATTAAGTGACCACTAGATGGAAGCATCCTAAACACATCTCTTCCTCTCCGAGCAGTCACCTTCAACTTGCTTAAGTTTGGAGATGACATCATCTGATTAGGAGGTGAACAATATGAAAGATTTAACATCAGCCTCAGACTTGTTGCTGTGAGTGAGAAGGAGAGAAGATGCCTGTGGACAAAACCAAAGCATGAAAACAGAAGTCGCTCATGACTAAAGATGCAAATATGTAATTTGTATAATCACTATTGTTATGTTCCTGTATAGTCTCTGACTTCTGCCAGATAATGTCAGATTTCCTGACTATTCCAGGAACTTCATGTCCAGTAGGAGCATATTTCTCCTCTCCTCCTGCCTCCTAAAATGTCTGCAGTCTCTGAGCAGCCAAACATTACATTTATAACATCTTTAGGAAATCTGAGGTGAGGCAGCGGCACAAATGCGATCCAGCACAAGCGCCTCTCCCGTCTTGGGAAAACTGGCGAGGCAGAGTACGCTTCTCTAATCGCAGACTCCGGTAATCCACTCCCGCACTCCTCCTCCGCCCAGATGAACTCTGACAGCAGGGCCATTTACAACTGCAGGCCTTCCTCCACTCCGAGTGCGCTTCCCAGATTTTTTTGTGTGCAGGAGGGACGGGAGGAAGGCTCAAGGGTATCTGTGATCTAATCATTACACCATCTCCTCACCCCAGCGACCCCGCTGCATCCATCTCTCTGTCGGCTCCTCTCTCTCCCGCTCTATCTCACCTTGTCACTTCCCTTCTCTCTCCCTCTTCCTCCATCTATCTTTCATCCAATCTCTGTCTTCTTGGTTTCTCTCTGTATTCTGTCCCTCACCTCCATGCTCTGTAGCTGTAACTGCCGCTGCTGAAGAGTCAGTATTATCAGAAGAGGAGGGAAAGAGGCAGTTGGATTCTCTATAAACAACAAAATGAGGACTAGTTTAATTTTACCACACGTTCATAGACTGAGAGAAACGATGCCAATTAGAGAGTGAATTAGAATTCGCTCTCACCACCGTCATCACCTCACATGGTACAGTGTGTGCACAGATTATGTCCATATGCAGAGGCACACACCGTGTACGTGTGGAGAAACATCTTGACAGGATTTAGGGCCGGCCAAGTCTTAGCCCAGCAGGGGTTTCAGGATACAATCTCCTTAACCAACACGAGAGGACAGTTCTGCAGCACCCTGAACAGAAACATAATACCAGCCGTCGCCCGTACATGAAGAAAATATGTCATATGATACTTCTTTCTCTCCGGGCTGAAAATCCATCCCTAATCCACTGACAAACCATCCACCCGTCTCTGTGTTATATCGCTATCAGCGCTCACTCCCGACTGAAGTTTGCATTCACTGTGTTCTTGCTCCGTGTCCGTGTTCTGTTATCCGTATGAAGCCAAAGATGTATGCTGTACTTACTGTACACTCAGTGTTCTGTCTCATAACCACGGTACCCGACCGCTGTGGCCTAACTCTAAAACCGTGCAATCTTGACTGTGTAGCATTACCGTGTATTGTTGCTGTATCATACTGTAAAATATGTACATAGCACATAATAAAGATATACATTGCTTCTTCTAAAGTGTTGTTGTTTCAATTTGTGTTACAGCTGATTTTCAGCTCAGGTAATCTGTGTTAAACAAATGTCACGACTTTCTATGAACATTCACTGGAATAACGTGAAAACACAGAAGATTACACATATGTTTTTAAAGATTCTTTAAAGTTATTGGGATTGAAATAAGTGGGTAGAGCCGTGGCCCTTTTCCAGTCAACCTTTGTATGTGGGTAGTAAATCATCTGAAAAATCAGCCCCTATATGGGATTGTCCATGGGTCCCATAACTAATGGTTTTACCCAAGTAGGCCCGAGATAAGATGCCCATTTTGGGCCCATACCCACTCCGTACCCAGGTAGTCGTAGCATAACCCATGTGCAGCCCACTTGGGTAAACCCACACATATGGGCAACTGGCGTGGGGCCATTATGGACAATCCCATTTAGGGCCCATTTTTCAGCTCATTTACTAACCACATGGGGCCCACATACAAATGTTTTCACACTTAATCTGCCCTGTCCAATAAAGGCATAAAAAGCCCCCCAAAATAATCCTGAAAATATTAGTAATAATGATTAGAGCATTAAGTTTTGAATAATTAGAGTCAGAAATACTTTATTGATCCCAGAGGAGAAATCATGATTCATTACAGTCGCTACAAGGTAAAGAATTATAAGAATTAAGAATTAGAGTATGAAATAAAAGAATGTAAATATAAAGCAATAAAACAAATAAAAATGTGCATTAAAATAAAAAATAAACATAATGTTTATTATGTTACAGTGTTAACACTGGTACTTATGATATTAAAAACATTAAAATAAAATATATATTGTCACTGTGTGAAAATTAACCACAATATACACATAGATAGAATACAACAAGAATAGAACAAGAGTAAACATAAGATATATGTGCAGTTATGTGCACTGTATGTTGAATAAATATAAACATTCAAGAGGTGAAAATATTGCACAGTTGAAGAAGTGCATCCAAAAGATAATTATGAAGTATAAACGCAGTTAGTGAAAAAAGTCCAAATGCCAGTCTGCAGAGGTATTGAAATCAGAATCAGCTTTATTGGTCAAGTGTGTACACACACTTTAAATATCTATAATTGGAGACAGTTATGTTTTATATAATAATGATGAGGCTGTCGGTAGCTTTAGGTTTAGACATTCAAACCCTCCTGTAGTGAAATGTAGCTAAATACTGTGCCTAAGTACAATTTTGGGGTACTTGACGTGGTTTTTCGACAAAAAGAAGTACAAGTAGTTGGTTAAATATTCTCCTCTTTTTAACATCTGTGTCATTGGTTTTTGCAAAACACTGTAAATACAGTAAAGAAACATACCAACAGCAAAATAAAAAAATTAAAAAAAGTAAACAAAATACAATGGCAAAATGTTGGCAAGACAAAAAAACGAAAAAATATTACACATAAGTTATCCCACAAGTTGCAGGGTATCGACATACGACACCATGCTACAGGGAACCTGTTAAACCATTCACTTTAATTCTCTAATCAAACTAATGACAGGTTGCCAGATTTTCTTAAAGAGTCCTCTCTGTTTGACAGAGTGACTCTAATTTTTGAGGCAGCATTTTACTGGTTAATAATTCTTTAAGTCACATCCACATGTCGTCCTTCTCCCTCACTGAAAAACCCAGAAACTGTGAACATGTAACCTCTGCACACACACATCACTCGGCACACTGAAACTCAAACATCCAAGTAACACACACGTCTGAGTGGAGGTGGACTGTCGCAACAAAACAGTGTTAAAAATAGGGCATCTGCAACTGCTCAGAAGTATGTAGAATAAAATTAGCTCCACCTCCACAGAACGTTTCCCACACATTAAAGCACCTGTAATGTGTTTTATAATATAACCCTACTCTTACTTTTGATCCTGTGAGTACGTTTTACGTCTAAAGTCATATTTTTATTGTGTGACGCTGCCACTTTAACTTTAGCAAAGGATTTGAATACTTCCTCCTCCGCTGAGAACCTGACCGCAAATAAGACAAACCATGCAGTCGGCGTAAAATGTATTTAATTTGCAACATGTACCCACATCATTTTATACATGCGGATTTTTGAATGACAAATCAGCCAGTGAACAAATACCTTAAGCGACTGCAGGAGCACATTGTGCTGGCAGCTACATTTAACCATGAGTCAGAGCGCTGAATCACTTGGCGCATAGTTTTGAGGTATTTAATATTTTAACTTTCAAGTGACACATTCAGAGGTATAAACTCTTTAATTTGCAGCCATGATGCAGCTTAACAGACATTCTCAAACTTGAAAGCAGCTCTTTTGTAACATGAAGCAATTAATGATTTCAAGGCTGCACATCGATGACGTCAATATTAAAAATCACCAGCAGCTCAGTAGCAACAGGAGCACGCCGCTCATGGTCGCCAACTGTTGTCAGTAAAATCCAAAAGTGTGTTACTCACTCTCTGGCCTTTATTCCGGTCAGTCTCATCCCCGTCAGCTCAGCATGCTCAGAAGTGACTTCCTGGCTAAAATTAGTCCAGTCCTTGAAGTATAGTAGTGCTCATTAAATGGCTGCCGTGGTGTTACTGCCGTGTTTTGTTGCTGTTTCCTCTACAGGACTTAAATAACCTGCAGCCAGTGGGGTGCTGTTTCTCACTAGCTTATTGGCTAATAGGTGTGAATGAATGTGGGGATAAACGGTGGGTCTTGTTGCTGTTTTCATGCTGACAATAATGAAGCAAGTTAACCAAACTTCTAATTATAGCACATTTAAATGAATGCAGAAACAGTGAATGCTAACAGTACTGTGGGTGTGTGAAATACATGCAGTGAATAGTGTGTGCAAGAAGCATACCATATGTTGATGCTTACTGTTGCATCTTCGTAGAAATGATTGTGCGTGCGTGTGCAGGTCTGGTGTGTGTTTGTGTGGGTGGTGGTCTCTTTGGCCATCTGCTGCCCCACTACCTGCCGCGGCTGAAGCTAGACTGAGGCTTGGACACCAAAAGGATCAGTGGTGACGGGCGATAGCAGCCAGTGCTGCTGGCACCGCAGGGGTGGAGAGAGACGCTGCACTAAATACGCACCAGGCGGGCTTTTGCCTTGCCCGGGCCAGTCTGGATCCACCACCAGCTCACTTCCAGCTGAGGCTGGACCACCAGTGTGACAGATGGCTGGTGAGAGGGTGACATCAGCCCTCTTCACAGCACTCAGAGATTGTTAGGACCAACTTTCTGGACCGCTGCAGTCCTCTCTGATATGAAATGGATTTTGAAGATGAGCAAAGAGTTCTGTGTTGTTGAGGCTGATAGAACGAGAAGCACTTGTCACTGATAATATAAGAGCAGGGGTGGCTGATAGTTATAGTGAGGTTGTTCCCAAATCACAGAGTCCCCGGCACAGCCTTCAGTGTGGACCTGCACACCAAAGTACACAGTTAAACTCTGACTGTGTGACAGAGTTTGCAGTGTAGGTTAAGTGGCTCTTGAGCGCCATCTCCCAGCAGCTAGACAGCTAGCCAGACATGCCAATTCAAAAGCAATATACCCAAGGTTGATTGTTTAGCTTGACATCTGAGTGTGAACTTAGTGGTATTTCGATAAATTTCAACACAAAGAAGTGAAGCAAGTAGATGAAACGCATTTGACTTTGTTATATAGGTCCCATAATGTGACACAGTGCACTCGGCAAACAGTTAACAAGCCGTTGTGCCAACTTCAGACTGCATATATAGGCTGTTTTTGCTGCTGTATTCATCTTATTTTCACTGCTCATGAGAGATATACTTGTATTGTTCCACAATTATTCTGTTTTTATGCAGATGAAATAATAATTAGCAGCGAAAAACAGAATGCAAGTTGGCCGTCCATCATTCCCCGAGCTAACACGACGTAACGAAACACAACACAGAGTCAAGGAGTTGCTTTACAAGCTAGTTACAAGCTAGCTCGAGATACACCTGCTCCAGAGGCAGTATAGTCTGGATCACCACCACTACCTGAGAGACGAGTACATTCAACTATTTTTTTTTAAAGTTTATGCTGTAATAATTTATTTCCAAATACAACACATTGCTCGAGTGCAACGTGTTACATTACTGCTGACTGCTTCTGCAAAGCTTTGAGGTGGGGTGGGGGTGGGGTCTTCAAGAGGCTGTGGCATGCTTCTTTAAAAGGTAGCACAAAGGTCGTTGTATCTTGCGAAACTAGGCAACCTAAGGCATCCATTGGCACCAACCTTGTCAACATAGCTTGTTAGGAATGGAGCTAAACTATGCTCCACAGTTACACAAAATTTTAGCAAGGAGACAACAAGCATGGCCATTTTCAAAGGGGTCCCTTAAACTCCCACCTCAAGATATCTGAATGAAAATGGGTTCTATAGGTGACCACATGTCTTTCCTAAAATTGAGAGGGCTGTTTCCCTGTAAATGTTTTGTTCCTTACAATCAGTGTACTCATTCAAATTAAAGCTGTATATATTTTTAAGGAAAAGTACAACCAGCCTATTTAAGAACAATGAATCACTGAACATGGTAACACATTAAAACAGGATTGTTGTGGAACTCAAAATGTTGACTGTACCAGTATTAGTCTGTGTACATCAGATAACTGGTAACTTTAACCATAAAATAAGAAACCAGAGTGTATCAGTATGCAGTTACTTAACTCTCATGTTCACATAGATTTCAACTAACCTATATATATTTCAACGACATAGTAGAATTCCTGAAATTCCAAACTGTCTCACTCCAAAGTCGTCGAAATCTGGCGCTTGGGTGTCAGACACTGGTAAAAGCCATCCGTAACATCGGCGTGATACATGGCTGGTCACCGTTATAGTTTAACTCTCCCTGGTGGCGTCAGGGGGAAACACGGCAGGACAAGAACGAAAGTTAAGGCGACGAAAGTCTGAGTAGGGTGGGCGGGAGGGATGGTGGATGGGTCCAACAAACACTGACTTGCACCTGAGAGAGCGGTGCTCGTGTCCTCTAAGATTATAAAGCCCTGTTCTTTTTTCCTAAACCCAGCCATGTGTGTTTGTTGTTAATGGGGAAAAAAGGTTAATTTGTGGTGCTATACCGACATAGTGCTTTTATTTTGAAAGAGACTGTATGTAAACCGTATGTATTTCCAGTGAGGCCAGAGGTGTATTTTGAAAGAAGACATTGCATGTAACAGGCAGAACTTGACACAGCGTCCCAGAACGTCAACTAACGCACCCAGGGTACCTTTCACACCATGTCTGGATGTGGAAAGTCCATGACCAAACGTCGCTATGTGACAAAGTTGGAGTGAGAATGTGTTGGAAATTCAGTTATGGCTTTTGAATTGGTGTGTCACCCTATCTGGCTGCCCCTATGAAAAGTTTCTGGGGGCGCCCCTGTTTGTCTACACCTGCACGTTTCCAGCTCACGTGCATGTTTGTGACCAAGGTACCATTTAAAAATCAGAATATACTGTTCAAGCTCTGCCAATGAAAATAAGGACTCATTTTTTAGATTGATTTTCCAGCTTTTATGTGAGTGCTAAAAAATGCTGCATTCAAAAGTTACGTTGTCAAAACCTGAAGTCAAACCAAAGCAGAGATGGACTTCCTGGAAACCTGTGAAATCATGTGTCAATAATATGTCATGACTAAACTCTCAGCTCCCTCAAAGTACCAACAAGAAACTGTTGGTTTCCTGTTTGAGTCATTTTGAAGTGGAGGCTTTTGGAGGATTTTTTTCTGCTGTAGAAAACAAAAGACACTTGTAGGTAAGAGCTCAATCTAACACTAATGGCACCCTGCTGTAAACTGTCAGTCCTGACGTATAAAGACGTAATATATTTAGGCTGGAACATGGCAACACAGCGGTGAGGACCGTTGAAACTAAATGACCTGCTCAGTTAACTGAACCTCTCTCTTGTTTGTTTCAGTCATTTGTCTACTTCTCCATCCATCTCCTGTTTCCAAATCCCTACATCTCATCGAATCTGCCATGTTTTGACTTCTACGACTGCACTCCATATATCGCGGTCTATTCCTCACTCTGTCTTGCTCGCACTTTCTCTGGGTTTATTGCTGTCTTTTGGGGCCATGAGGGAGCCATCATCATTGCCAGACGGTATGGCTGCTGTGTGTAAATATCAAGCAGCACTCTTTCCCCCTTGTTTTCCTGGAGACTATCAGCACTGCATAAACACCGAGGTGCTGTCTACGGAACACACTCAGACAGCTCATCACCATAAAACACACGCATACACACACTTGCCCATTCAGAAACACACACACACTCGTGTATCGGCATCTTTCTTTGCAGGTTGCAGCTACATTATTCCTGCCTTTAGTTTTTTCTCATACATAGTTATGCAGTGCCGTAGCGTTGATTCGAGGGAACGTATGTCCTCTACAGCCCTGTGTGCATGTTGACATGGCTTGGCATTTCTAAGCAGCGAAGTGTGTGCAGGGTGACGGCATTTATTCCAACTGGCATCGACATGAAATGAAGGCGTACACTCATGCATACTCTAGTGCACTTTTCAGAGCTGCAGTTCTCAGTCGTAGCCTTTTTTTAAAATATATATTCACACATACAGACACGAGGTGTACAGAATGTGTGCCCCCCTACACATACACACACATGCACACACATGGTAACAGATGGCTGCAAAAACACTGCCTTAGTTAATAATCAGCAACATAAAACAATTAAAAATGAACCCTTTAATTTGCTGAAAGTGTTATTTAGCCACATTATACTTGCAACATTTAACACATTCTGCTTGCATCTTCTTAGAAGGGTACATAAAGCCTTTACGCTGCTGTCCTTCCAAATTCACCTTCAAGGTCACCAGGTACCAGCAGCACACCTGCTTGGTAGCTGACGCTGAGTAAGCTCTGAACTGTGTAAATTTCAGCCTGAAATACACAACAGGCTTGACAAAAGCTTCTCAACAGGAGTCACATGTGCAGTTGATACTTACAGCAGTTATATTCAGTTTGTGCTGTAAATAAATACTTGGGTGTGATGACGCCTTGTATGTTCAACACTCCAGTTTTTTCTCTGTGCATGAATTGTGATAAAAAGTGGAGAAAAAAGAAACAGCGAGTGTAGTGTGGGAATCATACCTGTGACCTTGTCACACCAGAGCTGGAAGAACTCCATCTAGAAGTTGCAATGTTGCAGGGTTTTAACACTTGTGTTGTATTTAACTATATTATTACTTTATTTCCATTGCACAGTTCTTTTCCATTATTATTATTATTATTTTCATGGGTTGACACCAGTAACCTATGGTTACCTGACAGTATATGATCAAAACTACTCTTTACGTTGAGCTATTGAGAGATCATTTGTGCATGTACATTATGGACTGTATTATTCTGCTTTGGCCGTCCAGTGTGTTCATTCATTAGTTAGCTCTCTGTAGAGTGGTTTGCATCATCAGTGGAGGAGTCCGCTGTTCCCCTAGTGGATTCAAATCAAATCAAGTTTAACTGCAGTCGATCAAAGTGCTGTACAGATGAAAAGAATGGCACACAAATATAAAGCAATATAACATGTACAGAAAAATACAACAGAAAAACTTCGGTAAGAACAATTACATACATAAAAAAAGATTATAAAATACTAATATATTAAAAAAAACAACTATGAACAACCCAAGGCCGATGAAAACATGTACATTTTAAGATTTGTCTTTAAAGTGTCAGATGGTGTGTTCATGCACGAGGGTTCTACAGGAAGCTGCTCATACATGTAGTGGACAAAATTTGCAAGACAAGACAAGATGAGGCAAGGCAAGACAAGGCAAGACGAGGCAAGACAAGACAAGGCAAGACGAGGCAAGGCAAGACAAGACGAGGCAAGACGAGGCAAGGCAAGACAAGACAAGGCAAGACGAGGCAAGACAAGACGAGGCAAGGCAAGATGAGGCAAGACAAGACAAGACAAGATGAGGCAAGACAAGACAAGACAAGACAAGATGAGGCAAGACAAGACAAGATGAGGCAAGACAAGATGAGACAAGACAACAGAGGCAAGACAAGACAAGATGAGACAAGACAAGATGAGGCAAGACAAGATGAGACAAGACAAGACAACAGAGACAAGATGAGGCAAGACAAGACAAGACAAGATGAGGCAAGACGAGGCAAGACAAGACGAGACAAGATGAGACAAGGCAAGACAAGATGAGGCAAGACGAGGCAAGACAAGACGAGACAAGATGAGACAAGGAAAGACAAGATGAGGCAATACAAGATGAGGCAATACAAGATGAGGCAAGACAAGACAAGACGAGGCAAGGCAAGACAAGACAAGGCAAGGCAAGACAGACTCACTCTGTGCACCTCAATACACAGACTCCTAGCATAGCGTCACCTCACTTAGCTAAATAACACAGTACCACAGCTAGAAACAAAACATACGATTGGTTGACACTTTACATCATTGGAACCTTGAAAAAAGTTGAGGCTAGCTGGACTTTGATTTGTGGGGCATCTTGCCTGTCACACAACGATAAGTGCCGGGCATCACTTTGCAGCTTTATGTCACCAACATTAAAAATGCCTTGCCTGTTGGTTTGTCGTTTGTGGTTTAAGAAATCATAAAAGGTTTACTTAGGTGTATTAAAGTGGGTTTTTTGTAGAGAGAGCAATTTTTGGAGGCTAAACAAAAGTATTCCACCAAACCTTCTGTCATCTTTGTTTCAGATGAACTGTGCTGATTGAGATTTTAATTTACCCATGGCTTTGGAGCGTTCTAATGTTAGATTAAAAAGGCCATGGTTTAACCTTCGGAGCTCACCCATCATTACAAACTTATATTGTACCGATGAGTTCAAACCCAGAGAAGGTTACTTAAAATTGTTGGCAGAAACCCAAAGTTTCCAAAAGTATCACATTTGTTAAGCTGAATTATTAGCTGAAAATGTAGATAAAAATGTATCTAGAATTTTCTTGGCATGCTGTATTTGAATATTTTCCTCAATATAAATGTGATGTGACACAGCTGGGAAACCTATAGAATATATATGTGATGTTAGTTAACGACGTGTGTGTGTGTGTGTTATCAAACTCTGAGGCAACCATAGACAAAATTCAAGAGAAATATTTCTAACATTACGTTTAAATTGGGTAAATGAACTCTAGCTGCCCCTTTTTTCTAACTCCAGTATTTTGACTTGTGCTCAAGTGAAATTTTCATCACAGCCGAGGTACTTGCACGTGTCCAGGAGATCCTGGAATTCTTCCCTCCCCTGTGGTTTGTGCTAGAGTCTGGAGCTCACACTGATCCACTCCAATTTTGCAGAGGAGATGAGGGAAACTATCACTCTGTATGGTAAGCTACTGTCTCGGTTACATTTCATTTGCCCCTCTGTTCCAGATGCATTAGCTCATCCTGCCTTGTGTTATTGAAGTGGGACTGGAAGGATTTTCCGGCATCATACACCTTGTGTTACAGGATCCTCACTGCTGAAATCACTACCACAAACAGGCGATGTGACATTTGCCTGACATATCAATTATCAACACGACTATCACATTGCTAATTTAGCATGTTAACTGCCTGAGTGTCTGCTCTTGTATTTGCCCTGCTGTGATGTTTGGTTTGGTGCATGCGAGCTGTTTTGATGTGGGCTTGTAGACTCTATGTGTGACTGTGAGCTCAACACATTCCCCAGTGCATCTGGTTTAATCGCTAGATAAGTTTATTTTAGGTGCTGCTGGGAAGCCTCCACATCCATTATTTATCCGCACCGTTTGTGCAATGCATAGAGATTGCAGTTACAGTATGTTTGTGTGCATGTGTGTTTAAATCTGGAGCACTGTGCTGCCTCTCTGCAAAGGCAAACAGTTAAGTGAACTTTTAATGCTCTTTACCAAATTGTGTAACAGATTTTTCTTGTTTAGGCTGATAATAATCACGGATAGACTTTACATAATATATTTATATATGACCCTGTGTCCTCACATGAGGACGTCACATTTTGGATTTCCTTCACCTTATGCTGTGTTCCATTTACCTCAGAAGTTGCAAGTCGGAGCTGGGAATGACGTCACAGCTGAGTTATCAGCGTTCCAGTTACAAAGTCGGAAAAAAGTTGCCAAACGGGAAGAAGAAGTCGGAAAACAAGATGGCAATGTCTACGAAAGCTATTCTCGCGCTTGCCTTGTCTGAATATTAGTGCGAACAAACACTAGCCAGAAGTGCTAATAAATTATATACTATTACAATATCACAGGAGCTTCTACTTACTGTTTACACCCGGGGCAGCCATCTTCGATTGTCAACTCGGGGGTGGTGAGGATTGTCCGACTTTCCGACTCAGAATTTCGACTTCAGGGGGCATTCCAGTTGAAATTTCCCACTCGGAACTCGGAAATCCCGACTTCCCAGTACCTGTTGTCCTCATTCGTGGACACTTTTTTGTCCCATCTAGTGGTAGTAAGAGCACAGTACACTGATCCATGTAAAAACAAGATGGCCGCCATCTCTGCCAAGTCAGTCTGCAGCTGATTCCGACACAAAGTGGACAAGGTCCAAAACCTGATCACATGTTATGGTTGAAACCTGTTTATTTATTATTAATAATGTTTGTAGTTTGATATGGAAACAAATGTCACCAATTTTAGCAACAGTAACAAGATAAGACGCTGTTAATTAAAAAGTGCTTGTTTGAGTTCATAGGGACTTTATTATTGTCTTGTTTGAGGACATTGGGACTTAATTATCAATGACAATGTTTAGTTTTTTATACTTTATACTTATGTGGTCCTACTGATGCCAAATAGCTAGGAGAAATTAAAATTCATACCAAACAAAAATTCGTGTCTGAGGAGGATAATATATATATTTCTATAAATGTAGAGGCAATGTCAAGGGTGCAGAGAAAAGACATTTATTTCTTTTTCAGCTCTCTTGTCCATTTGAAGTAATGAGCCAGTTTAATAAATTGATTGAGGCTTTTGTTTGCTCTCATTGCTATAATTACATCAGCAGGACTATTTTATGGCGGAATTTTTTTCCCCAGTATGATTTTATTTTGCTACTGCATTATTTATTTAGTGCAACAAACTAAATTACTAATATGTTTAGTTTAGTTTATTAGGATCCCCATTAGCTTCTGCATGCAGCAGCTATACTTCTTTAGGTCCACAACAGCTTTACACAGTGCACTGAGCAGCTCTCATATAACACTTGACAGAATAACAGGACTAGGCTAAAACATCGACACAGACAAACAAGACAGCTCCTGGTAGTATGACAATTAAGATAAATATCTTTTTAATATGATTTCATTGAATAAGTAACCACCAGCTTGAGGCTAAATTTAATTTTTGTAGCATCAAAATTGATTTTTCAGTCACAGGGAACAGGAAAGAAGCAGGTAAATTAGCTTTGGCTAACGCTGTATTAGCAGCTAACTGCAGCAGCTAGAGCTTATTTCCTATAGCACAGTGTTTCTGATGTTAGAGAGTCAGTTTCCAGTTTTCATATCTTCTAAATATGTATTTATAATGCTTGGGCTTTGTAGGGCGGTGTTGTTTGCAGGATGTTACACAAACTGTACAAAAGCATTCAAACACCAAACATGTAAGTAATAAGGACAGCAATGTGCTGATGACCTTTAACACAAGCTTTATGAAATGCACAGATGTGTCTTATTTAACACACAGCTGCAGCGATTGATTACACTTTACCTCCGCACTGTAGCTCAAAGCATAACTGTGGCTGGAGGGGGTTCAGTTGATAGTACACACCCATCCAGTTCTCTATTTTATGCATGCAGACCCCTATTTCCTCCCGCGTGGCAGAGGGATGATGGAGATGTGGGAGGCAGAGCTTCTATTTCGGGGTCTTTGAGTCGAGCTCTCTCTTTGCTTTTCCTCTCTCTTTCCCTCCTAACCTCAACTGGCAATCGTGCCATTCGCAATGTGCCCATTCCCCAGTGTCCCCTGAAGCACCTCCAGATGTATTCAGCTCCCATTTGTCATTCCTGGGAATGTGGTGGCGTCAGCAGTTATGTCCCAACCTCCACTGATGGCACCACACCACCACTACGAAGAGTTTCAGCCCCGCCTGAGGTCACCCTCCTCCCTTATTACAGTTTTATACCTTCAGCGTGATGGATAATGATGATGTTGTTGCCCTATTTAGTCTGCTGTGGCAACCACACTCACGCATCAACTGCTCATTCGGTTGCATTTCGTTTTTGTGCTGGCTCACTTTTCATAGCTCTGTTAGCTACGCTGGTACATTTAATGATACAACTGAATTTGCTGAACAGATTTCCTTTAAAGCTAGTGACCCCTTTCTTGTTATTAGTGATCGGTGCATATAAACATTATAACTGAGTACGGATCGAATGTATTTGACTGTACAGTAAATGGAAACATAAACGATGCCCCTGAATAAATCTCTCCCATATAGCCCTACAAGTCAATTCAGTCTTGAAGGGCACCCATGTTAAAAGCTGCATGTTATCCACCTTCAGGCAGGCTAATTCATTAATTAGCTTAATTACCTGGAACAGCAGCAATCACTGCCTCTTAAACATTAAAGGTCCAGTGTGTAAGATTTCGAGGAAATTAGTGGCATCAAGTGGTGAAGATTGCAGATTGCAACCAGCCTTCATTGTTCAGGAGGTTTTTACCAGGTGCTGCATTGTCTGACCTGTCCTCTTAAACACAAACAGACCAGGAGTCTCATTTATAAACATTGCGTACACACAAAATGAGGCCTGAAAGAGGCGTACACTACTTCCCACGCAAAAGTTGTGATCTATAAATGCAGATTTCATGGAAGAAACTTTGACCCATGCTTAAGAATATCTTGGAGATGGAAAATTGGCGACGCAGATGGTGAGGTGGACGCCTGAGTTTGGAAATTGTTAAATATTTTTGGCATGCACCATTTTTGGGCTAGGTACATTTTTAGTATCGCTCTCGTGATTTTATACTTTTGTAATACATCAGAGCAAGTTGGGATGAAGTTGGACACAAAACTAACCGGCATGCATTGTGTGCCGATCCCCGGTGATCGAATCTGCGCAGGTCTGGCTCATCTTGAACAAGCCTACTGACCTACGTCTGAGGTTGGACACATCCAGGACCATACTTCTGCTAAACATTAACAGCAGTGTGGAACCCAAGTCCCCTGCAAATGCGTCCTTCATCCCTCCTGCTGAGAAGTGTTCAAGGTCCGTCTCCAAGTGTATTATGTCTGGATACTGAGCAGGTATGAGTGATCGTTTGCATATATTTGACGTTTTGATCTACAACCTAGATTCCAAAAAAGCTGAGACACTGTGTAAAACCAAATGCAATGATTTTCGATGAGTATACTTCAATTGAACACAGTACAAAGTCAGTGTGTTTAATGTTCAGCTGATCAACTTCAATGTTTTTTGACTTGTTCTGAATTTGATGCTGCAACAAAAGACTGGGAAATTTGTTAAATGCTCAATATACACCAGTTTGGAACATTCAGCAGGTTAACAAGTTATATGTTAATTTAAATAGCATTAGACGGGATAATGTCCTAGAAAATAAAAGTGAAGCCCAGAGAACCTGAGGACCAACAAACATATATTGGCACAGTCAGCATTTACACATTCGAGGATGTAACAGTGCCTTTGGTGTCCATAGGCAATGTTAGCTTATGTTAGAAGTAAAGACACACACATATAGTGCCATAGATAGGCCTATATTATATGAAAACCTTTCTATGATGGAGGAGATGCAACAGTATTGAACAAACTACAAAAACGCAAAATGAGGACAGTTTGTGTAACTGATCAAATTCTGCTCACAAAACCAGAGATATGATTTGTATGAAAGGGCTTTCACATAATGAAGAATCCCATCAGCTGGTGAGAGAAGACGTCGAGGCCTCCAGTAACTTGTTGAGCATCTAACGGCGGCCCTCATTTGACACAGCTCTGACAGCTCAGCTCTCATCCCTCGTAGCTACAACATCCACCTACGGAAACACAAAGGCCCAGCGGCGGCGTACACTGATGACGATCTAATAAATTAAACTCAATTAATTACCATGTTTAGCATAATTCTGGAGTTTAACAAAGGTCTTTGTGGTAGATGTATGCATTACAACAATTATTCATTTTGATGAGCAGGGATTATAAATGAGGCAATTAACACGCTGTCAGATTGGAGGGGGAAAAGCCTCGCTGCTCATTCTCTGGGTTTTTTGCATGGAAACTTGAGACTTGAGTGCAGTGGCGGCAGCGGCGGCGGCTGGTGTCAGGCTGTCAGATGGGGAGGGCTGAGGGTCAGCTGGGTGCTGGAGTGACCGGGACAGCAGTGGACAGTTGACCCCATCAAAACGCAGAGCGGCTGAGTTAAAGTGGAGATGCGGCGTCCTTCCATCCTCTCAGGTTAACCCGATTTAACTCAACAACACACACACACAGACACACACACTTGGGATGTTAAACCCCCTCCTTTCTCCACTTCACATGGGCACACACACACAAACATAGACAGAGATACACACACACACTGGCTGCCAGCGAGTTAAGTCCCCAGGCGAGAGCTGGGGCTGCAGAGAGGGGGAACACATTAGCCTAATAAGGGCCATCTGGTGGCCATTCATTAACTTGACCATCCTTGAAGTCCCCGACCCAAAATGTCATTTTTCACTTTGCAGAGGAATCCGTTAGGTGACAAGATGAACTTGGGCCAAATTACCAAAGATGGAGAACGTGAGCGAAACAGGAAGACAGTGAGCAGAGAGACGGGGTGTGATGGTGGTGGAGGAAAAGAGACAGAGGAAAGAGAGATAGACTGACAGGGAGTGGGAGCATGAGTGAGGCCAGAATGGGAAGTTAATTAGCTGATACTGTATACACTGGGGGCTGATCTGAAGCATTAGTGACACAGTGAAATGGAAAAACACTTTTTCACCCCATTAGCTAATTCTTCATAATATCATCAACACCTTTTCAACAATGGAGCCCAAATATTTGACAAAAATATTCCTTTTTCCATGAAAAAAAAAAACATCATTTACACGTCATGTACAGACGCACCAGTGGAAAAATAACACTATCATTTTTTGACACCTTAACAGAACTCTTCTTCTCTTCATTTTCTGTCTAAGACACAAAAAAAAGCTTTTTGGAAACTTCAGGTGGAAGGATTAATGAAAAGGCCCTGTGACAGATACCTGTGCAGTACATCTCAGACCTTGACTGACACTCATTTACCATGATAAGTGAGTCTTAAATGAGTGTACGCTCACACACGTGAGCTGCGAAGCCCTCGTGCAACAGGGGGTCTGCACGGCTTTAATCAAGCTGTCTGATTAGATGCGTGTGTGGAGAAGCACCTTTCTGTCTTACGCCGAAACACTCCACAAGGTCATATGCAAATGCACCACAGATTTCTTACTGTCTTAAATTCTTTCAAGTGGTAATGTGAGTTATATGCATTTCTTTTTAATATATATATAATCCCTTGTGCGAAGCGGTCATTGCTGTTTCTGCTCTGCAGTTCTCAGAGCTCAGCAGCCACAGGATGAATGTGTTTTTATTTTAAACATCTATTGTTATCAGTGTTCAAGGTTACTGAGAATTAATGGAACCATTTGAGGATAACAATGCATATATCGGCTCAGCGCTGCCGTCACTATTGTTATGTTGTTGTGTTCTTATGAGCAAGTGAGCTTATAGCTCCTATAGGCGTCATTTGTCTGAGCAAACATGTTCATGGTAAGTGTTCTTTGTCATTGCTCTCAGGATCTCGTCAGGGCCATGTGCTCCATTTTCCTTTTTCTTTGTACAGATAAAATATAATTTCCATATGACACCCACTGGCTGCTCGAGAGCCCCAAAAGGACAGTGAATCCTTGTTAGCATGTGGAGTGATGAAGATACATGTGATTCTGTACAGTGTAACACATGTGAGCAGATATACTGTATTTGTGCCTTTTGGGATTCTACAGCCTTGCTCGTGGCTCTGTGAGCCTCAGCTAACTGAACACGTTGCTCACAATGACAATGCTAACATGCTAATACTGTTTAGTGTGTTAGCATGCAACAGCTGAGGCTGATGGGGATGATGTTAGTTTTGCAGGTATTTGGGTGTAAACCAAAATACTGCTCAAATTGTGACCTGATTCTGATGCTTCATGAAAAGTAAACAGTCAACTATGTGGTTTGGATTCAAGTAAGATGCATAACTTTTTTTGCCCTTACAGGCAAACACTTAAAGTCCAGCTAATGTCAGTTACATCAGAAGAGAGAGAAGAATGAAGTAAGGATAATGTTTAGTACAGAATATGAGTGTGCGGTACAACAGAGGAAGATATTCTGAGAGGAGGTGGAGGTGGTGGCTGATGACTCTGAGGCTGATGAATTCAGGAAGACCAGGCGGAGGCTGCAGCATGACAGAACTACAGGCAGAGAAAGAACCATATTTAAAATGAGGAGCAGTGAGATGATAGGCTGACAGACAAGGTGTGTCGCTGAACTATAGGTTGATTGTGAATCAGCTTTAGAGCGGCTGATGACTCAGTTCACAGCCTCTGACACTGACAGCTAGTAGAGACAGAGAGTGAGCATGTGTACAGGGAGTGAATGGCAGGGAGAGAAAGAAACTTACAGCCTGAGTATAAAAAGTATTGTCTTCCTGCTTTAACTCCTGCATGGCCAAAACGCCTGTAGGTTTTAAGGAGGCAAAATTCAGATTTTTGAATGTTGGTCTAGTGTGGTAAATAAAAGGAAAGGAATGGAAGCTTAGTCTTTGCCAAAATGTGGCTTAATCTCTTGAGCAAAAGGAAACATTCAGTCCTAATTTGTTAAAGGAACAGTTCAATCCCAAATTGAACGCACATATTTTTCCTCTCACCTGTAGAGCTATTTATCAGTCTAGACTGTTTTGATGTGAGTCGCTGAGTGTTGGGGATATCAGCCGTAGAGATGTCTGCCTTCTCTCGAATGATATGGAACTACATAGCACTTGGCCTGCGTAGCTTGAAGTGCCAAAACTCAACAGCAATGTCTCTTTTCAGAAATCATAACCCAGTTACTCAAGATAATCCACAGACCTTGTTGTGAGCAGTTTCATGTAGGAACTACTTTCTCTCTCTCTCTACTTTCTCTCTCTCAGGTAAGAAGAGAAATATGTTTTTTTTTTTTTTTTTTGAGGCGAACTGTCCCTTTAAATATACAGTAAGTTGTTGATTATGTGGCCAGGCTCAAGATTCCTTTCCAATTAACTTTCCATCACACAAGCTCACACGCTGGGTATATACTTTTCATTCTGACACCCCTTTTAAACAGGAAGCGATAACCGTCATCATGGTAAGCGCAGGTGTATTTATATCTTCATCACTGAAGTCACAGCAAACCTGGAGCTGTGCAGAAGACTTTACAGCAAACATGCCATGAATAATTATTCCACTGAACACACCTGTTTGTGTCCTTGGGGATAGGGGAAAGCAAAAAGGTATTTTCTGCTGCTCAGAGATGGCTCCTTAATGAAGGTCTTCCTAGGCAACAATCTAGGTTACAGACTGCATTTGCTCATCAGTGCAAACAGAGGCAGGAGTGATTCTGGTGGTTGGACACACGTTTCAGGAAACAAAAAATGTCTAATTATCATTTTTCATACTGGGCTCTTAAGATAAAAATGTCACTCTGGTGTCCTGCGCTCTGTTTGAAAAGGATTCTTTTAAAAAAATATTTAACATCTTCACATATTGAGCCATCTTTGTCAGCAATGCTCCACATTTCAAGCTGCCCAGCAGCTCAACACACACACACTGATGCAGGTTGGATGTGCTGTGCTCAAGGGCATTTTCAATTCCAGTTGATGAGAAGCAAAGAGAGATGTTTTCATTTACTTTCCCTGGTTGCCGCCGCCGAGCTGCCAACCAACACAAAGCGCTATCCAAACCCTGGAGGTTGCCCGCCGGTCAAGTCGCCAGGCCGAAGACTTTTAGCCATATCTGTGTCTTTACCATCCAATAAACGGCTTTTGTTTGATTCTCTGCCAGAGCCTTTGCTGAGATATTCCCATTAGTAGGGCTGGACCACAATACGGCTGATTATCCCATCCTTATTAAGGCTGCAGGGATGCCAGCAGTGGAGCTAGTTGTATTTACAGCACCAGAGATGCTCTTTTGTTCTCCCAATAAAAGGGAAGATACAGGAATGTTGGCTAATGATGGCACAGATGACCATCTTGGCCCTCATTTGTAGTTAGCAGGCAGCATGAGGCATCACTCTCTCCCTCAGACCGTCACCCTTTTACTCCTATCTCCCACTACATGGTGTACCTGCAGGAACATCAAAGATAGCAGGAATTAGCCCGCCTCTTTGAAGGTGAACGCTGCTACAGTGATGCTAATTCTCTAACCTCCGTCTCCTTCTCTTTAAAGTGAAAGGAACTTCAAATGAACATATCACGATCTGTCAAGTGTGGCCTCGTTTTCCTCAAACAATGTGAGAAAACAAACAGGAAAAGGGAGGGATTATTTAGCTAGCACGGTCCTACATATGAAAACATCAAGCTGTGAGTGACGAGGTTTCTATCACTGACTGATTTTTAATTTGTAATTCCAACACCGCGTCCAGGCGCTGTTGTCTTTTCCCACTGTGGTTTACAGAAGCCAAAGCTGCAACTCTCACGTGTCTGAGACTGTCTTTGCACATCAGGTGTTTTGCCACGGGCATGGCACCGAATCAATTCTATTTCTGACGAGACAGATGTCTCTGGTCTTATTAGTGCAGCACAGACAACAGTGAACACTGATAGAACTGCCTTTAAAACAAGACATGTGAATGAATACCTGGTGCGCTGACAAATTACTGTCAAAACAAATCCACCCTCAGTGACAATAATATGACAGAGATGATTTTCACTTATGTCTCTGATTCATTTAATTAGCTGGTTACTGGTTCTGTAACAGGAGGATTAGGCTTACTTTAAGGTGTGATTTATGTGATCAAAACAGAAATAAAACAAAAACCCAGATGAGGACTGATGTGTCGATACTAAAGATAGAAAACTAAATCCAGTTTCACAGGATTTTTTTTCTTTTTTTGCCACGTGAGCCTTGTGACTTTTTATTTGACCCTGCGTTTGTTCAGTCTATCAGTATATCAGAGTGTTGACACTGCGGTTGCACACGCCGTTTGTCCACGGCACACACTACATCTGTGGAAAACGGCCAGTGTTTACTCAGGTTGATACTATACACACTGCAGGGAAGAGCATGACACAGAAAACAAACACAATCTGTTACTTCAAATCTCAGCACTTCTATATTCAGGCATTTGTTTTATTTTTGACTTTGACATTAGAGCTGAGTGAAGTGTGATGTGAGACTGATTTACTCCACATGTTCCCATGAAAGCCTCACACTGTAAATCCTTATTTCTCAGTCAGTAAAAACCAGAATCCTTATTATGTGTATAACAAAAAACCTAGCCAACAGAAAAGTTATGAAAAGTGAAATCAAGAAACTTGGATCTTATTCTTGCTGCACACACTCTGCTGTGACACACGCATGAAAAAGTTTGTCTTCACTGACCTGTGGGCTTTTTAAAGGCTCCACCCACACAGGTGTCTCCACTTTCACCTGATAATACCTCTACCCAAGACTGTTCAGGTGTGCACACACTGTGTTTGATTAACATCTTCCTCACGCCCCTGTTCCACACAGGTGGCTGTCATTAGCAGGAATTACGTTAATTGGTAAAATGGACACGGTGCAACAAACGCTGCAACAGGGGAATCATGCAGTCCAAACTTAAATCAAAATATAATCAACATAGAGTTGATTATATTTAACAAAGTAAAGTCCCAATTTACATCTCTTAAACTAACATAAATCCACTTTAAAAAATAAAATAAAGATGTAAAAATATGTCTTCAAAATCAACCTGCAGGATATTACAGATAGTTCTCATAGTTTGCATACTGTCTCTATGTGTATTTACTCAGACACATATATGCTCAGTAAAGCCTGAAGCTGACTTCCTTGTTGGACCTTGTTTTCCTCCATTTATTGTTTGTTACAAACTGCTGCTTGTGCATCTTGTTGTCTGTTGTTTACACAGCTAATAGCTTATTTAAAAATGGTGGTTGCTGGTGCTGCATTGGCTTGTGTGTTTGACTGAGTCCTGTACACTTACAGCACTCAGGGATTGTCTTATGCAGGGAGAACTCTGAAATAGGAGCTAAAAAAAAGTCTCCTAAACCATTTTTTCCAGAACAATTATTGTTCATAGCTCTTAAGTTGTGGGCTCAACAAAAACATGGGTTCAAAAACTATGTTCTTAAAACTGGAAAAGTTTCTCTTATGATAGTTTGAGACTGTCCTCCTTTAAATACGACCCCAAAAATCATTTTTACAGCAGGAATTATGACCCATATTCACATTTTTTTAGTTGCCAACTGGTGGTGGCGACTGTTAACGGTTATGTTCAAGCTATTGTGTCATCCACTGGTACAATAATTTAGGAAAAGCTCCTGCGGGTTGTATTCAGAGGTCATGGAGGACTTGTTGGATAGTTTTAATCTACGATATGAACATTACCAATTGTATTCATGACGCACTTTAGGATTCACAGTCTTAAATCAGAGGATATCTTTGAAGCAACTGTGCAACATGTCTGCTTAAAAATCTGGAGATGATTATATGGTCTCACTCCTTTAAAAAAATCTCACATCTCCTATTTTGGGACTGCACAGTAAGAATTTACCATGATATCAAAGTCTTTACTGAGCTTTACAGATAGCATTGTTATCTAAAACAGGATTATTTCTCAATCCTATTTTAATTCCATTCACAGAATTACATTTGGCTGTGGTTCCCAGTTACGAGTACATCATCCCACAGCCCAGGAAAAGGTTGTCATTGCCAAACTGTCACATCAAAACTTCTCTACCCATGTGACGGTGGCTGGTGTCGGTTCCCCTTCACTCCTGACTCTCGCTGGCATGAGAGCAGCATTTGACATCCGTCAACCGTGTTGAGCCACGATGGAATTTCACTCACTTTACATTTCAAACATTCCCCGCTCACAGCTGGAAAATCATCATGAGTGTCAAGTATTTTAAAGTACAGGGAAAAAGCATGACAAAGCTTGAATCCCGATGGCTTAACTCTGCACCACAGCACAATGTTGTCACTTCACCAAGATGTCACCCCTCAGTCTCACTTCTCAATCACTTTGTTTCCCCTGTGTTGTCTCACTCTGCTGATGTGACGGGGCCCAGCGTTGAGTAAACACGCTGTGCTGTTATTATGTGAAGCACAAGATAATGAAGAAGTCTTTTTTAAAAACTCTACACAGCAATGATCCTGCAGACAGAAAAGACACACGTCAAAGTACGGGACACAAATTCACTTTCACACTCTGACACCATGCAAACTAGTTTCTGAGAATGTAGTTTCGTGGTGTTTGGCTTTTACTGGAGTCGCAAAGTCTCAGGCTTCTTAAAACATCAATATCATACTCTGAATATTTCCTCTTCATGGCCATAAAAGGCTGTCTACCTTTAATGGGGAACTATTATGCTTTTCCTCTTTTCTGACCTATAAATGTTGTTACAATGTGAGATACTCGTGTTAAACGATGCCAAAGCGTCAAATAATGAGGTTTATGCATTTGGACGTGAGCCCTGCACGCTGTTTTGGATGGCTCTGCATGCTGTGTTTTACTGTGTTTTTTAATAGAGCAGTCCGATTGATGTCAATGCGTGCCGGACTTACTTATATGGGCATGCCCAGGAATATGCCGCACAGGTAAGCAGGTAATGACAACAACAAGCTACGGCTAACGTTACTTACCATTCAGAGACGTCTTGAAGTAACCTCTGTACTTGAGAAACTTCAGGCTGTCCTGTCGGGATCCAACACATACGGCTGTATTTCAAAAGTTGACATTTTCAAAAGTGAAATTCTCTCAACTTCCGCACCGGCAAAATAAGGAAGTGGGGCTCGGCAGCCCTTCAGAAGTCCTCGGGAGTGTGACCAATCACAGTGGAGTGGGCTCGGGGCCGGGGTGGAGTAGATAACACTGATCGTTTTCGTGGGATGCAGGAAATACAAGGAAGCGATGCAGCGAGAGACACAGCGTCCCAAAGATCTACAAAGCTTTCGGTGCGGGTAATCGTATGTAGCTGCTCTATAGGAGTCCAACAATCAAATACAAAGGCCTGAAAATGAGCATAATAGGTCCTCTTTAAAGTAACAGTTTATTTTTCCTCTTGGACAAAATAATCTACACTAATAAAAAGGTAGGAGTTAAAATATGTATTGATTTTGGGGTGAACTGTCCCTTTAAGAATAACCTGGCTATTCAAACACCACAGGAAGTGACTAGTTGACATCTCCACAATAAAAAAAATAAAGGATACAAGGATATGTTCCAGCTAGGTAAGGATCCTAGATATGAAATACTTAATCACCAGCAGGGAGACGTATTGCCCTGGTAACATCACTGTGGAAACTCTCAGGTGTCCTGATCTCCAAAGGAATCTGTACCTTTGATAAATTGAGCCTTGAAAGTATTCATTAGTTAGCCAAGCATTGAGATTACCCTGCTAATACTAGTGTGATTTAAAAGGAAATATGTGGGCCAGACAGAAAAAAAAAACTTTCTACTTTCTCAAAAGAAGCATTTCTAAAGGAAATTCGAACAATTTCACTGCGGCTCTGCGAAGGCTCCTCGCTGAGCAGCAGCTTTAGTATCCATTAATGGACATACTGTATGTCTACAGTGTGGAGAAACCACTCAGTGCCCACTGTAGGAAAAAGAAACACTGATCAATAACTGCTGTGCGCGGTTCAATAAGTGCATTGATCATCACACAAACAAACACATCACAACCATGGCGGGAATAAGACTGCTGGGCCGGGGTCAATACCTCTCAACCCAACCTGACACAAGTCTGCTTAGGCTTGTTTCCACTTGCCCTCTAACACGGGATCAGCCACCAACATGTGAGACACGTCTACCCCTCACCTTAATTCTTATAAAGTTATATCATATTACATAATTACTCTAGATTGTCATTAATTTGTAAAGATGTGAAAGAATTTTAGCAACCAAGGATAACCTATTTTAAGACAAGTGAACATGTGGGATGATTTAATTGATGTGTATCCTTCGCCGCCTTCGTGTCTCACATTAGAGTCAGTAACATCATTAAAGACTATTAATTCTCTTACACATCTTACG
This sequence comes from Cephalopholis sonnerati, assembly GCA_019142605.1. Lineage (NCBI taxonomy): Eukaryota > Metazoa > Chordata > Actinopteri > Perciformes > Serranidae > Cephalopholis > Cephalopholis sonnerati. Next base: position 28,532,260 of record JAGQAX010000021.1, read on the forward strand.
ACAGCTGAGGATAACAAAAATATATTTTTTTTACTGCAGAGGATACGACTCTTTATATGAAAAATACAGTTCTCTTTGTAGCAGCGCTGTGCGGTCCAATGCCAAGGATACCTTTTCCAATTTGTGAAGTATCTGCACGTCCTTCATGATATCCACAGACGCTGGTCTTTCAAAGAATCTCAGAGATAGAAAACAGACGAAGATAAAGATTCAGGATGTTTATCTTTTCAAACGCGGACACATCACGTGAGGTCTTACCTGACCTGGACAAATGGAGAGGACTCGATATTGACAGTGACAATGAGTCAGGTGCTACAAACAGCACTGTATCTGTCTATGTAGTTCACAGTAAAGTCCAGGTGAATCAGAATGGTTTTGTGCGTCTTTAAAGTGGTTATGATCAATATTTCACATTAACTATAGATGCCCATGACGACTTCTCTGTGAGAGCGGATGCTTACAGTGATGAATCCACAGAGAATTATCACACATTGGGCATTGTCAGTGGTTATCAGCCTCGGATATAGGTTAGAAGGGCACGATACACCTACTAGTGGGTTCAGAAAGCCATTATCAGCCCATTAGATGGCTATGCTGATAGGCAGCAATCTCTAGTCGTTGTAGTAATTATGATGGGAGAAAGTTAGGAGGAAGTTAGGTGATGTAATGTTGGCCAAAAGAGCGAGGAAGGTCCATGAAGAGAGGACGCTGGGGTGGATGGGTCAATCAGACAGAGGACTTTCACCCAGGAGACCAGACATTTGTGTCTCATGTGAAATCAAAAGTCAGCGTTGACTTATTTCATTAACATAAGTTACTGAAATGCATTCTCATCCAAATTATAATCTTTGTCCTATATCTAACCACTTATTATAGACCCTTACTGTTAGTAAATGTATGACGTTTTTTGGCGGGCGGGGCTTGGCTGGAGGCAAAACAACTCTCCACAGACATTAGCTAGCGCTAGCTAGCAAGTTCTGTTGGCTTGTTTTAGACAATGGAGGAAGATGATACCAGTGGTGCAATGACAATAAAGATCATTCATTCATTCATTCATTCAAATACTCATTCCTAGTGCTGGAGCGCACTCTGACACAAACTGGACCATTCATTCTTACTATAGTGTAGAGCGTCACACTGAATTTCCGAACGCACCAGGTCAGGTCACTCACTCTTCGGGACTGTTAGTGTGACTTGAATAAGTAAACACTGACCCGACCCGTATGCTCTCACTCAGTGGATGGACGATGTAACAGGAAGCCAGTCTTACAAAGGAGGACGACACTTGAACGGTTTCCTCCATTTTGTTTTGCTATCAAAGCTAACGTTAGCTAACGCACTGAAAAGTTAGCCTAAATTTCTGATGAGGTGGACATGATAACCCTTAATACACATAACGTCATTCATCCCTACAACAGGAAACACTTTGTCCCTAACCTGATATGAAGTGTGCGCTGCACATGTGAGCGTTTTGATGATGGCCTCCATCCAGGCCTTTGGTCTTATCACATTTAACCATAGTTGTCTTAGTTGTTGTTGACGGGCAGTGGTGGCTGGTAAGACGACATTTTAAGACTCCTATATAGCCTACAGCCCTGTGGTGGAGAGTCGTGTTTTGCCTCCAGCTAATAGACTGACGTTATTGTGACGTCGGCCCTCTGAACCTACTAGTAGGTATAGACGTTGCTGGAGTTATAACCTCAGTTCTACAGAGTTTTACAGCAACTCTTGCAGACTATGCTACAGCCTGGAGATCAGTAGCTTAATTTAGCAAAAAGATTACTCCTTGTGTTTTGGAAACACATGACGTGTATGCAGGTTTCTATTTTAACCATCTCAGAATGTCCTTCTGAGCCTTCTTGCGTCACCTGTGATGCGTTTGGCATCAAATCCAACAGCTGAAGTATGACTCCGAAACACAATGATGCAAGGATGGTGGATGGATAAAGATCCCTAAAGTCTGCTTCAGAACAAAGTATGCATCAGATGGCAGTTTGGCTCACTCGCAAATGGGAAAAGCCTCAAAAATCACTGCAAGAGTGGGGCATCAGCTTTACTATTCAGAACTGGTTGAAATAGATGAAGGAATGGAAGCTCTGACTCTTCACTGTATGAGCAGCAGCAAACACACACTCCAACCTCAACGTGTTCTGGATTGCTTTGGATGTTTGTTCACTTTAAGACAATTAAGCGTAGTCCTCCATTTTGAGTTGTGTTCCTGAGTTTGACACTCACCTTTCATGTGCACAGAATCTGTCAAAGAGACTTGTCCCCTTAAGCTACGGTAGCCTGTGAGTGACACAAACAGTTGTTACGTTTCAAGAGCATTCAAGCTAATTACAGCATAGATCTAAAGAAAAATTCATTGCCTTTGTTGAGTCTTTGATTTCCCCACAGATAAATTCCACACTGCTTTTGCCACAGGGCTGAAATAAAAAATAACATTGCCCCTTTAAACACTTTTCACCAGTCATTTCCACAAAGCACATTACAGGGGGGAGATAATCCAGTGGCAGCGGACGGTTTGCTCTGAGGTATTTCGGTGATGCTTCATGGTTGGGTCAGCCAACAGCTGCTGGAGGTGAGATATCTGGGATGAAGTCCTCTCCCCAAACGACGTCAACTCTATTTTAATTCTCCACGCAGCATGGTGCATTGACACCTGGGCTGAACACATGGTTAAAATTAGGGCCACTGCAGGGGACCTTGACAAACAAGTGACTTTGACTGAATTTATCAGGGCGTCCCTGGAGTCAGACACTTCCTGCACACACAACAGTGATGGAAGATTTAGAGTTTTGTTTTAGTTTGAGTTACTCGTAAGTAGTCATTTCCTGTTTTTAAATGTAGTTACATGTGATGTCATTATAAATGGTAAATGGTTGCATTTATAGATCATACATTTTTCTTCTTTGGAGAATTTGGTTTTGTGTCATCTTTATAAAAATTCAGTGTCCAACAACAGAAATACTGTCTAATTTTTTTCTTTTTTTTCAGACTACTAATAAGCATTATGGAAGCAGAAAAAAGACAAAAATATTTTTAAATTCATTAAAATAAAAACAAAATTAAATTAAATATTACAGAAAGCATAAAATCTATTAAAGAACTTTCGCAAACGAACCCCTGCACTCACAGCTTAATAAAAAATGCAATTTCAATTTTATTTTTTTTAGTAAATGTGCTAAAATACACTACAGATTTTTCAAAATATAAATGTTTGAGTTTATGTGTTTTGGGGATTTGGATTTGCCAGCTCTGATCAGACACAAGCAAAAATATCCTAAAAAAAGAAACCGGGTAAACAACCAATCCAACAGGACATAAAGATTAAACAACAGATTTTATCTCCTCCTAAAGAGCTGAAAAGAAATAAACTTATAGTAGGTAGCATGTGAATGTATTTACATTACAGACCCAGTTTCATTGCCTCCTCTTTCTAAACTAGGACTGGGTACATTAAGGGGAAAAAGTGCGATCTCAGTTACTTAATACTATCCTATTGAGAACAAAAAGACAGTGTGTAGAAAACATATTAGCTTTTAGCATGAGAAACTAAGCTCCTTTATTTCCTCTGAGTCAAACTTTTAAGGAAACAAAAGGATGGAGTCTGTTTAGCGGGAGCTGCGGCTTGAATATTTCAGGTTATGGATGAACTGTCGAGTGTCTGACAAGACCCACTATATAAACTTTGAACACAGGCTCTCCGGGAGACATCGATAGTTGTAAATATTTAATTCAGTGCCTCCGACAATGCATGCCACTGAAACAAATCTTTACCAGATTGAATTCAAGATAAATAGCACGGAAATATCACCAAAGCTGATACACAGATTTTTATGCCGTCGTTTTGTCAGGGTGGCCTTGTTGGGGGTTTCTGTTCCACAGATCGCGTGTTCGTTTATCCAACGTGTCAGCACTTCTTACGCTGCACCTCAAGTGTTTGTCGCATATTATACATTCACATATAAATTAGATAAGAGTGCAGAATCTATTGTGAAGTGTTTTTAAAAGTCATAAAGTAGGATTTCTGATAATCAATGCAGTTGATTAAATATCAATAGAAATAAATAAAAGCTGCAATATCTTATAAATGGATGGGCCCCTGGGCAAAGACATGTAAAAGACCCCCCATGCCGTCCACACAGGAGTAAGACACCCACTGTCTTTCACCAGAGTGTTGAAGGTGAACCTGAACCCTCAGGTGCTGCTGTTGGTTTAAAAACTGCAGCTGAACTTCAGTATGTAGTTCACACCAGAGATGAAGAGCACTTCCTGCCACTGCTGCTTCACTACGATTCCCCTGCAAAGTATTACGCTATGCCGTCAAAAAAAGCCTGAGATGCAGGTTCTGGTACTTTTACTGTTTTTGATGAAATGTTAATGCAGCCTCGATCTGCTGTGCAGCTGTAAGATGAAGGGAAAGTAAACATAAACCTGCACTGTCAAACACTGGAAACTTTAATTTAGCTGAACTTAAGTTTAGCATTAGTTGAAAGACATCCAATTAATTGCGAAAATGTGAAACCAGTTAAGTTAATTTAACTTGTAGAGTGTTGGAGATATCGGCCGTAGAGATGTCTGCCCTCTCTTGAATATAATGGAACTAGCTGACACTCTGCTTGTGGTGCTCAAAGTGCAAAAAGAAATAAATACATAAATTTAAAAAAAAAAAGAAAAAAAAAAAGAATAAAGACATAAAAATAAAATAAATAAATAAAATAAAAAAGCAAATAAAAATACATAAATAAATAAAATAAAATAAAATAAAATAAAAAAGTGAAATAAATTGAAAAACTTTCAAGAAATCACGACCCAGTTACTCAAGATAATCCACAGACCTTGTTTTGAGCAGTTTCACATAGGAACTATTTTCTTTCTACTTAGAAAGGAAGCTGCTTGTGACAGCGTGACATGTAAATATTTACTGCATCCTCCTTGGCTGAGCTGTAGCATTAGCTAGCTCAGAGGTGAGCTAGCAGTAGATGCAAGCTTCCTTCTGCACGGTTGGGTTGGCTTGCGGTGCTCGAAGCGCCACAACCCAACATCAGTGTCTCTGTCAAGACACCATGACAAGATGCAGGAACTAGTTTCTTCTACGGAGCTACACCTGCCAACCGTATCCATGCTGAGCGAGCTAAGGTTACAGCTCAGCCGAGGAAGACGCCATTAATGTTTACATCCCGTGCTGTCATGAGTCTCTCCTCCATGAGTAGATGCACGCTTCCTTCTGTGTGGTGATACAGCTGGCAGGTGTAGACTGGAAGAAAGAAAATATTTCCCACATGAAACAACTCACCATGAGGCTAATCTTGAGTAACTAGGTCATGATTTCTGGAAAGAGACATTGCTGTTTTTTTTTTTTTTTTTGTACTTTAAGCGCCACAAGCCGGGTGCCATCTAGTTCCATTATATCCAAGAGAAGGCAGACATCTACAGCTGATACCTCCAACACTCTAAGCTGAATCAACGACACTGAAAATTTTTACTGTCAGATCAGTTTTCTATAGAAATTTTCTCAGCTTGTCATTTGAAGAGCTGAAAAATGAAAGAGCTTATGCTGTACTGACCTTTGATGGAGCTGCCCTCACACACCTTGTTGAAGTAAAGGAGTTCCAGGAAGAGTTTATTCATTATTAATTTATTGCGCTCAAACTAAATCACTCCCATAGGTTACTCACTGTCTCCTGTTTCACTTTAATCGGCACCAAAATCACACGGTTCTTTCAAGGAAATGTCTCGGAAATGGTTATGAAATGAAGACAGTTTTTTGTATTGGATTTGGTTGGCAGATACTTAAAATTAAAACACTCTAAAAAATACGATCAGGTCGTCTCTACTTCCATCTGTGATCCTACAGTGTTGGAAAAAGTCAAATATTCACATCTCAGTTCAGTAACTAAATAAAGCATCTACCTGTGATTAACAAACGATGAACACCGCTTAATTTTTAAACTTTTATTCACTTAAATTCTCAAGTGTTAAAGCAAGAACAAAACATTTATAATGTCCTTTGGTGGGATTTTATTACACTTTATTAATACTGTATATGTAAACTGATATTCTTTGATGCCAGCACGTTGCCAATACAAAGGAAAATCAACTGCACAACTAAAAGTAATATTAACAAATAAAATAAGTGAATGAAAGAAATGGAAACCAAAAGAAAAAGGAAACCATAAACCATTGCTTCTGCATTTGGATGTTTTAAATAGATACATTAAAGGTTGCCTTTTTTCAATCACAGTTCGGCAAAGATACAAAAGGACTACATGACTTTTTTTCTGTTTTGCTCTGTCGAGAAAAGAACTTGCAAATACACCAATGTTTTTCTATGCACCTCTCGTCTGCTCGGGTGAAAACTATCCTCGGACCATGATCGTAGGGAGCGTGGCGGCGCTAAGATAGAAAAAGAATCAGACAGCTTTATTGGAGTATCTTTTTGCAAGAGGGGAAAGGAGGAGGGGGGGAGGCTTCTTACACATGTGCATCACTAACATCGGACAAAAGAATCTTTCAACCAACAAGGGTTTACAGAGTAACGTTCACGAAAGCACAGGTCTGTGGCAGCATGGCGTCGGGGGTTTGGGATTGGAGGGAGGAAAGGGAGGGAGGATGAACAGGAGGGAGGATGAGAAAGAGCTCGAAGGAGAGACAGAAAGCTAGAGAGGGATCGACGTGGGCGAGGTTTTTTGTGTCACAAAGTGGCAGTCCGGACAGATTTCCTTCTATCCACAATGCACTGACAGCAAAGAATGCTTCCTGTGTTTTCTCCTCTTTTTGTTTGTCGTTGTGTTGAAGTATAACGGTTATGATTCAGAGGCCAGTCAGTCAGCCATTCAGCGGGGACAGTTTCTTTGAGATTTCCTCGGCGTCAGTCCAGCCAACATTAACTCGCAGAAGCGTCCCGGGGGGATCGGCGGCCACTGCCGGCTCGTTCGAGAGCTGATTGGTCGCAGCTGTTGTTGCCGTGGCAATAAGGGAGGAAGTGAACGAGTCTGTCATCTTCAGTTATCCCTTCTCAAAACTGGAAGGAGCTCAAGTACCTGGTATGGCTTAGAAGGGGAGGGGGTCTCATTGTTCTTTGCACATTTTACTCTTATTAGGCAAACGCTCTTTTTTTAATAATATCTGGCATTTTTAGAAGTATATGTTTTTTCATTTCTATATATTCTTTGAAATTAAATGAAAAGTTTCTGCACTCATTTGTCTGGCACATTCCCTTTATTGTCAGCGCGAGTGTCCATTGAGTCTGGCGGCGGAGAAGCTCAGTACAGTACAGTCCAGAAAGCTCATGGTTGTTCTTGTTTAATGGTTTTTGATTATCTGAAAGGGGGAATGGGAAGGTTTAAGGTGGAGGCGGCAGGGAGTGTATCACTCCCCCCAGGTCATGGGTCTCTTTAGAGCACGGCGGGCCAGCAGGAGGCCTCTCTCAGCAGTGCCGAGCCCAGCAGCAGCAGCAGCAGCAGCCTGGGGGATGATGGAGACGTCAGGGGGGCCTGGCCCGAATCTGGGCCCCCGCAGCCCCCCAGCTCCGACTCGCAGCGGGGCTTCTCGCACTGCAGGCCTGAGAAGTCTGAGGGACAGCTGCAGCGGACGTTGTTGATACACACCCCGCCATTTTGGCAGCGCAGGAGCTCGTTGTCACACACCCGGGCTGTGGTGGGAGCAATGTAGAGACAGGAGAGAGGGGTGAGAATCAAACAGGCAAGAGGTTTCTGGGTGGCACTTTACTTGAAGTGTAATGTGATGCATCAAAGTTTTATCGTAACAGCGCTTTTTATCAGATCATTAAACGATCTACTCAGGTGCCCCGTTACGACACGATGAACCTTCAGTGATCCCTGCAGGGAAGGGAGGAATTCTCTCATGTTTCGTTCTAACAAATCAAAAACTCACGTTTTTTTTCCTTCAAGTAAAGTGTTACCACATTTTATTTCATACTGAATTTGGCTGAACTTTTACAGGAATAGTTTGACATTCTGGAAAATAGGCTGAGTCAATTTCTCCCCACAAGTTAGATGAGAGATCGATACCACTCTCATACCTGTATCATAAATATGAAGCTAGAGACAGCAGCCGGTTAGCTCAGTCAAAACACAAGTTCACTGTTTTACGAGAGATATTTTGTGCCAGTAACTTCCTGGATTCCCTGCTGGTTACTTGGTTATGTCTCCTAGCCAAGAAAAAAAATCACAAATGGGTTCACAGATCCCTGTAAAATGTCAAATTGTTGTTTTATACACCCATGGGCTGCTGCTTCTAGCTTCATATTTACAGTACAGATGTAAGAGTGCTATCAATACTCTCATTTTAGTCTCTGCAAAAAGCAAAGTAGCAGATTTCCCATGATGTCAAACTATTGTTTCAACATTTCATGATGCAAAATACTGGATATGCAAAACAATCCCTAACATATATAGTAGGTTACATGAATATAACACATATAAAAGTCTTTAAGGCAAACTCTCCAGTGCATGCATCATAAATACATCAGGTTAAATCTGACACTACATAACACCATATAAATATAAGGTCAGTAACGCTGGTATAAATGTGTGGGTAAAAGAACACGTTAAAACCATCATGTGTAGAATTTGAAAATTTCCACCTCTGGCGCCCCCTGTGGTAGAATCCAATGATTATCTCATTTTTCTTGGGTCATTGGGAAAATTTTTAAGATGGCATCACACCTAGTATTTTAATTTTTTAATTTAAGGTGATGACAAACCTATATTTACTTATATATAACATTCAAGAATTAAATACCGTCCTGCACATATTTAAAATTTTAAAAATGCAGAAAACCTCTATGAATGTTCACATCCTCCTGTAATAATATGACATGCAATCAACCATTATTATACCTTTAAAAGTTCCAAAAAAACGCATGATCATGTTTTTGTAACGTAAACATAATTATTCTATCTGTAATGTGAGCAAATTCCCTTTTTATCATTTCCATTTCTTCAGTAACAGAGTTGATGAAAGCCCCGTCCATCCAGTGATGTTTCTGCACAGAAATCCTCAAAGCCTGACAGGCTTTCCCCCGAACAGCACTGTCTTTAGACAAACTGAACGTCAGGTGAAAATTGGTGTATATTTAGAGCTGGGACACCAAGGCCACTCTATTCCCAGTGGAGGCAAGCTGTCAAGCAAGCTGGAGGCAAACAAAGCAGCGCCGTACAAACTAATAAACCAACAGAGACAAATAAACAGTGATAAACACAGGGGCCACTTCTGCCCATTTCAGTCCTTTATGGGAGTGGAAAACAATGTGGTGAGCAATCTATGAACTCTATGGGACGTAAATATCACAATAACAAATATCAGGCCTCTCTCCTAATACTCAGGATTGGATGCATGCTGTCTCCCAGGAATAGCCAAATAGGGCTTTTATGGGAGGCTTGTTAAGAAACATTGACTCCGTGAATCCTATTTGTACCACGTCTGTTTTGTAGGAGAAAAGGGAGCCGCTGTTTGGCTCAGTAAGTTTTGCTTCAGGCCACAGCTCACCAATTACCATGCACAACTAGATCCAAATAAGACACCTGAACTCTATCTCCGTCCTTTTTTTCTCCAACTGACATATCAATTTCATGACCAATTCAACCACTCAGCAGCGACTAGAGTAATGAGTCAATTTATAAAACTGCAACCGCTGTTTGCTTCCTCGGAAAGCCTCTGCTCACTTGGTTTTCTCCTCATGATCAGACAGCTAAACTTGGTAATAAAAATGTCTCCTTCAAGATGACGAGGAGGAGCAATGTATTAATTAAAGAATCATGTTTTTCCCCGAGAGGCCTTGATATGATCAGAACACGGGAGAGACTGCTTTAATTAGACAATGACCTTTCATCTTGTCCATCTTATCCTTTGCTTTCATGATAAAAAACTAACAGGCTGTGTATTTCTAAAGGTATTCAATGTGGTTTGTGTTACGTCTGTGCTCTACATGTATCATAAAAAACTTAAAGTGATTTGCTAGCACGCCTTTTCAAAGTAAAACCAGCCCAAGGTCAGCCATGTGCAACAGGCTAGAGCATGAGAGACCTGGGAGCTATGATGAAGCTTTACTAGTCTGGAAATAGGTTCAAAATGATGGCAATTTTACAGCCTTTTACGCACCTAAAAATAGAGAGAGATGTAGAGATGTGACACAAAACAAGCTTTGTGGCAACAGCATGTTATTTGAATTGCACTGTATTTGATTGCCACTGTGCTCTGGACGACATTTCCTACTTGGAAGACAATACGACCCTGAATTGTGTACATTTTAGGTCTGAACTACTTTTATTAGTCTGAAACAGCTTAACTCACCTACTGCTAGGTTAAGCTTGTACAACAAGGAAACAATAAAAGAAGAATGGGTCATATACGTCACTGTGTAGCATGTAAACACACTTTGGCACCAATCTCCAGCAGGCAGTTTTGTACATGTATTTAATTAGCAAAAATAATCAAGCTAAAATTGTGAATAATATTCAAAAATATTCAGAAGGGGTTAACCAGCTCTGCAATGTTTCCTTTTATTGTCAAGAGGTGGCACTAGGGTTGGGCACCAAGCTTTTAAGGGGACCTACCGAATTACTTCTGTACTACTGAGTACTGATTCACATTAAATCAATCCCTGCCAAATGTCAGTACCTACGAGTGCATCTGGGTGAGAACAGGGTTTGGATAAGAGGTGGAAGTGCCGCAAAGCACCCCAAAGCCTGGAGCCATGGAGCTCCAGAGCCGGCTAATAAGGTCCGTGGAGTCGTTAGGTTGAACTTCAGACAGTAGGTGGAAGCGCCCCAAAGCCGGGCAGATCCGTGGCTGCAATAGTTTTGATGTATGGTCTGTTTTCTTTTCCATTTTATTCAAATGTGAACAGCACCCACCGGGTGCCACTAGCTGCCAAATGTTAGGCCTTTATCACTCACCAGTACTTGTTACTTTGTTTGTCAATGAACTCAGCATTTGCACTTTGTTTGGTTAATGTTAGCCAACGATATCTTTACTGAGACGTCCTACATTTCTTTTGGAGATTAAAACTGTTAACATTAGTAAGAAATAATCCTCGTGAAGATGGAAAGAAACAGAGGCAGTTGCTGTGTTGGTAAGTAAGAGCAAATGTTAGTCTCTCTAGCTTAATCAGCGAATTTTCATGGTAGCCAAACAGTGGAGTGCCAGTGGAATGCTGCAGTGTGAGATGCCATGTGACTCAAAAATACTTCGTCCCAAAGACTTACTTGGCAAAAGAGACACAAGTGAATCAGTGGATACATTTTTGATAGTTTCAGTATCAGAATTCGATCCATTCAATCCAATAACATTTGTACAGTCCAGAAGAGCCGCACGATTCAAACAATTTCTCCCCATTTAAGTTAGCGGAGCGCTAAACCAGAAGTAGCCGGCTCAGCTAGCAGAAGTCTAATGCCCCGGCTCTATGGGCCACACAGTGTCAAAGCAGTGCCCATCACTGGGGTAATTTTATACCCGGCAGTTGATATTTTTCGGCTTCATGCACCACTGAGTAACTTTCAAAGGAATGAATGGGGCCCCACCTCTAACTCTGAATTCTCTTTATACATCCATGGAGCACTAACTAATAGCTAATGGACTAGATGACTGGTGCGGATGTAAACTACTAATGCAAACTGAACGGAATTGTAGCATACAGTCAAGTACTAGCTTGGCTTCAGGGTTTGTCAGGACATAATATTGAGTTCAGCCACTTTTTATCAGAGCCATTGATAAACTGATTTAATCATTATAATTGCAGTCTGGTCAGTGATAACAGGTCGAACCTGCCTTGTTTGGACCTTGGACAGCTGTAGATCAGCTGTATGTAGCTGCTGGAGAGGGTGGTCTCTGTTTGTAGACCATTAACAAATACAATTTAGATAGTAAAGCATCAGTTAAGATCATGTGATGTGTTTATTCTGTGGAAGCATTTTTTAGTCTGAGGTAAACCAACACAGATATAAAGGGTTACACTGAGACTTGCCCCATTAACTTCAATAGAAGTGGCACCAATGCAAAATTCAGTGCTGTCACCATGATGTAATGACCCTCTCTTCTTCTATAATTTTCTTGATCATCAAAAAAACAATGTAGTTCCGAATGAATTCAGTTGAGTCAGCCTAAAAATAAATGCTGGCTAACAAATGTGGAATAGCTGACTGCTAATAGTTATCTTCTTCTCAGCTTGCATTTAGCCTCAATTTGGAACTGGTTCACTGTCTTCCAGAAAGTAGGCTAAGCCCAAACGCAGCAACATATGAAGTGGGCAAAAAGGCTTATTTCTTTTAGAAGTGGAAACGCAGAGAGGTAGTTTTAAAGGCATGGGTCCTTCAGAAATGAAAATGTAAGCTGCCCCTTATCTGCCTTCCTTGCTGCGTATTTTGTTTACCTAAATATATTGAGTGTGATTTTTTAATTTTAAGGTAAACTACTACTTTGAATATTAATTATTGATGATGCTCAACACTGCATGGCACGTTCAGCTGACTTGAAAGTAAAGTTCAGGTAATGGCTGACCCCTGCAGGCAAAGCAATTCATTGGCTGCCAATTAAGCGATGCTAAAGTCCAAAATCAAACACAGATATTGATTTTTTAAAAACAACATCAGTGGCAAGTTTGTCAAATGTCAATGAGATTGAAGAAAGTATCAACGTAGGGCACTGTGTTATTAATACACTATAGATGGGTATTCTAAAGACGAGTGAAGAGTTGTGCTGAAAGCCTGAAAACTCAGCTGGTGTCAGATGAATTCTTCTGAGAGCTCTGCACCTTTATCTCTCTTCAATCTCTCACATTAACCATTTCTCGGCATGTAAACAGAGCCAGCACAGGCAGTAAATGATAAGATTTGTAGCGTTTGCTTTTGATATGAGTGATAATATTTAGAGAGGGGACCGGTGAACTAGGTGTGCCTGTCTGGGACTGTGATGTGTTTGACGAGAGATTTGAGTTTTAATTGCATTCTTCAGTCTGCATGCAGATCAAGTCTTGTCCATGCACATAAATACTGCAGCAGCGGGGGAAGCGAGGGGAGGTCAGGACTGAAAAGTTTTCAAACTACTTCAGTCGAGAAATAACTCCAGCATCAGTAGCTTCTGGGGCGGGCATTATTTCAGGGGTTTCCCTTTTTTAAATTTAGTGTAGAAACATTTCATGCAGCCAGTGTTAAAACACTGATGTGTATTTTACAATTTGGACACAGTTGTTGTTAAAGTTATTTTTCTAATTCCCGTGAAAAACTGGCTTTTTAAGTTATTGCCAGAGCAGTAAGGGATTTATTTCGCTACTAAAACATCAACAACAATACATGGAGAAATCCATAGCAGAGGCAGAAATACTCATTTTCTCTGCTGTGGCTTCAGCAGACCAGAAAGCAATGCAGCCAGAGCTCTCATATTTGCAGATTGTCAGTATAGCTGAGTGTAAAACCCAGTGCAGTCTTCACCAGGGCTGAATATTACACTACATCATTGTTTGTGTTTTTCTCCCCCCGATTTTGCTATTACCATCACACATACACAGAGAACACTCTTCTATTTCTGAGAGGTATTCTGGGAAATGTAGTAAAACAAGCTTAAATTGAGAAACATGAGCACACTTAATTCTAATTGATTCACAAAAGCATACATGTCATTCGTGTACATAAAACGCTCCCAGGTTGGATTTCTAAATTTTGCACATTTCCAACGGTTGCAGTAAACCTCTTCAGTCTCGTTATAGGAGGAGGGAAAAGTCTGAGGCGTAGAACTTTTGAGAGTATACAAATACTTCACACAATAATGTTTGTTTGATTTTCTAATCACTGCTTCATTGTTAATCTGACAAATAAAACTACTGATCCACGCTGTGCTCTGTCTCGCTGTATGTGACTTCCCATCTGTTTGACTCGGCCGTTCACAAAAACATTTTTTCTTTTCTCTTTCTTTTTTTACTTTCCTTGTTACTTGTAAACATTTAATCACTGCTGTTTTACACCACAGCTTTTTCTTTTACTACTCCACTGAGTACTGTGTTTGTAGGTTAGCCATACCAACCCATACCTTCACCTCTACACTTGTGTGTGGAAACAGGTGTGTGTGCTGACAATGTGTAGTCACACTACACACGCTGAATATATTAGTCAGAAACAGTGCATTTTAATGAACATCCACCTGTGTGAGGAACTGCTAAAATAACAGATTATTCATCTTACACTGAATTTGAATCATAATGCACCGAACGCTCAAAGCTCTTCTATTTACTTAAGCACTGGTATTTTTCCAACATGTTTTTGTCGAGCTGGATGCTGCATCCTGTGGTGCATTGTGGTCTATTGTGGCTGCTGTCAGAGCAGAAAACTCTGATCTCTTTGCCTCTTTGATGATGAATTTCTCCTTGTACTGTTGAACACCAACAGCAAATAGCAGTTCCTAAAAAGCCTTTGCTCTGTAATTTTGAGGGACTGACATCACAACCTGTCGTTTACCAGTATAGATCAATAGCTGATCAACATCATATTGATTATATAAAATGTTGTATGGTATTTTAACAAAGAGAAATGTTCAATTTTCATACAAAAATCTGTCGCAGGTACGGCGTCCATTTTAGGACATCCTCAGGTGCCAGATTTTGGTGTCAGACCTTAGATTAAAAAGCATCAGGTCTCAGGAAAACTTCTGTCAGACTTTAGATGAAATGACCACAAATGATACAGCCTCAGGAATAAAGGTCTCACACGAAACGGCCTCAGAAAAAAGAGGTCTCAGACAACGTGGCATTAGAAAAAAAAGGTCTGAGGAAACGGCCTCCGAAAAAAGGTCTCACATGAAATGGCCTCAGAGAAATAGGTCTCAGATGAAACAGCCTCAGGAAAAAGGTCTCAGACAAAATGGCCTCAGAAAAAAAAGGTCTCAAACAAAATGGCCTCAGAAAAAAAGGTCTCAGACGAAACAGCCTCAGAAAAAAAGGTCTCAAATGAAACAGTCTCAAAAAAGAAGGCAGCCTCAGACAGAACGGCCTCGGAAAAAAGGTCTAAGATGAAACGGTCTTAGAAAAAGAGAGGTCTCTGACCAAACAGCCTCAAAATAATAAATTGTATAGTAGGGGAGCTAGCTTTAATTTAGATTTTTAAAATGTTAACTTAAGGCTGATACTATTGTGTGTAGCTAATACTCGCTAGCTTCAGTGACGTTAGCCTCATTAGTAGCAACGACTGAAGTTTGGTTATATTGGTAAGTAATCGATTCGTACAGGAGTATGAGGAGCTTAAAAAAGACCTTGAAATTATTTACCCCCAATTATTTAAATTTCTTTATTCAGCAGTCCTTAATCTAATTTACTGCACAGTTCACATACATTTAAACGTGTAAGTGCACTTTTGCTGTGGCGTTACTAGTTGAGCAAGAGTGGTAATTTTTGAGTTTACAGACCTTTTTTTCTGTGGCTGTTTCATCCGAAGTCTGACAGAGGTTTTCCTAAGACTGGATGCTTTTTCATTTATGGTCTAAGACCAGACTCTGACACCTGAGGATGTCACTGTATGCAGGTTTATATCAATGTACTAAAAAGATATTACCGTTTTTGTTTTGGCCAAGTGGTTCCTCTTCTTCACATTGTTGCTATACTTAAATGTAAAGATAATTTTCCTTCTAATGAAGCTATCTTTGCTTGAATAATTCATCACAAAACAGGTAAAGCCATCATTAATCTTTTCTCAAAGTTCATGTTTTGCATTTCCGCTGCTTTGCCTGAGTTTTCATTTGACTGGTCCCGTTCACATACCTCTGACTGGATCAGACAATCTCTCAGGCCTTGGGATTTGTTGAATACGTCAGAGGAAGCAGAAAAAACTTTTCACTAATTGCTGACATTCTTCATGATAATATTACACTGGCTATCACCTTGCATCCACAGGAAGAAATAGAGGCCGCCACTAGAAACTAATCCCTCAAAATCATGTCACCTAACAATGTTGAGGTGCCTTATTTAGGACGCCTTTGTTAGCCGGGACAGAGATTAATGTTGAGCTACAGGAGGAAGGCAAATAGATGTCATCACCTTGTGAAAAAGGTCTATAAATCTGAAGTAACTTAATCACAGCTGCAAACAGTGACACAAAGATGGGTCATGGTTGGTCAAATGCTGATTAGCAGCAATTATCAGCTGGTCTGACGATAAGTTATGAGTTTTGTAACCAGCACAAGATAAGTCAGAGAGCTCCAGAGATGCCTAATCATTGCTCTCAAACTAAAAGTACCTTAATTAAGAAATGCGCAGGATAAACAGTGTTTGTTGGTTTTGTATCTCAAAGTTCTTTCTTCAACTGTCAAAGAGTTAAAATCCTTCCTCATGAGGTGTGGACTTTATTACGGCTTCCTCCTGTAGGTTTGTCACCGAAGTTTGACTTGGAAAAAACAATGAAAAATTGGTGACATTTGAAAACAAATGACTACACAGGGCATGCATTGTAAAATGGCCGGGGGAAATATAAACGGTAGACAGTAATAAATGGGCTGGAACTCAAAATGACCTGCGTTCTCCTTTGGAAAATGTTAGTGTTGGATGACATTGTCCTGTTGTGGACGGGCGAGGGGGTGATGGCTACTCAAACAGATCACAGGCAGCCTGTCAAGCAGTCAATATTGACTCAGCTGTTGTTTTGTTGGTGTGCGACATGGCTGGATAACTGAGTTACCGAGCAGCATGCGTCCTGCCATGCCATTGCTTTTTCTCTATTGAGCCATATAGGGCACCTGCTGGTATTACATCGTTACATTGCAGCCGCAGCGAGTGTGAAATGCAGGTTCAGTTAGTGAATCAAATGGCTTAGTATATTGGGTTAGCTCATGTTATGGGTTAGGTCTGTATTTGTCAAGACAGCAAACCCTGCGCATGTGCAGCACATTCTTCCAGCCAAAGCTCAGGAATCACACAGAGAGAGAAGATATCAGAGAGAGATAGCAGAGAGAGACAGAGCTGAGGGAGAGAACAGTCGGGAGCTGCTTGGGGAGGTTTGTGGTTCTACTTACATTTGCAGCCATCGTCCCACAAATAGCCGGGTAGACACTGCTGACACTTAGGCCCTGTAGTGCCCTCCTTACATATACAAAATCCTGTGCCATTACAGCGATCACTGACTGAGCCAGAGGGATTACAATTACACTCTGGAAAAACAAGACACACACATACACACACAGGCTGGAAACAGGGTGGTGCTTTGACTTCCCGGCACACGTCTAGGATTTTCACAGCGCGGACCACATTCCTCGAGCTCAATTATAAGCTCAACTATAACAACAACAAGACGCTTGATTATTTTTAACTGGTAAAAATAGATTTAAAGACTCATACAGGAAGAAATGCTACCATTTCAACTGTAATGGAGACAGAATGAGAAAAGAATGATTCAGGGATGCATGAACAATTTGTATTCATCACAGCATATTTGTAATTGTTGTAGAAATTATTTTACTGTTACATGGCTGTACAATATGCAATGAGCAAATATGCAAAGCATTATCAGTAGCTTTAATTTAAGATGAAGAAAGTGGGCTAATCTGCACATGCTTTTCTAAAATCTGATTCATTCATACAGGTACAGAGAGGAGAAGATGGAAAAGGAGACGGGAAATTTGATGAGCGGGTATCAGATGGATAATGGAAAGAAACAAAGACAAAGAGTGAATGTTAAAGTTTTAGAGGAATGAGAGAAAAGCACATTGAAATGGGCATTGTTGTAATATGTTCTTTAATTCTCTCTAATTTTCAAAGGGATGTAAATATTGTCTCAGAATTTCGCATAATCCTCAAACGCCTCTTTACCATTAACAGAAAAAAAATGCTCATTAGCCACATTTAGATTTGGAATATCCTTAAAAAAAAAACCCTTCTCCGAACAAAACAACCTGTCAAGTCTCTGGTGTCCTACGCTCAACTGACCTTCCGGCTCTCCGCAGCGACTGGAGCACTCTGCAGTCAAAGTGACACCTATTTTGACAGTCTCTGACCATCACATTGCACCTTCTGTGGCTGTGCTGGCTGCACGTGGCTGCACCCGAGTGACATCCGGGGGTCAGGCAAAAGGAGAGAGGTGACGGCAAGTGACAAACGGGGGGGTCAGCAAGAGAGAGGCAGGGTGACGGCGAGTTTGGCATAAGGTAACGCCTCGGTGACTCTTAACGCCTTGTGACGGGATTCAGCTGCTACTCTTGAGGCCATTTCATGTATATGACATATGCACTTGCGTGGCACCTCTGACTGGCGGTGTGACTTCCTTGCGACATTTCTCTCAGAACTCTTGTTGCTTGTCAGACTCCCCCCTCAGGACTCACAAACGCACCTGGCACTGAGCGCTGAGAACTCACACTCCACATACTAGCTAAAGAATCCAACAGGGAACCAGTCTATTGCCTTAGGAACTATGTGAAATGCAATTTTCACACATTTTTTACAAGAAAGACAGATGATGCAGTGTATGAATGTCTGCATAAAGGTCATGGACAAAATAACAGAAACACCAGATGAAAATGGCCTTTTAACTTTGACATCATGACACTGTCTTCACAGGCGAGTCCCTTGTTCACAAATGATAAAGTTACTTAGCATGACATTTTGGGAGATATCAGCATACTGATGGGACACGGAGGGAAAAGGCTAGCCTGGCACTGTCAGAACCACTGTGACAATTCAGTTTTTGTAAAAATTAAACAAAGGAGATATAGGCTGATGTTAATTAGTTCACTTGCAAAGAGCTGATAGTAGGATTTTGTTAGCTTTGGACAGACCATTGACTGAATGAAAGAAGTGCATGTAGCCACTGTGATGTCACCTATTGGTTTGTGGACTAACTACAGTTTTGAAGCCTTGAGTCTGGAATTTTGGTTGTCAGCATCTGGGTATTTTTGAGAAGTGACTATATTTGGACGAGAGGGTGGAGCTGGGGAGGAGCGGGGGGTGGATCTGACTGAGAGCCTGAGGACCCTAGACAACAAAGTTAGCTTCCAAAAGAGGCTTTAAATGTACTTACTGGAAGCAGTGAGCAGACAACTCCATAGATTGGTCTTTTAGTATAACCGAATGCAGAATTTTTAGGCCACCTTTCATGAACTGAAAGCACATTGTGACAGGGCCAAAGTCCTAAGATGAAACTGCAGTATCACTGTTTGGCCACTACAAAAATTGTCATAAAAGTCTGGCGTTGTTGACAGGTCTTGGTGGTAGCAACTTTCCAATCACAAGGGAGCCACGCCCTAAAGCATTCCCTGCTTTATCATGTATCTTACTCTAAATTGGACCCTAACTTACAAAATGAACACCATGCTATATTAAAGAAGACTTGAAATTAGCGTTTTAAACCATAAACTTGTTACGAAAATGTTTACTGAGGTATTCATTAATTAATTAAGTGAGAAGAAGTGTCATTTTCTCATAGACCTTTATACAATCTGACTTCCTTTTGCAACCAGTAGGGTCGCCCCCTGCTGACCGCTGGAGAGAATGCAGGTTTAAGGCATTAGCTTCACTTTTCCAATGTGGAGACTACGCCCACTTCTATCATACAGTCAGTGGGACAGACCCAGGTTAGCTATTTCCCCATTTCCAGCCTTTGTAAAGCTATGCTAACCTGCTGCTGACTCTGGCTTCATGTTTAATGTACAGACATTAGACTGTTTTAGGTGTTTCCATTAGTTTGTGCACATGCTATATTCATTCACTCTGGCTTTAAATCAATGCTTGGCTCGGTAACTTTATGTTCCTGAAATAAGTTAGCAACTTGAAACCAACTGTAACATACTAGCATACATCTATGAATAAAAGTTAGCAGCTAGAAACAACTTGGTCTCACTCTGAAGTCATCGAAGTTTAGTGCTTGGTCAGTGACTTTCGGCAACACGTACAACGAAAAAAGTGGCCATTTCACATCGGCATGATATGCAGCCAGTCACCTTTATTATTTAACAGCGCCCAGCAGCGTGAGGGGAAAACACGGCGGGACAACAATGAAAGTTAAGGCAGCGGAAATATGAGCAGGGTGGGTGGGAGTGGTGGTGGATGGGTCCAACAACAACCAACTTTCACCCGGGAGGTTGGTGTTTGCTTCCCATAAGACTGTAAAGCCAAACTCTGTTTGTTTTTCCGAAACCCAAACACGTGTGTGTGTTGCCTAAACTTTAACATGTGCATTTATTGTTGGAGGAAAAAAAGTCAATTGGTGGTGTTGTACTGACGCAGTCCGTTTATTTTGACAGAGACTGCAAATGGAAAATTTCCTGGTGTATTTTGAAAAAAGACAATGCATGTAACAGGCAGAACTTGACACAGCGTCCCAGAACATCAACAACCAACACACGGAGGGTACCTTGCACGTCGTATCTCCACGTTGAAAGTCCATGACCAAACATCAATATTTGACGAGGTCGGAGTGAGAATGTGTTGCTAGAAACCAACTGTATCATAGCCTACGACGTCAATAAAAACAAGCTAGCAGCTAGCTAACTTTAAAAGTGCATCAACCCCAATCAGTCTGCAGTCATTAAAACCATGCCTGAAAGGAATGACTAAAACCACTCAAGCTGAATGACGAGCGTCCTCCATAAAACACTCCACCATTGTGCGAAAGCAGAAGAAGCAAAACAGGAAGATGTGGAGACCACTGAAAGTCATGGAGGCAGGAGGGTGTGGATGATGAAGCGGTGGGCGATGACAGATGACACTTTCTCTGGTGACGAGTCAAAGACAGGAGGAGAGACGAGGAAGGTGTTTGTGTAAAAGCAGGGTGGCAGTGAAAGGGGCCGAGTGGGGGACTAACCTATGCACACATTTTCATCGTCCAGTTCTGCCGAGGCATTGCGGTAGTAGCCCACCTTGCACAGCTGGCAGTGCTGCCCCCTAGTGTTGTGCTTACAGCTCACGCAAATGACGGTGTTTAGCAGCTCGATGTAGCTGCATCGGTTGGAGTGGCCGAAGCATTCGCAGTCTTGCAAAGAGAGTGTGAAGGGAAGAGAGAGGAGAAAGAGAGAAAGAGAAAGAAAGAAGGAAAGAAAGGAAGAAAGAGAGACGCGGCAGGGAGTGTTGGCATTGTTGCTGTTGCTGCGAGTGCTACGGCGGTGGGGTTAGCAAGAATTTGAGCGAGGCACAATGGCATGCAAGGTTAAAAATGGAGACTGCGTTGTGAGGGAGGAGATGTTGGGGGAGTGATGAGAGGGAGGGTGATTAGTCTGACATGGGCACAGCCAGAGTTAGAAGACATCACATAAAAAAGCACGGCGTTAGAGGAACTCGAAGAGGTCACATCACTTCAAGCACACCACAACACGAGGCAAGGAAGGCTTCCGAAATGATGACACAGAGACACGGTCACATTGGGAACACAACACAGCGTAAGGCAGGTCAAACCATGAATGAAATGGATCTTTCAGCTCAGGGAATGGCGTTGGGGAGTTTTAAAGTTGTTGTCTAATTGATCTCTTGAATGTAATGGTCCATATGGTTTGAAGTAATGGCGCTTCATATCACAACCCTCTGTAATGAAATGCACGATGAATTCCAAATTTGAGAAACCCTTGAGTCATCCAACAAATTGGCTTGATAGTTGTTTCTAAAGGCTTATCACAACCTAACTCACTCTGTCTTTGAAAGCAGTCAGTAAGGCAAGTGAGCGTATGCTGAGTTGCACTGGTAGAGAGTGTGTCACCGGCTGCTATGCAGTGCTGTGTCATGATTAATTAGACATATAGAGTTGTAGCTGGACTGTAAAACCTCCTGCTGCAGTCTATGATACTCACTGGCAGCCCTGGCCTAAGGGGTGCAGGATGGGAGGAGTGCAGCCCCAGCTGGGTACTCTGCGAGTGAGGATCAGCCTGCCACACGGAGTGACCACTGACACCACGTGTCACAGCGTAGACAGATGTGACCCTTAAGCCTCACTGGCAGCCGCTTGGACAGAAAAGCCCACGGATCCAGAATAGGGGGGTGGTGGACGGGGCTTTCGTCCAAGGGATTGTGGTTATTAAGGATCTGTATTGAGGTCAGGTCTCTCTGTCCGGCCGCTAACAACCCGACAAGGCTTGGAAACGAAGGAGCAGCAAGTCTAGTCCACTCTACCTTTCACCTAAAGCAGAAAGTCTTGTCGGAGTGTAAGCTAAGATCTTCTACATTAGAGGCCTCACTCTCGCAGACATACTCTCAGAAGACAAATAATCTCTCCTTTCCAGAAATAGGCTAAGGTCATAAATCATGCACGCACGGGGAATAAAAAGTCTTGAGTCTCGGAAACACGTCTCCCAAAAATAGTTGTAGTTTCAAGCACCCACTTTATTTGCACTGAAAAAGATATGATTCCAAGGGACTTTTATAGTGTTTAGAAACAATTCCATAGACGAATGAATCCTCAATGTGCCCTGTACAGTGAAAGTCATCAGTCCAGCACTGAGCTGGAGATATGGACACACAGTGCTCTAGCATTGGGTTAGTGCTGCAAGGGTTAGGGGGCTTACAGTTAAACAGAAAGATCAGTTCATACAGTGAGAAGGCTTGGGTGTCATCTGGGGGGCAGTGTATGAATTCCAGCTCCTACCTCGCTTGCTGTTTGCAACGTGGACAGAAGGGGCAGTGGACAACGCAACCTGAGGAGCTACTAGACAAATTAAAAGAAGAAAAACAAACAAACAAAAAAAATCATGATATTGCAATTAAACAAAAAACATGGAATGTCAGAGAATTAAGAATACTGAGCATCATGCTTAATAATAAATGTAACTGTAGGAAAAAAAAAAGAAACATACGCAGTAATGATGAATGATGGCATTGGGAAATAAGGAGTGACATTGCCAACTGAAGTTGGCTGCTTGTAGCAGCATCTGTTACAAATGCCTTAGATGCCGAACAATTCAAATATTATGGTCCCTCTTTTATGCTTCATTTCATTAACAAGTGCTTTGTATAATTCAAAAGCCTCTGTGTATGTTTCCCCAGACAGAAACTATCCCCTGACAAACTACTCTCCACCTCGGTGGAGGCCAGCCAAGAATTTTCACCCTATAAATTTGTGCACAGGAGCGTGGGCAAGGAAACTGGCTAGCAGTGAACACATCAATCCCTCGATTCCTTTCCGGTCATAAAACAAACAGTGGGAAAAAGAAATAATAGGCCCAGCCTCTGCCATTGTACTGGGTGACATAAGCCCCTGACACATACACTGTGTGCGCTTGGCTGCAGTCATGGAAACACAGAGCTGAGTGGTTGTGCGCTAGTTGTTTGCGAGGTGGCTGCACATCACATCTGAACGATGGATTAAGCTGAGATGAGCCTAACATCGATCTGCATAAAAAATCCACAGTGAAACCTCTCCTGCTTCTTTTCCTGATTCGCTAAGATGGGACCAAGAATCCCTGGAAGCTCTGCACCTAATTAAAATCGAGTGTGTATGTATAAATGTACAGTGCACACATTGAGAGGATAATGTACGGCACTGCAGCGTGTTGCAACATGAGTGCCCCATGAATGCACAAGCCCCCACTGAAGGAGCCAAAACCCTTTATCATGAGCAAGACAAGCAGGCTGAGGATGCTTTTTTTTTATTGGTGTGTCAGAAAAATAACCAAGATTGGAAACGGGGGAAGATACTACCCACATACACTTACAGCTACCAAAGAGTGATATTTTGCTTCTATGCAAACACCCCAAGATAAATGAATCTGTGAAAAAACATAGTTGTTGCATATTCTTAGATGCCTACCTTCTTTTCGGTTAGCGACACCTAGGGATGACACATTCGGCCGAACTGCGTGCAATTGAAAGAAACCAGGAGTTATTCATGTGCACTTATGTGATGCACTTAACAGATAGTCTAAAGGGGGTGGGGGGGGGACTACGTGGTAGTGTACACACACAACTGGAGACACGGACATGTCCAGCATGACTCAAATCAGTAAATCAGGAAACAGCAAATACAATGGGGCAGGGCTGACATGGACGAGCAAAGAGAATGCATCCAAAGACCCATTAAGGACATTGGAGAGACGTTGTATGTAATTTGTGTGACTCCCATGGGCTTGCTGTGTATGTGTATGTTTATGGCGATGGCAATGATGAGTGAAAAACTGAAGAAAAAAGAAGATAAAAACCCTCCTAAACTTAGTATTTAAGTCATGATTTATGCAAGCGAGTCTAAACTATGTATAGCAAATTAAGAAGTGAGGGGGCATTTTGTTTAATTCATCACATCGACTATGTAATCAATATCTAATTACAGTGTATTTCTGGTGGAGGAATAACAATGAATAAATAATGGCAGGTGTTGGGACTTGGAATGACGGACTGCTGTGGGTAGCATAACCTCATAATTACATACAAGTCCGTATTTCCGTGTCAGGGAAATACTTTGCGGTTGGAAATGGAGAAGACTCAAGCAAAGGGAGGAATACGGATAAGTTTCCTCATCGTGCCCCTTCATCTCTTCACTTGATCTTTCTGTCCTTTTGCTATTGACTCTATGAATCATGCAATCTTGGGTAATTAACATCCAGTGGCGTCTTGGCAAGAAGCCTATTACCCTATGTGTGAATCGAATACGAGACTGCTGTTCAGGCTGAATCCATTTAGAAAGAGTCTGAATAAATTGTGACATACCTTTTTTTTTTTTAAATTAAATAATACATTAGCTTTCAGCTTGGCATGTCTACACACTGACAATCACTTTTAAGCCCCCCTAACATTACCAGTCATTGATTTCAAGCTGCTTGAACAAAAGACTATCATGCAGTATCTCCTGTCTCATCCTTTTCTTTCTTTTTTTTTATCTCCCCAAAAAATGTTTCACAATTGATCCTGCTGGGGGATTCTGGCATTGGTGATGACTGCGACATCTCCGGTGGGTTGAAGTCACTTGAGTCACTCGATGAGAGGCTCTTTGAAAATGACAGATTAACAAATAAAGAGCTTAAGAAAAAAGGGCACACCACATCACCACTCAAACTCGGGTCTTACAGCTTGTAAATTGTCAAGTCCCTTGTTTTTTTATCTGAATTTAGATCCTCTGTTGCTCTGTTAAGCACTTAGCGGTGGAGCTGTTTGTAAAAAAAAAAAACAAAAAAAAAAACTGACTTGCGAGGACACGAGCAATTAATCTCTGACGACAACACAAAGTATGCATCATTTGAGGCAAAAAAAAAACAAAACACAGATGAGCAAACCGCACTGTCCGGATCTATAACCTCTAATTGGTAAAGTAAGTTCGTTTTTAATTATTCTTTGTTGGGAATTGATTGGATGTAATACACATCTGGGTTCCATTAATTATTTTGTTATGGGGAATATTCAGGTAAGGCGAGCTAAATGAGTGGTGACGGATTTTAATCAATGCCATACCCATAATGAAATGCAATCTTGCGGAGCCAGAATTGTTTTTTAAAATATTAATTTCACTTTAATGGTCTGCATTAGGCAATTCTGCCTGGCTTAATAAACTTGAAATAGAATTGAGAAAAGTCAATAAGGAATTCAATTACCTTCAAACAACAACATGAAAAGTGCTTTCTTTCTTTTTCCACAATAGCTTTGCTTCTGGTTCATTTAACAACCTGAAGGACCTCCTAACCGTGTTTTAGTGTCCACTCTGTTCTTACTGTATTAATAACGCAGACATAAAACTGGTTTGTATCTGCACTGAAGACATTCCTCATCCTCTTCAGCGTGTTTAGTTTTCAGTGTTATGCTGGTACTTTGGAGGCTGCTGTGACAAGACAGCCACTCGTGAGAACTCTAAATCCCTGTGGGCCAATCTGGATGAGAAGTGAAGACTTTGGTTTGTCAGAGTGTCCTTTCTACATCCCTCCCACCCGAAACACACGCTCACACACGCACGCACACACAACCAC
The DNA here is from genome assembly GCA_019142605.1 of Cephalopholis sonnerati. Taxonomy (NCBI): domain Eukaryota; kingdom Metazoa; phylum Chordata; class Actinopteri; order Perciformes; family Serranidae; genus Cephalopholis; species Cephalopholis sonnerati. The sequence goes on from JAGQAX010000021.1 coordinate 28,558,123, forward strand.
GCACTTATCAGCATGCACACTCTCCCCGTAAAGGATTTGAGGACAGCCTTTGGACATGGTCTGGCCTGGCATTTGGATGGGACGGAAAGGACTGATGTGAATATGTATGCATGTATATACAGCATATACGAGGAGCATGCACACACACACACACGCACACACACTAAGCTCGTCAGGCCATGCATGAAGTGGACGCATAATTTCTAAGGTGTGAGAAGGTGGTGAGGGAGGCAAGCAGTGGAAGAGTGGGAGGTGGGGAGGGGTTGTGGTTTGGTCTTCTTGGCCACATGTCCATTTCTGACTCATGACATAGCATCAGACTTTACAACCAGTGTTCACTTCCACTCTAAAGCCTGATTAAAAAAAACACCTGGGAATAATCTGTGTTCACCCTGTGCCTCACACAGCACGTTTTGGGAAACTTGCCCAGTCATCGTCTTAGCCCTTAAATGATGAAAACAAGCGTGCGTGTGTCGTCCTTGTGTCCCTTAGCGATTTAACTTGGCTCGGTAACACTTAAGCATCAATTAGATATTGAGTGAGAGCAGGCTACTGGAACATATATTAAATATCTGAAAATAAGCAGTTATAACAGTTAAAGAATAGCTTAACAATTTGAGATTTTTTTGATTTTTGCCTATATCTAAATCTAAAATTATTTAATGAAAGCCAGTAACCATGTCTTACTGCTAAAGGTCAGGTCTTACTTTGCCCAGCCGGCACCGGACATCAATTTGACATTAGAAAGATAATGGAGTCTTATGTGACATTAGAATTTAAGGCTGTGTTGATGTTAACATTATGACCTGTTGAAGAAATTGGGTATTGTTCCCCTTAATTTACAACTAAATGTCATTACGCTACGTCAAGATGGCTTTTGCATGTGACATTTGGAGGATGTTGGATTTTGGTTACTTGACAAAACAACTAAAAACCTACAAAAAACAAGCTCATCTGTCGTCAGTATTCTATGTCAAATTGATGCTGTTGTCCTGACTTTTAATTTTGGTCACCCAACATCACAACCTAAATTCAACAAAATATTAGGTGGCTGCCAGCTGGGAGGATATCGACAATATCATGTGTCTTTTATACACATATATCCACCCTAAACCTATGTCATGAAAACCAGTGAGCACATATTGCTGCTAAAGGTAGGTTACATGGATGAAGATAATGAGATTCATCACTGAGCCCAGTGTATGCTTAAGTGTTAGCACGGAGCGTCAGAGCCAGCAATACTGCAGCTACAATAAAGACGACTTTAAATTGTACTGTTGTTATTATCATGTCACGGGTGAGCTGATCACTGGGGCCAATTATCAAAAAACTTGCATGTCTCTTTAACCCTCAGCCCATCTCTGTTTGTCCAGGATCAGACAGGGAGGGGGCGATTTGCTAATCAATCCGTCGCCCCAGGAGATACTCGCTAAGAACAGGGCAATGAGAAAAAAGATAAAGAGAATTGAGCCGGGCTGTGAATGCACTTTGACTTGTTCAATACAGTCCGATGGTTCCTGCATCACACAGCCTTCCAGGCAGCGGTAACTTGAGACATGGCACCTCTCTTCTTCCTCCCCCTCCTAAGGGGCTACTGGTTGACGAAGATAATACCAGCCGAGGCGCTTGCGGCTTATATTAAAATGACCTCCTGTGACATTATACTGCCAGAGAGGTCCTGGCACTTTAATAAAGTCTAGATGCCATTTATTTATAATGCATGGGAGAAAAGAAAAAAAAACAAATGACATTCTGCATGCAGAGCCAGGCAAGTGTTATCTGGTTGAGTTGAGTCCGGATAAGGTAAATTAATATGCCCACATCATGACAATATAGCCCGCAGCTATTTGCTTGTCTGTCTTTCCAAAAAAAACAAGGTTAGTGAACAATTGTTGAGTGATCTTTCGTGGGAAGATTGGAATCAGAAATGAACACTTGGCACCGAGTTCAGGGTTGTATGGTGGAGGGTGGCTCAATAGGCAAAGCAAAGCATCAAGCATTCATATAGTTCCTTTGTAACTTGTACTTACTAACTGGACCAATGTTATTAGGAATACCTGCAAGAGAGAAAGAGAGAAAACTTCAATTAAGGCATAAAATTGGCTTTAAGGCAACAACTGCAGCATTTCTCCTTGAAACTAGCAGTGCATCATTAGTCCTGCCATCCTCCCTCACAGTGCTGTATACATTTGAAATGACAGTCTGAGACTCTGGCATCTAAAGCAAAGCTAGCATTCACCACGATTCGACAGTGTTGTCTGCTGCCTGTTTAGCTTCATGCTTCTTTAGTTTCTTCTGGTTTCCTCCATAATTTCTGCTTTGATGTCCCTGTTGTTGCCAGAAAAGGTCATGGCTGCCCTCTAACACACAGCAAAAGGTACACACCTTGAAAATGTGCCAACATCACTGAAAAACCAATTTCAGCAAACACCACGGGCTCACACACAGACAGGCTGTAATATTCGAGTTATTTTGAAGTTAAAAAGTTGAATCCTGCTTTAAGACACTTCTCAGCACATTGATTTGAAACATGTCGTCAAAAGAGACACATGAGACGGAATTTTCATGCACACTGACACACTATTGCACACACAACATATCAAATGACATCATAGATGGCAAACTCTGCCTCTGATGCCATAGGAGGACATGTCTTATCCTGTTGCCTGCCTGTCCATCCCTCCGTCAGGCAATCCCTTGTGCCAGACAGCCACTGAGCAGATAATACAGTCTGTCTCATCCCCATGGTGACCAGATCTCTCCCACACCAGGACGCTGGCTGGCTGTAGATCTGAGGAGACTGAGATGTTCATAGGCTTCTTGGGCCGATCATTTCACCATCTGATCTAACCACCAACATCTTGGTTTAGGTATTAATTAGCACTGTGGAGGCTTCAGACACCATGAGGCGCAGACGGTGTTAGAACATGCTTTGCTATTTTACTCTGGTTGCATCTGTACGCTTCAAAGGAACGTGAACACACTGGTGGTGTATTTTTGGTCTGCATTCGTTTTGAGAGGAATTTGCTTTCAGGACATCGACGGCAGCTCCACTTTCTCTAATCATCTGTTTGAACGGAGGCCCTCCCTCCCATTCGCTCTACCCCCTGCCCTCAATAAGGCAGCCTGCCCACAAAAACAAACAACCCCCTCACCATGGGAAGAGGAAGCATGCTGGGCAATAGGAGAAACGCGCCCACGTAAACTAGAGAGGCAGAAATGAAATGAAAAGGGTGCTTTCTTCCTCTCACGTCTCTCCCATCATCCGCTTAACACCACACCTTCAGCTGAGGAGGCAGGGGAGGCATCTGTGCAGGATTTTTGGTGGGGCCTTTCATCTAATGGAGCCGTCACAAAATATCTCCAAGTACTCAGGGGAAACATGAGGATTTCCTGAGTGTGTGCATGTGTTTGTGTACGTGGACTTTGATCAAACTCCTGTCATTCAATCACTTCTCCTCTGATCTCAGCCTGCAAGCTGTATTTAGGAGCCAAATCTGTGACCTGTCTGAGAGCTGTGAAGTGCAGACGGCTATACTGACATATGGAGGAGGAGCGTAATGGATGTCAAACCTCAAGGGGGTGGGCAGATGCTAACTAGAGACAGGAAGGACAGGAGCAAGGACAATAAGAATCACAATCATGTTATTCGCCAAGTACAGTTTGATTTGGCAACATTGGTTGTGAGTGTCACAATAAATTGGTTGTGGGAACAATGCGGTATCTGTATTTCCATGTCTTACATCATCAGCTGGTGAGGATGCTTAGTGTTTATGGTACGTGCAGCTTCAGCCTCAGTCTTCTGGCATGATATTTTGCATGTAGCCATCAGATTTATATTTAAGACCCCTTTTCCAGGGGATCAGACAGCGTTTTCAACCGACTCACTGGACTTTTGTCAGCTTTAGCTGGCTAGCTGCAGCTGATAACAACACATTTGCACTCTCAACTCTTCAACTCTTCAATCTGTGACACTCTAATTTCCCCTCCAGCGTCAGCTTTGGATGGTCAGGGACTTTGTGTCAATTTATGCTTGTTACGTACATCGTGTCTTCTCAAAATAAACTTCCACTTTCATATGAAATGGACAGTTTCAGCTCTTTATATGCACAAAGTCTCTTTTCAAGATAAACTTATAACCAGATTTACCACCTCGTAGTTGCATGCCTCCACAAATTCGTCAGGTTTCCATCTATGTTTGTAAAAACATGGATGCTTCACACACATCTGATCAGATCTATACAATCAGCAGTTTCACTACTGTCACCAATTTAGTATCTGGCCAAATGTCTCCCCTTCTGTTGCTGAGATATGAATAATGGCCTGAGAAGTGTTTATGCATAACATTATAATGTCACAGTGAAGCTGACCTTTGACCTTTTGAATATAAAATGTCAGCACTTCATCATTATATCCTGTTAGGCACAATTTGTCACAATTAGCGCTTGAGTCATGGCCAAAAACATGTTTTGTGAGGTCACAGTGACCTTTGACCACCAAATTCTAATAAGATCATTCTTATTAGATTCTAAATGGTTCCTGAGTGTGTTGGTATCTGATGCCGAGTGCCACTGACCAGGCGTTGGGTTAAACGTGTTGTTGGTTCAGAGATGGTCTTCTGCACACCTTGGTTGTAACCAGTGGTTATTTGACCACCATCCTCTGTAAATCCTAGAGATGGCTGTGTGTGAAAATCCCAGTAAATACTCAGACCAGCCCGTCTGGGTTAGGGTTAGCGTTAGGGTTAGGGCTAACCCCAACCATGCCACGTTCAAAGTCACTTAAATCACCTTTCTTCCCCATTCTGATGCTCAGTTTGAACTTCAGCAGGTCGTCTTCACCATGTCTACATGCCTAAATGCATTCAGTTGCCGCCACACTATTGGCTGATTAACAATTTGCCTTAATGAGCAGTTGAACAGGTGTACCTAATAAAGTGGCTGGCGAGTGTATGAATTTGTTTGCATTATTACATTAGATATAGACACCATTATCATCTACTAACATATATAGGCTACTGTATGCATGCACTGCTGTGCCAAACATACATTATACACAGTTCCTCCAGCTTCTCATGAAGTCAAAAATGTGTGACTGCAAGTGTTTTAGCTCTTTAACTGAACTGTGAGAAAAAGAGAGGAGAAAAAAAACAGAAATGCAGTGCTAAAAAGGGCCTGGTTAAGTAGCTGACAGTGCAATAATACACAGGCGCTATCTACATCTAGTCTGGCAGATTAGCAGGGGACCCACTACATAAAATGGAGAGGGATATAAATATAAAACCAGACAGAAGGAGAAAGAGAGGTGACTTCCATTAGTGCATCACCGAAACTGTAAGTTCAGTTTGAGAAGAGCGAATATTCTTTATAACAGTGTTGAAACAGAGAAAATAAACACAGTGCTGCACTGTACCAAGTGACTGCAGCTTCATGTCAAAGACTGGAAGTGTTGAACTCATCACACCTCTGTAAGAAAGGGGATGTTACCAAGTCTAAATGACTACTTATTTTACAAACGACCCTCTGGTAATTGGTGCACTTCAGGGCCAAATAACCTTTCTTCCAGGTCATGATTTGGAACGCCAGTGGCCTGTCAGCGCAATTATTTGCCGCTTTAGGAACAACCTGTGGGGTTCGAGCAGATGTCCAGGATCCCATGTCGGGTCATTCGATTAATGTTCAATCACCGTCATTTCCAATCCCCTTCACCTGCCTGGCCCCGCCATTATGGGGCACGGCTGCAATCTAATTTTGTCCTATCGCACAGGAAGAGCATTAGGAGCTGCTTATGTTGACGGTGTGCTCCATTGATTTTTATGAGTTGTGCAGGGATCATGGTTGCGAGCTGCTGGGTGGAGAACATGATCTCCGAGGGGTGTGCGATTCACTGAACATGATCTGTGCTCATGTGGGGTCAGCGCATGCGACAGAACACACACACACACTCGCACAAATGTGGGCATTAAAATACAGTAGAGAGCCGGAGTCATGTGGGACATCAACTGATTTACAATAAGTCTCACATCAGAGAGCTGCGTGGTTACAAGTCCCAGTGCTTGATGTTCATCCTTTGCTGGTTCATTTCCAGTTATGTTGTCACTCATCCAAGACCATCACTGCTGCATGCATGCTAATGGATTATCAGAAACCAATCACACACTGTTCTCCCATGGGCGTGTGGGCTTTAAATCTTTGGCATACGTCCTATTTCCTCAGTGAACAAGCTAATCTGTCATTTATTCACCCTCAGTGTGCCACATGTAGAAAAAGAGGACATCGAATTTGCCACATAAGACTCTACTGTCAAGCGCACATTCAGTCGTTGGCTGGAAGTAAGATAGTGTGAGTGTGTGTGTGTGACTATGTGTGTGTGTGGGGGCGTCATTACATTGTTTCTGTCAGTATCCATTCCGCTTTGACCTTCGATGTGTCTCACCTGTTTGCCTTGGCGCTACCTGGACCACTCTGGAAAGGGGCTTATCTGCTGAATTTCCACCGCAGGCAAAGTTGGTAATTACTTTCCCTGGCTGCCATCATTTTATAGCAATCCATCATCATCTGGAGCTCTTTGGCTATACAGAGCCCAGTGATGGTGACAGGCATCGCTAACTGGTTAGCAGCGGAAAGGCTGCCAAAACACAAGCACACGGCATGCAACCTGATTGAATTCCTCAGGAGCAAAATTACGGCTTGCCTCGCCGGAGTGCCCGGCTCGCTCCCTCTCAATGTGTAGATCTGAATTGAAGGTGGCAAGTCTTAAAGTGCCCAGGAGCCAAGTTGGAAGAAGAACAGTTTAAGATTTCAGGGAAGGAATGAGGTGTACGTTGGTGGTGGTAGCTATGGGGGAAGGAAAAAAAAAAAAAAAAAAAATCTGGAGATGGAAGAAACAAATATTTGAAAGAAAGATTACCGTCACAGCTGCACAGAGCCGAGATGTGGAAAAGACAGAGTAAACAAGCTCGGTCTCTGGGGTGGTTGGGGGTGTTGTGGGGGAGACAGAGAGAGAGAGAGAGAGAAAGGGAGGGAGAATACGAGCATGAAACAAAACGGAGAGATGGAGCGAGAACAGGCGGAGGCAGGAGGAGAAGAAAAGAAAGAGGTGGTGGGGAAGAAGGGCAGAAAGAGCAACAGAATGAGGGGATGCAAAACAACAGGCGATGAGTTTTACAGGGGAAAAAAAAGAAAGCGAATGGGGGTAAAATGGAAATTCAAATAGCTGTGGAAGAAGGAATAAAAGCATAAATGAGTGGGTGATGTGTGTGCGAGAGAGGGAGAGGATGGAAGTGGCGCTATGTGTGCGCGGCAAATGTGTTTATGTGTGTGGATGCATAAACACATGGCACTAAATGAATACACAGTAGAGCTGTGAGCCTGATGAAAAAAACACAGAGCAGTCGCTCTCACCAGGCTCACTGTATTTACATTTAAAGAGCGATGACACTCAAAATTAAACACCTTCCTTTTTTTATCAAGAAATGAGAGCATGTAAAACATTATCTATTATTAAATTTGTTGAAATTTTAAATAGAATAAATGTATTGGCACATGTGTGACGTGATTACATTTGTTTCATTAGCGCTGCATTAGTAAAGTAATGTGATTACACCTTAGAAATGTTCTAATCAGGGTTCATTAAACCGTTTTAATGCCTATAAAAAATATCTAAACACATTTTTGAAGCCTGTTTACTTCATGTTTGTATGGACTGCACACCTTTCCAGTCAAATAAAGGAAATAATACAGGGAACACATCTCAGAGACACATATACAGTAATGGTTGTTTGTCTTCACTAACAAAGAATGAGACTTATTCTACAGTGACATTATTAGCTCCTGTGGGATTTGGTCATGTCATTAAAATATGTACAGAAACCTACTTTCTATGCACAAGAGGAAGATTAATCAGGAATGTCTAAATGTGTGTATATATGTCTTCGCAAATGAGTGTAAGGCATCAAGTGTGTATGTGTATGTTTGGTCACATTCCCATGATCAGCACCTCCTAGTTGGACTGCAGGACTGATAATAAGGCTGTAGCATCTGGTAGCTCCGCATTAACGTGCACTAATTAGACGGCAAAAAATAAAGCAATTTGTATGTCAGAAAAATAATATTTGTTGTTATTGTGACTGTCAGCGTCAGATATGAGAGCGCTTCTTTTCATTTTCACCCAGGACAGAGAACTGCAGGGTTTTCAGTCTGCCCGTGGATGGCTAATGTGGATCTTCTCTCCAGGCAGGGGATGAATCATTACAGTGAAATCCACTGCGTGTCCACGCCTTTTACCGCTTTGATCAAAGGAGATCCGTAAACTCCGAGGCTGTCTCCTGCTAAATCTGAACAAGTGTCTCCTAATCCCATCCTGACAAGCAAATCTACTCATTTTATCAAGCTGCAGGCAGAACTAATGAAGACTTAATCTCTAAAAAGTTTCTGAAATTGGAGCAAAATAATTTTTTACTGAGTACAATTATTTGTAAAATTAAAAAAATGAAGGTCCCTTTTTTCATTTTCTACATAAATTGCTCAAATAGAGTCTAAATACTGACACCACAGACACTCAATCTGTGTGTGATCATCAGGAAAAGATAATGACTACAAGTGACTGGTGGAATCTTTTAGTATTGTTGACATATCAGCCATCATCCAGCTCAACTGTTGTCACCGTGCAGCAAGGTCACACTCCTCTTATATAACTCATAACGACTATATAACTGGTTATGTCACCATGTAGACCGGTCATGACCTTCACAGCCTTCAACAGCTCACTCTGTCTTTTCCCACAGTCTCAGCTCGTCTTTCACTGGTGACAATTTTTCATTTGTACATATTTAAAACTCAACCCTGGGTGAGGTCAGCATGTATCTTTAATTGGATGAAGAACTATAAAGTTGGTAATCTGCAGAGGGATTTAAAAATTCTTGATGAATTATGTATCAGTTTCTGTGCATTCGGCAAATTAAAGTTTTCATTAGTCTGTTTACAAAATCACAGAGATGGAAGTAAGTTACACATGTGCAAGTCTCAGGTTACTGTGATGAGAATCAAGTCGAGCAAGTCACAGAAGCAAGTCGTGAAATTCTGATGATCGACCTGTTTCCACATTTAAATCAGTTGAAAGACAGTGGTCATTAAATGTTTGATTTTTAACGTTAATGGAAACTGTTGCAGCCTTCTTACACCTTATAAATCTTACTGATATCTGACATTTTGTGGAGATCAATAACAAGTCTCTAAATGAAAAACAAAGGAGAGTGAGGCTCTGAAATTACAACACTGCCCCACAGCTCTGAAGGACTCGACAGAGAAAACAGATGTGCAATACTAAAAAGTTGGATGTTGTGACAGATTTTTAAACTGCAGCTCTTGAATACTGCTGTTCTCTTCTTTATACTATAATCAACAACATAATTTACCCTTTGCTAAGCCCCGGCCCTGTTGTGATGGTCCGACAAGCTGAGCAGTAAGCATGGAGCCCACACTGTAACTAACTGCAAGAAATACTATCATATTTTTGGACAAATGAAACAGTGATTCCAGAGAGAAGCAGACAGAGGGGTCTACAGTCTGTGTTTGAAGGATATATCCAGGATGTCAAACTGACTCAGCAGCAACAACAGGTTCAAAAGACAAAGATAGTTAGAAGCTAAAGCCCAACTATAGGCTACAGATCACAGTGTAAAAGTGAACCACCACATCACTGCTGATCCACACAGAAGACAATGAATATAAAGGGAAACTTCACTGATATTGAACCAGCTGTGTGTCATCACAGTGTGTGTAGATGAACGGTGTTTGGCTTGTTGAATATCAGCAAAGTTTCCCTGCTTCCCTTCACTGGTTCCTGTACAGCAGGGTCGGTCTTTGTTTCACTGTTATAATCATTACAAAGCAAAAGCAGCATGTGTATACATTCAGTAGGCTATATCTTCAGTAGCTAGCTAGCTAACCCTACACTTTTCAGGGTTTGATTTTGGTTTTGGAACAGGGAAGAAACGTATATCTTTTTCCAACCTCTCCAGGTAACGAGTATCATTAATACACGACGTGCCCCAGGCACAACATTTAGCTCCAAATCCACAAAACCAGCCTGAAAATGAAGGAAATCTGAAACAATGGAGCACAGCTACTTCCTGTAGTCTGGTAAGACTCTGCCTGTTAACCTTAGATCCAAGCTATCTTCTATCTCCAGTCTTTGTGCTAAAATAAGATAACCGTCACCTTACTGTAGATTAATATTTAACATACAGACAATGTGGATTTATCGCTGAAATGCTAGGCCAAATAAGCATATTTCCTAAAATGTCAAAGTTCTCCAAACCAGTTTTATAACCTACAGCCTTGTTAAAGTCCCACTGTTTGGTTTTCTGTTAATTAAAAGGATAGGTGACGTGATGTTTGTGTGAACAGAAACAACATGTGGCCGTTTATACAACTTTTTTTAAACCCAGATACATTTCCTGTTATTGACATGGTTAAACTGAAGGATTGTAGCATCTTAGCTAGGCACATGTATGCACTAGCATTGCTACCAGTATCTATTTTGTTAAGTGGCCATTAGTGTGTGCACACACTCTATACACGAGTCTGTGTGTGTGCACGTGTGTGTACTTGTGTGGGTTTAAGCTACTTGAAACTTCAACTGTGAGCAGAGTTGTGACTGATCCTATAGAAATCCAGCACTGAAGCAAAGCTTTGCTCATGTCTGCCTTCACCATACTGTGTCCTGCATGCAGACAAAAAAGTCCAATTCTCCAAATCCAATTATTAGTTTAAAGTGCATTTAAGGATTTTTCCTTTAATATAACATTCAGGATACATTTTTACTATTTGAAATCAGCTTTTCAAAGGCCACCCGTTACTGCCCCCCTCCACCACCGCCTTCTATCTCCCTCAGTATCCTCAGCCCTACAGTGAAATGAACTGCCATGGTTAATTCTCAAACTGATCCCTCTCCTTCTGTCTCCACAGAGGGAGAAAGCAAGAATGAGTGAGGCTGAGAGACGGGTGGGGTGGGGGGGGTGGGGGTGGAGTGAGAGACATAGATGGAGAGAGGGAAAGCGAGAGAGACAGAGCCACCCCAGAAGGCTGAGTTAGCTGTGACAGAGAGTGATGCCCACTTCCCCTCCTTCTATCTCTGCCATCCTTTTCTTTCTTCATCACTTTTTAAATCCTGCTCTTCTTCTTTGTGCCATTGTAACGCGAAATATCGCCCACCCCCCCCCCACACACACACATACACACCCCACACTCCCTAACTCCACACCCCCTCCGGATGATGATTCATCGATCTCCTTATCGCATCAGACGACTTGATGGGCATAGTAAAAAGAAATTAAATCTTAATTAAATTTTCATCTTTGACAAATTTGTCTCCGAAGAGCTGCCATATGCTCACTGGGTACGGGTGAGAAAATTGAGAGGGAAGGAGACTTTTGGAATTGGAGTTGAATGGGCTTGAAAATTACAAAACAGCACAAGGTGCATTTTTCTGTCAGCCTTGTGATTTTTTTTATTCAGGAGGGATAGCCTTGCATTCCTATAGATTTTTCACTGCGTTATTACATTATGGATTTTTTCCCCTCCAAGACAAAGTATAATAATGCACTTTATACTAAGACTGTTTTTCATCACTCGCAGGGCAAAGGGAGTGTGTGTGTGTCCTTGTGTAGTAGTTATGAATGTGTGTGTGAATGCTTTGAGGAGTGGAGGTCTGGATGAGCACCTGTGTGTGTGTGTGTGTGTGTCACCTTTTTTAATAATGTGCTGTCAATCTGGGCTCTGGGAATGGCCATTTCACTAACCCTCCCTAAGTCTCATAACACGGATCCTCTGGGAGTGAGAATAAGTCATCAGCCGGTGACCGAGAGTCCTCGAGCACCGCAGAGAAAGGCAGAAATCACAGTGGATGCAATAAGGGGGACAGGCCGGGATAAAACTTGGGCTCTCAAATGAATGCCGGTGTACTCGAACTCATAGCACCGCTGCTCCTCTCTCTGCTGCTTCAGCTGATATATGGCAGGCAAACTGGAGAGGGTAACAAGAACTAGATGGCGCTGACTGGTTTCATGATAAACGTGAATGCTGTATCTGCTCACAGGTCCATCATCCATTCATTCAGTCTTTCATTTATTCACTCACAATTCATCTGCCCCCTAGTGGCCATTAGCAGGAATCGTAATTGCCTACATGTGAGGATCTGGATCATAGCTCAGCTCCACACTTCAGTGCCACTAAACTACTGTATGTAGGGAGTACTGTGTGACACCGTGTCCTTGTTTTGTTCATACCCCAGGAAGAGCAGCTGTTGCTTTATCTGCTGGGGATCCAAATAAATAATAAACAGCAAGATTTTGGGTATGTGTTGGAAGGAGAACCTTTGAAAAAAAAAGAGGAATTTGAGATCATAATATATGCCAAAGTTTGACTTGTAAAAGGCTTTGTCCTCTTCCCTCTAGTCAAGGAAAGTTTATCTGTATAGCCAAGTATCACAAAAATGAGCCTTATGCAAGAATATTTTTATATCTTTCTCTTAAATCTTTTGATTTTTCCATGAGATCTGCTCATACTCAATAAAGTGTTCTCAGTCTGACTCATAGCACTCCTAACTGCACAAAATTGTCGCAAACTGCTTGTTACAACTTGATGAAAGCCAATTGTTCATGAGTAGTGTGCATTCGTCAGATTTGATTTTTAGCATAAATGCCCCTCTATTAGCATGTAAGGGTTTCACTTTGTTTGTGACAAGTTTAAATCACAAACAGTTTCATAAAATGGAAAAAGAACTTAAGTTCAGAGCTTCGAGTCAGAAATCATCACAAACCAATAAAGCAGTGCCAGGAGTCATGATAATGGACCCAACACAGTTACTAATACAGGTTTATCTCTCGTATGTGCAACTTAAGAACAAATCTGTTCTTGCAGGAGGCCCACAGTCTCATTGGGTTTAAGAGGCTCACATGAAGAAAGGTTTCCACAGCAGCCTAAGCTCTAGAAGAAGAAACATTCCTCATATCATGCGACAACGCCAAAAGACATTCGACAAAAAAGCTAATGTAAAGCTGGCCTACTTCCTTCAGCCCAAGCAGGAGTAAATAACTGCTTCTATCCTACATTAGCATTGCAGCTGCAGCTGGAGAACATTATTTATGAACCCTAATACAGTGTATCAGTGTAAAGCAATGTTTGTGTCCCTACTGTACATCAACAGGCACCTCACAATGATACTGATGCACGATCATGCAGTCTGCTGCTTGTTAGAATGAATGGTAAACTGTAGATGGATGTAGTAGAGCAGGTTTATGAAAGACAAGAGTGTGTCCAATGATGACAACTGGGAAGCTACTACAGTGTTATTTTTACCATACTGTTTGAACATGCCAAACTGAACAGACCTTGGGGTCAAGAGTTGAAGCTAAAAATTGGGCAAAGTGGAAAAGCCTTCTGCCGGAATGTGTTTCAAAGGCCTTGTTCAGACACCCAGCCAAAGTCTATTTTTGGCATATTCAGATTGTACCTAAATTTATTTTAGAAAGTCTGGACAGCAAAAAAAAACGCAGTTTATGCAAATCGGATCCAAACCAATCGGGGGCAGTGTGAAAATTTCTACAGGTGTGTCTCAGTCCGGACCATAGGCTCTAAATAAAGATGGGCAACATGTCCTCCTGTACAAAATGAAGCCAAAATATCCTGGATATCTTGGCTCATTTGAGACTAAGGTCTGCGCCGTCACCCATACACCCATTCAATCAATCACGATCAGCACGACTGGTTGCAAGCACACCAATTGGCGCACACAGCTGTCAATTATGTCAAACCCCCTTTTTTTCTAGCATCAAATAACCAATTCAAACCAAACATCAGAAAAACATTAGCATGATAAGAACTACCTAAAATAACAGAAACCCTCTTTGGATAAAATTTATTTGACATACTCTTGATCTTTTAGTTTGGCTTGTGTACCTTCGGCTAACATGAAAGGGGTGGGGTTTGTTACCTAAACTGAAGCCAGCCAACAGGGTGTAATCGAGATGTTTTGGCTTCGCTTTGAGGGACCTGTCATGTCCTCCATCTTTATATACAGTCTATGGTCTGAGACACTCTGGCCATTCAAGTGGGACTTCAAAGTGTCTTTGAATGTGATCCACAACAACAACATTAAATCCACGGTGAAGTAAGCACTGAGCAGAATCCATGCTGCCGTGAGCAGAACACTGAGGAGGACAGCATGGAGAATTAGGGTGCTTTCATACCTGCCCTGTTTGGTTAAGTTCAATCCAACTCAAGTTTGTATGCAAGTGTGAACGCACCAAAACAACCGGACTGAGACCTTCTTGAAGAGGTGGTCTCGGTCCAGCAACTAACGAACTCTGGTGCGGTTCGTTTGTGGTGAGAACGTGTTCCGACCTGGATCTGAACCAACTGCAGTCACATGACACATTGTTTGGGTTAAACATGAGCATGTTACAGTCCTGGAGGATTATTAATGTGCGCCTCCTCCTGTACTGCCTTAATATGCACATTCAGCACATCCAATGCATCAAAACATTGTTTTCTAGTTGGAGCCGCGCCTCGTTTTCAAACTGTATGCTTTGACTCAAATGAACAATGACAGCAATATAGTCCACGATGAGCAGCGCTAAAATCAACCTGCGTAGTTGTCCCTCCATTGTGACATTAGAAAGTGTCACATTTATCTTGCAAGTGTACTCTTCTTCAATGTTTTCTTTACTTCCTGGATTTTTCCCACAGGGAAATTCTGACCAATCAAGAGCAGCTTTCTCACACAAGGCATTTGATCTGGTCCGCTTGCAAATGCTGCCGTGAGAACACCAACCAACTCTAGGTAATTATACAACTTTGCAACAACATTAGTCCCTGATTCAGACCAAAGGAGACAACCACAGGTCTGAAAGCACCCTAAGAGTCTGTGGACACTGGTGGAGGAATTCTGCACCATGAGTTGACAGCTAGATAGTTTGGAGGGCAAAATGATGGACTTCAACTTCTCATGCTTCCTTGTTAAAAAGCCACGTCATTAACGTGGTCACGTAGTTACTGATGTCATCATCACATGCAAATAAAAGTGCAGACAGTCAGCCTTAAAGATTTGATTTGACTGCAGTCTGAAAGTAGCCTTAACCATGTCCTCTCTTTTCCAGGTGTAAAATAAATTCATAACGCAACCACTTCAGCATATTTTCCACCTAAACCTTTGAAATCCCAAGATGTAGGTAGGTGTACAAGAAACAGTCTTTTCGTTTTTGAGAACGATGAACAAGAGAGTAGCACAAAAAGACGTCTCTGATACTACACACAGTCCATGGTGAAATCAGTAGTGTTTTCTTTAGTAAAAAGCAATGTGAAGAATTAATATCGTTTGAATGATCTCTTCTTTTACTGCTCCACATCATAGCTGAGATGCTACAAGTAAGGTATATCATATATAATAATTGCTTTATTAGTGACAACCTCCTAATAGACTGTTCTTAGTTATTACAGTTGAACTAAAAGCTTCATCAAAGTGACTTTCCCTTGAATACAGATAAAATAAACTTGTAACTGAAAGTAAAGGTGAACTGCAACCCTGACCCTGCACTCTCAGTGTGTTCACATACGGAGGAGAGAGCGTGCATGGTCTTTTCAGTCAAAGCGCTGACTTGATGTCGTGGGTGTTTTGTGAAGGATAGGAAGATGCTAACGAAGAGCGAAGTCAGACAGAGGGCACCTGCTGCTGCTGCTGCTTCTGGGCAGCCTTTTCTCACACTTGACGTGAGGGTCAGGCAGAAGGACTCAGTGCCTCACAGATGCAATACTGCACCTACCGTACACTGCAAGATTCATTACTAATATATTAGCCTTTTTTGTACATGTTAAGTCCCTAACATGGAGCATGGCTCTCCCTTTATTTGAACGCCTCTGCAAGTGTTTTTAGAGATAACTCTGTTTTGATATATTTAGTAGCTGCTGTTGTTGTAAGTGTGTGGTTTCGCTATCAGTGACTTACTGTATGACCTCCCAACACTGCTCTCTTTGCTAATGCAGTTTTCCCACATTTAGCATAACCTGACATGATTCTGCAAATTGTTGAAGTGATTCCAGCCTCTCTTGAGAAGATTTTCATGTCAAACTACCCCTGCCTTTTTAAGGCTGAATCACAACAACGCAGGACCACAGAACAGAATTTTGGACACATTTGTTTCCATCGGATTTGATCAATGAAAAATACAAAAGTTGGTCCCTCCACTGTCTTTGCCTCTCTGCCTTTTATCTGGTTGAAACATCGTTAATTGCTTCACATTGCTTTGAAACCTCACAACTCATATCTCACTATTAATGTGGTGATTGTCAGAACTCTCAAAGATGACATACAGGATGTTGCTAATTGGGATTCAACTTTAATCTCTTGTCTGTGTGGATGCCTTTGTAATTTTGATTCCAGATCTCATGGGAAATGTCCATTACTTTGTCCAGCGCTTGTAAGACCAACACTAATACCTGCTTTGTCATGTGACCCATCCTTTTAATCACTCAATATGTCTGTGATGTGTGTGTGTATGTGTGTGTGTGTGTGTGTGTGTGTGTGTCTACTCACAGATATTAGCTGTGCCCTTGGGGATGGGCAGGTAGGAGCCTGCACTCCACGCTCGTCCCTGGTAGTTCTTCTTACAGCGGCCACAGTCAGGCCCAGTGGTGTTGTGTTCACACTCACAGCTCAACTTCTCTTTGTCATATACACAGCTGTTGGCGTGAAGGTTGCACTTGCACCTGTCAAGGAGGGAGAAGGGTGGTCGGGAAGGGGGGTGCGGGGTGGAGTTGAAAGAGGACAACCACGTCAACATGAGTGAATTTCCTGGCACTGAATGAACAACAGACAGCTTTTATTTTGTTGGACAATGCTGCTGAAGGGCGACGTGTCCTTGACTAGCGGTGGCATTGGAACACAGTCAGAACGGCTAAAACAGTTGCTTCTTCAACTTCAAGAGGAGCTAGTTCAAAGGAGGCAGGCGGTTGCACGAACAAATCTGGCATCATTATTTCCCTTCCTTTTCTTTCTACCCCCCCTTCTCCCTCCACTCGGGAAGGTAGCTCGGTTTTAATTGTCCCACTGGAGGATGCATAATTGTGGTAAGGTCACAGTCGATGGGCGAGGGAAGATCGGGAGGGAGAGGGGGACAAAGAGGTGCGAGGGGATGCTGAGGAAAACAAGCCAAGTTAAATTGTGGAACAGGCACTGGGAGAATGAAGGCGCCGAGGCTTGCAGCTCCGCGAGGCGATGAATAGCTCAGAGTTGGCCAGAGGGCGGCATGGAGCAACAGCACGGCTACGTTCGCTATGACAAATTAATATGAGATGAGATCTCAGAAGCATATTTCCAGTTCGGAAAGAGGGACTCCCTTAAGGTGCACTAAATCCTCACTCACATCCTGCTCACCAGAACCTTCATTTAACAATAAACTCAGCAAATTCATTTTCTGCTGTGGCTAGATGAGCATTGAGGGGATATCTATCTGTTAAATTAATTTATGATCCTCATGCAGCATAAAGTACTCTGAGGAATACGGGGTATTGCTAGACCTCTTTCTGGAGAACTTTGCAAAAGAGAACATGTGTGAGTGGGTTTATTAGAAATAGGAGAATTTTCTCGACACAAAAACAAAAGGATTAAATGTTCCTTTGTATAAAAAAGATCTAGATCTAGTTTGCTCAGTTGCTGCCATTTTAATTGCGACAAGGACCGAGCACTTATTGCTAGACATCTAATGCTGCAACGTGATACGACACACTCCTGAAACATCAGCACCAGGATGCTTGAATCTCTAAGATAAGATTATTGTTTCCAAAGCGCACCATGAGTCACGATCAAGTGCCAGAGCCAACACTGGCTGCAACTTTAAATAAAATCTGGAAATTTGACTTCCAACACGCATGACTCATCCTAAAAGTATGGAACTGTAGCTGTGTTTGTTTATTTTAGGATAAAGTGCTGAGAGGCAGACAAAATGGCACTATTCAAGCCCGTCTCCCTCTTTTGAAAGTGCCCTTTTATTTAGCTATTTTAATGTGTTTTTAAACTAGGAGCCAGGTGAATGGCATCCTTCCATGAGTTCCTAAGGGAGAGAGAGGATGAGATGGAGGGCAAGGTGTTGAGGAGAGGACACGGAAAGCCCCACAGTTAGGTTTGCTAACATCTTTGTGAGAAACTCAGGCAACAGCTGGCCTCCGTCACCCTGCCCATTCTGCTTCACCAAAGCTTGACTTGACATATAATAATTTGGAGGAAAAGCGCAGCCTTAAACCACTCACCACTGCTTGACCCCAATACTCAACATATCTGCTGTTCGCCCCAAATTCAAGGGCTGTGTGCTGACTCGAGTTGGGCTCTGGTACCTGGTTATGCTTAGGAATCATGTTCCAGGTCGATAAAAAGAAAAGGAGACACCTCTCTTTCACATCTCTCTATCGTCATAAGTGCAATGTATGTCAGTGGTGGAAGAAGTATTCAGATCCCTCTGCATTCTTTATGATTTGGTGGGTCGGACGTCACTGACCACTCGCAGACAGCAGCACTGGTATATTTTTATCTTTCAAGCAACACTCGGCAAACTTCCGGCCTACCTCTGCTCCCTTCAGCTCTGGTAGTTACCAGCTACACTTCTCCAGGTGGTTGCTTTTACTGTATTCTCCTACTCTGCAACTTGGACATGGAACAATCTTCAAAACGATCTTAAATTAGAAACACTTATCTCCATTGATGAATTTAAGGGCATCATAAAGAATGTGGTGACAGAGACATGTGCTTGTTTTTCTTGAGAGGCCATTTTGTTTGAAAAGTTGTTGTTTTATTGTGAATTTTTTGTATTATATGTTGTATTTGTTGCATTTTAAATGTGTTTTGATTGCTGCTACCTCGGCCTGGTCTCTCTGGTGAAGAGATTTTCAATCTCAAAGAGAGTTCCTAGTTAAATAAAGATTAAATTAAAAAAATTAAAGGTATGCTATGCAGGATTGTCAATTACTGTTTGTGAATACACTCGCCAAAGTCAAAGATTCAATCTAAACCAGTGGTTCTCAAATGGTTTGCCATGATGCTAACCCAGGTGTGCCATGACATTTTGGGATAACCACACATTATTATTGCAATATTCAACTGGGCCTGTACAAAAAGTTATGAATGACTTTTTAGTTGACTGTATAATAATAATAATGATAATAATAACAATAATAATACATTATACCTATATAGCGCTTTTCAAGGAACTCAAAGATGCTTTACAAATTCAGGGACAAAACAAAAAAACACACAAGCAAGAGAACAAATAAGAGATGAGGAGAAGCAACTGTCAGTGATTGAAAGCAGCGTTAAACAGGTGAGTCTTGAGTGATTTTTTGAACATGGAGAAAGAGGGGGAGTCTTGGATGGGTTTGGGGAGTGAGTTCCAGAGGATGGGAGCAGCACTGGAGAAGGCCCTGTCCCCCCAGGATTTGTGCTAGGAGGTTAGCATCGGCAGAGCAGAGTGTGCAGGTGGGAGTGTGATGATGGAGGAGCTCAGCCAGGTAGGGTGGGGCCTGGTTAAGTATCTTATGTGCATCTATTTCCTAATAAAGAGGCAACTCCAGCTAAAAAAAAAGTAATGTTATTTAATTCAATTTAGTTTAAAAAAACTTCACGGGGAAACTATTTGACGCTGTCCGCGTGAGGGAATTATAAGTGTGTGGCACATCAAATTATCTTGAATTATCTTACATTATTTCCCATTTAAATATATGTGTTATTGGTGCTTTGATGAATTTTTAAAAGGTTTAAAATGAATTCTTAAAATGAAATCATTTTGAAAATAAAGATTTTAAAAGTAATAGTTTGTTGTCGATTGTTATTTGATATTAATAAATAAAAACAAACACTTACGTTGTGATAATAGTGATAACTCTTGTTATAGAGACTGTTGTGCACAGATACAAATACAGGTGTGCCTTGCGATTTTTGGCGTGCCCTTCAGTGTGCCTGGGCACAAAAAGTTAAAAAAAAAAACCCCTGCTCTAGGTTACCGTTTCGCCTCGCTATAATTGCATTTTTTCTGTGCTGTCCCTCTTGCATGCTCGCTGCTTACAGTCTTTATGATGTCCAGACTTCACCTGAGCACTGCGGGGGTACACGCCCATAAACGTCTCAAACACAGACAAGAAAATAAGAAAATACAGACAGAGGGTAGAGTCTCTGCAGAAAAATACCATGGCACACACTTCTAGTATGTCATAACTGATGACTGAGAGTGATTACTTTTGAGTCTATACATTATTTTTTCAGGGTAAAATCCTGCGTAGTGTACCTTTAAGATTATCAGTTCTGATAGGGCCATGCAGTATTTAAAGTACATGGCTCATGAAATATAAGGTGAGCCAAAGGAAGTAGGCTACACCTGTTATTTCAACATGTCAGATACATTTTTAATCAGCATTTCATACCTCATGGTGCTCATGTCATTTTCAGGTTGTAGCTACAGAATGTGAACAGTAATAAGGCTGACACTCACAGCTGTACTGTTTCTGCTGTCTACACCAACAAGAGGAGAGAACACACCTCAGTATGATCTTTGAGTTTTATTTTTTACTTTGGTTACGAATCTTTAAGGCTGACCCTGAATGGACTTGACAAGGGTTTCTAAAGGATTGGATAAAATGCAATCCAGACTGCTCTGTTCATTTCAATTGTCCACATTCGTCTGGTCGCACTGACAGAGATGTCACAGCCCTGTTCAATGTGCTTTCTTTCCTTCTCAGTTATAAAAGTCTGCCTTGTTAGTGTGTCTATGTGTGTGTGTGTGTGTGTGTGTGTGAGAGAGGAGTGGGTAGAGGATGTGGTGTGAAACGACTTCACATGGAGCCCTTTGTGGTTTAACCTTCAGCTTCTTTTAACATCGCCAACATTTTAATCAGCGTCCAGAAATGATAGCGCCGTCGGCATAATGATGGAGACCGCCAGTGAGGCCCTTAGGGTCTCTTACCCACCAGTGCTGTTGTGCTGCCAATCAGCAGTGGCTCCTGAATGTGTGGATACCAGGGGAGGCTCCCTCACCGCTGCACCAGCAACAACAGCTTCAGAGAAGGAGCCAAGTAAACGTGTATTTAACAGCATTTTAATAGCAAATTTCCTCCAGGGTTCCCCGTGCGTACAGTGTGGTGTCTTCATTTCCTACTTTAAAAGCTCTGTGGGTTGCCTTCTCCTGACTTTCCATCAGTCTTTGTATTGTTCTCTTCATATCTCTCTCCTCCATCCACCTGTCATTGTTAACTCCAGTATCTCCTATTAATAAATATTCATGGAGCTAAGGCATCTTTGTTTTTGTGTGGTGCTCTCAAAGTGATATTGCTCGAGGCATTATTGAGTGTGCCAGCCACCGCCTGTGAGCTAAAGGTCCTGATATGTATTCATAAAATTACCCATGAGGCTATAAGCTCAATTTGCTAGACGGGCAAAAAAAAAGAGAAAGAGAGAGGAGAAAAAAACCCCGATTGAAGTTTTGATTCCATTTTGTCTGAGAGAAAGCAGCAAACATATTCTCATATCTGACAAGAGTTTAAAGTTCCCCTTGAAATGTGGGAGACAGAAGATACTCTTGGGCGCAAAATTTATTATTTTTCTTTATCCTGGTGGAAATGCGAGCAGAGCAGCCCGTCGAGACTTAGCTTACCTGGAGCAGTGTGTCTATGACCTCTGCAGTAATGGGATTCTGATTGACACCATGGGTGCACACGACATATTGCTCCTTCCCACTGATGATGCCAGCAACAACAAACAAAAACAGAGCAACACAGTGCCCCGTTTCTCCAAAAATAAAGGCCTTTTCCTTTCCATCTCTTGCGCCAATATCTAAATAATTCCATTCAGCCGAGTTCATTCCTCGACATTGCTCCAATTTGCTCATTGCGGCTTCAAAGCCAAAAGTATCAGCCACTAATTGATAGTAATTATCCATAATCCAAGCCTACAACATCCCCGACGCACAAAGCTGCTGATCCCAACAAATTGAGCAGACTAAACTCAACATGGTCCTTAAGTGGGTTAACTAAGTGAAGCAATTAAATTTCAATCTAACGCCCAGGTGTTTTCATACGCAAGCCAATTGGGTCAAACACTCTGTTAATAAACGCTTTTTTTTTAGCTCGTGTCTGCATTTGGCGTGTGCTGTAAATGAGCGACAACACACCAGGGGTTGCATGGGGCAGGCAGGGGGGTGGGAGAGGTGTCGGGGGGGGGCGGGTGGTTCAAGAAACACTCCGGCTTAATTATGTGTGATAAAAATGAAATAGAAACGCAGGAGTGGCTGTTAAAAAGGCCTTAAGGTGTGTGTGTGTGTGTGTGTGTGTGTGTGTGTGTGTGTGTGTGTGTGTGCAGACGATTTGTTGTCAGTAGTATGGATAATTGCACGACACACACAGAATGAAATTTACTATACAATATCTTTGCCCCACCTGATCTTCCCAAACACACACACACACACACACACACACACACACACACACACACACACACACACCTCTGTAGCAATAAAACCCTTACGCATTGACATGTAGCTTGCAGCTGACGTCTGTATTGGCTTAAAACAGATCAGCCTGTCTGCTAACGTGTTACCTGCTAATTGCCTCCTCCACCTCCACCCCCCCCTCCCTCTAGACTGTAGTGCATTGTGGGAAGTGGAAGGAGTGAGATATCAGCACCAGCTCTCCTGGGATGGACCTAAGCCCCCAACCTCCCCCTAATTATATCCTTCTTTGCCATTCCTCCTTCTCCTCTCACTAGAAAGTGGGCAGTTAGTGAAAAGTGGAGGCTGAGGGAAATCACGGCACGTTCTCGGTATTACTCGTCTCGTCAGCGTCTATTTCTGATTCGATTTGTTGGAATGAGAGAAAAAACATTTACAGAGACGCTGCAGGAAGACACATTACAGACCTACTCAATATAGTCATATACAATCCAACCTATCTAAGATTACCGATACTGCAGCAGAACATGGGGATACATGAAACTGCTTCATAAATCATTAGAGAAAAAGAAGAGGAACTATGGGGGGAATAATAAGTGTTGGGGGGGTTACTACCTAACTCACTACAGATTACTGAATAACTAAAATGTAATTTGTAACGTAGTCTATTAGATCAGTAGTTTTCAAACTTTTTGTGCACACCAAAGGGCAAGCAAAATCTCAAGGCACGCCTGTGTTTATATCTGTGCATAATAGTTTCTATTACTTGTGTTATCACTCTTATAACACGGTAAGACAATAAAAATAAGAAAAATAAGACAGGTAACTCGTGAGTTATTTTTCTCTTTTCTTTTAGTCATAGGTCGTCTTCGCTGGTGCTTTGCTGTTGTTTGCTCCGTACAATAAAGCGATCCATTGTCCCACTCACGGCTTTCTCCTTTAAATTGTTATCATCCCTCACACTGGCTGCCAATCAGGGCTTCTGATGTGTCACACACTTAGAATTATCACATGTGTAAACGGCAAAAAATAGGTTAGTTTCTTTTTTAATCAAATTAAGATTTTTTTAGTTTGAGTTGCCACTTTATTAAGAAATGGGTGTCAATTAAAAAATATATTCAGAACTTTTTTCTATAGGCCCAGTTCAATATTGCAATAGTGGTGTGTGGTTATCACAAAACCTCATGGCACACCGGTGTGATGCAGCACGCCATTTGAAAAACACTGCATTAGATAACATATTCCAAATATTTGGATTACTTTTTGAACACATCAGAATCCTCTTGCTGAACTCATTTGTCCGTCTTTTTCGATGCCACAACACACAACAGTGTCCTGACTGTGCATGTCTTCTGTCATTGTTGTCTGATACACGCACTGCACACACTTAAAAATAAAAATCTGTTTATAGGAAATGCGTACCTCATATGAATTTCACACTGTGTCCTCACAGCAAGCGAGCATCTCTCTCTGTCCACACTGAGTGTGTTAAATATGCACTTCTGTTACGTCATGGAAACGAATAACATACCTATCAGCTGGGTGCTCAGCTGTGGACGTAACTACTTCACAGATGGGCCAATACTTACTATCTTTCTATGTTTGTACATTTAAACAGGAAACACACATTTTACATTGTGATATTTACTGTTAATAACATCCAATGTACCCAACAGCAGGTAAATTGTTTTCAGTGATGGTCAGTTCCTAGAAACTTTCAGCTGACACCTTATTCAGGTTTTTGTAGTCACTTGTTCTTCGCTGACAAAAGTTCAGCTCAACACAGCAGCGAACTGTAACAATTCAAAAGAAAACAATGCGATCAAACTGATGTTCACTCAAGTAACATTCAGTAAGGACACACTGTTGGAGCAAAGCAAACAAAGCAAATAAAGTAATCCCTTCAAGTAATCTACTGTTAAAGACAGTAACTGTATTCAGGATACCGCCGGTTTAAACTGTAACTGTATCAGAATTAGGGCTGCCCCCTGATAGTCGACCAAACGTTAGTCGACCAGAAAGGTCATTAGTCGGCAAGATTTCATTGGTGGTTTAGTCTCCGAAAAAAAACCCACAAAAAACAAAACAAAAGTGAGACTCCATTAGGAGCTGCGCCTTGTCAAAATAAATCCAAACCTATATGACTGAACCATGTGGGAATTTAATTTGAAAGGACAGACACAGGAAGTGTCCACATTCAGCAGTCAGACAGGAGTCAGGTTAATCTCCAGGGCTGGTACCTGCAGTTATTCCACAGGCTAGTTAATAACATGTCGGGCAGGAAATCCAAAGTGTGGGATCATTTTGAGAAGGTGAAGGACCAACCCAAGGTGATATGTAAACTCATCTTCATTGGTCCACTACAAACATGACGTATCATGTGAAACATGGAAGTAGCTACATGCCCATTAGCCCACAGCGTCATTAACAGGCGGCTCGCTCAGTGTGTGACGTGCACTTGTAGATAAAATATAGGCCTATATTAATGAAGGTTCATTAGTACGGTTTGTATTTCTCTGTAATGTAGCACAGTGTTAACAATGTTACTGAGACTATTCTTTCTCACACCTTCAACTCAAACCAACAAAATATATCATTTCATCATTACATTAATATGGTAAACATGCGGGCAACTAGTCGACTAATGGCCCTAAATGATGACTATTGGCTGACTAGGAAAATTCTCAGTCTGGGGCAGCCCTAATGGGAATACAGTTACTCTTATTTTGTATGTCAAATGAGGAATGCCTTTACTTGTCAGGTACACAGTGTCTGGTAAGTTCAGTCAGAGGCTGGGCTGAACAGCAAACACACACACACAGTCAGCTTACAACTAACATACAGATGGTACATTGACTGTTTGAGGTGTGTAAATACAAGACGTCAAATTCGCAAGAATTGCACAAGGCAGAAAATGTACTTCTGTCTGAACACAGTTAAATCTGAAGGCCTCAGTACAGTACTTTCACACAGGTGAAAACACTGGCTGACAGATAAGCAGACCGTCTTGGGGATTTAAGCAATTATAAAACGACATCTCCATCATTAGTAACTACTAGTAGCTACCACATTTTGGTCTGGTGAGGCAGCTGGAACTAATGACAGAAAAACATATTTGAACTCAAAGAAGAAGGAAGACGAAGGTTTTTTTAAATTGTGTTTTTAGCCAGGTGCACAGTTTTCATTACAGTTTGTATAAATGCAACATACATGAACAAATTACTGAGTCTACACAGAAGCTACAGTCACACCTGCTTCGTTGCCCTGTCCGGCTGTGCTCATATTTACAACAGTGCATATTGGACAAGTGATATGCTTAAGTAGCCAATTAAGCCTCGGAGAGGCACAGAGACTAGTGACCCAGCTGCTGAACTATGCACTTTAAATTATTTTAATGATTGTTTTGGTGAGCTGATGAATGTTGTATGTTTCTCTCGACATAATTCATTATAAATCTAAAAAAATAACAAGATGTTGCAAGACTAAAATGGCAAGATACAGTGCAATATGTTGTGTAAACCTTGTCACTGCACTGCAAGTTCCGTTCATCTCCGATTCCCTGCAGTGAGGTAAATATGCTGCCTGCCTGCATCAATCCGTCCAGGCCATCCATCTATTGAATCCTCAGCATTACTAATGTATGCAGTTGGACATGCTATCCAAGCAGGAGTCAATCAAGAGGTCTTTACTGCCTGTGACATGCCAAGCCAGTTCAATAGAATCGACATGCTGGGCCTCACTGATACTGCTTTCAGCTAAAGACTATTGGCTGTGGAGCCGGCGACAGAGAATGCACTGCGGAGGAGGGAGAGAGCTCCATCAATGGGAGGATGGTGCTACACAGATTTTAAGGTGAGGCCAGGTGGAGAGGAGATATTAAGCGATCTTGTCATGTCATAAGCGACATCGCTGACTGGAGCCCTTAAAGGAAGTAACTCCCCAAAGATCCTGCAGTATTGATCCGTTTGGGTCGGTAGCTAGTCCGCAGACTGCAAGAGGTTAGACTGCATTTGACCTCTGTGTGTGTGTGTGTGTGAGAGAAAGAGTGTGAGTGTGTGCACAAAGAATAAAAGAGGAGGCGTGTGTAGTGTTGCAATGTAAAACATTTGCCTCATCAACGGCCACGCATAATCTCATGAACATTTTTCTGCAAGTATCCATTTTGCACTTGGTATTACCATTTTGCTACGGATCACTTTCTACAAATTTTTATTCATATTTTGTTTGAAATTTGGAACAAATAAAACCAAAGTAAAGTCTAAACTGACAGTAAAATAACACCACAACATTATCTCAACAGTAGAAAATACGTCAGATAATAAAAGCCACCTCTTCTTAATTGTCTTCTCTTATCTCGTTGCTTCTTGCTAATGTCACCAGCCATTAAACTTTGGCA
The DNA here is from genome assembly GCA_019142605.1 of Cephalopholis sonnerati. Taxonomy (NCBI): domain Eukaryota; kingdom Metazoa; phylum Chordata; class Actinopteri; order Perciformes; family Serranidae; genus Cephalopholis; species Cephalopholis sonnerati. The sequence continues at coordinate 28,585,002 of JAGQAX010000021.1, forward strand.
ACCCTCTTCTTTGTTACATAATCCCGATGTCTGCAGCAGACATTTCCCATGGCTACGCCCACCAGGGGCCAGAATCTGAAACCAAGGGTGGGACCCAACGAGCAGGTGTAATTACAGAAAATGTTGGCGGTTTCCCAGCTAGCAGAAGGAGCTAACTCTTAGCATCTCTTTTCCCTCTTAAACCCCGGGCGAGGGTCATTAATAGCTCGGGTGGAAACTGTGTTCACTGTTGTGTTGAAAACAAGAGCCTCTGATAGACCTGAGGGGGGAACGTTTCCACTAAATTAAATGAGAAGCTGCATGGCCTCTGGTGATTAATGAGAACTGCATGAGATGTAAAGAATTGCTTAAAGGAGTGCATGCAGGTGTGTGTGTGTGTGTGTGTGTGTGTGTGTGTGTGTGTGTGTGTGTGTGTGTGTGTGTGTGTGTGGAGAAGAGGAATAAAGATTTCCAGAAGGAAGACTGAGTTTGTGTGTTTATATCTGGGCCATAGGTTTTGTATTCGTGCCCTTCATGAATACATTTCAGGTTAGGATTTGTGGCAGTTTTTTGGGCTTTAATGAGTCAGAAAGATTTTACTCTTAATGAGAGACCACCCCAAACTTTTGTGGAAGCAAAAACAAAGAAAAGCAGCACCACTAAAGACTGGATCTTTGGGTTAATAAAATGTAATAGAGTGTATTCGTACAGACTGCAATGTATACGAGGAACAAATCAACATTCATACAAATGGTCAGTGTAAGTTATTGTTTCAGATGGACCGCTGCAGCAGGGAAAATATCCTCATGATGTAACATCGTGAAAAAGCAAGTGCAAAATTTGAGACGTACTTTGAGATTCTCAGAGACACAAAGAGAGAAAGAAAAAGACAAAGATTTAAGAAACGGGGCTTCAACATGTCCGTATCAACTATATCATAATGCAAAGTGACAGAGACATAGTACGTGTCTTTCACTCTGCTACAGTGTACTAAGTGCAGTTTACAGGAGCTGTCTGGCCATCATCACAACCCACAGGGCATTTTTGGGTGTGTGTTGGTGTTTTTGAGTATGACTACAGAACAACGAGAGACGGGAATCTTATACAAATGGTCAGTGAATCTAATTTAACAGTGATTTGACACTGTGGAAAAGCAGGTGTAAAGTCTGCAGCTTAAAGAGAGACAGGGACATTAGAGAACATGTTTATACACGCATTGGTTACTTCTTTGTGCTGGACAGTATACTGGTTCAGTTGGTAAACTGGTATTGATTTTCCATATGATATGAATTTTTTATATACCATCATACCGCCGCATGGTTGGGACAGTTGTTAACGTACTCCAGCAAACAGGAAAATGCACTACTGCAACAAAATGTCTACTGCATGGGAGAGGACACGCCTATTAACAGTATACCCCTCTTATGTATGGTTATAACTTTAGAACAAAACAAATAATAACCCACGCTAAGTGTTTTTAACAGGAAAACATCATGGCACACAATGGTCTAATTGTACATTTTCAGAACTACAGCTCGCCAGCTAGCCAGTTAGCACCTCAGAGAACCTACAGTACATTTCGAAGGACAGAAAAGAGAGATGGAAGATGAAGACAGAGACACCGCAGATGCACCAGAAGAACCTGAGCACAACAGAGGAGCTGTGTCTGCTGTTTGGAAGTTTTTTGGCTTTAAAAATCTGACGTGACATCAGTTTGTTGGGTGGCTGTCGTTGCTAGTGGCTTACTTCACCATCACCTCAGCAGAGAACATGTGTTTAAATACATGATTATAATGGTTGAATTCGAGGCTGTCAGTAGCGCCAGTAGAACGGTGAAATCAAAGGGTTAGACATCGCTTGAAGTGGCATGTGCTTGAGGCGCTGCATGTGACAGGAAAAGCAAGCGGGGCAGCAACATGGTCTTGCTATAGACAGTCGAGAAATACGGGCTCAGAGCAGTGATTAAAACACTGGATTCGAGGTGTGTTGTAACAGGGCGAAAACACTTCATAACCTAATGTAATCAATGTCTGGCTTGTTTCTTACTTATACACTAGTATATTCTAAAACTTTAAGACTAACCTTCTGAGACCCTGTGTCCTCATATGAGGACATCACATTTTGGGTTTGCTGTACCTCATACTTCATTCTGCCTAACTTAGTCTGCAGCTGATCCTGACACAAAAATGGACACGGTACAAAACCTGATCAAATGTTATGGTTATGGACTTTTTTATTTGTGCTTAATAATATCTGTAGTTTAATACTGCATATAACTTGGACCAATTTTAGCAACAGTAACAAGCTAAGATGCTGTTAATTAAAAAGTGCTGATCTGAGGGCATTGGGACTTTATTATTGCAGCATGTTATACAGTCCAGTGAGGTGTGACAGAGTGTTCCTTTACAGTCTGTGCGGAGTTTGCATGTTCTCCCTGTGTCAGCGTGGGTTTTCTCTGGGTACTCCAGCTTCCTCCCACAGTCCAAAGACATGCAGGTTAATTGGTGACTCTAAATTGTCCGTAGGTGTGAATGTGAGTGTGAATGGTTGTCTGTCTCTATGTGTCAGCCCTGTGATAGTCTGGTGACCTGTCCAGGGTGTACCCTGCCTCTCGCCCAGTGTCAGCTGGGATAGGCTCCAGCCCCCCGCGACCCTCCAGAGGATAAGTGGTTAGAAAATGGATGGACATTCCCAGCTTGGAGTGTGGAGCAAGGAAAATTTCAGAAGACTTTTGGAAATGTTGCATTATTGGCAATTTTGTTTTGCACAGCCATGTTCAGATATCGAAATGAACAGTTTTAGACTTGAGCAGCGACCTCTAACTCATACAGTTACTAAGTGTTGCACTGTTTTCACTTCTGTTGTTGCACAAAATGTTATGGCATTGAAATAAACTGTTTTATACTTAATTACACATGTGACTATTAGAAATAAACCAATTGTCTCATATGAGGACATCATTGTTCAAAGACAACGATTAGTTTTTTATCCTTATCAAGTCCTACTAATCCCAAACAGCTAGGAGAAATTTAAAGTGCATACCAGACAAAAGCTGGGGATATACATATATTGAGGCTTTTTGTAGCGTCAGTAGTACATAAAATATAAAAATAACAATATATAAATAAATAAATAAATATAACATTTTAATGTTATCATGTATATGCTGAAGTCTTTGCTTAATGTTTGAAATAACTGTTTAGATTCTGCAGCTTTTGCACTGATTCCTTCATTATTGTGTGATTTTACGGGGGCCAAGCAAAACCTATGGTTATCAAAGCCTTCAGTATATATATGATGGCATTAAAATATTTTAAGAGGTATTTTATGTGGTCCTGACAGTAGAATAAGGCACATATGTAAAGGCTCAGTCATGCACAAAATAAAAAATACAATGATCTACTGTGTAACCTCCAGAATCTTCCAAAAGTACAGTGATATAAATTTCTGGTCATCCTGTCCAGCACTATTTCCTGTCTTACTAGTGCTTTGCACTGTCACTGGCGGACTCCAGTCGTCAGTGCATTTGAATGAACTCAGCTGCTGTCAGTAAGAACTCGCTACAAAACCAGCAGTGACATAAAAATATGCAGCTCTTGAGGTAATTTGCGGACCGCTTAGTAAGTCAAACCTACTGAACTTTGCCCAGACCCTCCAATCACCATCATCTAGCACCATAATCACCATCATCTCAGTCATCGCCCAACATCACCACAAGCCGTCGTGCTCCAGTAAGTTACATTACCTCGCTAAAAGGGCAAAGGTCTGGAAAATTCAGTACAGCACTTTTTCTTTGTATGATTGTTATTCTTCCTCTCTTTTGTCAGGTGCAGCTCCATTGTATGCTCCTGTTATGCTTGAAGGCTAAAGCACCGTCGGATGGCCATACATAATGAGCGTCTGCATTCATTGGCCTCCGCAAAAGATAACTCGCTCAGAAACGCTTTTCATGACTCAATGATCCCATTATCAAGCAGTTTTTATTCATCACTCCCTGTCGTCTTCAGATCAGAATCAAATATCTCGCTTGGGGAGGTTTGGGATCTTACCACATCAGCGCTGTCACCGCGTGTGTGTATTTGTGTGCGCACCAGTCGAATTAGACAAACAGGAGCGGTATGATGACGCTGTCACACCTCTCCCTCTGTTAGAAATATCTGCTTCAGCTTATGAGGGGGGAAATACTGCCATATGGTGTTTTCTTCACTGACAAGGCTCTCTTCTAATGTCACCCATGCCGATATGGCCTGCTCAGTGGGAAGTCTGACTGATGGGAGGGTGGCCAACTCTTTTTGGTATTTTTGATTATGTATTACTTCACAACTCATCACCACATTCTTTCACTTTAGTCAAGGTGAGCCCTTCAGGGTACCCTTGAAGTTCTGACTTCATTAGCACAAGAGTTGCCAGGCCTTACATGTCCTGTTTTCACATCGATAAATCATTATCACATACGTTTTGAGATCATAGCTACAGACTCTTTTCTCTTAAACTTTGGACATCTACAGTATTTTTAATCTAATAGTACAGCTTCAGGGACAGAACAGGCAACCCTGCAGCACTGCAGGACAACAAGATCAAAATTGGACGACACTGCAAAACCCTGGACAATTTTTAAAGACATTTTTCTTTCTTCATCAGTGCTGTATCGTAGGCCAACTGGACTTGCTTGAGTTTTTTGAAGATGTTTCGCCTCTCACCCAAGAAGCTTCTTCAGTTCTTCAAGAAACTCAAGCAAGTCCAGTTGGCTAGGATATAGCACATGTGATTACCATGACCTGGATGACTGAGAATCTTCATGAACATTTTTCTTTCTTCTTTTTTTCTTACATACAATGGCAAAATGTCTCAAATTTCAAATCTTGTCCAATGTCTAACTTGACTACAGATAAAAATTAGCTTATACTGTAGCTAACGCTAGTGCAGCTAAGTAGCTGTGCACTGCCCCTGTTAAATAAATAAACAGAATAAAAATAAAATAAAATATCATAACAATGATATGGTTATGGTGAGAGGAAAATTGTGTTTATAGCAAATAAACTACTACAACTTTTTGTTAGGCCACTACACAGCTAGGTATTTACACATCCAGGAGACACAGAGCAACATTATCATTTCTTTGGAGCTGTTTCTCCTTCAGGCTCTGTTTTTAGTCTCCTCCAGCGCTTCAGAGAAATATCTGGCTCTGGTAGACGATCAGTTTCGTCTAACTTGCCTTATGACAAAATATTTTCTTTTCTGTGCCCTCAGTTTAGATTTAAGTAGAGTTTAGAACGTACGATGAGACATGCTGGTGTTGAACTGCCCTTGGGAAAAATGGACATGGAAGAGTCTGTCAATTCTAGATTAAAAGCTCTGTTTTCACTGTCTACTTTTCTCTGTTTAGAACACGCCATGTGAAATTGCTTTTCTCTAGCTTGCTTATTTCTCTGACTGTTGTCTCTGTTGACAAATGCTGCAAACAGAAACGTTCTGTCAAAATTATGGCAGGGACTTTAACGGGTTAATTTTCATGAATTAAATACAGAAAAAAAAAGTGTAAAAAAAGTAACTCATTTAATCGCACCTTTCTCAGTTCCCTTATTTCCGGCACACCGGTAACACTGATGCACACACTCCAGCACAGTAGGTGGCGGTAATGCACTAAAAGTTTGTTTGCTAGCCACGAAGAAGATGCAGAGGACGCACTGAGTGATGTCAGTGCACAAGAAAGTTTGGTGAACAGTGACGGAAGATGAGACCACATTTCTTGGCTTACTGGGCGGAAAGTTTTTTGTTGTTTTTTGTTCCCGATGGCAGCTTGGATAAGAGCATGGTTATGTGCAAACTGTGCAACGAAGAGTTTTCTTATCACCTCAATGCTAAACATGTTGCTGCAAGCATGGACACCAGAGCTAACGTTAGCTACGACATTCCTGGTACAGGCAAACGGTGTAGCCAGGCCACAACAGACCAGATGACGGGGTTCAGAACCAAAATATGAAGTCGACGTCTGACAAATTTATTAATCTGTTGGTTCGTTTACTTTGCCAAAAATGTTTTGTTTACCATTTTTAGTGGTCAGGGTTTCCTGGAATTTACTTGAAATTATATGTTTTCAAGACATTGAAAGTGCGTGAGTTTACAAAACGTCTTAAAATGTTTAATATAATAGCAATAATTGCACTTTAAATTTTGCACCAATCTGTGAATGTGGTAGACAGATGAAAAATAAACAAATATTGCTAATTGATAAAAATGCGATTAATTGAGATTAATTAATTACAAAGCCTCTAATTAATTATATATATATTTTTAATCCCATCCCACCATTAGTCATTTAATTCTCATTATAATATAATATATATAATAATGTATCAGTTATAGGTCTGGGTCCAGATAGGACAGTGTCTGAGTCTGGACCCAGGGATGGCAGGTTAACAAGGGGGGTGTATTTTGATCATTTTGCATATAAGGGGTGATGACGTCCCTCCTCAAATCACCCACTGTCTGGCTCCTCAGCTGCTAAATGTTTTATGTTCGGCAGCTAGCTGCTAACTTTGTGTGTCTGCTGTTTGGAGCTGGGCAGAAGGCCTAGAGTGGGTTTTAAGAGCATTCTCACTGAAAACAACTGCCTGCTGTGGCTGAAAACAACACATGAGAACAAAGAGAGGGAACCAAAGCGGTACATTTTTTCCTTTTAACACTGAGGTGGCTTTAATTTTGAGAAATACTGAAACTGTGGAGGCTCCCGGGCATCTCTGTATTTATAACACATAAAAAAAAATCATAGTATAATAACATTTGAATAAATATATTGGTTTAAAAATGATGCACTCAGCACCTTTTCAACTCAGAATATTCCACTGATATTCACAAGCTTACAGTGCATAAGTTAAATAAAGATCCATGTTTAAACTTGTTCTAAGTGGAGCGTGTTATGTTTTTCCAGATGGCATTGCCTATGCAAGTGTTGCCAGCATCTCCCCACTCTCCACCAGTTACCAAATCCTGAGTGTGGTGGTGGGGGCTGAAAGTGAAGGAGAGGTCAGTGAGGGGATTAGTCATGAAACTCTGACAGGAGGGCCCATTATGAGGGTGGCTGTAGCCGACAAAGACGGGGGGAAGACACGTCGAAAAAGGCCTCTCCATTAATGAAATGGGTCACCACATGAATGTTGAATGTGCTCTGTCGACAGCGAGGAAGAGAAAATGCCTCTGATATGGCCGCTGTCTGCGCCCGAGACCCCTTTTCTGGCACAATAGAGGAAAATTGGCTACCCTAACTTGGAGATAAAAAAGCTTTATGAGAAATCAGATCGGAAAATGGTTCATTGTACCCATTGAGATTGTCAAGGTTTTAATGTAACTCCCTGGTAAACATTTAGTAATTAATCATTTGGTTTGTATGGGGGTATTAATGCACTGATCATGACGGGAATCAAAGATGCTGCCTGCATTATCTTTATGTGTGTGTGTGTATGTGGGCATTTTAGATTGAATTCCTGCTGAACTAGATTTGGATTTATGGAACAAATATGGGATGGATATTGCCTGGGGGATATGCACACATACACACATGCAAGCCCATTTACACACACATCGTCACACACCCACACTAGCCCACGTTGTGGAAATACTGTATATGATGGCAGCACATCCCATATATACCAGTGACTCGTGAGTTGTCTCGTCATGAACAGTGCAGTCTTCCAGTCCATGACATAATTCTTGGCTACTACTAATGGTGGACCCACTGGGAGAGAAATCAATGCACAAAATATAAGATCTGCATCATCGGCAATGCAGCACTCCGTGAGAAAACAAGTCGAGTTAAAGAGAAACCTCTGCTTCTGAAGTGAAAAATTAATGTTGCTTCATCCCTGAGAACGGGGAAGGGATTTGTTGAGGCGACGCGCCTCCTGTCCTCTGCACCACTGATAAAATCTTCATGTCACTTGTAGCTCTGCTCCTCATATCTCTGGACTCGGTCGATTCCTCTGGCCTGTGATAAATAGTAAGGGATTGGCTTGTACGCCTTCTGTGGGTTCAATGTCAGTGACATGGCGGCTCATCACTGGATTTTATTTGTACATAAAGCTCTCCGTGTATTTGATTTTATCTCACAACTGAGCTGTTCTCTGCCATTTACACTGTAGCTAGGATTTGTTTTTCATGTTTGTTGTCAGTGGGAAAGACCAACAGTTGTTTTCAGTAAGCGAAGGCACCACAGGTGAACATAAAACAATTGTACTTTTTGAGTGTGGACACATCTTTTTTTTCCTAACCCTGTAGACACTGAGGAGTTAGGGTTACTGCAAGCTAGCAGACACGCTCAAGTAAACAATGCACCATTTAAAATAGTAAAAAAAAATCTGTCTTTTAAGGAACAACATGCTTGTTAGACCTCAAGAATACACACACTGTGTTTGGGTCAGAAACACTGAGAGTAAACATTTGCTTGCAAGAAAAATCTACAGGTTATCCTCACATAAGCCAAAATTTAATTTACAACAAGAGTGCACATTTCCATATCATTTATTGTGACTTTTTTAAGGTGGATAATGTCATAGTGCTTTTTTATTTCACACTTATGCAAAGCAAATAATTTTACAGTAATAAGTTGTTTCTAATACTAAAGCCCTATTTGAGCATGACTACTATTAACCTGGGGACCTCTGGTAATTTGTAATAATTAGGAAGGTCTTCTGGGATCTTAATCCTGTGTGAGTCTGCCATGTCAGTGATTTGTCAGGTAAAAATTACCCTTCAGTTGACCCACTGTGATCATATTAGTTTCATGTGAATTGGACATCTCACTGATTTGGTGAATATTTAATTTTTTTGGAAGTAATTTTTTTGTTTTTTTTCCTCTTTCCAAGTTGCATCCAATGCCTGATTTTCTTCTTTGCAGCCATTGCTCTTGTCATTCAGGAAGAAGTTGTTAAACAGAGCCTTGAAATCATCATGTCAGTTAATTCAAATAAAGTACAGACCACTCAGCTGGCCACCATCATTAGATGCTGATATTTGTCTGAATTTAGGTTGTGACTTCAGGTGACCAAAATTCAGTGCAAGGACAACATCTGATCATTTTAATTGTTCAATGCTTCGATCCAACAGAGATCTTCCTCAGGCATATTGAAATCAACATCACAAAGAAAGACAAGCAATATTGAGACACAAACACATTCATCTCCCAGGTGAGTGTGATCTGCTTGATTGAGAGTCAGTCCACTCTCAGGTTGAAACAATCAGGGCCAACCTGCAGAGCAGAGCTGAATGGAGCTCTCTGACACTAATAACAAAAAACAAAACACGACCAAACCCTTACTGTTTTGTCTTTTTTTAAGGATACATCCAGTTACATTAAAGTTTTAGATTAAACTCAAAAGTTTAAGCCTTTCGGTGAGAGGTTATTAAGAGTGAAGATATAAAATGCTTCTCTTTGTAAAAGAATATTGATGACATCACCTCCTCCATGGGTTTCTTTTGGTCGTCCGTATGCTACGTCTGTGCTCTAAAATACAGGTCCTGAGAGAGTGTGTTGTTTTTCCTATATAGGCGAAACCACAAGGACATTTGATCATATAAATGACATTTTTGGTGTTACAAGTGATGATACTTTTAATATTGTATTGTATTCTTTGACACGTAAAAACCTAGAGAATTCATTCAATTAACACAGACACTGAAACCTTTAAATAAGTTGTAGGTACAAAAGACAAACTTTTACTTAAAGCATCGAGACCAGCCGTTCCCAACTGGTCCAGCTACAGGGTCCAGATTTCTCCTTAGTCATCAGTGCAAGGTCCACACAGTTTAATATACTGACCATCATACTTGTGTTTGATAATGTCGTCAAGCTAATTTGCTGTGTCTGTTAAGTAGCTGTCTGTTATTCACTTACTCTAAAGGAGGAAAGGCGCTTTGAAATAAAAGCCCTGTGCCAGAAATTCACTGTACTTCAAAATAATGTGTTTTTTACAAACTTGACACATTCATGAGTCACTTGTGGTCCATTCAGACTGGACCCACGACCTCCTTTTGGACCACAACCCACCAGTTTGGAACCACTGCTGTATACACCTGGAAGACAGGTCCTTGCTGGACAAGCTGATAACATTCAAGGTTTCTTGGTTCTGGTTGAATATCATCTCACCCTGTGTTTATCTCTGACGTTTTCCCTCCCTACAGTTTTTCTTCCTCTTTGTGTTTTCCTGTATTCTCTCCAACCTCCAGCTTGGCTGGGTATGTCTTCTAAAAAAGAAGTGGAGGAGGCTGTACTGTTTTGGTTTGTGAGTCAGTCTCCACAGACGATGGTGCAGGTACATGGTGGAAGTGGGCAGGCTTATCACGTCTGGTACACTCTCTACTATGTGGAGGATTTCTCCAGGTGTACACCCAGTCCTCTACATCTCTCTCAAACTTTTTCCTTTTTGTGGATTTGATCTCAGAATGAAGTTTTTCTTTGAACTGTTCACATAATTCTTTCAGTGTGTCTTTGTTCAAAAAGTCTCTACTGACCTGGTCTCATCTCTATCTGGTTACATACCAGTGTTAGTTGGTCAGAGAGTTCTTGTATCACTAGAACCACCACTTGTCACAATATTAAGGGTATAATTACTTGTAACACAAAAAAATGTAATTTATATGATCACACTGGGTGAAGAAATCAAACAGACAGTTTAAAAACAGGTACAAAGACAGTATCTTCACAAGGTATGGAAATAATTAGAGGGAATGTAAGGCACACTCAGGGTGATGCTGCTATTGGTTTTCTCAATTCGCATTTTCTTATTTGCATTACACACAAGGTAATATTGGTTATCAGGTATTAAGAAATGCAGTGGTGTAAATGTGTGGTTGATTGATGGTGATGAGTGTGTTTATATGATAGTTTGATTAGTGATGGATTAGTATAGTTTGGGATTGGGGGTATGGATAGACAAGAATGTTGCTTCTACCTTCTTAATTTATGTTTCTCATTATAAGTCTGTTCATGATTTATTGTTTGTCTCTGTTTTGTAGGGTTTTTTTCTACAATATATTCTTTAAACTGTTAAAAATAAATGAATCAAATCAAATCAAACGCCCAGAAGAGGAGATGACATCAACAATTTACAAAGTATATAGTTTTTTTTGTTTGTTTTTTTTTTTATTAGTGAGTATTTTTTGGATGACTTGTGCTATCTATTTGATGTAAATTTTGATGTGTTGTATTCAGTATATCCTAGTACAATATTGCTTTTGTTTACTTGTTCCTTTTCATGGAGACATGTTCTGTCCTCCATGTGGAGTGTCAAAGAGCTCCATTCAGCTCTTCTCTGCAGGTTGGCCCTGATTGTTTCAACCTGAGAGTGGACTGACTCTCAATCAAGCAGATCACACTCACCTGGGGGATGAATGTGTTTGTGTCTCAATATTGCTTGCTCTGCTTTGTGATGTTAATTTCAAAATGCCTGACAAAGATCTCTGCTGGATCGAGGCATTGCACAATTAAAATTACCAGGAGCTTCATCTGGTGCCACTGTCATTTTGATGAACAATACTGATGATGTTGATGTTTTGTTGGTTTTAAGCTGTTGTTTAGTTACCAAAATTCAACATCTCAGATGTTATCTTTACATAAAATAACAACATTTAGTTGGGTATGAAGGCAGGTATTAAGGTATGAAGACCAAAACCTGATGTCTGTAAAATGTCACAATATTAACGTCCAGACAACATGAAATTCTAATGTTATTAGAAATTAAAAATATTGTGTATTGTCTGACTTATGAGTCCAACATCCTCTGACATCTTTATTTTTTTTGCCTTTAATCAAGAGGATGGTGTCGGGCATGGGGATAACATGCAGCCAGGCTGGAATTGAACCTGCAGCCGATACAACAAAGGACATTGCCTTTGAAGGTGGGATGCTCCTACTACCCACTGGGTGCCTCTTGCTGATGTCATATTGACATCCAGTGCCAATTGGGTTCAGTTATCCTGAACAGATGTGTTGCACAAAACCCAGACATGCTAATTTTAGCCCTAGAATAGGGCTTAAGATAAGACAATGAACGTTTCCTTGAACAGAGTTTCCCTGAAAATAAAAACAAAACAAAACAAGAGGAAATGTTTCATTACAAACATTATTAACAGTATTAGTAGCAATGGTAAACCATTGAGATGGTTTAAAAGGTGTTCATTTTTAGCTTTAAGAAGTATTTACTACTGCTATTATTGGAAACAAATAGCATTCATTTGTGTTTAAAAATCTCTTACTTGGATTTTTTTTTTTATTACAGTAAAAGTTGTTTTTTATTCTACATCAATGTCTATCTCCAAAGCAAAGATTGCTACTTTCACCTGGATGCCCTCCCTCACACAAACTACGCCTACAGAGGTTTCTATAGGCAGACTCCTTTATCAATGCATGCAGCCACTTCATTCAGACAGGACACGGCTGAAAGCAAGCACTCTGCTGTTTGTGTTTTGAATATTAAAAAAATGGAATATCATGGGCCTTATGAAAGTACAGTACAATAGGTTTAAGCTGGATTGTCTTTGGAAAGGGGCAATTCAGCAAACAGAGACTAAGCAGTCAAAATCCATCCTTCTTTCATCCTGCCATTTGTATGTGAGAGTGATAGTCAGCGTGGGGAAAGACAGAGGAGGTTTTAAAAGGCAGCCAGAAGAATCTGTGCTCGGAAAAAGGTAGTTTATACATGGAAATAGTCTGGGAGTTAAAAGTCCACCTTAGCACTCGCACTCATATTCACCTTCTAAAGACACGCAGGATAAATAAAATGTGCTGCTCAGACAGATACCCTTGAACAATGAGAATAAAGTTATTGTTTGTTGTAACAAAACACATTCGAAATTCAAACAAAATGTGTCTTTTTTCCTCATAACTGCAGCAACACCCAGAACATTGCACAACTTGTTCTCCTTCACAGAGAACTCTTTTCTGAACAGGGAGCTTTGGATGTTTTTACCTTTGTTTCATGTTTCTATCCAAACTGCACTGAGTCTGGGTGTTACTGGTATCATTTGTACGAATCTCAGCCTCTAAATTCCTGGAAGTTGCATAACAAAATCACACCAACATGGCTTCCAGTGTAGGCATCACAATAGATGCTTTTTATTTCTTTAACGTATGTGTGTCCTCTGACTATAAAGCAAGGAACCTCTGTCTGTTTGTATGTATGTATATCTATATATATGTGTCCATTTCTCAAGAGCCGTTCATCTGATCTAATTCATACTTAGCTGCTGCTTTGCTTCAGACTCAAGGACTTGCAGTGCCAAATTTGGTTTGATTTGGAAATGCGACCCTAACCCCCTAACCCTGGGTTAGCTTTTGACTGACTATATTCTCCAAATTAATACGACTGCAGCACTAAGAAATACCATATTGAAGTTCAACTAAATTTGACAAAGTGCCTGATGTTATTGCTCCTCTGTGAGACATGGTACTATATCTCGGAGAGGAAAATGAAAAGCCTATTTAAACTTGCCTGTTTAATTTCATTATCTGTGCTGTTTACCCTTGGGTTAGGTGAGATTAGAAACCTCTTAAGCTCCATTTTTAATGTGTATCTTAAAACAAAAAGTGCACTAGATAACGGCATATCACTTTGAAAACTGGATTTTAAACAGGCATGTAAATATGAAGTATGCAAAAAGGTTGAGATGAATTATAACTGCTTTGGCAGGTGCATGCCAAACATCTCTCATGAAGTCATGTGCTCCTATTTATATGATATTAAGTTACTGTAATCAGACAAGATGTGCTAATGTAGCTTTGGCTTGATGTAACCCTGTGGGAGTTAAACAGCTGAATACCAGCAGCACCAAGGTCAAACCTGGTATGTGGCTAAAAAACAGCCTGACATCTCATACAGGTCACTGTGAGCCTTATCAAAGATTATGTTATTCTACCTCTAAAGTGCTACATGTTGGACTTTTTAAAAGATGGCTGTGAAATGACTTCATGATACCCTCGCTAATAATACGATGGCTGAGTATGGTGAAAATATGCTGCTGCCACTGCAGTGTCTACAGTTTACAACCATGCTGGCAGATTGACCCGGTCTCACAACAAACTCATCAAACTGATGCTTGGCCAGTTGCTCGCTGAGTCAGATACTGAGAAGCGCCCTTTAGCCATGGTGTGAGACGTACCATGTGGCGACTTTTTTTGATGCTCTGGGCAACTGTCATCGTAGGCTATGAAGAGTGAAAAAGTCCATATAAAGCAGATGGGAGGGGAGGTGGATCGATCAAACAAACTCTATACATTCACCCAAGAGACCGCTGTGTGTTACCAGTGTGAAACCAAAAGTCAATTGACCTTTCGTTAAGCCCCGCCCCTTTGTGCTGGTCCAGCAAGCTGTCAGAGTAAGCATGGAGCCCACACTGTAACTAACTGCACTCCCTAAAGAAATATCATCATGTTTTTGGACAAATGAAACAGTGATTCAAGAGAGACGCATCTCCGGGGGAAGTCAAACAACGTTCATCTGCGCACAATGCGATGACATACAGCTGGTTGAATACCAGCAAAGTTTCCCTGCTTCCCTTCACTGGTTCCTGTACAGCAGGGTCGGTCTTTGTTTCACTGTTATAATCATTACAAAGCAAAAGCAGCATGTGTATACATTCAGTAGGGTATATCTTCAGTAGCTAGCTAGCTAACCCTACACTTTTCAGGGTTTGATTTTGGTTTTGGAACAGGGAAGAAACATATATCTTCTTCCAACCTCTCCAGGTAACGAGTATCATTAAGACACGACGTGCCCCAGGCACAACATTTAGCTCCAAATCCACAAAACCAGCCTGAAAATGAAGGAAATCTGAAACAATGGAGCACAGCTGTGTTGTTGTCGGACCCTGGTCTGAGCCGGCCCGATGCTACATTATGATTGGCCAGTCTGCATCCTAGGGCGCAGCAAAGGGTCAATTGAGTGATTTTAATAACAATGCAGTGTGCTAGTATGTGTAGTAAACTATAAGTCAAGTTAAGGTTATTTTGAAAACACAAAATGCATGTCATGACAAAAACTGACATGCAGTCCCTAAGCGTCCAAAACTGACACTGGAGGGGAACCTAGAGGTTTAGGGCCACTTACCAAGCCTCATTATTTAATGGGTTGGGAGTGAGAATGCATTCGTAGAGCTGTGGGGCTATACTAAGACACTCACCCTATGAGGAACATAAATGTGTTTTGTCATGGCAATTCATCCAATAGCTGTTGGAACACTCCGCTTTAAAAGCCACAAATGTCAACCTCCAGCTGGCTCTAAAGTAAAAGGATTACAATCATCCTCTAGACACCACGAGTATCTGTACTAAATTTCATGATAATCTATTCAAAGGTGACCACCGTGGTGGACTGACAGGTTGCGACTGTCATCCGTAGAGCCATGCTGCTGGCATGGCTAAAAATGTGGCCACTCTCCCTAATGAGAGCTAATTAAGCATCTGAACCGAGGCGTGATTGACAGAAAAAACATCATCGCACAGAATATTTTTGTTCCACCATCCATGTGTGTGCTCCATTTTTGTCCACTGCCATAAAGGACACAGACGCAGCGACGATGGTCCGATGTTGCCGGCAGCCGTATGCAGATGTGTGTGCACAGGCAACTGTGGCCTCTCGATATGGTGCACTACGCTCCACTGCTGCCGTCGCCATACACCTCATATTCTGCCTCCGCCTATCGCATTTTTCAAATCCGCCCTCTCCTCATATCCTTTCTTTCTTACCTTCACGGTTCACATGTGTACTGCTTGGGGAGGTTTTTGCAGCTGGGAATATCCAATTAATTGGACAGGAGGACCAGCTTCTATATTAATACCGCCTCACACAGAGACACACCCACTGCAGCTGCCTCTCGATGGGGACATGCTGGAGTGAATGACTGTGAATGGTAAAGGTTCAACACAGGTAAACTACTGGAAACAAATTCTACATTATTGTTCTAATTATCTACATTAACAAGCATTTCTTAAAGTGATACATTGAGGACAGTAAGGGGACTGCAGGTGTTAAGACCAGTCAAACCTCTACAAGGACAACCAGAACTAATACATCATACCAGGATTTATTTCATGCAGAGATTTTTCTCTTTGCCAGCTTGCCCCTGCTTCTCTGCAGCTGGAGCTTGGTCCCAAAAACTGTAAGACGCTCTGTTGTCCAAACACTCATGCATACTTTTCAAAGCCTTATCAAGCACACACTTCCAGAGCATTGGAAAAAGGTGAGTAAAAAGTTTCTGCTACGACTGACAAAAATTTCTTTTGAGCTCCTCAACCTGGCAGACTCAAGTAGGGGAGGGCGCCAGCTAGAGACGAACAGAGGGAGGAGGATCAAAGGTAGAGAGGTGGAGAAATGGACGCAAGTCAGGAGCGACAGGTGATGTAGGTGTTGATGGAAGAAGGAAAAAAGAGACAAAGGGAATGAAAAGGCAGCTGGGGCTGTTTGGTAGCGTCTCAGGCAGCAGCTGACTGGCTGATTGAGCTCTGTCAGTAACAAGTAACACAGATGCAAAGAGATGAAGTGAGGTAAAGTTTCCCACTGAGATAAATGAAGGTTAATGCAGGTCAAAAGCAGAACACCCCCCTAAATGACATCAACTCAGGTCTCAAACGTCTCAGTGAATCCAGTCAAAACTGACTAAAGTCTCCAAGCAAAGATACAAAGTCTTGACAGGTAACCACAAACCTTCAATGAGAAGAGTGATGATATTTCAGTTGCCAACTAGAGGTCACCAGTTAATAAACCATCCTACGCTTCTTCTCCCAGTGGACCCACAAGCGTAGGAAGGCTGCTCACAGCTTCAAACTGAACTGAGTCAAAACACAGCAGAAGTAAATAAAAGATACACTTCCCTGCACACTTTGAAGTGAGAAGGTGGACAAACAAGAGCAGGGAGGGAAGAGGGCCATAGGCTGTATAAAAATAATTGACAAAGCCACGGTGATGTCACCCACTGGTTTGTGGACTCCAGTTTCAAAGCATTGTTTATCATTTTGGCCGTCACCATCTCAGATATTTGGAGCCAGATGTTTGGACAGGAGGGTGGAGCTGAGGTCACACAGTCTATGGTGGCCCCTCGTTCACAGCCTGCCATTCGAAGCGGCCACGCCCTGAATTTTGTACAACTTTCAGCCATATTGAAATTGAAATGGGGGAGTGATATTAAAATTCTCCCCCATAAGTTGCCATGAATGAGTAAAGCTACAGCTAGCTAGCTACAGACATCTATAAAGAGTAAAATTATTTCTTGTACCATGCTGTAAACATGTTTATTTATGCTGTAAGGTTGGGCATTTTAACATTGAGGTCTATGGAGACTGACGTGCTTTTGGAGCCAACCTCAAGTGGCCATTCCAGGAAGTTTTTTGCACGTCTGCATTGGGTCCATTTTTCAGACCTGGAGGTTGCTGAAGGGGGCAAGTGAGGGTCAGAGGATAGACTCAGGCCAAGAAACAATTTAATTTTCACAATGAGCCATCTAATTGCACAATGAAAGAGTCCCACTAGAATACAGTATGAAGCAAGTGTCAAAACAAACACAAACACAAAGAAATGTATGTTTCAGCACTGTATGCCTTGGACCAGCCCTTGGTTAGGCTGATACAGGCCTAGTCTGTCAGGGAACCTCCTGTGATACACTGAGCCCCTTCTCCTCTGCTCTCTCACTCTCAGATTTCCAAAAGATAGTTCTTCATTTGCTAACATTCATGTCTTATTACTGCATGTCACCAAGTCGCCTTTTTCTCCAGAGCCTTTGTGCTCCATTGTCTCCCAGGTTCCCTTGAATTGCGGCTACGCCTGGATTGGGTTGTGGTTACGCTGCTGCTGTGGCCCTGCCTGATGCCGACCACTACTGCTGTTATTATTAGTCATACTTCTACATATAATTATTATTGTCACATACACACATACTATAATATAACATATACTTACATATGCTACCAAAATACTATTATATTGTTCTAATATCCTCACTAAAATTAATGTTATTTACTACCATTTTTTCCCCGTTAAAGGTTTTTTTGGGGGAATTTTTCCTTATCCGCTGTGAGGGTCCAAGGACAGAGGGATGTTGTATGCTGTAAAGCCCTCTGAGGCAAATTATGATTCATGATATTGGGCGTTATAAATAAAATTGAATTTTATTGAATGAAAAAGCAATGATGGAGAGTAACAAACTACATTTAAAAATTGTTGTACTTGTACTTTAAGTATTTCTATTATAAGACGTCTTATACATTAATCTAAAAAGTTGAAACTAGCGCTACCTAAATCAGCTACAAGAGTGAAACGCTATCTCGCATTGATAATCATACGTACATTCGTCCCATTCTCATGTGTTGATGTGTAATCTGCTGCATTGCTTTACTGCACAAAGTGATATAACTTTATGGCACAAGACTGTAAGTGCAGTGGTGTGGGACATAATGGCCTTATAATTGCAATGTCATCTTGGCACGAGCTGCAGCAGTGTATGAAAATGGCAGCATGGACAGCAAAGTGACAGAGTGATAAATGGGGGCAGAATGAATTGGATGTATGATACGACCACTTTACAGCGCTGGCCTTTGAGAAGCCACCACAGCACGAAAATTTCCTCTTTGATGACTAATGGACGCTTCACTTCTATCACCATCATCCTGCAGTAAATTTGACATACATTAGACAATTCGACTTATAGCCTCATTGATGCTTGAACTACCTCACTTAACTCATTTTTGCTGGACCAACAAAAGGCTGCGGAGTTATTTGATTACAACTACAAAACTAACATGTGGCGTGGATGTTAACAGATGGTCCAAGTAATCTGGACCTCTCGGCTCGGACTGTCCTACAGACATGGCGCTCTCCCACACAATGACTAATGCAGACTGCTGATTCAAAAAACAAGGCTGAATTGCAGAGCACAGCGGAAGGTAAATAGATGCTTATGGTGGCACGGAGAGAGGGAGACGGACAGAGAGAGACTAAGGAGGGTAGACAAGTGGAATGACTTATTCAAGGGGGAAGTGGGCAGGGAGAAACATGAAATTAGCACAAATAGATTATCTGTCGACTACAGGCAGGCCTAAGAGCAAGCCAAGCACTGTGGAGGGAGAGGGAGAGGGAAAAAAAAGCAGATTGACTTCTTGTTTGTTCCTCCCTTAGGGGAGATCCGATAGAGCCATCACTCACCAAATTGCTGATCTGTAGTTGAAACAGCTGTATCCAAAGCATGCACTAAACTACGCGCCAATTAGAATGCACTGATAGTATGACCCATGCATTGTGGGAGAGATGAACTGTCTAATCTTTTACATCTGTTATATTTGCCTCAGATAAAAGCTTTGCTTTTTAGTATTTTTGGATGTTTTTGGAACAAATCCACACTACTATAATCTACTGACATAGCCTAAAGAATTATATTTACATTTAAGAAACATTTGCTTTCTTGCAAGGAGCAGGGTGAGAAGATCAGAATCACTCTCATGTCTTTATGTTCAATATGAAGCTACAGCTAGCAGCCAGTTAGCTTAGCTCATGGATGTGTACAGACAACTTGATACGGCATTTCAAGGCGGGGCCCCCATATTCCTAGGAAAATTGCTCAGCAGACATGACGCTGAAACAGTTCAACACCCCAGTAGAGATGCACGTCATCAGTACTGGCCGATATGGGCTTTAAAATGAGATGATGATAAGAGTATGCATGTGGTATATCCTCCTGAGACCTGAACTTTTGTTTGGTATGCCTTTTTAATTTTTATTTGGGATCAGTAAGACCCAATAAGTATAAAAAACTCAACACTGTCAATGATAATTAAGTCTTAATGTCCTCAAACGAGATGACAATAAAGTCCCAATGTCTTCAAACAAGTACTTCCTAATAAACAGCATCTTAGTTTGTCAAATTTGTTGCAAAATCAAACTACAAACATTATTAATCATTACTAAACAAGTTTCAATCATAAAATGTGATCATGTTTTGGACCTTGTCCACTTTTGTGTCGGGATCGGCTGCAGACTGACTTGGCAGAGATGGCTGCCATCTTGTTTTTACATGGATTAATGTATTGTGCTCTTACTACCACTAGATGGCACAAAAAAGTGTCAGTGAACAAGGAAAACAGGTCTAAGCTGAGCAGAATGAAATATAAGGTCAAGTAAACCCAAAATTTGACGTCCACATGTGAGGACACAGGAGGATACGATGTTAATTTTACTACAGGAGAGACTTGATGACCAGTAAAATTAGGTGGGGAAAAAAGTGGATATATCAAAATGGTTACTGGCCAAATAAGTTGTTGTATATCGGCATATTGGATATCGGCAAAAAGTCCAATATCATGCATCCCTACTTCCCAGGTATAAAATTACTCAAATCTTCAGCATTGTCGGGCTCACAGAGCGGGGTAGAAAACAAATAAGACCGCACACCAAGCAGCTCACGTTTAGAAGGAGCAGGCACACTACAGAGTTTTGCGAGCCAAGCGGCTAAGCTCCGGTTTAGCACTCGCAAACTTGACTGGGGATAAAATGATTTCCGAGATGTGATCTGACCAAATGGATCAAATTGCAATAGGGAAACCAGTCATTTTACGGAGGTTGTGACACTCAAAAAATGTATCCACTGATTTTCAGACGACTCTCTCTTAATGTAAGTCTATGGGAAATAGAATTTTTGTGTCCAATGGCATCACTTGCTGAACCCAGAAGTTGTAATTCCATTGTCTGGCCACTAACTTAAGAAATTGGCTTCAAAGCTCAGTGCACCTCCAGGGGGCCTGGCTTAGCTTAGTTTAGCTTAGCTTAGCATACAGACTAAAGCTGTGCCTTCCTGGAGTCTGGTAAGCCTGGTAACCTTAGTAAAGACAAGACTCAAGGAAGTCACTGCTCCCAGCCAAGAAATAATACAGCACAAAATCCCCCTTACATAACAACTTGTCCTTTTTAGCTTAGCTTAGCATAAAGACTGCCAAGAATCAGTCCATAACCCCCTGTACAACCACAATGTGTTATGAGCATATTCAACCACCTTTGTATAGAACCAGCTGTTTCCAGTACTTGTGCTTAGCTTAACTAACCAGCTGCTGGTGGCAGCCACACATTTACTGTATAAACACAATCTTCTAATCTGACTAAGTGAATAAACACCATCTCTCGCACCGTTCCTTCAAATGATGAAAATGATTTCCCAATGATGTGCTCCATTACACTTAACATATGTCCCACTATCGCAGATATGCAGTGCTCTTATTGCAAAACATGCAATTGTATCGTGCCAAAAATGCATCCTTCAAGTGAGTGGGAATCATGACTAAAATGTGAAGGCATGATGACATATTTACATTCTGTGGGAGGTGGCAATGGGCGTAGCAACACGATTGCTACAGATGGATTTCACATACATATTTCAAGAAATTTGCAAACATGATTTAATGCACTTTCAGAATTTATCTCAAACCAAACAGTGTTTGAAAAATCTGAATATTTTCCTTGATGTAACATCCAAATGGTCTCACATATTAGGTGAGCACGAATTTTCGTCTTACATTCAAATGCAGAAATTTCCATATTTTTTGCTGAACAAATGCTTAAAAAAGCAAAAAGAATATCAAGAATATCAGAATATCAAAATGCAACTTAACCGCTAACAGTTCAGTTGCAGATTAAGGTGTATTTTAGTACGAGCTAATGTAGCCTCAAGCCACTTACTTCAAGCAGAGATTAGCAGTGCCAAACATCAATTTACTGTGAATAATTTCTTGAATATAGAGGTTATCAGGGATCAGATATCCCTTCTTTGAAAAGTAGTCATCCAAATAGCTATTCACATTGAATCAGAATAATCTGTTCTAGTGATGATGAATTTGAAAACAAGCTCAACTGCAGCGCAACTGCTTCATGGAGAAAGATGTAATGGATCTTTGTTAAAGGATTGAGGTTAGAGTGCAATGTTTGATTCTAAAAGAAAACTTGAAGCCAGAACTGCGACATCAGTCTCTCCATATTCACCGACATCAGCTCAGTACAAATCGTCTATTTCCCACTATTAGCGTGTGGGTTAGGGTTAACCCTTGTGGACTGTTGCCAATGATTCAATAAAAAGAAAAATGTAAGAGTAACTTAGTATAAAGGCAACAAGTTCAGCCCAACACTCTCTTTATACAACATCCGAATGATCTTTCCAAGAGTTTTGACCAGACTGTGAGTTGTCCATGGCAATATCCAGAGATGCCGGGGTACATGGTCAGTGTGAGGGTTCGTTGCCTCTTTCCATGAGGCTGATGTGGAATCTCAAACAGTAAAAGGTCGTGGCATCTTATGACCAGTTCGCCCCTTCAAGTGAATTTCCTATGAACCCTTGAGGTTGTTTCTGACCTTCCCTGATAATGCCCCGCGGTACATATATGCTTTGGAAATTGAATCACAACTCCCACAGTCACCAGGGTAAATTGGTGAAACAAACTTTTCTTTCCCTATCCTATTTTTTCGCTGCACACAAACATAGTATAGAAACAAGCCAGAAATTTATTTTAGGATATGGGGCTTACATTATTTTTTATGCACTGACAACAGGGAGCAGGTTTGGAACTAACAGCATGAGTGTGTCGCCAGATTGGGTGGTTATTTAAAATTCTGGCCTATAAACACGATTGTTCCCAAGATTTTGGTATTTAAATAGCATGATGGTGGCATGAAATAAAAGTAGTGCCACCTACAGTTCTTGGGCATGCAGTTGGTGTTTATCCCTTGAGTGGTGGCACAGGAATGAGACGGGGCTGGGTCTTCGTATATAATTCAAGGCAAGAACCCAGAGCCCCTTTAGAGACAAGTCTAGGAGAAATAGAGCGAGACAGGGAACAGGGGACAGAGGCCGAAAGAGAGAACCCGAGAGCCAGAAAGAGATCCTTTAGTCGCCTGAATCTTCTCCAGCTTTAATTACACTGTATTGATCACAGGCAGGAGAGAGGAAGAGGAGGGAGGGATCGAGCTAAGGGGTGGGGGATGGGGTAGTTGACCAAATTGCAGCCTGTAGTTACTGTAAAGCATTTAGAAAAGTGAAGCAGAGCAATTATACCAAAGTCATACAGTAGATAATTAGAAAATCCTTCCAACTCTCCACACTTTCTCTCTCCACACACTCATTTAGCCTCGCTGATACAATAAAACAGTGAGGGTGTCGAATTCATTTAAGTCATCGGGCAGTATGCATTGTTCACATCCATCTCACAGCTCCATGCTTGGTTTGATTTGAAATTCTTTGCATCGATTTTTTCTCCCCAGTGCCTTTGGTCCCGTCCCCCTCGTAATCAACCATAATAGAATGGCCATGCATGACACCTCTGGCTTCCCTGTAACAACTTCAGCTGCATGTTACAGATGCAGAGAGGTCTACTTCTGCAAAGTTGTGCTTCTTCCCTTCCTATTCTATCTTTTCTAGGTTGACCTACTTTGGCAAAGAGCTTAGGTTCCTTTCTTTGTTTCTCACACTGTTGTGGCAAGGGCAGAAAATCTGCAAGCTCTCCTACTGTATTTCCCTCCACACCCCCTCGCGCTCCTGATCCAGGGGGATGGCAGCCGAGTCCAGCACAGTGAAATATGCCAGATTCAACCTCACTGCCCCTGCAAAATCGCTCCCGCCGAGTCTCACAGAACTGTATTCCGGGGGTTAAGGAGCTTATGTCTCGTATACGACGCATGGAGAAAGGGGCTGAGCAGTGATTCGCCATGGGAGGGGGGAAAAGAAGAGTGAAGCCTCTCTGTGTAGAGTGTATCTCATTATGGCTGAACTGTGTGTTACCTTTGGTAAACAGTGGGGAACATTTCTCAGACGAGCGTCACTCTTAAAGCAGCGGGCTGGTAAACGACAGCGGCCCGATGGTGGCGCGCAGCCATTGCTCAAATCTACAGCCCCACAGGGATGTATGAGTTTGGTCATGATTAGTCAGATAGAATAAATAATCTGCGCTTATGACAGCCCCCTTCATTTCAGCGGGTGTTGAATGGATGCCCCGTCCAACTCTTTTGTGTTAGTAAATTCCCTCCAGTTATTTTTGCTGAATGACCTTCTCAATCATGAGAAAAGTCAAAAATTCAATTTCTGAGCGAGGCATTCATTATCATAGCCCCTTGTGCTCAAGGGTACCTGCCCATTTACACAGCATCAGAGCCATGTGTTATATGGCTGTTCTCCATTTTAATGGCATATTAAAGAAATCAACAAATTAGAGATTCATTAAATAGCTTGAAGGCATTTGACAATATTAATGTAAATAATGTCACAGCAGCAAACACATTATTACAGCATGACAAAAACCAGTGTAGCATGAGAATGACAACAATTGAGGTCTTTAAATTATTGCCTGATGCTAATCCATGCACTCAGCTGGGAAAACTTTGATTTATATTTTCACACAACCACATCGGTTGGAGCAGCTGATGTTTGCTGTGACTGAGCAGAACGCCACTGATGTTTCTATTTGCAGTCATCTTCCCAACTTTGAATTGTTGTGACGTTCCGCCACTCTGCACTTCTGTACTGCGAGCCTCTCATGTGTGAAAAGCAAAACAAGAGTAATTAAATCTTCATTCCTTCACCCCTACAACCACATTCACATCTGTTATATTGAAAAACCACACAGTGTAAAACAGATCCACTTAAGTCTATGCCCCAGTGACTCTTGTAGTAGCGTCGAGAAGCGGGGGAAGCTTTTGTCGGCCTTTCCTCCAACAGTATAATGGCGTCTTGTTTATATGTTATATGACCCTCTATGGATTCCGTAAATCAAACACTAATTACAACGTGCAGTGACCTGGCGGCTGAAATGCTACCTCCAACGTTTTCCACGGGCTAATAGACAGCTGAGTGAATTTGGCGTCCAAAAAAGAGTGCTTCAGCAAGCCGTAAGCAGCTAGGTTAATTAAGACATGCTGACAACTGGTGAACTCTGCACATCATTATGGATCCTCTGCCTAATTGGAATGAATGGTAATGGTTAACGCATTTTTCTTCACTATTGGGTAGCTGTACTGTCGCTGCAATAAACCCCAGTAAAACCACTGAAGTAGTCCTAAATGTGTTCCTTCAGAGATTTAGTCCACCCATAGCTGGTCTGGCTCCCCAGAGCAAAAAATCTCTCATTGAAGACTTTAGTTGATTGGTGCAAAGTCCCGAAAAAATTTGGGATTGATCAAATTACCAAACCAGTTGACTTGCACATTGAGGACCTCTATGATCCCTAGGTTTCTGCGGCCCTGGGGCAGCTGCTTGCTTTGCTCAGATGGCATGTGTACAGAAGAATTCATGTCTTACCTGCCCTGGACTTTGATGTCAGAGATGGCATAGAAGTATCTGGACAGGTTGTTCTCATCAACCATGGTAGCTCCTGTAGCGGGTCTGAGCAGACGGATTCTCAGGTCTGTGATGGTAAAGAAGTCCCGCAGGTTCTTGGTAGTGTCCAGTTGGCCATAAAGCGAAGCCATGTTGTGGAGCCGGGGCCCAGCAAACAGTGCAAAGCGGTCCTTGATCTCAAAGCGCACTGTTTTGTCATACTTCCACACGTAACCCCGTGAGTAGTCCTCGGTGCAGATGATGTCCAGCAGGGTATGCTGAGTCAGGTCCTGCACTGTCTTGGGCTCCATGGTGAAGGCGTCCAGGCAGTCAGTGGCATAGAACTGGTAGGGCTGCCAGGTGCGTCCATAATCCAGCGACTTTTCTAGGACCATCTGCTCAGGCCGGCCAGACTCAAAGGTGAGGACGATGTCGTCGGTCAGCTCGATGGTCTTGTTCCAAGATAGTGTGATGTTGACCAGGAGGGCCTTCGGGTACTTCTTCCAAGATGTGGACTGCCAGAAGGTTGTGGGGTTACGGCCCTCGATGTCAAACATGAGCTCTGGAGGGTGGGCGAGTTCCTCTGTGCTGGCATCGCATTCGTTATTACACATGTAGGGGTTCTCCTGCAGAGAGAGAGAGAGCAGAGGGAACAAACAAAGAAGGGAGACAAGGTAATGAAAGGTTGTTAGTCTTGATGAGAAATCACAAATCAGGTCATTTTCAGAGTTGATTATGAAGAGAACTCAATGTAAGCGCGTTTTTGTCTCTCCCACACACACACACCACCATGTCATTAGGAGAGTCATTTAGGGATTTGTAAAGCCCTAAGCTGAATTACAATGAGGGTATCATGTGCATACACATGCTCTGCTCAGCGTAGTGTGCAGTCACATATGAATTTTTGAAGCAACATAGCTGCATGGTACACATTTATCTTTTAAGAGTCTGCCAACACCTCTGTTAACCCTTGTCAGTGCGGCTCATTTGCTTCCTCTCTGTTGCATTGTTAAACCATGTCACTACAAATGTCACATCATTCCCACTCATGAAATTAAGTTGTCTGTTTTCTCCTGCTTTCCAATGTTGGAATTGCCAGCAGCATGTGGCCCAGAGGAAGACAATTCATTAAATTAAGTCTCTTTTTAGTCATGTTTTTGCAGGGTGAGCTCAAGAGATCTTCATGCACCTACAAGTAACTTAGGTTGCTATTGTACTGTATTTATTTTTTCCAACTTGCTTAATTAACACTCTTCAAAACAGGATGTGCACCTGACATCACCGAAATCTTTTGGACCAGCTGATCAATTCAGATATAACTTCATTTATAGAGAACTAATAGATCTGTCTATTTTTATCCCTCGTGTCTGATTTGACATGTGGTTCTCAGAGTTTCTTCGCAAGCTTTAAATTCATCACATCCCTTGCTTGAAAGAGGTCTTTCCAAAAACATTTGTCCGATTTACCACAAATCATTACCAAGCGATGTTCTCTCCTTGCTCCCTGGGGGCTCCATCTAGCTGTCAGGGGGAGGAGGCACTCCTCCAAGAGGACCTTTCAAGTGCTACAAGCTCCAATTTATCAGGACAAGATAATCCACTACTTGATTAGGTGGGAGATGTCACCCTGTGCGTGTGCCTATGTGTGTGTGTGGAAGCGAGCGTGGCAATGTGGTGAGGAAACAGGGAGAAGAGCAGGCCTCTGATGTAAGACAGTCTAATGAAGCGTTGAGGCAGAGATCGAGTAAGTTAGAGTGAGAAACAGCTCCATTGGGCTAATAAGCTTTGCAAGTTTTTCCTCGTCCTCCAAGGCAAGGTGACAATGAAACAGGGCTCTGTCAGGCCTTCTGACTGTTGGAGGGCCCCATTAATATCCTGTCTGGACCGTCCCCTACGGGCTTTTCCCAGCACTGGACAGCGGTGGCTGGGAGGAGACGAAGGAGGAAGAAAGCAGACTGACAGTGGAAAATTCCACTTGGGTTTTAGTGTACCATCTCATGGTGGGAGGTTAGGTGTGCCATTAACTGCAGCATCTGGTGCACTGTGTATCCACAGACAGATGTGTAATAACTCATAGGCGACAGTTATGCCTGCTTAGGGGGTGTGCACACTCTCTAAAAAACACACTTGGCATGCAGGATGGCCGACTGTGTTGCTGTGGCTTGTTGGAAATGTGCATTCATCGAGGGAGACCTAAAACTGTTATTCAATGACGGTGGAGCGCTCTGCTCGGAGCACAGGTGTAGACTAGGGAGGAGAGAGAAGAACATGTTCCTTTTATTGCCCCCATTAATTATTGTTAATTATACTGTATTTCTACTGTATCATGCTGACTGAACTACAGAAGCAGTACTCTTACACACATGGATTTTATTGTGATTAGCACTTCCCCTTTCAAACGGTGCCGCTTGACATCCCAGCGTTTTTGAGACATTTATACTTTAATTAAATCTCTGCTTTGAAATCAAGTTTTTAGTTAAACAATATTCTATTTTTACATACAGTAATTATCTCCTGACCCTCATACATGCAGACTTTTCTACAGCAAGTTTGCTTCATGCTCATTTATAATTACTGGAGTTCCTTTGCTCAGGAATAAGTAGAAATGCTTCAATGTAAGAAAAAAAAAAAAAAACTTCACTACAAGTAAAAGTCATCAGTTAAAAATCTTATTCAAAGAGTAACTTAACACTTTTTTTCGTTAACATCCAGTGGTTTAACTTCTCACTTTGCTGCAGTGTTGTACATGCTGACTCCGGGGCCCTGTGACATCACTGATCCAACTGAGCAATACATTTTCACTCCAAACTCATCAAATACTAACGCTTGATCAGCTGCTCTACACATCAAAGTATGACACTCTAGATACCCCTCCAGTGTCACTTTTGGATGTTCAGGGACGACACATTCTCACTCTGACCTCGTCACATATTGACATTCTGGTCATGGACTTTCCAGGTCTCCACGTGTGTTGGTTGTTGACGTTCTGTGACATAGGAAATTTAATGTTTACACACAATCTCTTTCAAAATAAAAGCACTACGTCAGTACAACACTGCGAATTGACGTTTTTTTCCTTCAACAACAAACACACGGGGTTAGGTTAGGAAAAAAACTGGGTGTGGCTTCAGAATCTTACAGGAAGTGAACACCACTTTCTCCGGTGAGGGTCTGTGTTTGTTGGACCCATCCTAAACCCCTACCACTCATCCCACTCGGATTTTCGCTGCCTTAACTTTTGTCCTTGTACTGCCACGTTTCCCCCTGACGCCACTGGGTATCATGCTGACATTAAAGGATGCCTTTTTTGTTGGTTTTTGATGCCACAAGTCACTGCCCAAGCGATTTCGATGACTTCGGGGTGAGACCACGCTCTCAGGGACGACATGTCAATTTACATTTGTTACCTGTATTGTGGCTTTTCAAAGTAAACGTTACATTGCATTTCATGCGTGCAGTCACTTTTCAAAACAAACTCAGAAAAACTTTGTTTTTTTGTTTTGCTTCCTTAGGTTTGAGCAATGTGATTAGGTTTAGAAAAAATGGTTTGGCATGAAATAAGTACGTTTGTTAGTAACGTAATGTAACATCACATGACAGACATCACATGTCACGTGACCTATGTGTGGTAGTATGCTGCACACACTAGCACACTACGTTGTGGGTAAAATAACTCAATTGACTTTTGGTCTCAAACGGGAAACAAACAGTGGTCTCATGGGTGGAAAGAGTTTGTGTGACACATTCACCTCCACTCTCACCAACTCTATGTGGACTTTTTAACAGTTTATACAATGGCATTTAATCTGAGCATTAAAAAAATTTGCCACCTACCGATGTGTCTCAGGTGCCTCTGTGCTTCAGTATCTGACGCTGAGGGCATCTCACCAAGCATCTGTATTTAACAATTCGTGAGTAAAACCATCTCACTATCACTATCCTTATTCATATTTTAAGCTACAAATTATGCTCTGCCACAAAACGAGCCTGAAAAGCTGAAAGTCTGAACTGAAGTACAGAGAGTTGTTGCATAGAGATGATACACTGCCTCACATAGTTGCATTGGTGTGAACCTGCAGGTTTTTAGAATGTTGCAGAATGGCACATTGCAGGTAGTTGGCTGTTTCAACTTGCTAATCTTTGGTCTGAACTGGGCTTAAGATGTTGTGGGATTATTTTTTACTAATGCATAAATACATAAGCAGCATTTTAATGTTGTAGCAAGTTCAGTGAAGCTCATTATAACGACTTTATCTACTGCTGAGCAAGTTAATCTTGCGCAATTTATCATACTGTAAATAATCTTCAGGTCTTGCATGTAAAATATTTTTCTGCAGAGTATCTATAGTTGAACGTAGTGGAGTTGAAGTGTAAAGTAGCAGAAAATGGAAACACAAGAGTACAAGAACCTCAAAAAGCACTTACATACTGCACGTAAATGTTCTTAGTTACTTTTCTGAACAGCTTATAAATAGGGGCATTTTTTTCACTATTAACCCAAAATACACCAAAACCTCTGCCACAAAAAGACGAGCTGTAGCCTCTACCTTTGACTTTGACTTTGAGTAACAGTAAGCAAACACTAAAAAGGATGTCTTTATGCGAGGCAGATGCAGCGATCAGCCATTACTGTAACACCCACACACACTCACACACCAGCTGCATTCCTCACCAGCACATCTCTGTAATCAGACAAAGATGTATCCCTATCGATCCCTGTGGCCGAGCAGCTGAAAATCTGCTGCGTGTAGCACCTGGCAACCTCGGCCAGTCGTCCAGCGCTCCCCCGAACACACAGGTTAAAAACCTTTCATTACTGTCTCCTCCGCTTCTCGCCTAACGACAAAATACTGCCTTTATGAAGATCAATAATCTCACCGGTCAGAAGAGAAAGGAGATAAAATGCTGAGTACGGCCTCATGAAAATCAATGGCAGACTTCTGTGTTTTACTGTAGGGCACCACTGAGGGCTCTGTTAGCCGATTAATGGCTTGGCACACATTAAAATAATTGACAGCACTCGGCATGGCAACGCAGCATTTCTGTAATTACAAAAGATGTTTCTATTAATCCCAGTGTGATGATAAGTGGCCAGGATTGGGGGACAGCCATCGCAGATTACAAAGCCAGCGCTGAGGTTGCTAGAGCGGATAGGTCACGCTAAATTGGTGCTAATAGAGATGGCGTTGACCCACCCAAAACACAGCAGCTTAATCCGATTATTAGCATTGTGATGCAGTGAGATAGAGTGAGAGAGCGTGTGTGCACAGGTGGGTGTTCATGTACACTAACATGTACGTTGTTGTGGGTGGATTTCACAAATCATCAGGAAGCTGCTCTACATTCCTTTGGTGTTGTCCCCATTATTGTCAAACTGTTCAGGCTAATTTTACCAGCCGACTAGAGGAATAAAAATCAACAATGCAGCAACGTAGAGGATAATAAATTGGACTAATTCCATTCAGCTGCACTCCACAGACCAGCACTATTTGTGGTGTTTAGGTCACAGGGACGTGGTTTTCTCTTGCTTTGCCAACCAAGGCTTTCGGACATGCTGCAGATCAGGATGTTAAAGTACATTTTTCTTTGTACACACACTTGTACATGAAAGTTTTGAAATTACATGCACGCTTTTTTTTACCCGCACAAAAATCTTTTTTATTTTAACTTAACCATTTGATGTGAGGACATTTTCAATGAGTCACAATATCATTTGAGCTGACTTTCCCCGTACAGTCATGGCCAACACATTGACACTCCGAACTTGTCACATATCGACGTTTGCTCATGGACTTGTCATGGATTTTCCATGTCCACATACGACGTTCAAGAACCCTGGGTGCATTGGTTGTTGACGTTCTGGGACGTCATGTCAAGTTCTGCCTGTTACGTGCATTGTCTTCAACAAAAACATGTGGTCAGGTTTCGGAAAAAAGAACAGGGTTTGGCTTTAGAATCGAAAGAATCTTTCGAGTGAAGGCCAGTGTTTGTTGGATCCATCCACCCGTCCACCCCGCCCCAATCGGACTTCCGTTGCCTTAACTTTCATCCTTGTCCTGTCACGTTTCCCTGACACCACCAGGCGCTATTAAGCTATGACGGCTTTTTTCGTTGGTTTCTGACGCTGCAAGTCAAACAAACACAGGAACTGACAGAGGAAACCACAGTTTGTGTCCCATGTGAAACCACAAGTCAATGTAGAGTTATTTTAAGTTACATAGGTACGGCATGTAATTAACATAACA
The DNA here is from genome assembly GCA_019142605.1 of Cephalopholis sonnerati. Lineage (NCBI taxonomy): Eukaryota > Metazoa > Chordata > Actinopteri > Perciformes > Serranidae > Cephalopholis > Cephalopholis sonnerati. The sequence goes on from JAGQAX010000021.1 coordinate 28,616,548, forward strand.
TAAAATTGCCCAACCATGATTCTTTTCCTAAACCAAACTAACCAGCAGGGGCGCTAGTTTGTAAGATATCAAACGAACCACAGTGTAAAGATACGTGGTACAGATAGAACAATTCACCTTCATGCCACTTGTCTCATGTAATTTAATTCTCAAATATCTGTAAATCAAGGCACTATTCTGGCTGCATATTTCCGTTTTGCGATCTTTCATTCCGCCTCTGTAACTGCTACAGTTTTAATGAACAATGACTAATCATCTAAACAATTATAAATTCAAAGTTAAGAACATGCTCCTCTGCTGTAGCTTCTTTAGTTATCCATTAGAATGAAATGAGAAAAAGGTACCTGAACTTTACCCACTGAGAGATGCTTCCTACTTTTATGCAAATTCTCACATTTTTATGATTCATTACTCCGCTTGAATATGTGAATAACTACTGTACATTCCTGGCAAACATCCCATGCTGCGCTGATTCTTTTTCTCCCTCCATTCACGTGTTTCCTCACAGTGGCTCTGTGTCGACGACATAAGGTGTTTCATCTTATATGACTCAACCTTTACCTTGAAACTAAACCGAAGAACAAACCTTTGTGTAAAAGGTTGTTCTGACTAAAGAGGGTGGAGAGTATTTGTGTAATGTTCATCATCACCAACAATAAGACGCAGAGGGCAAAGCTTATATGGGTATACATATACAAAAAAAGAGCAGAGCAGATTACAGAGGTTTTGACTGTGTGTAGCTCTAAAATAAGATATGACCATGGTGGCTGACAGTCTTGGCTCGGACACAGCCGCTGATGGAGGATGGGACTTGGGGGAATATAAATTTACTAACTGCCGACAAACCATCTAGATAGATGGGCTCCCACCAATCAAACAAACCCGTTTGTGTGACAGATGTCTCGGACTTGTAACCCAGATAGCAAATTGAATCCACCTTCCATCTTCTCCTCTTTCTACCTTTCCCTCCTCTCTTTTTCTTCTTCCTCTTTATTTCTTGTACTAATATTTTTCAGATGTGGTCACTGAGCTCAAAGGAAATTTATCTAAACGTGTGAGTCGATGTTCTTTTTGATTTAAAATAAAGAATATGAAATATGAAGGTTTTGACATAGTGAAGCGCAGGCTTTAGTTATTTTTTAGCTACTGTGTTTATCGGCCGTTTCTTATCACTCATCTGACCTCCTAACCTTGCAGGAAATGCTGGAGCCGGACCTGTGCTGCATTCTGGATAAAAGAGCGCTGGTATCAAGATTCTAAATTGCCAAAGCACCTGAAACCATTTTACAGTTTGACCTCTTTCTAACTTTAAAATCTGTAAATGTAAAAAGGCAAACAGGCTGAAAATGAATCAAAACTTTAAACTATTTTGAACAGTGTTAACAGAATTCATGTGACTGCCATGAAAATCAAGGAGTTAGACAAAATGAGTTTCTGTCCCCGTCTAACTTATTATAATTCTGCACGATATTGCAACAACACTAACGTGCTAAACAGTTCCTCTGGTGTTGATTAATATTACCACACTGCACTCGATAATTCCTTTTTGGATATTTTACAATATAGTTATTTGAAATAAAATGTTTCCTGCCTTGTAGATGCAGCACCAATCCCATACTGTACACAACTTATGATACTGAAATTGATATTGTCATTACAATGACAATGAAGTCAACTGTCGATCATTTCAGCTTCAACACTGCCTATTGTTGGGAGAATCTGTTGAACGTCACTGCACAAATCAGATAAAGACCGGCTGCTCTGCCACTGATATTGTTCCTTCTGATTTAAGATGTTTCGAGAAATTAAATATGTTTTGTTTATTCAGATGCAATTTGGACCCACACAATGCAGGCAGACAAACATCCATCCAACCGACAACACCCACATGCAATTCTGCTGTCGCTGTTATTGTAGCACAGGAGAGGGACAGAGACAGATGGAGAGTGATTGGAGGAGTTTATCTCTAAACACATATCAATACCAGAGCCCGAGAACTCCTAATGAGAGCAACAAATTGCTTCCTCACCACATGCCCCATCCTTTGCAGGTTTAGTAAGAAACACTCTCCACACGACGGTTTATTAGGAATAAATTCAAATCATTTCCAAGTCCCTCTCCCACTCTTATCCTTTGCATCTTCAGCGGCTGTCTTTACAGATTCAACAGTCTGTTAGGAGAGTGTTTTTAATTGCCACGGAGGTTAAAAAGACATTAAGATTAAAGATCATGTGCTGCTTTGAGGTGTCCATAAATCATTACATTAATTTAAAGGAGACTCTCTCACAAAGGAATAATGCTTCATGGCACAAAATAGAAAGAGAGTGCTAGCAAAAAAAGTCGTCCTTCCTGTTTATCTGTTACTGTAGCCTTTCCAAAAAATGGAAATGTATTTTTTTCTGTTAGAATTATTCCTAAAACAATGATAATACAGTATAAAATAATCTACCCAAAGTGCAAAGACTTTATTTCCATCCATCTTCTGTTATGTCCAAGGTCATGTCGGACTGAAGCAGATCCCAGCATGCTCTGTACAAGCTGTCACTCCCCCCAGGACTGGTCGTCTGTCTTTGTAGGGCCACCATGACATCAAAATTATTAAATAAACCTGACTTTTGTGTAAAAACTCCTCAGTTCAACATTAGTTTTAGAGAAATTCACAAAGCAAGCAACTGTATGAGTAACTTTGCACCACGTGTGTGAACATTTCATTGCATCAACAGTATAGAATTTCTCCCACCTACTCCCCAGACATGCATAATCTCCTCCCTTACATCTATCCATTTCTCTTCCATGTCTTTACCTTTCCTCGGCAAGATGTGTGTGCATGTGTGTAAGATGGGGGGGTGGGGGTTAAAGCTATCCCTGCTGCATTAATGAGACCTTGTGTTCCACAATAGATTTCTTCACCCCGACCCAGGGGCTTGATTGAAGCAGTGCTCTCTCAATTTCAAAATCTCTCTCTCTCTCTCTCTCTCTCTCCAGTCATGCCAACACCTTTACTGGATTCCCTCTCTCTCCGTCTCTCACACGTGGTGATGGGTGGTGCAGACAGAAAGAGGGGCTTAACCTGGACGTGGAATGAATATTGGATGCCAGTGTGACAGATTACAGTGGTAATAGACACCCAGGCCAAATCCTCACAAGGATTACAATCATATTTTCAAATGGCTCAGGGTCGGCCGGAGGTCGACCGGCCTGGACCATGGTCAACAAGGCGGCGGGGGACCTGAAAACACACACACACAGCTCAACACACACCCGGTTCAGCTTGCCAACTGTGTCACATTGGGCATGATTTTATTTTAGATTTTAATACAGCTTTTTAACACAACTAGTTATTTTTACAGTTCAAAATAGTCAAAGCGCAGGAACTTGAATTAATTATTGTAATGAGCTTAAAGAATAGGTTTATGATTAAACCCTGATTAAGACATTAGAGCCTTTAAACACACACTCTCTTACACACATTGTTGTCCTTATAACAATAATATATTAGCTGTGATTTATTTAATTAGTCATTGACATAGAATTTACAACAGTTTTGATCATTATTGTTCAACTCAAACGTGAGGGTTTGTTGTTTTTCTCTCTTTATATCATTGTAAATGTAGTAACTGGACCGCTGGTGAGACAAAACAACAGTAAATTAATTGAGAAATAATTAACGAGGAAGTTAGAATCAAAACTTTGTTTCACGCCTACACAAACACAGAAAGCATACTGGTGCTCCACCAACCCTCAGCGGCTTCAGGTGGACAGCAGGCCGACAGCTCAAAGGGTCCAGTAGATGAAATGTGCTATTTTGTAGCACCGGTGGGGGAAATTCAATAGTGATCTAAGGCACCGTGCCGCACCGTTCAACCACCTTAAGCACCGCAGTGCGGGCCGTCCAGTCGACTGAGGGGAGGTTATGAGGCGAGACGATGTGTAAATGTCCTCCTGTTGCGTTCGTCGCGATCAGTGGTGGCGATTTAGAAGATTCATGAGCCTTAAAACAATGGTGGGGAAGCCTTCAGCACGCAGCCTCTGCTCATTCCAAAGGATATAAAAACTATTTTATATTCCATTATCTTTTATATGGCAGTGCGAGCCCCACCGGGTGCCACTGCGATATGGTTTGGAGGACAGGACGATATCCCCTGCTTAAGAGATGGTATATATTTGTGGGAGCAAGGCAAGTACACCCATCAAGAGCTACAGCCAAGGGTTGTTTGATGGCTGTAAGTATACCTTCAACACGGGTAGTTAACCTGACATGTAGATGGTACAGGACATTGGCTCAGTACTTTATGCTGAATGACCAAGTTTTCTTAACTTAGAGTCAACTGTGCCAAAGTGTACAAGTCACTGCATCCTTGTCTATGCAGGCTCACAGTTTTCTTTGGGAAAAATAAGTTGTGTTATATGGAAAGACCTCATGATCTAAATGAGAGAGTAAAAGGTAAATGACAACAGGCAGCATACATATAAATCTCTGAATCACGTACAGTGAGCTATAGTACCTCACAATTTAAAGTTTAGGTATGTATTTAAATCTTAATAGCTTCTTTCTGTAAAGTTGTAACTACTGGTGACACTACTAGGCTACCACTTGGATTGGAAGAAGCAGTTTCAACTGTTTCTGTTCTGCTGTTTCTGTTTCTTTGTGGCTAAATATTTCTACTTTCAGCACCTATTTCTACTGTTCAGCTAACTATTTCTACTGTTTATCTACATTTTCTATTGTTCAGATTCTATTTCTACTGTTCTGCAACCTATTTCTATTGTTCAGCACCTATTTATATTTTTAGCTAGCTATTTTAACTGTTTAGCTACCTATTTCTATTGTTCAGCTACCATTTTATATTTTTAGCGAGCTATTTCTATTGTTCAGCACCTATGTATATTTTTTAGCTAGCCATTTCAACTGTTAAGCTACCTATTTATATTGTTTAACTACCTATTTCAATTGTTCAGCACCTTTTTATATTTTATAAGCAAGATTATCTTCACACATGAACCACATTCATGATTTTTGTGGCCTAAATGCTAGAAGTAAAAAGCTATCGTTAGGCTAAAACCGAACTACACTACAGTCGTAACATCACAACCATAACACGACTGTAAAGCTGTGTTCGGTGCAGCTTGGCATGATGATGTTCTGTAGTCTCATTTAGCCACTTGTGAGCAACCACCATTTTTAAGACACATAGAAGCTTCGAAGTTCACGAGTGGGGTATTTACCGACATATTTTATGTCATAGAACAAAACATGAAAGTCTCCTAAGCTTGTGTTATTTCAGACATCTAAACAAAACCCATTCAAAAAACCCACTGACTATGAAAAGAAGGTTAAATGCTAACCCATATCCAGGTTTTAGGACTCGTTACTGGGACACTTTGTCGTGATAGGTTTAACCAAACATTTCTCCAGCACTGGCATAACGCAACATGGGTCTGGCTATGCAAGACTACTACAGCTGACTCAATATGTGGATATATATTTAACAAACATACAATTTAAATGTTTCCAAATTCGTCAAGCGACGCTGTAATCTTTCCACCCCTTGGCAACTTCAGAAGAAGAGGGTTCTTACCCTTGGTTGGGGACTACTTATTTAGACAACAGTGTCTTATTACAGAAGATCCATACTGTAGCTAACATTAATGAATGACCTGTGACGAATATGAAAGAATACTCAGTGATAGTGGCAGTGTATTAAAATAGAGGAGAAGCATGTACCACTTCAAATCAAAGCCTAATCCGTTATTTAAATCTATAATGAAAAGCAGTGCATTAATAATTCACGACTAATTTAAACAGAAAAGTTAAAAGTAATAAGTTTTGGGTGAGTGCACTCTGGAACGGGTTATTTGGATCATGCTTGTTATATAAAACTGTGACTCATACAATGAAAACTGCTCAGCTTCCAGGTACACAGTAGATTTTGTTCTTTGTAGTTTCAAACATACTATTTTTTAGACGGGTACATTGCCTCCCCCTCCAAATCAGGAATGGATCACTGTTATTTTCCACCATTTTCAAGACAAGTGTCATTCATCGTTTATTAAGATGACATTTCTACAGCAAGCCAATACACCAGGGTATAATCGATCTGCTGGCTGCTGCAATGCTACATCTCTCAATCAAACTGTCCGCTCGGATAACATGAAGAATTCTTCACTATACATTAGGACCTGAAAACAAGACTAGCCTGAAGCCATGATCACCCCTCATCTTTTAGCTGAGAAATCCCTCAGGGGTTGACATCATGAGGCAGGGGCTATATCACACTCTCACTGCCGCTCCATCCCCCATCGCCATTCCTCTCCCCCTCACCATCCTTTCATTCACGGGTATTTTTAATGGTATAATAACGCTACATATCTCGCATAGGAGGCCTCCAGGGAGACATGGATCACTGTCACCTTGACCAAGCTAAGAGGCTAACCCCAGCACAGGGAGCTGCCCCAGCTTCTTCCCCATGGATACAAACGCCGACCCGCCTGCAACAATATGGCTACCTTACAAATTAGTGCTTGATGTCCTGATGTCAGTGGGGAAAGAATGAAAACACAGAGGGATTTTTGAGCTATAGTTAGTATGCAAAGTGTCAAACTAACCATGCCTTGGCCTTAGGAACTCCTTTTTTTCTTTTTGCCATTAGACATTAAAAATTGCAACAAGGTGTGTTAAAAATACACACTGAAAAATAAACTAGATACACAACTATCCTGGAAGTGAACATATCAAAATGAAATATATTAGTAATGATAATATGTTAGACAGGAACAGAAAGACAAGAAGAAAATAATGACAGTGACAGCGCCTCCTAGTGGTCTAAGGTTATATTTTGTCTCATTATTCTCAAGTGATGTCTACAGGAAGTAGATGTTCAAAGATTCAGCCACATATTGACCTGCGTACAGCCAACACCCACTATTTTGTCACTAGTATTACTGTAAATTCATTGGGACACACTTTGTTTGTTTTTCTCTTTTGAGTTTTACCCCTCCCCAACCAATAAATCTGTGGATCAAAAGACCATCTGTCTGTGAAGACTGTGAAAGAAAGGCGTTAAACTGACTGTCAGAACACATGGGTGGTGTGGTTCACCTCCAACTGTTTCCTCACATAAAGCAAAAATGTTAAGTGTGGGTTATAATTAAAATATCAATGTTTATGAACAATTATTAAAATAAATCTTATTGACCAGAAAAAAGTAATCAGCAAGTCAGTGCTCTGTATTTAATTTTTAGTTATTAAGGTGAGTTTTACTGAGTTGTGTTTTAGTCATGATAGTGGCATGGATTGCAACCTGCAAAATGTGAGACACACAACTCTGCCTTTTTTGCTGAAGCCACCTCCAATCAGACAGAGAGCTTTTAAGCAGACAACTTGTGGTGGCTGTTGCTGGATACCTGGAGCTATATGACTTTACCAATCATAGTTACTATGATCTGAACAGAGAACAGCAGGCTTGGAGGCAAATTAGTGTGGTACTTCAGATTATGAATGATGATTATGAAGTTGTTTTCATTCATTTGAACCATACCAATTTGAGGTGGCGTATAGGTAGCGTACAGTTCACGGTTTGTGTTGAGCTAACGTTTGCTCACATTCAACGTCCCCCTTGGCAATAGGGGTGTAATGATCCATCGATCTGGATTGATATATTGATTCAATGATCAACAATCCAGTATCACTGACACAAAGTGAAAACATCGGCCTGTATCGTCCTCTTTGGGATACGCTTATATTTTGAACGTCTTTGTCACCGTCAAACAGCAGCAGGCAGATGGCAAACAGCCGAGACAAATACGATACAGATAACATTGTTTACCTGGGAATAAATCAGCAGTATGGAAATATTTTTGATTTTGGAGAAAAAAGGGGTAAACAGACAAGGCACATGTCATACGTAATTCTGCTAACTTCTCACTAGACTAACATAAGCAACGCTGTCATCTTCTGTAATCAATTGTGGGCATATAATGTCTTCTCATATGAATCACAGGCTCCTTGCATCATATCGAAATTGTATCGTGGCAGACTTTGTAATATCTATATAACATCACACACATCTACTCTCAAGCAGCACAGAAGATCTATACAATCAGCACAGTTTCAAAGTGGACACCCAAGATTAGTGTCACCAGTTCAGTATCTGACCAAATCCCTCTCTCTTCTTCTGTTCTTGAGTTGTTGCAGAACATTATGACGTCACAGTGAAGTTGAACTTTAACCTTTTGGATATAAAATGTCATCACTTCATCATTATATCTTATTTGACATTTGTGTGAAATCTTATCATAATCAGCCCATGAATTCTTGAGTTATGGCCAACAGCATGTTTTGATTTTTTTTTTTTTTTTTTTTTACCCCTGACCACCAAATTCTAATCAGTTCATCATTAGGTCCAAGTGGACGTTTGTGCCAAATTTGAAGAAATTTCTTTTCAGCTTTCCTGAGATGTAGTGTTCAGGAGAATGGGTGGACATGAGTATGTAGTGATGGACAGACAATCTGAAAACATTACACCTACAGCCACAGATATCACCAGTGCAGAGGCATAAAAATCCACCACAGACTGCTAAAACACGCTCTGTCTGATCAGGGCCTTGATGTTTCATCCAGCATCACCATCAGCTCAAAATGTCATCTTTAAATACTCTGATTTATGATCGACCACCTACAAAACTAAGAACACCCCCATCAGCCTCAGCTGTACTTTGTACTTGGTTCTTATTAGCAAACGTTAGCATGTTAATATGCTAAAGGACTGAAGCTGCAACTTTGCTAAAGTGCTGTTCCTGCTATGCTTCCTGTGTAGATACTGTTAAGTTACAAACATTCGTGTACATAAGCAGGTTGGGAACTTCAGGTTAAATGGAGAGGCTTTGCCAGACACTGAGAAGTTCAAGATTCAAGATTCGAGAGTTTTATTGTCATGTACATAGCAAACATAAAGGCGTTGCAGGCAATGAAATTCTTACTTTGTGAGTTGCCCTGACACCACTTAAATACACACTGACTAACTTGAAATAAATAAAAATATAAAATAAAAAGAGAAGAAGAGAACATAAGCACTGTGTTTCTATGGGTGGGTTGAGAAACTGTAAGAAATGTCAAGGTTGTTGAGTGTTTACTCTTAACCAATATTTAGCTGCATTTCCACTGAACATTTTGGGTATCGCACCCCTAGAACCAGCACGTTACATGTACAGACATGTCACTTAACCCTAGATCTGTTTCGTTTCCACCGCAGACAGTAGTAACTGTAGGCCGGGTTGTTATCAGAAAGTAATAACTGTGTTGACAACTCATTTATTGTCCACAGAACGGTGTTGGAAGCCATCTTTTTCAGAACATAAAAGGCTGTCTCTGTCGCAACTGATGGGATATTTAAAAGCTTTTTTCTTTGAGTTCTTGTTAAACAGGTGTGTTGACTCTCTGTTGATCAATCAATGGACTGCAGTGTTTTCCTCCATCTTTTAGTTATCAGACTTTTGAGCTAGGTACCTCAACAAAGGGGCAGGACAGAATGTACCATCCACAACTTTTGACAATGGAAACGCAAAAATAATCTAATGGGTGATGAACTGAACCGAACTGGACTGCTTGGAGGAAAAGAGGCTTTAGATTCTCTTGCAAATGGCTGCTCTGCCCCTCAAGCCAAAAGAAAAATACAGCATTAGTTTTTGGATAGATGCCACAGTTTTTAGGTTCCCATTTGGAAGCACTGAGAAACAGATACACTTTTTTACCAATAGAAAAAAGTGCAATGAGGGGAACATACTTCTCATCTAGCCTGCTGCCATTGAACAATAGGCAGAGAAGCGTAGTGTCCATCGCACACTGTTTGCTCCGAAAGCTCTTACAGTCATATGAGTGCTATCACATTTTCACTCCTAGCAAAGCCTTTTCAATCAAGCTCTCGTCATCGAGCTTCACCCCTCATTAGTGGCTCTACAGACCGCCGTGAGAACATGGAGAATCTATTCCCGTTAATGAGTGCTACTGTGACTCGGTCAGCAGCGGCCAGAGCAGGGCGTAAATTTAGCACCTTATAATTATCACAAAGGGGTCTGTGGGATGAGGTGGGGGAGCTGCGGGTGTTGGAGATGTCAAAAAAATCCAATCAGTCGTCATCTTCCGGATTCAAAGGATTTCTATTTTCTTTCCTCGAGTCTTTAGGGTCTCTTATTTTATTTATTTTTTTAAAGTCAGAGCTTTTAAGAGATGATTAAAATCAATAGTGTGGTAAAGCTCAGCATTCCCAGTGTGGATATTTAACTGTGCAGAGCGTAGTTGGGATTCAGCTCCAGGCCTCTCTGTCAGATCACTGAAGGTCTATTTAGTCATTCTACAGGGAGACTTTCTTCTTTTTCTTTTTCCCTTTATTCTTCTTTCTCTGTCTCTTTCCCTCCCCTCCATTTTTTTTCTTACCACTGAATCTGAGGAAATGATTGGCAGATGACTCCTGGGAAAAAGAGCTCGGGCCTTTTCCTCTCTCCGAGCTCTCAGGATCACGACACTCAAACACACTGACAGGCAAAGCCGGCGCGCACGTACACACACACACACACAAATTCATTTCAAAGGCAAGTCACACAGAACCCTTAAGAAAAATAAGGACAAACACACAAGCGCGCACGCACTATTGACTTGGCACTCTTCCTATGATCCTTGACAGCTTAGTATATTTACAAAAATGAATGAAACTCCTAAACTTGCCAAGAATTGATTTTTTTGCCATTTTTTCTCTCTGATTTGACAATAAAAAGCTTAATAACCCAGTATCATCAGCGGTTGTAACCACAGAATATAACTGTATCCCCTCTCAGTCACCGCATCCAACTTTTGCCGAGCAATTTAAAAACAATAAATAAAAAGTGGCACAACTTTGACAACATGACAAATTCTTTCTTCAGTTTTTAGCTACAGAAAACAGTTGTCAATACAAAGGCAGCCATCAAAAATCCTGTGAATAATTCTGTAATATGTAATTCTCCGTCATCACACATCATTAAAACTGAGTTAAAGGAACTCGTCGATACCGCCAGCAACAATTCATCGAAGCAAGAGACACTTGATACATTGATTCTCTGAAAACTCGTCGCAGTCTTCCCCTTCATCACCCGTCAGGCTAAAAAAAGGCAGCAGTCCATAAAATAAAAACTAAAAGGAAAGCTCTAATAGTGTGCAGCCAGCAACAATGAAACACAAGTGGATCCACTTGATTCCACGACAATAACTTCAAGCATCCGCCGCCATCGTAATCACAATCCTCAAAAGGGAGTCAAGGGTGCTCCGCCAGCTGATTGTCTCTGAGCTCTTGATGAGACGCCATTATAAAAGATGAGAGAAAAGTGAAGGGTGTGCGTGTGTGTGTGTGTGGTGGGGGGGTAAAAAATACAGAAAAAGGAAATCAAAAACTTTAACAGGGCCAGAGGGAAATACTACACTAATCAACTCCACTCTGCTGAAATTATAGATGAATTAAGCACTGTGTTAGTGATTAATTAAACCAAGAGATTCGAACTAATGAGACCACACAGACCAATGTGTGTGTGTGTGTGTAATGGGGGGATGGCCTGTAAAATTTGTTGTGTACATTTCTGGAACCAAACACACACAGCAGAAACACACCGATTTCAAGCTGCAACCCACTTTAAAAAGGGATTAGATGCAGTGGTTGATCTTGTGATCGCTGCACACAGGCTGTGCTCATTAAGTAGTCAACAGATAAGCTTAAAATAGATAAAATAAAGGCATATGTGAAAATGGTGGAAGGAGGAGAACCACTTTGTGAACACTCATAGGATAATAAAAATGTAAAACCCCTGTAGAGTAAGATTTACCCTAAATAATAATGTGTAATGTTCATTTTTTTGCTTTGCAGTTAGCAGCAGGTGCTTTAGTGTTAGGTGTTTTTGTGATGTAAGGGGTGTGATTGTGATGCTGTCTGCTGTAGAGGAGAAAGAGGAGGAAGAAGAAGTATTTATCGAATGTAAATCTAAATTTACATATGTAGCAACAATAGAAGTATCACACAAAGCTACCATCTGTAGCTGCTTATTTCACACACAAAAAAAATTGTTCTTTGTATCTGTATTCAGATTTATGGCAGAGGTCAGCGAGGCATGTCAGAGATTATCTTGACAGCTTATTTTCTGTGTAAAATAATGACTGCCATTTATATTCCACATAACATGTTTAAGTTGAGCTGACAAAATGTGCAAAATCACATAATATTTAAACTGTGTGACCTAATTGATTTGATAATAAAGCATAAACTGAGTCGAAATATAGGCTTTGTAACTGTTAATGATCCAGGTGGAGAATTTAACACTGGGAAAACTAGGGCTGCCCCCGACTAAGAATTTTCCTAGTCGAACAATAGTCATTATTTAGGGTCACTAACTAGTCGCCTGCATGTTTATGATATTAACATTGTTAACACTGTGCTACATTACAGAGAAATACAAAACCGTACTAATGAACCTTCATTAATATAGGCCTATATTTTATCTACAAGTGCACGTCACACACTGAGCGAGCCGCCTGTTAATGACGCTGTGGGCTAATGGGCATGTAGCTACTTCCATGTTTCACATGATACGTCATGTTTGTAGTGGACCAATGAAGATGAGTTTACATATCACCTTGGGTTGGTCCTTCACCTTCTCAAAATGATCCCACACTTTGGATTTCCTGCCCCACATGTTATTAACTAGCCTGTGGAATAACCACAGGTACCAGCCCTGGAAATTAACCTGACTCCTGTCTGACTGCTGAGCGTGGACACTTCCTATGTCTGTCCTTTCAAATTAAATTCCCACATGGCACAGTCATATAGGTTATTTTGACAAGGTGCAGCTCCTAAGCAACCACTGAAATCACGCCTTTCTGACCTCTTGACCTTTCTGGTCGACTAACGTTTGGTCGACTGTTGGGGGGCAGCCGTAGGGAAAACACAAGTCAGGACTTGCATTGGGCCGGATTTGTTTTAATGATAAAGAGTTTGTGTTTACAGTGGGTGGGAGGCTTAGATGAATGTAAAGTTATATAAGTGTAAAAATAAAAGGTGACATCTTGCCTGCAGTATAAGGACAGTCCCTCACTTTATAAAGTCAGTTTACATCTACTGTTGTGACACAAACAGTGCCAGGCTTCAATATGGGATCATAAGGTAAAAATACCCTTTAATTAGCTCTCAACAGATTTGATGTGCTGTGTGGATAAAGAGTCTCATTCCAGGGTCGTTTGGGTTGGTGGTTTGGTCCGACAGCACGCCCATAGTCGTTAGTATTTGATGACCTGAGAATGAGACTCAACAATCGACTGTGTTTCTCCAAGGCTGTACACTGAACTGTTAAATGTCTGATAATTATTCCCAAACAATCTGCACCATGAGATGTCGTACTGCTTTGGAGTTCCTGTTGGCAGTGCACAGACAATAAACACCTGGATTACTTCTGATACTTCTGAATCTGATAAAAGGGTTCTTGCATGTCTATCCTCGACAGATATCAGAGATCTTTTGAATGCTGTATAAAGTGAATTGTCACTCACTGATTGTAGCAGTGTGTGTGTGATGTCTGTGTGTTTTGATTTGAATGAGTTATGACACAATTTGCCTCGAATGTAACACCGCTACACCTCAGTCGAGTGAAAGGGATGCTGCTCGTGTCTGTTTCAAACACATTAACTATATATCTAAAAAAATCTATTTGTATTCATTTAAATATAGACATACTGTGTAACTTTAACATGGCTGCGGAAAGATTTTGCCTTTGAAGGGAGTGTTGGTAAAAACTCCATCGATGTAGTTTACATTTGTTCCTGGAGCTTTTTCATCTACAGCACAAGCGAACAGTCCGTTTTGCTGTTTCATACAAGCAGCTCGTCTGCTAATGAGCTGCTGCTCTGCGGGGTAGCCATACAAGAGGAGAGTCACACTAAGTTAGAGCTGATTGGTAGATTTCAGGCACGTCTAATGTCTTGACACACACTACAAAATCAGAATGGCTTATTCAAGTGTGTTGTTACAGAGTTAGTGACTCTGGGGTACCAGCGTGACGAACATCATTTGGCTTGGTACTATTTCACAGCTAAAAGAAGTAAAAACAGGAACATTAAGAACTGCCTCACTTCAAGGATATTCTCCTTTTAAAGACAGATGTCCTGGGAATGTACCATCATCATCAGCTTTTAATGCACGAACAGTAGCTGCAAATTACAGTGTACAGTGTGATCTGGGACAAAGAACGAAGTAATATCCCCCGGATCTACATTTTTGTGTTTGTAGAGGTGTTAGAAGTAGGTTTTGTAGAGTGGGTTTGTAAAATGAAAGAACAGTGCTGACGGCAGGTTCCCATGTCCTATTTTGGTGCTTGACTATTTATGAACTCCTACAGAGATATGTGCAATCAAAACTGAATTTGTGCAACCACAGTGAGATTTCACCTTGCATTTCAAATTCCAAGGAAGGTTTGCTCATTAAGGATGATGCAGGGGAATTTTTGTGCCAACTTTTGGATTTCATTAGTGATGAAACTGTGAAGAGGAGCATTTTCTTTGAGTTTGCCACATTTGTTGGTCTCAGTGAAAGAATGGAACTTGTGAAATTGTGTGTGTGGATTTTGTTTGACGTGTCTAACATTTGACATGTTATGTTGTTTCTTGTATGTAATACATGAGTATGAAGCTCAGCGTAAGTTCAATCAGGAAGACTTTCTTTATGTTATATCCATTCACAGTTCTCTCTCTATCCCACTCCACCACTTCCTCCAATCATCCAATCAGCTGACTGTGGGCGTTGAAGTTAGGGTGTTATCTAATGGAGATCCTAATAAACTAAAATTAACATTAGTTGGTCAGTACATGTACAATGTGGCATCAAGAGCCACGCACACATTAACCATAAAGTAGTGCAGTAGGAACTGTTTAGGGAGTCATTTCTTAGTGTAAATGAGCCAGTAAGTGCACAAGCAGAGAGACGTAGAGATGTACTACAAAGCAAGATTAGTAAGTTAGCAAAATACATTGAGTCTAAAGCCAGGTTTTTTGGAGTTACAAAGGTACTTCTCTTCTATTCTGGCTGGATCACCATGGCAACTTACTGAATGCTGCAGAGTCCGGACCAGTTTATGTTGAGTTTTATATTAGGATCGTCTAAAAAGCGCCTTTCATCAGTGAACTTCTTTAAAACTAGCGTCACTCTATAGTTAACGTTCACACCATGAGTGATGCAGCTGAGGAAAAACCTGTTGAGCTGTAATGCCCCATAAGTAATGTCACTGAACGAAGCCATGTTATTACAGTAGCGCAAACTGTCTGAATTGTGGTGTATGGTGTTTTTTTGCCACAGGGACTTGAATGCGTTCAGTTGGTGATGCACAAAAAAAAAGCTCTAGCAAAAGTTCAGTCAGGAAGACAATACTTTTTATACATGACGCCATTGCCTTTCCTTTTTTTTCGTCCGAATTTGTCGCACATTTGAAAATAAATACGACTTCACGTTGTGTCAATCCTGTTTCCACACTGAGTCTGGAGCTTTAATTCGTAATTTAAGTTTTCAGAACAGGTTTGATTTTCTGTGTTTTCTGGATCCGTCAGAAGCCTTTAGAGACGTTTGACTGAGAATCAGTGCGGAAAATGTGGTGGCGGGACACAGTTGTGACGAGACAGAGGAACAGGGTGCACAGAATCATTTCATGACTCAGACAGCTCACTTTCAGCAGGTCGGATGGTAATATTCAGGTGGATGATGATGAAGAGAAGGGGATGGAGTGGTGACAACCAGATAGGTGATGCCAGTGGAGAGACAAAGGGGGAAATGTGTCTTTTAATTTTTTCACGTATTGTGAATTTTCACAACAAATAGAACAATAAAACGCATCAGAATCAGTGTGCAAAGTTTCTGTGTGTAACGCTTTTTCTCGGATAAAAAAAAATGCATCTGAGAAAACCAGACTCAGTGTGCTTACCCTGACATTCACTCCTTGCATGCATGCTCACTCACCATCTCTAACTGTCAGTGTTTGGGGCGGTCAGTGGATTCACCAGCCGATTCACAATCAGCCAATAGCACAGCAACACACCTTCTCCGTTAGCCTATCATCTTACTGATCCCCATTTTAAATATGGTTCTTTCATGCTGCAGCCTCCACCTCCCCGCCACCGCCTAGTCATCTCAGTTTTAGCCTCATTTGCCTCATCTGTCATCAGCCACCACCACCACCATCACCAGTGTCTGGACTCCATGATGGGATTTATCATGCTGCCACTCAGATGTCCCTCGATTACAAAATATCTCCCTCTGGTGTCCAAGCACCAAAGACTTATGTTAAATCTTAATCGGCACAAATCATCTGTTAATCTGTACACTCATATTCTGTAATAAACCTCATCTTTATATCATTCATGTGTCTCCTGATTGAAACATATCTGTAGTGTTCTCTGGTCCATTTGCCCACGCTGGCCCTAAAAAAAGCCTTCCATGAAACTGCAGGTAGCATTATACATTAATAGTTCACTATATTGTTAATCCGGATGAAATTTAATTGCATGAAATGGGGTATAATTTTCTAAATCATACCGTAGCGTTCATTTTGGATTATGTTTGTATGCTCGGTCCTGATTGGCTAAAGTCCAATCCACCGCTGGTATATTATAGCTAATGGAACAATGGTTAGAAAATTGATTAGTCTGTTGGTATTTACCACAGATAATATTCAATTAAAATTAATTTCACTTGGATTAGTCCCAAAATTAAAGTGATTTCCACGTATCCTTTATTAGAACCTGACTGCGTAGCTAAAGTAGAGCTGGTGCATCCAGTTTAAAGTTTAAGAGCTGTACAATGTGCAGCTGTCACGTTAGATATTCACTCATGAGTTTACACAGTTAGTCATTTTCTGCCAGCATTTCTGTCATGCTTTGTTTGCAGCAACAGTGTTGCTTTTGCTGTAATACTTCTTTCATATTCTTCATAGGTGTAGTAGGCGGCAAGGGATCGATCCATTTTGTGGGGTAGTACAGTCAAATGACGCACCACATGCCCCCTTTTTTATGGGAGCATGCACAGGGCCTGAGGAAGACAGCCTGGGTTCACAAATCAAGTTGATGACCACCGTTGTGGTGCCCATTATGTCTGTCTGGGTTTGTCAAGTCAGCTAAGACAAAGAAAGCCTGGCTCTGTCAAACTTGATTCATGGTACACCCCTCTAGTCTTCTCCATTAAGGATACTACTCTGCTGGTTTCCATTCAGGACGATATACTGTATAACACCAAGGTTGTGTAATTTCCAGTCGCTCCATCCAGGATTACTGTTTCACTGCTCAGTGTGCTTTTTCCATTCATTCTTACCCTCGGCTTCCTGTTGAGCGATTCTGTATCACCCCAGTCCGCACACCACAAGCCGAGGCTAGACTTTCTTGCCTGTGACTGACAATAATAACAATGCATAGTGAAACTAAGGTGCAGCGTCTGTGTTTCCAGCCCCAACAAATGTCTCAAACCCCGTCTCGCTAAGCAGAAAAAGATCTCTCTCTTACTCCTGTACGTGCCTCTCCCCGTCTCCCCTCTACCGCCTTTACTTCTGCTCTCTGAAAGTTGATTTCATCTGACGTGACAGAGTTGTGGAAGCCATGGGCAGAGGTGTTACAAATGCTCTGTCACCGCCATAAACACGGCAGGAAGCGAACGCCTCGACAGCTCTCGGATGCAACTTGGGAAATCGGCGACGATGCTCTGCCTCGCCGCCGCCTGTTTGACTTCAGCCTTTATCTCTCATTTCAACTACACTGGCAAACTGTTCTGTGCCTACCCCGTTCAGCTGGCCTAGTTTTGATGCTGGCGAGGGAGAGCCCGCTGGCGGGAAGTGGTGGCGAGGAGAGGGGAGGGGAAAGGCGAGCGCTGGATGCCGAAGGGAAACATTCCTGGTTCAAATGATGCATAAAAAAAGTAAACACAGTTCAGTGTTTGGTTAAACAGGCTTTTTTGTATGTTTGGAGTAAAACACTAAAACATTTACAAACAGGACACATTATCGGAAGAGCAAACAACAGCAGCTTTTTATGATGCAACAGGGATCGACAATGTCAATACCACTCAAACTGCCGTTTCATTTCAACGTAAATAAGGAATCACTGAAGCGGTGGCGGAAAAGATAAAGTTAATGCATATCACTGCGGAGTATCAAACTTCAACCTTTCCTCTGACTCAACAGTATCGGCAGAAATGAGCGCTGGCTGTAATTCAGCCTTCCTTATAGATCTAATCTCTGTGGCATTATCAGACCACTGCATGGATTTGTAAAATATCTGTGTGAGCGTGTGTGTGTGTGTGTGTGTGTGTGTAAATTTGCTATAGAAAGAAAGTGTGTGTTGTAATTCTAATTTTGGTCAGGACAATGTTTTCCAGCTGTGGAGTTAAATGATTCACTGATGGACAAAGAAAGAAAGTTGGCCTTGTGTACGAGACAGAGCTTTATTCAAAATGTAACTCTCATAATCAAATTACTCCCACACACACACGTTATGTCCATATGGCCCTTTATATATGTGGTATCATCTCAAAGACCACTGATTAGATGATTAGAGGAGGAATGGCAGAGCATAAAGGTCCAGGTGGAAAAAAAGAGAAGGAAATATATA
The DNA here is from genome assembly GCA_019142605.1 of Cephalopholis sonnerati. Classification (NCBI taxonomy): domain Eukaryota; kingdom Metazoa; phylum Chordata; class Actinopteri; order Perciformes; family Serranidae; genus Cephalopholis; species Cephalopholis sonnerati. The sequence goes on from JAGQAX010000021.1 coordinate 28,635,197, forward strand.
TATAGATCCCAGGACTATTAATATTGTATAGAGAATCTGAATCTCACTCTGAGTTACTGTTGTTGTTCACAAACTAAAGAAATGAGAGATCATTTTTGTTTAGTTTTTACTGAATATTTGAAGGCAAACTGTAAAACTATATCACTCATTTTGTTGCAATTCCTTGTTCTTAAAATAATAATAAAATATTTTTTTTACTAATTTGTCATATCCTCAAGAAAATCATTAGCGCAAAAATACCCACAAATATCAAATTACAAATTACATTTTGGCAGCAGTTTGGGGAAGGCCCTTTCTTTTTATATGCTTACATTCACAGAGCCAGCTCCATATAAAAATGGCTTTCAGACTTTGGTTTAGAGGAACTTGACTGGCGTGCACAGATGGTTCTGATGTGGGTAATAAATAAATGTTGATGTCAGTGAGAGCAAAGCTGCAATTTGTAGTCTGGCAGGGTGATAATGTACTAAAGATGGTCATGAAACACACTAGGAAAAAAATGAGGAAGACCTCGCTCTGCAGTGCATCAGTTTGTCTACTGGATGACTGAGCAGATGTGTTCGACTGAACAAAGGTGAACTCTAATCTACCAGGCTGCTGGAGCCGACTGGAGAACACACTGAAACAAAAAACATATGCTTTAATTAATCAACGAGTGCAGGCTTCAGTAAATGTAAATGGGAGAGGCAGAGCACATATTAACGTAGTGTACAGTAGTCCTTGCTCTTGTGACTAAATGGGAACAAAAAGCTAAGAAAATGTGGTGGAAAGTCCTTCTAGAAAATCCGACACTGTTGAAGATCTTACTCCAAAGCCCTGGATGTTGATATGCTGATGTAGCAATCATATACTGGTTCCTTCATCCACATACTTTCGGCCAGTTAACACAGATTGGTATTTTGGGAATGGCTTTCAACAATGAGAAATCCCAAACATTCTGACTTCCTGGGTATGTAGGTACGTCAACAGCATTTTATTTGTCATCATTTCCTTTTCTTAATCATGTGTATCTACAAATGTTTTCCTGGTTTCCAGGTAATAAGACTAGCAAACGTTGATTACTGAATTCCTCTGGTCTTTAGCAATAAGTGCAGGGGCGGCCCTAGATTTTGGGGGCCCTAAACTGGATTTGGTTTCTGGCCCCTCCTCGATGTAATGTGTTGCCATTTCACATGGCACTGAACCAACTTGTGTATTGTATATATTAGTTAAAGCACACATAACGTACAAATAAGCATGTAGTAAGACTAAGGGGAATCTATCAGTGGCAGCTTTATCACTGAATAGACTATAGTAAATACAGTATTTGTCTGTTACCCCCAACCCTATAAATGACCCTCCTCAGGGTCTTTTGCTTCTCTGCTCTCATGCAGTATTCTTATATTTTGACCAGTGCGCTGGTGGGAGTTAAGAAGGAAGGAGTCCCTGTAAGGAGGCAGAATAAAACACAGAACTGTGTGAGAACAAGTGAACTTTAAGTCACCATGTTTCTTATCCAAAACCTAACGACAGTACCTTTAATTGCCTAAACCCAACCTCCATAACTCTACCTTCATTATGCAACTTTACGTTACATACGTAACATACGTTTACATTAAGTACGTAATGTAATTTGTGGTGCGCTAATTCGTATTGGATAGCATATCATATAAACTGCTGTATGAGGACATGTCTGGTAAAAGTCTGGGGCCGGTTGCAAGTTAAGATTTTTGCTTAAAGTCCAAGTCAAGGCTTCCTTGAAAAAAAAAAAAATCAGTTGCACAAAACATCCAAAGTCTTCTCCTTAAGGTTTCCTTAAAATGCTTACTCAAGGATTTAAGTTTTCCTCCTTATCTTCATGTTACACTTCAGGAATTGCTCAAAGTTTGTTAAACTATTACACAAAGAACCTTCTCGACAAGAATAAGGACAAAAACATAAAGTTCCCCCGACTCCATCTTAACCACAGCATGGTTGAGTTTATGGAGATAAATAAGAAAAATTAAGGCATCCCAAGAATGGTTTTCCACCACTGAGAAAACCTGATGGACACACTTAATGATGAGTGACTGATTTTGCACTTGAAATTTTACCAGAAGTTAGTTCATGATTGGGACTGTCTGGGGTTGCATGACTCTTTCCCAACTTTCCAAAGCCGCGCTCTTCCAGCCCCTTAACGATTAATGATTGCACTGCGGTTTTATGCAACAGGATCTTTCCAGTCAATTATTGGCGAGATACTTCATATTAGCCTTAGTGTCATACTTAAGGAGCGAACTTAAGATGCTTAGTGCACCTGGCCCCTGATGTATATTTTAGTGTTTTGTCCTCATTGCAAAGGGCTGAAAATTACCTGTCTTTATATGTAAGATGTCCTAAAGGTGATATGACCAAAAAGATATGATTCACAGGGCAACCATTAGGTGAAGAACATAGATTCATAACAAATATCGGATACTACTGGGCAACTACAGTGATCAGATGAGAAAGAAAGACAAAGTTACCACTGTTTAAGTAAAATGTTATAATTAAATTCCCAAAGACAAGTGGAAAACAGTTTAATATAAACAAAAACCATAAATCGATGATTAGTTTAGAGCACTGGTTTGAAAAACTACAGGTAAGTAGTTAATCTTATTTTATTGTTGTTGTTTTCTTTAATCTTCAGTTAATTATTTTTACAGTGATTTTTCACATATTAGGCTTTGAAGTAAATTTGTGCTATTTATTATAATTTCTTATGAGAAACTTCTTAATACAATCATTTATAGTGGAACAGTAAATCATAAACAGAAACATCTGCAGTGTGGTGTCAGTATTTGTTGGCAAAAACAGCACATAATGTTGTTAGTTTTTGTTTAGTAAGTTCAATTTTATTTAATTATCTCATGCTCATTAACAAAATCTCCTCTGAGGGGCCCTCAGGGATCATGAGGCCCTCAGCAACTGCGTAATTTGCTTAATAGGTAGGAATAAGTGATACAAAAGAGCTAAATGGACATTCATTGACAATTCATAAAAAATGCTGGGTTGTAATATTACTCCACTAATCCAAAAAATAATGCCAGAGCACATGAGGCTATGTGCACAGACACACAGTGAAAGCAGTCTCGTTTCACTGACTCTACACTATGGCACTGCAGACACACACACACACACACACACACACACACACACACACACACACACACACACACACACACACACACTCAGACTGAAACCCTTGGAGAGAGTCTGTTGGCAGTGACATAGAACAGCCTTGCCAAACCTCCTCCCAGTTTTAACTTCTTAATGGGAATATGACAGCCAATCTACCTGAATTAATAAACCTCCTAAATATCAATAAACCCCTGAAAACAAGCTGTGGTGCCGTGTGGAAATTTAACATAATTGGAAACTCTAAGTGTCAATTTCACTCGCAGACAGTTGGTCGTGCTGCCATACTGTAAGTGCCACAGTGCAGTTCTATTAGCTCTGCTGTCGTAATAACTCTAACCATAAATGTGGTGATGCTCCGGGTCTGATCAAATGTTTTTTAATGTGTAATTATTTTGCTGTGTTCAAGTGCTGGTTAAATGGTCAGACACCCAAGCTTTCCAAGTTGGCTAAACAGCACTGTATTTGTCAAATTATTTTCTCTTACAGTGAAGCTATTATGACAGAGTAAACAAACAGCAAACAAACAAACCAATGGGCTGAAGCTTTGCAAGCTACACAATGTTGAGCTTTGCACTCTGCACTTTAAAGTGAGCGGGAATTTGGTAATCTTCTATTCTGAGTTTTCTTCTGAAGCTTTCTTGAATAGAGGAGGACATTCTTAAGGATGGTAGTATGCTGTATGCAGACCTTGAGCCTGAGCTCTGTACATGAGTGGCTTCAAACACAGCCATGTACTTTCATGTGGGAGAAATAAAGGCTACTGTGTACAGGTGGTGTATTGTCCATCTTCTATTAAGTGTCAAGAAGAAGTCCATTGTAAACAGTTCTGTTATTGACACATGAACACGAACATTAAACAGTAGCCATGTCAAGGACAATGAGCCTGTTATGAAAGGAGGAAAAGTCAATACTGAGCTGAGGTATGTGCTTGAAGAGTGTTACATCATCAGCATAAAGCATTATATAGCCAATCACTACAGCTGCACTGGAACAAATGTGGTCAGCCCATCTACAACTCTTTGACAAGGAAAGGTGTTATCTGCCTTCAATCACATTTTCCATGCTGATCCAGAAAGCTAAAGCAGCATCACAAATCCTGCTCTACTGGGCTTAATTTGAGCCTGACCTAGGGGTGGGCGATATGGCCCTAAAATAATATCACTATATTTCAGGGTAATTTTGCGATAACAATTTTCTTGAGGATATGACAAGAAGAATTTAAGTAAATGGAAATGCAACAAAATAAGTGATATAGTTTTACAGTTTACCTTCAAATAATCAGAAAAAAATAAACAAAAATGATCTCTCATTTCTTTAGCTTGTAAACAACAACAGTAACTCAGAGTGAGATTCAGATTCTGTATACAATATTAATAGTTCAACTAAATAAAATCTACCACTAGTTACACATTTAAACAGCTCCCAAATACAAAAAATGTCCCCTGGGATCTATGTATATAAATCAACAGGTGATTTCCTTCTTTTAGTAAAATCCTAAATGATGAAGTTGTTTTTTTTTCCACCTGGACCTTTATGCTCTGTCATTTCTCCTCTAATCATCACGCTGTAACCTGTGACAGGCTGTCATGATAGCACAACAATTACACAGTCACATGTATGTATTTTTTTGTACTGTGGAGGGGGGAGGAGAGGGAGAGACATTGTCCTGCTGCCAGAGGAGCCGCTGAATGAGTTAGGTTAGTCATACCTTAATGGGCCAAAGTTGTTTCAGCCTTTCAACATGGTAACAATAATATCAGCATGGGTAGCAAAAGCATTGCTAACAGCAACAATGCTAGCACAGTGGCTCTATGGATGTTTGCAGGCTGTTTTGGAAAACTAAACAGTCGGATAAGTACGTGTTTTTATGACCACTCTCTGCTGTGAAGTGTTGATAATTGTTTAGGAGGGTGATGATGAGTATGATCATGAATAATGCATCAGGCCAGCAACATACATATGGATAGGTTACTGTAAGCACCACAGCTAAGTAAGTGAGTGTTTGTGCCGTGAAATGAAAAATGTACAGCCTATTGAGTCTAAATATGTCTGTAAATATACCTTTAGAAACATAGACAATACAATTGAATTTCTTCCGAATTGCAGAAAGATAATTAGTACATTCTTAAATCACTTTTCTGTGTCAATTTCCTGACATGGGTCGAGGACGACCTGATTGGATTTCGAAGGCTTAGCTCTCCAGCGAGAGGTGGTGTGTTGTTCAGCTAGGTAACAAAAGGTTGTGTGTTGGTGCTCAGGAGGAACTTGGGAAGGGAAAAAAGACAGATAAAGTAAAAAGGTGGGAAAGAGCAATGAAGGGACTGAGAGGGGAGCTTCAGAAATGTGTGATGTTGTGCATACCTTTACTGTTACCTTTGAGCCTCACGGATCCTTGACTCTTTGAATGTGTGAGCCTGGATATAACACTGGGGTCGAAGCACTGCTACTCTGCTAAAAATTCTGCTGAAATAGAAACTTACCTCCTGGTGTAAAGTTTGTATTTGCATGAAAGTAAAAACTCTATGAAAATCAAAAGATCTCTTTTTGGAAACTCTGAACAACAACAACAACAACAACAAAAAGAGATGCAGCCAGAGATGGACATGAGTGCTACTGAGAAATACTAGTGTGTTTACCTCACCCTGAGTCTCCTCACAGCAGGACTTCTCAACCAGGGGAGGAGGAAGGGTGTGATCAGCAGCCAGGCTGGATCTCAATAATTCAGGCTAGTCTGCTCCTCACCTCAGCCTGCTTCACACAAGCCAGCACACTTCCAAAAACTCAGCTTTGGCTCGTGAACTGTACCATTATCAGACAAGGCGACATACTGTACATACAGTTAGCCTTTACACTGTGCACATAAACAACCAAAGGCGCAGGTCATGGCTGCTGTTACAATCCAGACACTGCTGGCATGGTTGGGGGTAATCGGAGAGGTGAGTGATTGCCGGCTGGCACGCCTCAGCCCTCCGGCTCTGTCAGCCGATTAAATATTATTGTTTGTTGCTTTCAGAACATTAGCTGATTACTCCACAGGCTCCACTTACGCTGTGTTTTATGGCCGACAATAAGCCTAAATCATTGCCATAATGCTGGTGTAATTCAACGTAATGATTGTTTTGCAATTTTACGTGCAGCTGAGGTATGATACTTCCCTGTGAGCATGTTGATGCTGAACAGATGCTGATATGACAACTCAACTTGGCTGCAAATACCTTCTAGGTTTTATGTAAAGCTGGGGAAAGGGAAACTACACCTGTGTTACTGATCTAAATTAAAGACAAGCTTTTGATTTGTTAACTTCTGACAATATTTTTGACAGGTCAGGCATATCAGTCTATAGGTTAACAATAGGTTGCACTGCAACTGGGTCTGGTGGGGGCCGCTCATCCAGCGTCACTAACTCACTATCACTGTCAGCTCTATTAGCACCATAAGCAGTGTCAGCACAGCTAGTGGTGCTAATATAGTTAACAAAGCTAAAGGGGTCTTGCGGCTCAAAATGAAGCTGTTTACTCAACAGAGGCTACCTTGGGGGAGACCGGAGGATGGCCTCCGTGTTTCCACAGCAACACTGTCCTGTCACTAGGGCAGAGTTACCAACAGTAAACATCAAATGAGCAGCGCCACTAGCAGCTAGCTCTAGTCCAACTTAGGTGGTGCCCACTGCAGAGCAACCAAGGCTAATGCTAACTGACTGGTAGAGACCAGAGGGTCGGTAATGGCCACTATGTTTTCATGTTAATGCGGCTAGCCAGTAGGGGTGTAAACCACGAGTTTCATCACGATACGATATTATATCGATTCTTTGTACAACAATACGATATTTGCCGATAAGTGAACCTTCAGGGCTTTCTGTCAGAGAGTCGTTTCACAAGAAATCTTTTCATTTGAACCCAAACCATCATCTTTTTCCTAAAACTTCAGGTCTATTTGGATTAAAGCCCTGAGGCCAAACTTCTCCCAGCAGCCATAAAACATGGATTAACAGCAATAAAGTTTATAAAAGTCTCAACTTCACAAATAAGTGTCAAGCTTCATGAACAAAACAACTGTTTTTTGCTAAGACCTCATTATTAGCTTAAGCATGATTATATTGCATAAATTAGCCTAGCATCTAGTGGTGTTTTTACCTCTACTTATAGCTTAAGAAATTACATATAACGTTATTATTTTCCATAGTCACAATTGGTTTAAGTCACTGCATCTCCTGACAAAATAGCTTGGTTAAATTTTAGCCTGCATGCATGTTTTTTCAGCCCTACATTGTTGAAACAGAGCAGCTAATGTTGCTGGAGTGAGATGCCCGTCTAGGCAAGTATGTCCTGTTTTATCTCATTTACATAGGGCATGTGTTTGTCTGTTGACCTGTACTTTCTCTGAAATCCAAAATATTTCCACACGTTATCCTCATCGTCCTTCTCTCGGCTGCTTGCCATCTGCTTGCTGCTATTTGGTGACACAGAATTTAAAAACAAAAGCGTATCCCAAAGATGACGATATGGATCAATGTTTTCACTTTGCATGGATAATATTGGATCGTTGATAATTGAATGGATATATTGATCCAGAACTTTGGATTGTTACACTCCTACTAGCCAGCTGCCTGTCAGTAAAGCCAACAGAAAAAATTTAAAATAAAAAACATTTAAATTTCACCACCTTTAATTGGATAGTGCTTTGAAATGTGGTGTTAAAGCTCAATTAGTCAGTGGAGCACTGGACTAAAAGGAAACCGGTTAATGGGTGTTGGGCTATCAAAGGCAAAATTAACCTAAATTGACATCTGTACATCAGGCCTTTTTAGCCCAAATTGAATTTTGGTGTCAGATGTGTTTATGAAGTTGTTCCCAAAGCAACAATCAAAGAATAAAACTTTGTCTCTGAGAACTTTGCGCTCTGAGGACTTGCCCAGCAGTCTTGTCAACAACTCACTGGGTTGTGAATGACATTGAAAGCTTTATAGTTTCTATAATGAAACAGATAAATTCAGATGTGGCAGCAGGCGGTTTGTATTAAGTACCGTGAGTATCTACCAGACAAATCCAAACTGAAACACTCAGAACTTCAATAATTGCAGCAGCAAACTGCAGCAAGTGTCAAATCAAACCGCCCGTCAATTCTCAGCAACATGAACAAAACTCGCTCTATGCCTGGTTGCATTCCCTGAGGGTGTATTTCTCCTTTTTCAGGAGAGGAAAAACAAAGACCATTGTGAGAATATCCACTTGCTAATTTGAAAAGCAAACTAAACAGTGAACACGGCTGACTTGATGACAGCTGTCAGTGTGACAAGAGGTATTATCAGGTGGGATTTAAATTGTTATGCTGGAGGCAGCCAGGCGGTGTCCAGAAGGGATTTGAAAAGACAAGGTTTGGGAGGAAGGGGGGGCTGTTTAGTGGCTGTCACTCAAACATATATCGTATTTCTACCAGGCCTTTATGTAAAAGTTTCTGTGCTGAATATTCATAAGGTATAACTTATAACGGCACCAAAAAAAAAAAAGGTTAAAAAACAAAAACTACGCCACAAGCCATTATATAACAAAGGTAAGCACAGGTTCAGTGTACAGTAGCTGAAAACAGGGCAAGTTTGAATTTTCACAGCTACTGTAATTGCTTCAGGGTGCAGACACGGTGGTTAGAGAGGAACAACTGGGCCCGTTATGAGTAAATGCTTTGAGCTTAGCACATTAAAGTGCAAGGGTAAATGGATGTCATGGAAGTATGAAGGACTTTTTTGAGAGCAGGATTCACATTATTAAATGGTCTAGTGTGTCAGATTTAGGGGGACAAATGGGCAGAAATTGAATGTAATATAAAACAAGTATGTTTTCTTTAGTATATAACCACCTGAAAAATAAGAATAGCTGTGTTTTCATTACCTCAGAATGAGCCATTTATATTTACAAAGGAACAGAGTCCTCGTTCATGAAGTCTGCCATGTTGCACCGCCATGTTTCTACAGTAGGCAAGAATAAACAAACCAAACACTTGCTCTAGATAGGGTCATTTGCGTTTTCGCATCTGCCACCGAACTTAGCATCCCCTCTACAATGAGCCGAACAGTGTTGGAAAAACACAGATTTTTTACGTTAAACTGCTTTATGTAGTGTTATTACTAGGGCTGGCACTTTAACGCGTTAATTTTGATTAATTTATTTATTATTTAATCGCACCTTTCTCAGTTCCCTACAGAGCACGGCTCGGGCCACATTTTCCTGACTGAACCCGACCTGAGTCGGAGACAGATATAGCTGAGCCTGTTTGTTACTCGATATTTTATTGTTACCAGGATTACAGCTTGTCTGTTTACCATGATCACACATGGACAGTGTGTAAATGACCATCAAAAGGCTGCTGTTACACACAGTCAAACACGCCGCACACACAGCAGCGCAGCACAGCACACACACTCAATTGGAGCGGAGCGTGTGTTGCGTTCAGCGTTGTCACGTAAATAACAAATTCCAGCACTTGAATAGGCCATAGCACAACACAGCAGCATGTCAAGTGGGTCGAACCCGAGGCAGACCTCTGCGGATATTAAGCTCCTAGTAAAAACCTCCTCAACGATGAACACTGAAGGAATCCTGACTGGGAGTTCACATTTCAGCTAGCTGCAACCTGCAGTCGTCACCACTAGATGCCACTAAATCCTACGCACTGCTCCTTTAACAGGAAGTGGCAGTATCACAGGACCTGATGCCTGAGCTTCCTCAAAACACCACAACAGGACAAATCAATTGTTGTAAATTGTGCAAAGGAAGTAATGAATTTGAAATGTTATAGCCTAAGTGAGCGTTTAACAGGACTGGAGCGAGGGAGTTAAAGCAATCAGATAATGAGCACTGAACCGAAGTGTGAGAAGCCTATTTGTTTGTGGTCTCACAGTGTGCTTCTTCAAGCACAGATACTGATCCGCAGAGGTCAGACAGCAGTTGTATCTGTGAGAAACACAAGGTCTAACAGGACTGCTGGCAATTAGTCATCTCACCGTTATTATGCATGTTACCAAGACAACTCAGGTATAGCAGCTACGGACGAAAAACAGATATCTATATAAAATTCAACTGTGTTAAAAGCTCTGACACAATCTTCACTACAAAGAGCACTGTGTCACTGTTTTACTGTGCTGTCTTTGACTGATGTTTAGTGTCTTTTTAGGAGAATATTACCTGTAGAAAACAGTGTCATGGGCTTTTCTCTCATCTGGAATATGGCAGCAGGACAGTAAGAGGACACTGGCATGACCCTGTATGGACACTGACCCCTTTGTCCAACAATATAAGACCCTGACTCAACACTAAGACACTGAATTATCCCTGTTCTGCACACTTTAAACCAGCTAAAAAGGCAGCCTAACAAGGGTAAGCACTAGTGAGGCAAAAGCCTGTGAGCACCATCAGCCATATGCCAGCCTCCGCCTACACTTCCCAGCAGGCTCTGCCCTCTTGTTGCAGACCTGTTTGCTGACTGCTGCCAACGTTTCACTGGCAGAAATCTTCTGCAAGAAGATGCATCCAGTCAGCACAACAGTCTAACACCTTTACTTCAGGAGCCAGTCTCTCTTTATTTCACTGTGCACAGCGGATTAAACAGCATCTCTCACATAATCTTTGTGGTGCAGATTAGAGTTCTTACATAATCAAAACAATTAGACCGGCCTATTACATGCTAATATTCCTAATCACCATGTGAAACTATCCTCCATGAACAATGCCTTCACAATGTTTCTGTCTCCAGCCTTTGCAGGATTTAAGTCCTTTTTTCTTCTCTCTCAAGTGCTTTGCCATTGATAATCTATTTCAAATAGGTTCTCACATTCAGCATGTACAGCGTATAAAGTCAATATGGTGCTCTGCAAGAATTGTCACTTTAGAAATAGAGCAGCCCTACAACTTCCAACAAAGACGATTCAGAGGTGAAATCCAGTAGGCTGGCGCAGCGAGCGGCTTACCCTGTGTTCTTATCTCTTGGCAGAGCAAAGCTCAGTCGCTCAGTGCCACATGGCACCCGGATACACAGCGAGACACAGTCACACACACCAACACACATATAGACACACGTTGGCTCTTATGATCTGTTCCCCAAAAGCACTTCCGCAGGTTCAAAAGCGTCAGTAGCAATGAATCAGGGGCTCGAGCCAGGTTTTGCTCCGTTATATCATTAACACCGAGGTAAAGGCTGGAAATATTGTCGTTTCCTCTTGCTTTAGTTATCTGATCTAAATTTGGCTCTGTTTCCTCTTTGTGAACTCACAGATGATCTGCATCATGGTGAACAAAGAAGATTTTTAAAAAATATATTCAAAAAACGCTAGTGAGGCTAGTAGCCAAGAATGAGGAGGAGGAGAGCTTGTGACTTCTTTAAATTTCCAGAACAGTAAAATAAGAATAAAATGAATTTATAAAACTCTCTCTCCATCAACAACTACAGTGTGAGTGGGCAGGTAGAAGAACTGGCTGAAGTGGGCAGCTTTCACATCCTGCATGAGCACAAAACATCCAACTAGACAGAAAAAAGCAAAGTTAAAGCAGAGAGGCAGTGTGGCAAAGTTGTGTCTAGTGTTCAAGGACCATTGTGTGAATAAGTGTTTTTAGCATAGCAGGAATTTCACAGCCATAGCCGTCATTGTCCCTCTATCTGGCCGCTCTGAAAATCACATCCACTGTGGCCTTGGTGCTTTGCTCTCAGCCCTCCCCTCTCAAGTCTACCTCAATAACAGAATGCTAGTACATGTACTTGAGCGGTCAGTCAGGCAGGTCATAAATAGTCATTGTGATCGTCACACCACACTTTGGCACAAACTGGACTGCTCATAAATTCGGAGCGAGGCTGGAACACGCTGTTTGGTTATTCAGAGCACCACAGTCTCAGAGCAACAGAGCATAATCTGAGCACTCCGGGAAGCTCTTGTTTTAAAGTTTCGGATGGGCCGGTCGTTACTGAGCATGTGCAGCTCTCCACAGAGATGAGAGGGAAGCGAGATGTCTCACTCGTTAGCTACCCCCATCATCAGCTCTGGAAAAATCTAGGTTTAATTTACAATGTTATTAATGTTACTAATTCATGCTATTGACGATTTCTTCATGGGAAACAATCCAATGCATAAATCTGAGATATAACAAAACATGTAAACTACCTACGGTGTATGTCTCTCTAACATATGTCATGTAAATATAGGTAATCTCATATCATATACCCTGTCAGACTGCATCCAGAAGAGATTAAAACAAGTTTTAAAAAGTCTCAAGCATTACAATTTTGAAATAAATTTTGAAATTTTGAAATTTTACATATTAAAATTTAAATTTTACATGATAAAAATGGTGCTCCTAATTCTCTAACAGTGTTCACTAAGATGGCATGTAATGCTTCAAAAATGATTCATCTGTTGAACTTATGGCCTTGATGCCCTCAAAAAATTGCTCAGCCCAAGCCAAGTGGCCGTGCTGCTGAAGTTACAAAATTCCAGGCCTGGTTTTTAATAATGCCTTTAAGTGCTATCCCTTGAGATTTTTGTGTCATGATACTCCTTTGAGTGGTTGTGCTTTTAAATCCCTAAGAAAAATCAAATCAAAGCAAATAAAGTGTTTATTGAGATGCTGTTGATCTTCCATGGATGAAAAAGAAAACTAAAGTCTTCAACAGTAACATCAGTTTTCCTCAGCATAGAGGCTAAAAGTCTCGCCATCAGTCAGGCAGCTGAGAGGACGTGGCAGGGCTGAAATGGTTCCAACCTCGACTGCACACCAGAGGGAGTATTTAGAGGAGGAGGGGGGAGTACATTAGGGGAGCTAATTAGGATTATTAGCAGGACGTATTTTATTCAGCTGGGACTCAAACAAATTGCTCAGTCGCTGTTGTGCAAAATTGAAAATGAGTGCAGAATTACTGACGGCCAAAGTGCACTTGCAGGTGTTTTTAAAGCCGGTCTGTGTTGTGAGAAGCAGCGTTGCTACACGGCTGACCTCGGAGGGATTCAATAACACCAGTGATGTCATGTGTGATTCAAAATGACTGCTTTATGAAATCTAATCAGCAGCTCAATCAAAGCATTCAAAGATATTGCATAATTAACACAGCTTAGGTCTAAAATCATAGACGCTTTTCACAGCAGACAGTTTGGCTTGTAAAAGCAGGAAAAACACGGGTGTGAATAATAACATCAATGATTCCATTAAATGTCCCAGTTAGCCATGTCAGTGAGTGAGCATTATAATACCAGGGCCAAGAACTGGCTTGACTAAATGGAATGCAGCCAGCACTGGTATTCCTTTAACTGTGCAGCCTCTAAAATTATTATTTTAACTTTTTTCCCAATGTTTGTCTCATGTGTCAATATATATATTTTTAAAGGACTTGTTCTGACACTTTAGAAAATACACCTTTAGAGTGCTGCAGGGATGATGTTTATTTGTAGGCCAGCCCAGAGGTTAGCGTCACTCTGGTTCCCTCGACAAAAAGCCAGTAATATTTTTTCCATTTGATTTTGGTTTATTTAAAAAAAATAAGCTCTGTGGCGAATAAAAGTTTATGACACTTACACGTTCTGTTGGGCAAGACAGTCTTCACAAGTGAATACCGCTTTAATGATTTTTAAAGCGTAAATGCATCGGCAAAAGTAAAAAGCTAACGTTAGGCTAGTAACAAACTACACTAGGGTCACATGACAATGTCACCACCACATCAAAGCTCATTCTGTCGTCTCTTTTAAAGGACTTAGAAGCTTTAAAGTTCATGACTGGGGTATTTACTGATGTATTTTATATCCTAGAACAAAAGTCTTTTAAGGCATCAAACCAAAAACCCATTAAGAGAACCCACTGACTTGGAGACGAGGGGCTACAATGCTAACTCATTTCTGTGTTTTAGGACTCATTCCTGCAGCACTTTACACACTTTCTTGCTTCGAGTTAAACAAGAAGATACCAGTCGCACCTATCTGCTAAATATGAAGCTAGTTTAGCTTAGCATAAAGACTGGAGTCTTGTCACCATGACGAGTCCCTGCACCTTGCCGATAGGTAGTCCAGCACTTACCTAATATAAAGTCACAACTTTTAATCTTCACACTTTTTGTATGGATTATTATTTTGTATAGTTATAACAAGTTAATCACTGAGCTTTAAAGGTGCCCATGGGTTGATTTTGTTACCTTTAGAAAGAGCAAGTCGAGCTGTTTCCAGTCTTCATGCTGAGCTAAGCTAACAAGCTAATGGCAGTAGCCTCGTATCTGCTGCACAGACATATAGTGGCATCATGGTGACTTAAAATGGGGTTGCGTTTACTGTGTTCACCAAAAGAGTCCATATGGATGCTTTAAAGTAGAAATTTTGCGAAAGCTTCAAGTTCCCGAGTCGTGACACATTTGTTGATGGTTTCAGAAATGGCGGAGGCCAATGTAGGTTCAGTTTTTGGTGGATGGTGAGTTAGTATATTCTAATTTTAGTTGTATGGAGGTTTTTCTTTATAATTTTAAGATATGTCTGAGGAAATTGTTGATATTCCCAACGGCCTTATCTTTTCCCTATTTAAGTGCGTCTTTTAATCTCGGGAATTACATTACCTGCTTGCTAGCTTGCTAAATTGTTGGCCTCTGTGGCCTCTAGACGCCGTTGCCTAGCAGCGGTGTTCCCACGACTTAACCACTTAAACGCGAAGCATATCACACCTCCATAGCTGTAACCACAAGTTCATAAGTTCCATTTGAGGTAGCAATCTAATTCACGTAAAGAAAGCGAAGAAGTGGGTAGCCCAACAGAGGGTTGACCAAAAATGGGGACAGTTCCACTGGTACCATCCACAACTTTTCACAGTGGAAATGGAAAAAATGCACACCAAACTGAACTGAAGCGTACCAGACTGCTTGGTGGAACAAAGTCAGAGAAGACTCTGGCCTGATTGGTGAGATAAGATGACATCACATCCTAAAAGGGCAGGTAAGATAAATCTATCAACACATAAAATCAGGTATTCGTATATGTAATCCACAACTGACATGCGATTGTCTCTCTATCATATTTTTTAAAGCAGTAAGGTTGATGGCAAAAAAGCAAGCCAGCTAATAATACATGTAGAAGAAAGCCCTTGATGAGATCCAAGGGAATTCAGGCGAGGAGGGGATAGCAGCCTCATATCAAACGCCAACGCTCCCTGCCACAGCGTCTGCAGCTTGGCGTATCGCCCTCGTGTTTACGGTGGGGGAATAGTCTGAAGCCATGCTGAATGTCGTTGAAAGAGAGCCTTCAACGTGACAACAATGCATGTCCCAGAGTAACAGCTAATGCCTGGCACCTCGAACTAAATCATTTCATTTAGAGCCTCTGATGTGCAGACAGAGGGGATGTAAAATGCATTTCCACGCCAAGCCTCTCAATCGCTCGCTGTCCTTGCGAACATAATGAACAGATTACCGTTTGCACCCTTGTCACATGATACCTCTGTGACAAGTGCCTGGCACCTTGTGGGAGATGTTTTCACTGCATGTCCTCTCATTCCAGACTGGGAAAAAAAGTGGTTTAGCAGCCACAGGAAATAAAACAACTTGCTAATTAGGGGAGCAATGGACTGAGGCAGACAGTATTGCCTGAGTGGATGGCTTGGGAGATGGAAAGGTTGAAATGCCAAGTGTCTATATCCCAGCACCCTTAGGCCAAAGTCCTGCAGACACTGCAAGTCTCCACCCAATTTACCAATTACTCTCTCTGTCCTGACTGGGGTTAATAAAATGCTAACCATCTCAATAACCATGACAGCACTTTGCTAACTACCTCCCCTCTAGTTAAATTCAGCTTCTCTTGTCCTTTTCTCCCCCACAGAAAGAGACTGTAACTCCTGCCTTGGCTTAATCAGGAGGATTGCTTATTAAGGAAAAGCTCTCGGGTACTTCCTAAATTGGGGAGAGGACAGTCTCGCCAGTGCGATAACTGCAGATTTATGTCAGAATTAGGTGTAAATAGCTGCACTGGTTCTTCCCCTTCTTTAATTAAGCAAGCACATTTTCCAGGCCTTCGTCTTGTGCGCTGACCGCTCCGGTTCCCTCTGCTGAGCAGATGTTAGCTTACAAAGCAACTCAGCCATGTGTAGGACGGAGCACAGAGGGGCCATTTCACTGCTCTCCCAGAAGTTCAGATGGCTAAAAACCTCAGTGACAGTTCTTATATTCCTGTGTTTCACTGTGTGGCTTTCACAGGAGAGCTTCTTGCAGAGTGTCACTTTATTTTACATGTTTTGTTGTCCGCTGTCTTTTTGAGCTAGTAATCCAGCCTGTTTGCAACTATCAATGAGTAGTCATCCAAAATGATACATGGCAGCAAATGTCAAATTACTTCTCAGTGTCAGATCAAGTGGAGCGCATGGGAAAATGAAAATGTTTTATGGGAGCATAATATCACTTTAAAAGACTGCCGACTCTGTACTTTGAAGACAATTCCATCTGCGGCCTCTCATCTCCCTGAGTTCTATTTTTGATGCTCCGAAAAGGTGCACATCCCAACAAACTTTACACTCTCTCTTAGCTGCTGCTGTGCTCATATCTGCCAGGGCGAAAAAAATACCTGAGATGAGCAGCGGAAAAATGCTCTTATGCAGTTCATGAGGGGGTACTCAGCGTTCAGATTCAGCATTCAATTTCCATCACTGATAGCGTTGCTATTGATTCAGAGTTTGCCCTATGCTCGGTGTGGGCCAGACACAACAGATCTTAGGGTTTGGGAGCTGTCAGTCAAGGTAATCCAGGAGTCTTTTTCGAAAGCCTGTCAGGGTGAAGCGTACAGCCTCACATTTCCCTCAAACAAGGAGGACGACAGAATGGGCCTAAAAGCTGTCTGAGAAGAGACGGAGGCTCCTCAGAGGAAACAGCGAGACCAAACAGGCAAGAAAAACATTAAACTTCTGTGAAAGTGGCTTCCACTTCATTCGGCTTTATTTATCTGATTTAAGTAAGCACTAATTAATGCTTTGGGCCAACAACAAATATAGCGTTTAATATCAGGTCATACCAGGTTTCCTCTACCTCTGTTTGCAAACGGTCTAGTTTTGACATTAAGGAATGATGCATTAAATCTCTTACCCTGCATTTTCAAAGGTTGTGTTGATTCTGTATCTGAGGGTGTGACACTCTCTAATGTTTCCCTTCTTTCTGATGCAGAGCTGATGATTCTTAATGCACAGGAGTGGAAAGGAACTAAGTACATTTACTCAAGTACTATACTTAAAGGAATACTTCACCCACAGAATGACCATTGGTAAATCAAGTACTTATGCCAGGTTAACTTGAAATGCTGAAAAAAAGAATGAGCTTTTCTTGCATGCCTCCACAGAAAACATTTATTGATTGATTGAGGACCACGTTTAATAACAGAAAAATTCTATCAAAGCACTCATTGACAAACCCATTCACACCAGGATAGTCCAGGGGACTCGTTTCGATTGGGCGGGGAATGCCGAAAAATTTCATACCTTCTTTTGGTTTGGTTCACTTTCACACTGCACTTTTGAAAGCGGACCAAAACGCCTGGACAACGTCACACAGATACAACAGCTGCTCGTCTGGGGGCGGTATTGCCCGAATTGACTGCTGACCAGGAAGAAAAAAAGCACAAGGAAGAAGAAAACCCAGCTCATCGATTGGAAAACGGAAATCCATCCCCTTCCATTCCCTACCCAGCATGTTGCTCTGTACATGCGATTAATGTAGCAGTACCGAAAAAGACGGCGGAGAGCGAGAGACTATGACGTGCTGCTGTGGTTAAACAGACGCTGAGAGAGGCACTCCCTCTCTTTGGTCCGCTGGATAGTCCAGGTTGCATTTCCCACTGTAAGCAAACCGCACCAGGGCTCACTTGCAAGTGACCCCCAGTTTTCAAGTGGACCAGGGTTCGCTCGTTTGGTCCACATCAGAGTTCGAATGAGCGTTCATGGGCAGCCCCCTCGATCTGACTTCTCCCCATTTAATGCATGTTTGTGCCTGTGTGTATTTTGGGTGTGTGTGTGTATGAGAACAGAGTGAAAAACTGAATTGCCCCTCAGGGATGAATTAAGTATATCTTCTTCTTTTACTTTAAATACTTTAAGTACAATTTGCTGCCAATAATTCTGTACTTTTACTTGAGTAGAATTTCAGATGCAGGACTCCTTACTTGTGTTTTTAGAGTATAACATTGCTACGTTTGCCTCAGTCAAAGTTCTGACTACTGTTCTGACTACTTCTTTCCCCACTGTCAATATGTCTAAAATACAAAAGCTGAAGTTTTTCACTTTCAGTCAGGATGACATAGATATGTCACACAAAACTGATCCCAAGACATGTGACCTATATGTTTCTCACCTGAGACGACTATCATTACATTGGTAAAATGGCAGCATTGCAGTCTGACTGAATCCAGAGGTTTTAAGAAAGCAAAGTAAGCAGAATTTGAAGGCACAAACTGGCACATGTTATTTTGAATATTCTTGTTTTTTCCCCACATCATAGCAGTTCACATTAACACGGCATATACAGTAGGTTACATCCTAAAATAGACATGAACAGTCATCTGAAGCAGTAAGGCGTGAGCTGCAGTTCAGAATTCATGAAAGCCTGTGGTGTGGATGTAGGTACAGACACAAATAGAAACAGACAGAGGCACACACATACACACACACACACACGCACACCACATACACCAGTCACTCCGAAAAATAAAAAGGTTTTTATTGTGCTGATAAGGGACGGGAGGCCCTTTTGCTTTGAAATGCTGAGTAGAGGAGGGAGAGCGTCTGCCACGGCTGTGGGAGCATCTGACCCCCACCACCGTGGATAAAAATGAGAGCTGGGATCACTGGGATTGCTCCATTCACAACACTCCCACTTATCTACCGCAATTAACATTAAAAGCCCCCCCAACACAAATAAATGAAAACATGAGTTTCCTCTAAATATGAATGCCACCGTATGCCACGCTCTGGGCTCTGTGAGCTTGTCTGTATTGGCCTGCGTCTGTGTGTGTGTGCTTGCCATTTGTTATCCGTGTCCCAAAGAGGGAAGAGGCTATTGTGAAAATCAGTGTTCAAGCAAGTGAGCTCTGAGGGGAAATCCACCCGAGAGGTTCAAAGAGCAATTAAAAGTCAACGGATCTCTCCAGCAGCCGAGTACTGTATCTCCACCTATTCTCAAAGCCTCGTGCACAGGGGTGGAAGGAGTACAGGGGGGATGATGGAGGGGGTTCCAGACCATAATTTTCCATGAGTGATGAACTGTGAAATGCAACAAAAGCCCCTATTACCGCAAGAGGGATTTGAAGCCCACAGAGCAATAGAAGAGAAAAGGGGGTAAAAATGCCTTCGTCAAATAAAAAAACATGAGAGAAAGGAAAAAAAAAATGTCTGTGTTAAAGAATTCAAAGTGTGAAGGCCCATATGCTCAGTTCATATTATGCACGGGTCTTCAAATCCAGTGAGTGCAGTGAGCATTTAACAGTGAGACAATGCGATATTTCTGGGTGACTTGTAGTCAATAGCAAGAGCCTTTAAGATATGCAGGGGCTAAATCTGAGCTATGAGAGATCATTCCTCCCTTGACTTAAATTCAATACTAATTTTCTGGGAATTCATCATGTCAGTATCTGGAAACCAAAGCTGAATGAAAGTGAAATATAATGTTTTTGTTTCCCAAAATGAAACATTAGCCCTTCTCCTATTGATGTCATTCTCATACGTGCAAGACATTTTTTTTTCGCTGTCACAGTCTAACATATAGTTTTACATCTAAATACAGGAGGGGGAAAAAACTAAGATTTTCCATTCCTCAGCTTCTCCAAGCTTTCCTCTTCACACTTTATGGCAAAGGAGGAAATGTTTTGCTCCAAACTTTGGAGAGAAAAAAAAAAGGAGTCAACAGAAAACCCTGTGGGAAGCTGGAGTCAAGGAGGCCCCCCGTTATCTTGTTATGGCAGCGTAAACGGTGAGGCAACACTGAACGCCTTGATGGAGCCCAGATAGACGAGTCACACTCTCACACAACACAACATCACAGCAACACCTGATGTTGTCTGCATACCAACTTTTCAATACTTCACTTTTACAAACTTTTCTGCCTGGAAGTAAACATTTCCCCCTGTCGGCACTTTTTTAAACAATACTTCATTTCCATTCAAACCATAAAATATCACACAATAACGATATGAAAATGGCGGCGATCGTGTTAATGCTGCTGATGATGACAGTGATGATGATATTAAGACAGAAAATAGAGAGCAAGGTGAGTAAGAAGCAATATTCACTGCAGTAATGCACCTTAAATTGACCATTTGCTAAACCTCACCCCGCTTAATGAAGTAGACACAAAAAACAAAACCCTCCTGGAGTGCGTTCAACATCAAAAACTGATGAAATATAACAGAAGAATATGTAATGGATGTTCCCTCTCTCTGTCTCACTCAGACAGGACTACGCAAGGCTGCGCCACAACATGCCCGTAACAGGAAATGTGGGTCTTTCTGCCAACACCTGTTTAATGGACTTCTCTTGAGCCTGGCCTGGGCCGGCTGACAAGTCTGTGTTTGTGTTGGCGCCTGAAGACCTGGAAGAACGAGCGGTTGGAGGAAATAAGAAAATGATAAAAATTCAGACAGTGCCCAACGCTCATGCAAAGTTTATGGCACAGGATGGGTCGGAGAGAATATGATGAGATCCTCCCGTGACCGCGGTGTGTATAACCTTCACATTGGGCAGGGAGATACAGTCTGACAGTTCTGTGCTGTGTTAGACAATATTCAACCTATGCTCACTGTACTGGTCGTGTTTCAGCCGCATGTATCAAGCTTCAAAATGAGAGCTTGTTATGGGTTCAGATTAGGGGAACAGCAGGGGGGCCACACGCCTAAAAAGCAGGCTGATTACAAAACGAGTGATTACAACGAAGGCCTGGAGCAGATTTATCTTGAGAGTGTTTGACAACTAAAAATGTGTTGTTCATATTTCAGTTATAAGTTAGGGAATTTAGCATGAATGCATCATTTAATACGACTACATTGCACAGTATGTTTATTGTTATTGTATGTAATATATTTTATTGGAATTCTGAAGAGATTGCCACACAGACACAGCGCCCTAATTACTGAGAGCAGCATAAGCTTTCCAGATGGTTTCCTATAATAATATTTTGTTTAACGACCTGTAGTAATTTGTCTGTAGGTCTATTGATCTGTTGTAGCCGGGAGGGTTGGACCAGTTTCAGACAGACCTCTCTAGCATGGCAAAATATAGTTTAAATGCTGATGTCAACCAACAGCAGCACTTTTGTCATGACTGACGACTCTGTGTTGTCCAAGGATTAAAAAGTAACCCACGGTTCTTGACTGCGCTGTTCTCAAACCGTCATATTAGTCACTGACGAAATGTTGCAAGGGCTTTATGAAAGTCTTTTGCACAAAAGTGTAATTAAGTGTAACTGTAATTTTTGGTTTTGTTGGTTAAACAAATTGCATCAAAAACTACTGTTAATCTTGCATAAAGATCATGAAGCAACAGCATCTCACAAAATTAAGTTAACGTTATCAATGCCTCCCTTAATTCAGTCCAACTATGTCAACACATTCTGACTCCTGACTCGTCAAATACCACTGTTTGATCAGTATATGTCAAAATATCACGTGCAAGATTGCCCTCCTTTGTCAGTTTTGGAAGTTCAGGGAAGGCATGTCAGTTTATGCTTGATACATGCATTGTTTCTTTTCAAAATAAACTTCTGTTTTCACAGGAAATGTACAATTTCCACTGTTTAAAATCATATAGTCTCTTTCCAAAATGAACTTAGAACATAGGTAAAAAAAAAAATGTTTTTGGGTTTACTTCCTTAGGTTTAGGCGAAAAAAAAAGTATATGGTTAGATTTAGAAAAAGACACCAAGGTCTGACTTTAAATGAATAGGTTTGTTACGTAACAGTACGTATCACATGTCACGTCATATATGTTAGTAGCTTAATGTGCTGCATATACTAGCACATTATATTGTTATCAAAATAACCCCATTGACTTTGTGTTTCACACAGGACAAGAACAGCGGACTCGTGGGCAAAAGTCTTGAGTTTGTTTGACCCATTTACTCGCCTACCTGATGCAGACATTTTACTCTTTATACTACGGTAGTTGCCCAGAGTGTCAAAGTATGTGTCTCATACCCCCATCTGTGTGCGTCAGTGTCTGATGCCGAGGGGCCACTGACCAAGTGTCTGTATTTGACGAGTTGAGAGTGAGACAGAGTTGACTAAATCCTCCTGAGACCCTGTGTCCTCACATGAGGACATCACATTTTGGGTTTACTTGACCTCATACTTCATTCTTGTTGACTTAGATCTGTTGTCCTCGTTTGTGGACACTTTTTGTGCCATCTAGTGGTAGTAAGAGCACAGTATATTAATCCATGTAAAAACAAGATGGCAGCCATCTCTGCCAAGCCAGTCTGCAGCCGAGCCACATTTTATTGGTGAAACTTGTTTATTTATGACAAATAGTGTTTGTTGTTTGATACGGCAACAAATTTGACCAGTTTTAGCAACAGTAACAAATTAAGACGCTGTTACTTAGGAAGTACTCATGTGAAGACATTGGGACTTTATTGTCGTCTCATTTCAGGACATTGGGACTTTATTATCGTTGAAAATGTTTAGTTTTTTTATACTTATCGGGTCCTACTGAGCCCAAACGGCTAGGAGAAATTAAAAATCCATACCAAACAAAGGTTCAGTCTCAGGAGGATATAATACACAACTTTAGGTATATTGAATAAAGTGTAAATATTAACAATGTAAATGGACGGTTTGTGTTGTGTGAGCATTTCAGTTTTACCAGCTGTAAATCAAGCTGTTTTAACAGTCAGTTTAAAGACTAAAGGTATAACACCCAATAAAAATAAAGACTGTTTTTCAAAGATTTCATACAGTGTGGTCTAATAATAAATTATGAGTGCTGTGTATTTTTAGGGTAATTTGGGAGCCCCTGTTCCTATAGCATGATATACAGTGTCACTGCTGGTTGCATCAGTGGTAATGTGACTGCAGCTTTAGTCTTGTTGAAATACTACAGTGAATTTTATGGCTCCTCAGATGACGAAAAGTGCTCTCCCCATAAAGGAGAGCGTTATCCGTCAAGTACAACAATGAAATACAGCAGAGTAGTGTGTGCTACCTCTACTTCAAATTGAAATTGTTTGTTGAGCGTTGATTAGACTAATTAAATCACATAAAACAGACAGAATTCCCTTGAGCGCAGATTAAGATCATGTGTGAACGATTCAGTCGAGTCTCAAACGCTGCCTGTTTGTGAATTATGCAGAAATAACAACTGGAGCCTTGTTTTGCACTCCAGATAGCCATCACTAATCAAGCACACAACAATGACTTATGCTGCGAGAACTGGTGAACTACACACACTTTCTTTTAGCATGTTTTGGTCCATAACTGTTCCTCCGTCACAAATTTTAGTAAACCTTTAATTTGGTTTGGTCTGGCAAAGATGAAAGAAGACATAAAATGGGTTGAGCTGACGTAATCTTCTGATGTTTACCAGTTTTATTGAATGAGTAATTAGTTCTTCAATGCTGGTTAATTGCTACTACATTCCTGAATCTGACCTTTTTTTAAGCCAATCAGCAGGTCTGAATAGCCACCTTTGTGCTTCTTTTTACGGTCTCGCCGTCTCACAGAGAAAAAAAAAAGCCAAAATAAATGAGTCTATGAGACAGAATGTCACAGACAACACTGTAGCCCTGCGAAAAAGCCACCGTCTCTCTTCTCTCACTCTCGCCCTCCTCTAACCCTTGCACTGACTGCTACAATATGAAATGAGACACACTGCTGCTGACAGCGCACTCGTTTCTCAAGGAAATGTCAGCGAGGAGCCTGTCGAGAGGCGGCACAGTTTGTGAGTGTGGGGTGGGCGGGGGACATGGGAGTTCAAACGCTTTGTCTGTCTAAAACCTCTAATCAGGATCAGCTCAGGAAAAGGTCAGATTTGTATATCACAATGTAAATCCATGGGAGGCACCCCTCACTTGTATTTATTGGCTAGCGCACCTAAAAAAGCCCTCCTATGGTACTTGGATGGGTTCTTGGAGATTTGTGGGTCATGGATCAGCAAACACATACTAAACATTCTGTGGCTCCACATCACCACAGTGAGTGTCACTCGTCTGCTTTGTGAAGGCACAAAACATATTCAACCATGCAAACCTTTACGAGCTCCAGTCTTTCAGTCATTGCTGTGTCCCTCCCTTGTTTTCATCGCACTTTACCATCAGATATAGGGGTGTAAGAAAATATTGATACACTAGGCTATTGCCATATTATGGTCTGTGATACGGTATCAATTCTCAAACGCACTGAATCAATTTTTAGTTAATAGTTTATATGCAAAGACGCATGGCAGTGATTAAGTTTGTGTTGTGTTAAAACCCCCCGCAGCTACATCCCTTAGTGGGTATGTTTACATGCACACTGATATTCCACTATTATTCTGAATATGACATTATTTCGACTCTCATGTCAACAGCTTATTCTGTTTGGACATTCCCAATTACGTCTTATTGCAAATGTGGCTTTTCTTTTTCCATGAGGGATATGCTGATATTATCTGGGTTTTAGTAGCATTCATTGGACACGTATACAGCACATTGGGAATGTACGTCTCAACTAAGGTTTTTACCACAATTTGCAACACACAGCCTTTTGTCCATTTAGGGTCAGCTCTGTGCGTTGTCACAGATCAACTCACAAACAGTTTGCTAAGCTGAGGTTGAGATGCATACATCCGATGCATGTCAGACGGAGAAACTCACCATTTTTTAAACATAATGAAAGACTTGGAAATCATATTTTTAGGTTCACGCAAATGTTGCAACCCTGACTTCTTCAAGGAGGTGGTGGAAGGAATGACAGAGGTAGGCTGTGCTCACATGGCCAAACATGTCTGCCACTGATGGAAATCTTGGAAAAAATTCTGGCAGCAGCGACAGCCCTTCTACTTTTCCATATTTTGATGGGACAAAGGACATTAGGACACGTTAATGAGAGTATGCACAGCTACATGTAAAGGGAGATACGAGTGGAATTTTTATTTTTATAAGCCAAGTAAACAGCTTTGTAGGAATATTGTCTTTTTCTTTTTTATTGTTGTAATCTGTCCTCAGCCATTTGACTCTTGGACTCCGATGTAAAAACATACTGCTAGTGTGAAAATGCATAAAGGTGCTAGCATTGACATTGACAGTTTAAAAAAAAAAAAAAAAAGATTTTAAAAAATTGCAGTATATCGCTTTGTTTACAGTATCGCAATATATCACAATATATTGAATCGTAACCCCTGTATCGTGATACGTTACATATCCTCAGATTCATACACAGCCATAATCAGATAGGTGTGTGTGTGTGTGTGTGTGTGTGTGTTTGTGGGTGGGGAGTTTAACTGATAAAAGTTAAGTTGGACCAAGAGGAAAAAAAATTAAACCCAAGATATATATAAAACACAAAACCAAACGACACCTCAAAGCTGAAGTAAAATCAACAAACAAAAGTTGCAACCTTCTCTCCCAAATAGGTGAGCAGTGCTCAGTACGTTTCCATGACATTAGAGAAAATCGATTTATTGTGTTAGTTGGACTAAAACCAGACTTTTAAAATACATGTAAAAATGTCAGTCTGACTGAAATCAAACTTAATCAAATTTCTCAAAGTCGGACACACCCAGATGATGTGATTTGGAGTTCAATTAGTCCTGTCTGTATACAGTCAGTTGGACCTAAACTGGCCGTGGTGCTCTGCACAGGCTCCACAGTTTCCACCCTGGGCTTTGACCTGGAAGTCAAAAGCATTAAATGCGCAACAGAAGAAGAAGAAGCCAGTCACGCCATGGAAAATCTACATCCAGAGCTGTGCATTTTTGGATGAAATGTTCAGAGCTGTAAAATTGTCCACAATAATACCAGTTTGCCGCTAGCTAACTGTAGCTAACTCATTTGTTGATTGTTTGATTTGTGACGTAATAGGTGACCAGAAAAAGGTCCAAAACTAACAAGCTAAAAGGGGGCATACTGCCACCTACCATAGCAGAGTCAGACATACCTCTGTCCATAAATTGATTCCCCTCCTGTGCTTGTATACTGGGACAAGGACAGAAGTCCAATTTAATGGCCTAGTCGAGATATAAGCGTGTTCTATTCTGTCTGTGATTCTATTCTATCTATTTTCAACATGGTATTTTAACCTTTTTAACATTCACAGTCTTGTGTTATAAAGCTAAAACTAAACCAATTTAACAAGTCTGTTTGTCAACACTAATAAATTAACTGTTTCACTGGTAAAACACAGGGCTGTAACACTTAAAAAAAAACTTGATAATGTTGGACCTAAACAGATGCAATTTTCCATTTAAACTGTGAAACTGTCGGCTGATCTTTAGTAGATCTTTCTGCTGTATGTAATTAAGCTCACAGGTACATTGCAGCATGGTACACTGCACCATACATCAACCACATATTCTACACTGGATAGCATTTTCTGCATTAGCAAATGGTACAGAGGAAATTGTATAGAGATACAAAACATTTCCAGCATCATTTTATGGCAGATAAGGTCAAAATTAGAGATTTAAACATTTACACACAGAGCCGCAGTATTAAAAAAAAGCCTCATCTGCATTGCTGATGGTTAAAAAAGGGCCAAAAGTCCACTTCTAAAAGCTTAAATCAGTGCATCATATTACTCAGATAAGCAGAATTATTAGCGAGCCACCTTCTCTTATCATGGCACAGCTTTAATGACCTTTCATCAGGGCTAAAATGAGAAAAAAAAGCCACATGCTGCACTACCTTTTTAATAATCTCCTTCGTTTCCTCATTTAGATTTGATTGGCTATGAAATGCACCGGCCTGCCGGGGCTCAGGTTTCAGCATTCATCAGCATTTCCTGGTTGTAAATTGATGGCACAAATAGAGACATACAGTCCTTTCACGGGAATGCATAAGGACATACACACACATACACAGCCATGGTTGGTATGAATTATAAAGTTACACCTAGAAAGGGACTTCTTCTATGTTTAATGCCATGTGCATTAAGATGAACCAACACATGCAGGGTTACGCTGGTTGATAAGTTGTGTGTTGGATAATCTGAGTGGATGTTACAACTGTTTCAACCTCTGCAGTAGAATAAATGAAACTGATAATTCCCTTGAGAGTTCTTCCATATATGGTGCTATAGCTGAACACTACTGTCTACATGTAAGTATTTACAGTTACATACATTAAGTATAGGGATTTTGAGAATACACAACAGTCAGAGCTGTCAACACACCCTTTTATGACATCACTTTATTAGCTGGAGGCAAAACACGACTCGCCACCGAAGGGCTGTAGGCTACAGTCTTAAATGTCGTCATATTAGCCACCTCTGTCCGTCAACAACAACAAAGACAGCTATGGTTACATGCGATAAGACAAAAGGACTGGACGAGGCGATCATCAAAAATGCTCTCATGTGCAGCGCACACTTCATATCAGGTTAGGGAAAAAGTATTTCCTGTTGTAGGGATGAATAACGTTATGTGTATTAAGGGTTATCATGTCCACCTCATCAGAAACTGGGGAGATATTAAGAGGAAGATGGGATTTCTCTGGAACGCTAACTTTTTAGCACATTGGCTAACATTAGCTTCGATAGCAAAACAACCTTGAGGAAACCTTGTATCATCTAGTAAGATGATACGAGTCGAAAACAAGCCAACAAAACTTGCTAGCTAGGGCTAGCTAATGTCTGTGGAGAATTGTTTTGCCTCCAGCTGAGCCCCGCCCACCAAAAACATCATACTGTTTACCAACAGTCAAAGGGTCTATTAGTCTTTTTGAACAAGTTGAACAATGAGAATCAGCTTCTCTTGCAATAGTACATAATTTTGTGTGAAGTCAAAGCCACTCTCCTGAATCCTGCTCAAAGTCAATCATCAACTGGTCTCAGCTCTGCGACCTGTCCAGGCTTTTAAAGGCCAGCTTGAGTCGAACTGGAGGGGACAGTGAAATCTCATATGATGGCAGATTTGTGTGCCAGAGTTCAGTGAATGCCAGCTTATTGCTATCGAAAAGGTCACCGGGCTAGAAGCAGAATAAAAAGCCTTTACTGGGGAGAGTGGTGTGTGTATGAGCGTACGTACGTGTGTGTGTGTTTGAGTGGGATGAAGGCCGCAACCTGAGGTAACCATGCTCATATAAGCACCACGCCCTCGAGCTGCTGCATCTCTCTCTGTCTCTCCCTCTCTCCTCTCGTCAGGCTTTGGTGTCTCTTACCTTCAGCACTCCAGGAAGCAGACACGAGGCTTCAAAATACACCCGCCTCTACGAGCGCAGAATCAATTACCAGAGAGATGAAATTCTCCGATAACGCGGCCTAATGATAATTGCCCTGAATCTGCAATGATCTGACTTACGATACAAACCACTATTGGCATTGCAGCAGCGTATTGGCAGCCAGAGTAGCTGGAATATCAATGATAATTGTTCTGATGTTGATTTGGAGCCACGTTACTGCCTGGGGTAAACATAAACCAATTGCAGAGAATTGGGCTCTATGGTAAGCGGCAGGGGTCATATTTCACTGATGTTTGTGTGATTTGTGATGAGTACAGTACAGCAGAGAGAGGAAATGGTTATGTGGGAGCTAACCGCCGCCTGTTTTAATTGAAGCACTCCTATCACATTGACTGCCGGAGACACGAGGGCGACAGCGCGGCGCAAACTCCCACTAATTCAATAAGCGATCATCAGACTGTTAAAAGGCTGGCAATAATAACAATAAACTCAGTTTCCAACTGTGCGTCCAGAAATAGAACGGCTCCACTGAAGCATCAGGCACGGATGACCGCTGTTCATCCAGTGGCTGCACAGCAAATACCAGACACACTTCAGGTTCAAATTTGGATCAATCAGAGGTCACAGGGCCGCCCAGAGGGAGAACGGAGGGTGACCCCATTTTGACGATGACCTCCCAGATATGGCTTCCCACCCCCTCAACCTCCTTTGCCTTCAACCAACCTTGGCCGATCATGGGAGTCAGCATTTTTGAAAAGTGCCTGAGAGATGTCGGGCTGAATAATGTGTCCTATGAATAAAACACATTAGCTACAAAACACGTTGAATTATTCACATTTCAGAGCCTCCATCCCGCCCCACGCAGGAGATATTAGTTCTTCAGTCACCGTATGCTTTGCACATAGTCCTCTGAGTCTCTGTCTCCCCCATGTTCGCTCTGTCTCGCTTCTCTCTTGATCATTCTCTCACTGTCTTTGTCATCTGTGTTTTGTTAATCCCTCTCTGTTCCTCTGTGTCTCCTCTCAGCTGACTCTCTGCTGATGGCGACTGTCTATTTATACTCCTCAAGTTACTACTTTTCCTGGAACATCTCGCTATTTATCCAAAGAGCTCTTGAAGCTGTTGAGGAGTGCATTTGTTCTGAGAGAATCTTTGATGACTTGGTAACACACGACGGCCCAAAATGGATTCATCATTTAGCGTTAATCTGAGGAGACCAGCTGTGAGTTTCAAAGTGAAAAGGACCCGGAATAAGGAGGAGGGCGGTTTGCTAATTAAATACTTGACCTAATATGCATCTTTTGCTCATTTTATTTTCAGCTCCGCCAGGAATTTGTGATTTTCATGATTGCAATGTAATTTGCAGAATCAACAGCACCACATGAACTTAAAAGGGTAAAGCAATCAACCAATCACTGCTTTATATTGTGCTGTTTCAATATGAAATCCCTCAGTAAAATATCTCTTTAAAGTCCTCGCAATTAAACTAGTGTGCAACAATGTGGAACCCTTCCTCAACAAGTCAGTCGTGTCACATTTGTTCAGCGATTCAACAACGTTTACTCTCTGTTTTTGTGAAATTAAACAGAAACTAATTGGTTCATTATTTCAGAAAGCCACCTTAAAGTGTTTCTGGTCATAAAATAAGTTTAAACAAAACACAATAAGAACATCTGCTAATTGGTGCAATTCTTGTCATGCAGAAAAGGCTATTTGGATTCCTTCTCTTTGATTCATGCAGTACAATAAGAAAGTATTACATTATATTTCTGCTTGGGAACAAGACGAAGAGGCTCTGTGAGGCTGTACTCAGGCACATACTTAATTTAGTGTGTTAGCATGCCAACATTTCCTAATTAGCACTAAATACAAAGAAAAGTGGAGGCTGATTGGAATGTCATTGATTTTACAGATATTTGGTCATAAACCAAGGTACTGGCTAAATTAAATTTTTGCCTGAGTCAGTAGGATTCACCCTCTGGGAACCATGAATGTCTTCAATAAATTTGGTGACTACCCATCCAGCATTTGTGAAGATATTTAAAGAACAATTTCACTGCTGGAAAGACGGTTGTCTGTGCAGCAGAAATACTTATATTAGTGTATTAGTACCTCATGACCACAGAAAACAGAGGAAAAGGGCTGTGGCATTCACTTTTGCTCAAGAGGTAGAAAACCTACAACTACCAGAATGCACTGCAGCGCACAGGACCAATAAATGCTTCCACTGGTAAATGGCATAATGCAAGCTCATCCATTTTGACACAGGAAACAATATGGTGGCTGGCGGTAACAAACAATCTCAAATTACAGGTCAATGGTAAACTAAAATATGTTTCAGAAAACATTTTAAGGGGAGAAAGAGGCAACGCAGTGACAGGATCTTGATTCATAATTGATCAGTACTGCTTTGTTTCGCTGTTTAATCTCAGTTTTTTCAGTCTCTGTTTTTACAATACAGGAAACAGTGTGGGACCTGTTTCCTGTTCACAAACTCTCGTATTACAGCCAAACAGTGCACTAAAATATGTTTCAGAAAACATTTTAGGTGAGATAAAAGCAACACAGTAAGGAAATCTTAAGTTATAACTGACCAGTATTGCTTTGTTTTACCATTTTATTTTTTCAGCCCCTGTTTTTACAATCCAGGAAACAGTATAGCGCCCACTTCCTGTTTGCAAATTCTCATATTACAGCCAAACAGTGCACTAAAATGTATTTCTGAAGACATTTTAGAGGACAAATAAGCAATACAGTAACATAATCTTAGTTTATAGTTCATCAGCACTGCCCAGTTTTACAGTTTCATCTGAGTTTGAGCGACAGAGAGGGAGGAGTGGCTCTCACTCTTGATCTGCAACAACTCAAGAGCCAGCAAAAATCCGCCGAATGACACAATACGAAAACCTGCTTTGTAACAATGCAAAGCTGGTTGAAAATCAGCAAAGTGTTCTTTAAGTCCAGACCAAATTGGTGGACTGACGGACGACAGACAGATACATCAATACTGCCATTCATAAAGCCATGTTGCCAGCATGGCTAAAAAAATAGAGCTAGATCTGAGATGTTAGCAGGGACTCTGACAACCACTGTGGCTAAAGAGAAACAAGAGTCGCACCACCTACTTCAACTCAAAGTTGATCACAAGAAAATCTAATTTGGTCATACGAAGGCAAATATGCTGGAAAGGAAAGCAAATAAAGATTTTGGGGGTGATAAATGACCGTAAGGACCAATAATAAATGCTGAGAATAAATTGTGCCGCCATGTGTGGGCAAAGCAATCACAGCAATGAGCACTTATAGAAATGCAGGAGCAAAGCTGTTCCTAAACATAAGAAAAACAAAAATCTTGTGTACTGGCATTTAAAATAGTGCTCCACTTAAGTTCTCATACATGCTGTTGTATTTTTAGTCCACCTGTGCACTATTTCACCCAGAGATTGTTTGGATTTTTAGGCCACCCACTCTTCTGACTCTGCTAAAAGACACACTCTGACGCAACAGAGAAGCTGAAATCACAACGAATGAAGGAACTGTGTTTTTATGATAGTCTGATGTGCACGGGGAGCGAGATGAGTGTGTGTGTTTTCATTGGTAAACTCACATTATACAGTGTTTCCTGCAAGCGTCAACAGCACATGAGACAGTGTTTGCAGTGCACACCGAGGAGCAGCTTTCTAAACAGCAGAACATGACGTCAATGGGCACAAACCTCTTTTTCTTCAGCCCCGGCAACATATCTGAGTCACACAGGCTTTGGAAGTGTCTGTCACGGCTGTGGGGTCAGAACAAGCCGAGTAGATACACGATACACACACACAGATAAGAGAGCTTCCTTGGTATTGTGTGTGTGTACAGTTTTTAAAGGCAAGATTTTGGGGTTTCATGTACTCACCAGGGCGCAGTATGTCTCCGGAGGGTCTCCACAGGTGATGTTGGGAGGATCCAGAGTAACTTTCAGGTATTGGGTCATGTCTGCTGCCTCTGGCTGGCACGCCATGTAGTCCCAGGTTAAGCCTTCATCTGAGTAAACCTGGGACTTACACACATCGTAGTGGCCCCATGCTGCAGGGTAGTGCTGCATGGCCGCCTGGCAAACACCGGTCCACAGCGCCTGCAGCGTCAACGCAAAATGGAAACGCATGACTGGTCCTCTCTGGGCTCCCTCTTGAGGAGCTGTATCTCCTTCTGAAGGTGTGCTAACAAGGGATCCCTCTTCTGCTTCCACTTACTACAACTCACTCAGCTGGAGTGAGGAGGCATGCCAAACTCCCCTCAGGTGGAGCGAGGGTCAGTTTAGAAGTGTCTTGTTGTTTTTCTTAACTATTTCTGTCTTTTTCAGGTTTCTGGAGTGGCGGATAACTGCGAGGGATGGCGAGGTTACCAGCCCATTGAGAAGATAAGAGGAGAGGACTGAGGGAGGAAGGAGGATGGTAGAGGAGAAGGAGGAGGAAGAGGGGGGAAGGCGAGAAGGAGATAGCCCTCTGACACGCTGATAGGAAGATGAGTGACAGGTCTCCTCAGCTCGCCTGGCTGTCAATCATGGTCCTCTTCCTGCGTGGCGATCTGGTGCTGCGGAGAAACGGGAAACAGAAGAAGGGGAGGGTGAATATACCGCCCTTATGGGAGTAGAATGTGACAGTGAGAGAACATTAGCTGGCGCAGTGGCACGGGCGAAAGGTGTGTGTGTGTGAATAGAAAGTTGGATGGTTGCTAGATAGGGGTGCCATGTTGGTGTTTGTTGTCCATCAAAACACAGAAAATCAGTAAGCGAGGCCATCAGGGTAAATTGGATCCTGCTGCTTTCACACCAAAGCCTCATCTCACTCAGCGGTATCAAGCCTACAGTGTTACATACAGCTCCCCCCACAATTCCCTCACACACTCCACAAAGCCCAGTTGGAATGATAAAGAGTGGACATCAAGATCAAAAGAAACGTCATGTTTTATGCAACCATGGTCATCTACTAACTAAGATGTTTGGATTTCTAACTTTACTCAGTCTGATGGTGCTGTCTTCATCATACAAAGTGAGCACAACTGTCAGGTGCTCCACTTAATGTTGTGACGTTAATATTAATTTCAGTATACTAGTTCTATGAGGAGAAATATGGCACTAAAACCAGTATTGTTTAAGCCAGCAGGAGCTACTTTTCTTGTATCCAGAGTATGAGGTGTTCAGGAAATCAGAGACAGTACAGCAGTGAAAGAAAATGGTTGAGTCTAAGATGGTTCACAAAATAAAACTTGGCAACATCCCCTACTGACTTTTAAATATGCCTGTTTTTCAATAAAAAAACAAGCTGTTGCTGCACAGTATTTTGTATAGTGATTCCACTGGAAATGGCCAAACAATGGGAGTAACTAGTGTATGTGCAACAAATTATATACTTTAGTGTTCTGTTAAATGTACCTTAACCACAGACTGTAAAAATAATGGCTGCAACTACCATGATGTGACCCATTAGTTTGTGGATTCATGTTTTGAAGCCTCACGTTTTGACCGTCGCCATCTTGGTTTGACAATACTTGGGCGAGAGGCAAGGGGTGGATCTAATTGAGAAGCTGAAGACACGATCAGCAGACAGACTTAATGAAGTTTAAACAGGTGAGATTTATAAAAATTCACCCCCAAACAGTTGTCATGAATGTTGAAATTAGCTATAGAGTTAAGGACCAGTGTGTAGGATTTAGGGGAATCTACTGGCAGAAATGGAATATAGTATTCATAATTATGTCCCTTCTGTGCAGAGTCTGCATGTTCTCCCCGTGTCAGTGTGGGTTCTCTCTGGGTGCTCCAGCTTCCTCCCACAGTCCAAAGACATGCAGGTTAATTGGTGACTCTAAATTGTCCATAGGTGTGAATGTGAGTGTGAATGGTTGTCTGTCTCTATGTGTCAGCCCTGTGATAGTCTGGTGACCTGTCCAGGGTGAACCCTGCCTCTCACCCAGTATCAGCTGGGATAGGCTCCAGCCCCAACACGACCTCTAACAGGATAAGTGATTACGTAAAATGTATGAACAGTTTATAGTTTACAGTTACCTGAATCTAAGAATCATTGTGTTTCCGTTAGCTCAGAATGAGCCCTTATATCTATGTCATGGATGTATGAAGAGAACTGGATACAGTGTTGGAGGTGGGGCCCCGTTCATTTCAAAGTTGCTCAGTGGTGCCTAAAGACAAAAAAGCTTTATTTCTGCAATATGAGATTACCAGAATCTCCCACATCGTGGAGCCTATAGAGCAAGCGCGCTAGAGATTCTGCTAGCTAAGTGGCTAACTACCAGTTTAGCCCTCCGCCAACTTGAATGAGGACAAAATGATTTAATTGTGAGGCTCCACTAGACTTTTGAAATGTTATCTCACTGAATGGAGCAAATCTCGACAGTGAAATGAGTCATTTCGTGAAGGCTGCGACACCCATAAAGAACATTATCCGCTGATTTACAGACGTCTCTTTCACAAGGTAAGTCCATGGGGAAAAAGAGCTCAGCACTGATCTTGAAGGCTTGTTCTACATAGGAGTGAGTCGTCTCCGACAGAGCCCACCATGTTGCACTGCCACATTTCTACAGTACCCCACAAGGGACAAACCAGACACTGGCTCCAGGAAAGGCCTTTCATGTTTTTAAGTTACCTGAGCGCCAGTGTAGGTTCTCTACACACTTGGTAAAAGAGGGCATGAGGTAAGCAGTATTCAGCTGGTTGCAATTTGCGACCTCACCTCTAGATGCCACTAAATCCTACACACTGGTTCTTTAATGGATTTTTTGGCCACTTTGGGGCTGTGCAGTAATCTGGAGACATTTCACTGACATAGCTTGTTAGCCAGCAGTTGCCTACTTACACATCCAACATATATTGGATCACTTAACGTCGAGTTTCTGTCCAGAAAACAGAGTTTACACCAAAACCTCTTTTCCAAAGGGTTCATCACTACAAAAACACCTTTCACACTACCCATCTCACATCATATACATTATCTGATCCATAGTTAATATAAGAATACTGATTCTAGCAGCTTTAATTTACTCTATAGTGAACAAGTGAAAACATCAACACCACAGTTTGACTTTAACAGGATAAACTCTTACTTGATATAGTCCCACTTTGCCACTTAGGATAAAAACAGTCATATGTTAACATAAATATCTTGTGACTAGTGCTGCTTCCAAGTTTCCTCTCTTAAGTGGTGGAGCTGCCCGTAGCAGGAGCCACTGCACTATATCACATGCAGTGATTTACTTCCCAGGCTACATAGCACCCATTTATATCTGCCAACCATTGTGAGCTGTGGCCTCACTTTTCCTTTTGTCTAAAGTTTTCTATGTAAACACAGCCAGCTTGCAAACATATACCCCTCCTTTCTGTTTACTCCCTCCTACTGCTCCTTTCAGTGTCTACATTGTGAAAGTATAATCAGAAATAGCCTATTGTATTGGAAACATTCTTCCTTTATTTAAGATTTTGTTTTTGAATTGACCTTAAAAAGTCTTTTAAATAGGCTGTCTGCAGCCTGTGTGTTCAGTGAAGTCTCTCTAGCCAGAAACGCAGCAGTAAGCCAGTTGGCTGGGCCCGTGGATACAGGTATGTGGTATGTTTCCCGCCTTCAAACAGCAGCTTAACGGCAGGTGATGGATGGAGACCAGAGTCAATGGTCGTAGACAGGAGGGACAGACTGGTAGACATTTTAGTGCTGCTTAATCAGTCAGCTGAGTCAGTGTGTGTGTGTGTCTGTGTGTGTGTGTGCCCATGTGTGCTGACCAATACACCCTCCAGTCATATGTGATCAATTAGCATCTACAGAGTAGATAGGGTGTTTGTTTATTGAAAAATGGCGTTATCAACACACACATTACTAATTAATTATAATTTTCATTCACGACTAGATCAGATTAAATTAGACACCAGGTCTCAGCAGCATTTACTACAAAACAAAAACGTATCAGCAGAAAAGAGGAAACAAAATTGGATTATATTAAAATACCAGAAACAAATGAATGTTTACAGAGACGTATAAAAAGTCTGGATTTAAGCGTGAACAAAATGTGCAAAGATAGCACGATTGGTCGAGCACAAGCTGTGACAGAAGGTGGCATGTATGTGGTGACAGTGTGAGCGTGAGAAAGACAATAAGTTAAAAATAATGTATTGTACTGGATATACAGGATAGGAGCTGCGTTCACTGCGTTTCACCTTCTGCATGATTCACTTGATTACTGAGGAATTGATAAGATGCACAGGTATGGAAATGACACATACAGAGAGAGGGACGCTCCTTAGAAACGACAACATGAGAGGACACTGACAACAGCGTGACTTAATGGTAATATATGCATTTGATGTGTTGTACCAAAGTATAGTAGACTTAGAGCTGCATCTCTGTCGGATATTTTCATCGTGCCATTTCAATCTGATGGAATATAGATCATCATTTTAAGGAACCGCCAAGGTCAGGGGCAAAGGCTCAGACGCATACAAATGTGTCGTATACAAAGCAGAAAGTGCGCACAAAGGGAAAAAAAACATTCTTTAATGTTACTGGAAACAAGATGGTGTAGGCAGAAAAACTGGGTAAAGGTGAGGCATTCAAGAGCGAGGCACAATAAGGTGAAAAATAGTCTCTAAAAGTGGAAGCAGACTAAAAAAATCTTACAAATTGCCTCTCGTGAAAAAATAAACATCCATTTTAGTGCAAAATAGTGACTGAATATGGCTGGAAACTGGGATTCAATTTTGCACAAGGTGATCAGGGAAGACAATGTAAAATCAGTGTGAAAAAAATACAAGAGCTGGTATAGCAAGTCAGAGGACGGAGGAATGAGGAAGAAGTTAAAGGGGGGAAATATGAAGCACCTTGAATGTAAAATGTAAGAATGTCAATGGGGGAGATGTCAGCAGGTGAGGAAGCAGCCAATTATCCAGAGGAACTCTTGGCACTGAGCTCCCTGTTCCCATTAAGAGACATAATATTACCGTGTTAAGGAGGAGACTAAAGAGATGGCCGAAAAGTGTCTGCATGCGTGTGTAAAAGTGTGTGTGTGTGTGTGTGCTTCACGTGCAACCTCAGGATAAAGAGAGGTTCAAGACGTAGGTAATGAGACAACAAGCGGTGGCGAGGCTTCGATAACAAGCAATAGAGATCACAAAAGCGGGGGTCATTATCACTCCGCCGTCCTGGACGCAGCGGCCCCTTCCTCTCATTACTCCCTGCTTATAACCCGCCGTCGCCCCAAGGAGAAGAGGTGAGGGGGAGAAAAGGAGAGCAGATGGAAAGAAGTGTGGCTGTGCATTTTAAGTGAGAAAAAGGTTTATTTTAGGGCAGGTCGCTTCCTCCGACCATCGATCAAGGTCCGAGGACATCAGAGGAGGCGCGCTCGCAGGAAGTCTGAAATTCTTTCCCTGTACAGGAATAAATATACTGCACCGTAGGCACAGAGCGATGAACACTTACAGTAACAGTGGGAGGCTGCTGGCTGTGAGGGAGGGTGACTGCCAGACAAACCATTTTTGTGTTAAATTTTGATATGCTGAAAATTCACACATGAGAAATTGTGATATAAAATATTTAAATATAAAAAAAAAAATCTGAGCTGAAATTTAAAATAGCCTCCTTTGGGAGATATTTACAACCGGAAAAGTTGTTTAAACCAAAATGTTCTTCACGTGTGTATAATAGTGTTAAAGCATTAAAGCAAAATAACTTTGAAGATCCCCTCCAGACATGTTGAAAACAAATTAAAAATACTCTGCTTTGAATAATAATTTGTGCTGATATGGTTTTTTCATTAAAAAAAGCTTTAATTACCTAGTTAAAATTCTTAAAATCACATCTACTCCTTCTGCCTCACTAAAAAATGCAGAATATGAATATGCAATTTTTTTTTCTTTTCAAAGGTTCAACTACTGGACACATGACTAATTTAACGACTAGTCTCTGTGCAACACATCGCATGTGCAAGTTGTATTTTGGACCACAATTTGTTTCCAAACTAGCCGTGATGCTCCAGATTTAAGGTGAGCACGGAGAGACTTTCCTCCTTCAGCAGATGAGTGTGAAAACAGCCTTCAAGTATCAACCTGCACACAAATCATTCTGCACCATGAAGGTCAAACATCCGAGTGAAGGAACAATAAGCAACACATTTCTGAGGAGGGGGGCTCTGAAATATACGAAAAACACACAAAAAGCAGATGAGCAATGAATAACAAATGAAAGCAGATATTTAAAGGTGTAAAAAAAAAGGGAAATAAAAATGGTTATTTTTTAAAGATATATTAACAAATTGAAGTTGCAGGAAAGTTGTGAAGCCAAGCTGTTCTCCTGATATGTATGCATGTATTAAACCCTTAAAACATTTTAATAAATCATGCTAAATTGCAGTGGAGAGTTAAATGTCTCATGGTCATCTAAAAGCAGTTTTAGATTTTTTTTCCCACTCTACAAAGAATATTCATGGTGGAAACACTGGACATTTACATGTTTTATGCTTGAGACTGATCAAATTTAAAAAGAGTCAAATGAATACTTGCAAAAAGGATAAAAAAAAAAAACAGCTATCAGCAGCTTCAGGTCAAATATATCAACATAAATCTTCGGCCTATGCAGCGCCAGTAAACCACATACAGTAGACCAGTTTGTGAGGTGTGCACGACAGGGGACTGAAGGTACCACCCCGCCAGCGCTGCAAACGGCAGGCTCGATTTTATATTTAAACGCATGAATCTTTCACAAGGCCCCGTCGACCCAGGAGAGGGTTTGTTTGGCTGCTGAGTTCATCCCACCCACCAAAACAGGCACCCATGAACCCGACAGACCGACCACTCCCCTGTCTCTGGGGCTCTTGGTGTCTGCTTCTATTTCATCCCCGGGGCCACTCGAGCATAACTGAGTGTTTCTCCAAACCGCAAGGGAAATGTTACACGCATGTCCCCGGAGTCGCTCTTTACTACTAGTGGGAGTCACTTGTAAATCATGCATATCATCAAATGAAGGAGTCCCTCATATATGCTCCCTTTCTGCCTCCTCTTTCTCACGTTGATCCTGAAACTCCTGCAGGTGTACGTGTCACCCAGGGAAAGTCAAATAACGTCTCACTATGAGGCAATTTTACCAAACTGCAAAATCACACCTTTACATTTCAAACAGGCAAATACACACTCGGTTTGTTGATTTTAACCCGCAGTGTTTTCCTCCCTCTGTCCCCAACCACTTCATCTCCATCCTTTCACTTTCAAATTCTTGCCTATATTGATCATTTTATTTTTTATTGACCGGTGGTTTGTGTGGGTTCAGCATTTTCTCCTGCTGCTGGCTGAGCGGTGCCAACATTTCCAACTGCTCCAGACTGCATTTTTACTCCTTCTTTGATCAAAAAGGCCCATTTCTCCTCACCCAGGACACACAGGAAAGAACTGTCATGTCATAATCTCATACGAGTCACCTACGGCGGCCCACAGGGGGCAGTACTTACACACCTTCCTGTCTATTTAAAAATTCAACAAATTATAATAAATGTCCCAAAATTGAAAAAAAAAAAGGTCCACTTTAGCTCTAAAGGATAAGCTCAGCACAGAGCAAGGTGGAATAATTACAAGGTTACCACTCATATCCCTGCTATTTTCCCCCCTTTCATTTTTAATTTCACGCATTTTATGCACTTTCAAGGGCAATTTCTGACCCTGCTTCTGTCCTGTCTCTACCTACTTTCATCTCTTCTGACTCTACCTGTTTCATATTCCCCACCAGTGCCTTGCTAAAAGAGAAACAAGAGCGCAGGAGAGAGTAGGGCAGAAAGACAGGAGGGCAGACAGTCAGAAACAGATGAAAGATAGATAAAGATAGAAGCTGGCCCGGCTTCAGAAAAAAAAAACAGCCTCCTGCCTGCTCTCTGTGCTCCACTCACCAGATTTCTCTGCCTGCCTTTCCAGAATCCCTAATCTTGCCTGTTAACAACCTGCCAATAGGGCCGCTGTCCTCATGAATAAACATATGGAGAGTGGAGCATGGCCCTGCAAACATGACAGCCAGCGTTGCCGTGGAACAGCGAGCACGCCTATAATGCATCCCTGGGGCTTGCCTCTGAGTCAGCCCATCACTTAGCGCTCTTTTCCACTTCTTAAAATGTCGCCGCCTTCAATCGGCAGGCTTATGATCTTTTAATAATGACGACAGGTAGCAAATGGCTGGAGTGCTGACAGCTGGTTAAGTGACTGTGCTTTGGGGATGGGTGGGCAGCTTCAGAAGGAATCAAAGCTGTGGCTCGGCTCTTTGGCGAGACAAACAGCCAAACTGGGCTTGCATTGAAGCTTGTTTTCCACCTCTGATATGGTAAACTACAACCTGTCTGTGAAACCTGCATGCAATAAAAAATTGAGTCATAAAGAGCGTCTCACCCTGAAAGAATTTCATTGGTTTATAGTTTTAGTTTCTCATGTTTGAGAGGCTTTTCCCATCCTCACAAGAGAGACTTAGGAGAATCACCGAAAAGGCTATATTAGTGCTGGCTATCAAAAAGCCATGCTTGAACCCTGCTGAGGTAATCATTCCTTTAACAGGATGTGGCTGCAGCCTCTCCTCAAATCCAACGTCTGCTGGAGCCAGACAGGTCAGGCCTCCGAAGGCAAGTGAGCCCCTGACTGCTGAAGACGTGCTCCACTTGCTTCCACCAGCTGCATCT
Organism: Cephalopholis sonnerati; assembly: GCA_019142605.1. Taxonomy (NCBI): domain Eukaryota; kingdom Metazoa; phylum Chordata; class Actinopteri; order Perciformes; family Serranidae; genus Cephalopholis; species Cephalopholis sonnerati. The sequence goes on from JAGQAX010000021.1 coordinate 28,676,359, forward strand.
GCCACGATCCTCTATCACTCCCTCTGTCCCTTCTAACTCCATCCACCCCCACCCCTCTCCTCCCCTGAGCTGCTGAAGCTGCCACATGCGCTCTGTGTGTGCGAGAGCAGCACTTTTGACAGGGTGACTGTGGTGACGCTGCCCCAAGTCGAGCTGAACACCCTCGGGCGTCAGTTACTCCAGCGCCACATACACAGCAGAGCGCGGGGCACCCAATGAGACAGTGAGACAAGATCACGCCTCTCCCTCCCTCCGGCCCTCCCTCCACTCCTCTTTCTCTCCCTCTCCTCGCCACCAAGCATGCTTCTCTTTGCGACACAGGAACACCTTATGCATTATTAAAGACACTTTTCCTAAAAGGCTGCTGGCACATTATTCTGCAACCACAGTGACATGTCTGGATACTCAAAATGTCCACTTTAGCTCTAAAGAATGTGCTCGCCCAGGTAGCTCTCTCATGCTGGAAGTATAAGCAGGAATAGCCACATGGTTTAAAGCGACAGCTGCTGACAACCACACACAAAAGATGACTCATTATTACCTGTCAGTAAAACAGTAACGCAGGAGTGCTATCACAGCTACTACTGACTGGAAGTGGAAGTTGCAAATTGAAACTCGACATGATCATCAGTGAAAGGTGTTCATATCCATTCAGCATGTGCCTCAGCCCTGAACCCATCATGTTTAATGATAATGGTTATGAGGATACCTTTAAAACAATAATTGCCAGGTATTATCCAACACAAGGCCAAGGTGAAATCATGCAGATTAGAGTTATTATAAATAATATCATTACTAAAGAGCATGCACAGCCACAGTAATGTGTAAAACTACCTGCCTAAAGTCAACCCCACTGGGCTACTGAGCTCAAGGAGCTTTGGAAACAAGCTGGTTTGCATTAATTGTGAAGCTAATGGCAATGAGAGAGTGAAGCAATATTAAAGGCAAAAGTGATGTATCAAAGGTGGCCAACTGGCTGCAGCATGACACCAATGTAATTATGCTGATAGATAGGCAACGGTAAGGTAAAAAGTTCCACAAGGGGGCGCCTGTAAAGATGACCCGAAGACATGGTGGTAAGTTTTGGATGCGTTCAAGGTCGCCTCGTTTGTAAATATGAATAGGTTTTTCTGTGTGGTCCTGAGAGTCTTAAAAGTTGCTTTATAGAAGGTAAAGACCCACAACTCTCTGACCCCTCCTTATCTGGTCATCACAGCAGATAAATGCAGACAGCCCAGAGCCAAGTAACTTCCAACTCTAATAAGAGGAGTGCACTCCAACACACTGAAAGTAAAGTTTACAAGCAAAAGGAAAAACTTACATTTGTTGTACGGGATACTCCCCTGTCCCCCTGCTCTTTAACGTTTCCGTTCAACAAGTTCAGAGCAGCAGAATGAACATGAATGAAGAAAGAAGCTCTTTAAGAAGCGCTCCTTTACGGGAATGTGATGAGTACGCACGTCAGTCTCTAAGGAATCGCTGTGCGCACCATCTCTCACTCTTGTTTGGCGACCGAGGGGAGAGAAAACGATCAAGAGGAGGATTTTCCTGCCACTTCAAAACAAATGACTGATCGCCGTCCTGAGGGCTCGGTCAGCACCGCGCCTGGTGTAAACGGGGGGATTTCTGAGCAGGAGCTCCGGTGCCAAAGTGTCCATCATCCTTCTCTCCAAGTGTCATTCCATCACGGCGTCAATCTGAGGCACAGTGATGTCCGCAGGAAAGAAAAAAGCCCACTTCTACAAAAGAAACTTTGACCTGCTGCTGGCGTGCGTCCCTCCTGTTTTATAATTCCTTCATTTCCAAACAGTCCTGCCTGCGGATCTCTGCGCGATTCCCGTCCCCACTCTCTCCTCTCTCTCTCCTGCTCCCTCACTATGAATAGGTTTCATCCACTCAACAGGGACATGAATCACACCAATTAGACTCGGCGGCTGAGAATATCCGCTCGCATCAACGCATCTTCTCCTGGACGTCTCCCCGGCACGGCGCAGCACCGACCGCCCAGACGGAGATGACGGGGAAGATAATGCGCTCCGAGGCTCTATTAGATGAGACGCACACTCAGCTTGTTTCCCCCCCACGCACACCTATGGTTTCTCTCCCCACCCCTCTAGCCCGTCTCCACCGCGCCCGCAACACCCCCACCCACACACATCCACACACACGCACACCATCCTCTTTCGGGACCCGTTAGAAACTCAGGAGGGAGGAGGATCGCCTGTAGTTGAACCTCTTTTCAGTGGAGTTCACCCGAGTCGCCTGATCGCGTTAAATTATCCAACAAATGCGTGCGTTAATAGTCTCAAAGGAATTATTGCATCCGGGTAAAATAGTAGGAGGAAAATCTCCGACTCCCAGTTGACGATTAGAACTGGGCAGCCAACCAAGAGCGTGGACAAAAAACTAAGATATTTAAAGTGTAATTGCATTTATGTTTCTGCCTCCTCTGCTGCCAAATTCACTGCGAGCGGGTCAAAACGCCACATCCTACAGCTCAATTCAGCTTATTACTAATCGTTTTATGCATCATATAAAGTAAATGTCACATTTGAAGTATTTGGAACAATTCAGAGTTGTGCGTAATTGTTCCAAAAGTAATTTAACTCCTTTATATACATTTAAAAATAGAGCGTAGGCTGCCTAAAGGTAGTCTCACTGTCCTTGCCTCATCCATGAAGTTGTTTAAACTCCAAATAGGTGGAAATGAAGAAAGTCGTCCTTATGAAATCACTAATTGCAAGACGGTGCCACTTTAGCGCAAAGGCGTCACTCCAGAGAAACTAATATGTGACGGCGGGTAATTGGGAAATAAATAAGTAAATAAAGGAGAAAATGGAGCTTGCACTATTTATAATTTCACAAATAAAAAAACTGACAGATCTGCTGTTATAAACCCGTTTTCTGACTGACCACAGGCGACAAGGCTGAACATTTCTGCTTCACCCTACAATAAAATTGCTAACGAGCACAGTGTTATCAATTCTGGAGGGTGCACCGTCTCCTCACACCTTCATTGATTAGACTAAGAAGGAGGGAGAGAACGAGAGAGGGTGTTAGCAGGAGTCAGGTCATGACACTTGGCGCACAGGTTAACCTCGCAGCAGGCTGGCGAGCCTCGGCACAGCTGAATGTGTCGACGCTTACAACATGCATGCAGCCTCCATAGGCCCGGAGAGGCCCTAATCAGCCCCGCACACATCACCCGGACCTGTGCTGGTGCCTGTAACATTCAATGGCCTCGCCAGAAAGACAGACAGAAAGTCGGATCTCACAGAAAACGTGCGTCAAAGTCCTCTTATAATCAAATATTGTTTTGAGAAACTGAGATAAAGATTTTTTTTTCTCTCCAGCATGAAAGAAAAAAATCAATTGGATGACAAGATTGCCGTCAGTGTGTGTTATCTCCAGATGACAGGGAATCATGTGTGTTATTATCTGCACAGAGCATGACTGATTCATTTTAAATGACTTAAGATGTGTGAATGCAATGCCCATACCGCCTTGGTCCTGTGCGCTCACAGCGCGTGCATGTGCCCTTTTTGGCTTCATTTACACATACAGTTGAGTTATGGACAAATTTGTAAGAGTAAAGCAGTGTGTCTAACAAACAAAACAGAGGCTATAATGCTGAAGCTGCACCTGATTTCTTTTTTTTTATTGCACCACATGTATTTTTTCCCACGCACAGAAAAGGCAGAGTATACTCAATGAAAGCGCACAAAATATAACCAAGAAAAAAACAGCATCTGTGCTCAAAATAGTCGGCTTACTTTCTTTAATCACGACGCACAATTTGGCCACCCACTCGGCGCGCGTCGTAGCGAAGCTTCAAAAGTTTACGCGCTCCGGCATTCGGCTGGAGATGAATGAAATGAAAAAAGAAATCAGCAGCCTGAGCCTCTCACCTTGGTCTTCAGTGCTTCATACCGTCGAGGACAGCCACTCGTGTCGCCTGTTGCAGCCAAATAAATCCGCTTTAAAACGGGACATCTTAGCACGGCGCAGGAACGGGAGACTCGCCGTGGAAGCGACCAGCTTGTCTCCGCCGCTCCCGGGGAATGGAGGAGAGCTCCCGGTACCAGCGCAACGTCACTTAGAGCCGGACACACAAGTGGAGACGACAGGAGAAAATCCTCCGAGCCAAGTGTTGGGGTTTATTTCATTTAACAAAGTTGGTTAAAAAGAAGCGGGTGATAAAAATAAGATTCCAGCAGCCTCAGAGCGGACAGTGACCAGACTCGCTGCTCTCAGACACAATGAGGCGGTGAGCGTTTGACAACTGACTTTCACCTCAAGTTTCTTTCTTTGCTGAAGCCTGTGAGCTGCAGCTGAGAGCAGCCATGAGCAGGAACACACCTAATTGTCCTGTTTTACAAATCAGTCACTTACATTTTACCACTGAAACATTTTCATGTGACAAGTCACTGAGATGACACAAATCTGATCAGCATCAGTGGCTGCAACAATACACTGGATTGCTTTACAGCACCAAAGGAAACGGCTTTATTGCACAAACAAGGGTGGTAAAATAACTTCCTAATGATGTAAGACCACCTCTCTCACACACAGGAAGTAAAGGGGATTATGGTAAACATGTCAGGTAGAGGCTGCCACTCTCCTGGATGTTGTTGAGAGTCATTATTCAGAGGTATAACAATTGATTTGACAATAATAGCAATGTTTAAACCTGCTACACTTGAAGAAATTTATGACATTTATCGACTTGTAGGAAATGGAACATTGACATACAGTGTACAGTGGCCTGTAATGGACAAAATACAATCACAGTGGAGGGTTTAAAGCGGAAAATTGGTGGGTAAATCCATCAGAAAGTTTAAAATCTTAAATAAGATGCCATTTGCTCAGTTGTTTCTAAACAGCTCCAGGTGAGACAGTGGCCGCTTATAAGCCAGTAAGAATGATTTCAAAGCCTAAAATCTAAACAACAAGCCACCCTCCATGCCCAAATATTACTGTTACTGAAATTATTACCAACAAGAACAAGTGCTGATAAGAAGTAGAGACAAAAAACTCAGCTAACAAACAATATATCAAATGAAATTCCTCTTTTTCTTTTATTGTTTGTGCCCCAGTTTATGTTTGCCTTTTATTTTCTCTAACATACACACCACTCCACCATTTTCCTGCTGTTTGATTTTTTTAATGTCAAGTAATAATAATAATAATAAACAGAAGAAGAAGAAGAAGAAGAAGAGTGGAGGGGGCACCCTAGATGTCTGCCTGTGTCCCCTAAATATCTGCCACTGCAAACCCTGCAGATATAAAGTACAGACACATTGTTGTTTTGGTTTATTGTGCAGTTCAAATGTTAGTCAACTCATCTTGAACTTTATTAGTCAAACAGTGGACAGCAGGTAAGGGAAACAGTGGCGGCTACCTCAGCTGTGAAGACAGCTCCTCACACAGCTGCCTCTCTCTGTCTCTCCTCTGCGAGCCCAAGGGCAACTTGCCTTACATGAACCTCTTTTTCTAAGTCACTCAGCGACTAGAAGGAGGAGTGCACAGTGGAAAGCTACCAAAGAGCACATTTAATTCCCTCTTATTGACTCAATACAATGACGCAGTATAATGTGTTCACTCATAAGACGTGTCTGAAGCTCATCTGCAGACTGTTACACAGTTTTCTGTCTTTTCTTCCAGGCCTACAAACACTAGTGACTCAGTAAATGACGCCAGGCACCGGTTAAAGGTTAAGGTGCTTAAACACCATTAGTTATCTTGTGTATATTAAAATGTTTTGGTTGAAGATGTGATAGAGGTCAGAGTGAAAGCAGGATGTGTTTGAATGAGGAGATACACACACACATGCACACAACAAGACCATGTGTCTTCAAATCCATCAGTGGGTTCAATAGATAGCTCTTTACTTGAGAGGCCGATAATCACGTGGCCCCGTGTTCCGATATCTCACCGCCACCCTCGTGTGTTGTTAAGTCTCCTTTTTTTCCTTCTTGTCATATTTCATGATGGTCATTAGAAAATTGATGGGTAAAGCTGTTTTTGCACGTCCCTGTCTGGCGGACGCCAGGCACAGAGCTATTGGATTTTTACGCCTGTTCAATGAAGGGTAATGTTGCCTTCATCCGGAGGAGTGTGTGTGTTAGTGGAGAGGGGGGGGGCGCAGGGAGAGGGGAGGGCAGGTTATTCATAAAGAAATATTGTGTTTAAGCTTGTGCTCGATACAGTTTTATGTGGTGAGATGCAGCTGTGTCATCAACCTAAATCAGAGAGTGCGGGGGGCTGGGACAGACTGCAGAGCTGACTGTGGTGACCTCTAGTACTGAAAGAAAGATTCAGAAGCTTTAAACAATACAACAATGTAAGATACTCTATCATAAGTCCTGCACTCACAGTTTCATATATAAGTAAAAGTACAAAAGTGTTAACAGGGAAACTTGAGTATTACTGATGCATATGCTGGGCAATGTGATGACATGTACCATACAGAAATTTGTGATTGCCTTTGGTTGTCTGAAGTGGTTTTAATATTTTAGTATTTTATATTTCTTTCATGTTTGTAATTGTTCTTACAGGTTTTATTCAGTTTAATATTTGTGTACATTTTATATTGCTATATATTTGTGTGTCATTCTTTAATTTTGAGCGGCATTTTGGTCGACTGCAGTTGTTTTTAAATGTGCTACATAAATAAACTTGATTTAATCGCTGGTCAATTTTAAGCTAATTTGACATCTAATAATTTTACACATTATATATTTTGTTTGCTGACTCTTAATCTAAAGAGTAACTGGTAAGGCAAGATGTAAAATAAATGTAGTGGAGTAAAAAGTGTGAAGTTTGCGCTTGAAATGTAAGTTGAGTGAAGTGGAGAGTATCACAAAATGGAGATTCTCAGGTAAAGTACCTTTTTATACCACATTATATGCAATTTAAGACCAACCCTGCAATGGCAGTACACATTATATATACAGTGGTGTGAATAAGTGTTTGCCCCCCCATGCTAAAGTTGACTAAAAAGAGGAATAAAAAGTCATCTTTTGGGAATTGATCTTAATGCCTTAAGTAAACAAATGAGGAAAAATCCAACCTTGAAAAACACCAATTTTCTTTGTGAATGAATAATGTATCGTAAATAAATAAACGTTCTTCATTAAAAATACAGTGTGAATAAGTGTTTGCCCCCCTATGTTAACCAGTGGTTAAATTCCCATGGAGGCAGGCAGATTTTTATTTTTAAAGGCCAGTTATTTCATGGATCCAAGATACTATGCATCCTGATAAAGTCACCTAGGTCTTTGGAATTAAAATAGCCCCACATCATCACATACCCTTCACAATACCTAGAGACTGGCATGGTGTTATTTCAGTTAGCCTGATAGTTGGTTTGATTTCTATTGAGAAATCATTAGGCTAGCTAACTGAAAAGCACCATGCCTATATCTAAAACAATTGGGTGGGTTTAACAAACAACAACAATCTCATTGCTGTCATAAATGTGATTTATTATTGCAATTCTTCGGTCTGTCCGATGATTGTAAACAGTCACTGAGCGTGTCAGGCTGGAGACATTTTCACGGTAATGTGACTGAAAATATTTAAAACCCATCAAATCTGAATTTAAGACAATTTAAAACTTTAAGGCCTTATATTAAGACCTTAATTTAAGACATTTTAAGACTTTTTAAGGACTCGTTACTGGTGACTTTTGAATACATCAGCTGGTGCAAACTTCTAATGTGTGATAATGGTGTAAAAAATAAAATTGCAGTGTTATTGAGTTAAAGTGTAAGTCATAAACATTATACTGCATGTAACACATTCAGAGAAGACTTTTCAGTCTTGTGTAGATTCAGTGAGTTCACATATTTTGGACAGAGTGACACCTGCAAAGAGCCGAGGCAGCAAATGAAAGAGATGTGTTTTCTTTGCAATCACTTTCCAAGGTGAATCAAGATGGTGTCTTCAGAGCTGCTACGCTGACTTCTTTTATAAACCGCCTGACCATGCAAAGAATCCTAACTTCTCCTGTGAGGTGAGACACTTAGTAAGAGCCGGGACAAATACAGGGTTCACATTGCGATATAGGATGCCTCCGAAGGACTGAATCAGGTCAGTCTCAGCACCTTTATGCACCTGCTGCATTTGGACTTTGTGTCAAAGCTTTATCACGCTTCTTTCAGCCTGCCACTAACCCTCCGCTCCAATCTGCTGCCTGCAGACCTCTGCTGCTTATCCAATCGTGCACGGTGTCCTAAACCCATAACCCAACTCACCCACATTGAAATATCATATTAAGTTATAAAACAATACCTGAGAAGAATTACATAGCGGCATAATCCAAAAAGTGCATGATTGAAAAAGGATTAACAGCGAGGAGGGGGCGGGGGCGAACATGGCCACACAGTTTGGTGGATTTGTACTTTGCTCATAGGCTGGGAGCCGTCTGCCTCGGGCTGATTGTGAATCGGGGCCATCCCGTTCAGATTTACGTGCCCCTGCGAGTGATTTGGGATTTACTTTCTTAACAGGCGCCGTCCAGATCTGTCCTTGTTGTACGGTGTGTGTCCGTCCATGAAGTCACGCCTCAGTGCTTTCAGCTGGATGCATTTGTGATAGGCAGTGTGGGTTTTTTTTCGGCCGAGATTTGCAGCTCAGGGCAAGAATAAACACTGTTTCTCATTTAAATAAGTGTACTGTTTTATTACTGTTGAGAAAAATATAGGAACATACAGTGGGGCAGAGTTATTTCGGGGTTTAACAGCAGGCACAAGGGTCAGTTCCTGTTGCTAATGATAATGATGACAAATGGTCTGGCCTGCTGGGCCCCAGAGAAATGAAGTCCACCTCTCTGGAGACTGGCCACCAAATTAGCTTTTGTCAATACCATGTTCCCAAATTGTCCTCACAGGATATGCTGACAGAAATATTGGTTACTGTAACCCAGTGTGGGAATTGAATCCTATTGGCTTATTCGCGGTGTCATTAGCATACAAAGATGAATGAGTGGCCATGATTAGATACTCTGCGCCACCGGAGTCCAGTCAGGTTTCAGCAGCGATCGAAAAACGAGCTCTGTGGAAACACGTTTAATGATTTCCCCCCAGATTTTATATGAAGAGTGAAGTTTGGGATTTAAACTGTGTGACCCATAGACAGTTTTCATATGCATGTTAATCTGGTCACTAAAAACACTAACAGGAACAAATTGCTGCAGGAATTTAAATAGGCTTCCGACACTACTGACAATTATCTCAGACTAAATTACATTATGGAGATTTACATTTTTCCTATTTTAGTTTCAGAATACATAATTCATAACTTTTGTCACAGAGGGCAGTATTTGATTTTAGCAAGGTGACAGCGAGGTATTGAATGTGGAGGTGAGAGACCCTGAGATCCATCACCTTGGAGTGCTATTGATGTTACAATGTGTGAAGTGGTTTATATATTTCCATTTTTGTGTTATGGTAAAAAGCCCAATATTGTACTTTTTTTTCTAAAGTCAGGTTGTCATTGTGTTGCAGTGGCATCGCTACTGTTGTTTTTAAACGGAGTGCCGTTAAGACAGACATCAAAGCAAATATTCTAATTTCCGTGGCAGTACAGTGGGAGCCTTGTAAAACGAGCTGAATGGCTGTGGTGGACACAGATGTGACGAGCTGTACACCGTGTTCCCATCTTTCCACAGGCTGACATCTCAAGGACAAACCCATATCACCACTGTCACATAAAAAAAACACATAACTGCAAGTTGTGTGTTTCTCTGACTTGTGACTCGAGGTTTACATTGTCGCTCACGTCTCTGGTGAGTTACTTGAAGTCACTCCTGTGGCCACTGTAGGCGATTACAACCCTGTTAGCAATCCTCAAATGCAACAGAAAGTGGTGCTCGCGTCTTCATTCCCGCTCTGCTCTCGTGAATGCACCTGGCCAGTGTCCAAAGATGTCGGATACTGTGCACCACTGAGCTTTGCTTTTTATTACTGCTGTGGTTATATTGTACACCGTTGTATTTGTATGCTCAGTGGCTGACTGTTGTATATGAATCTCTCCTTGGGCTGGTTCCTCCTCACCTGTGTACATACATGTGTAGAAATAACACCAATATGGACGTCAGTTCTCTGTGTTAAAGGAGAAGTCCAGTATTTTGCACTCTTGCACTTTTGCAGTCGGAGCAGTTTAAAGATGCGGTTTTAAAGAAAGAAGCACTCCTGTTCTCTGTGTTTGGACTCTCATACCTTTTTATGTCTTAATTTAATATTGTTTATACTTTGTTTATACTATTTTATAGCACGTGACAGTTGTTATAGCCCGTGTTTGTTGTGTAGGGATTTATTGTTGTAACAAATTTAAACTCAATAAGACTTTTAACTGGTTTTAGGGGAAACTGAAATTACCATCTCTCGGCTGTGTGCCTCCGCCAACGACTCAAGCTGCAGTTTACCTCCATGTCTGTCAAGATTCACATTAAATGAGTAGTGAAGACTTTGAAGGAATTTAATAAAAGTTATTATGTGTATTTTTTGGCACAGAAACTTCAACCTGGCAGCACAGAAGATTTATACAATCAGCACAGTGTCAAGATTAGAGTCACCAATTCACTATCCGACCAAATGTCTCCCCTTCTGTTCCTGAGTCATAGTGCTGAATAATGGCCTGAAAAATGTTTCTGCAGAGCGTTATGATGTCACAGTGAAGCTGACCTTTGACACTTCATCACTTTATCCGATCAGACATTTGTGTGAGATGGTGTCATAATTAATGAATGAACTCTTTAGTTATGGCCAAGAAGATGTTTTGTGAGGTCACAGTGACCTTGACCTTTGACCACCAAATTCAGGGGACAATGGGATGGACAAACAAATGTACAAATGGCCAATCCAAAAAAAGTTGCTGTTGCTGGTACAGAGGCATAAAAAATACTTATTTCATTTACTTAGACAGAAAAGAATCTAAATTCTAAGACAGGACAATGAGGAGGCACAAGTCTGAGTAAAGAAATCTCTATTGTTAGAGCAGAGTAATCTTCATCATCAGTATATTTGGTTTGTCCATTCAAATGGAGGAACAGGGACAGCAGATGAAAAAGATTGTGATCAGGGACCACCACTGGATTTGAGGGGAAGGGAAACAGTCTATTAAAAGACATACATGATTCGGTCATCTAATTTTGTGGTTGGATGAAACCAGAACTGAATTTCAGGCTTAATGCAAAGTGCTCAGCAAGAAGGCAACAGAGGAACCGGTAAATAAAACCTGCAGCAGAATGTCAAAGAGCTCAGACCAAGCAGCAAACTCTGGGGCTAAAAACGAAGCCGGCACCAAGTGCCAAAAACTGCAGTTCCTTGAATGGCCACTTGAGGCTGACTCAAAGAGCGAGTCAGTCCTCATAGACTCCCATGTTAAAATGCCTAACTTCAAAGCAGAAATAAACATGTTTACAGCCTGGTACAAAGAACAGTTTTGGTTTCTATAGCTAGTTTCAACATTCATGACAGCCGTACAGGGGTGACTTTTTATATAACTCACATGTTTACATTTTATTGATTGATTGAGTTATTATTTTGTCTCATGCACACTTACATGTGCCCAATCCTCATGGCTTTACAAGACATCATTGCAATGACGTTGCAGTAACAATCCAAAGTACATGTTATTTTGCTGCTCAGTCCAAAAACAGAACACTCTGCCTTCTATCCCAGGCCTGGCAAAGAGATTCAGCCACAAAAAAACGTTCCCCAACTACAACAAAACCCCAATTTTTCATGATCATCCAGCCAAAATAAATCAACATAGATTGAAGTCATTTTACTAAAAGTATATTCCTTATGTCTTGGACAATGTCAGGACAATAAAAAAATGAGCTTTATTCTCAACTTCACCTAAATTACACAACAAACAAATTCTGTCCTCCTCTGGAGTGGTGTTAAATCTTCCAGTCTCTAAGTCTCCCTGAGTACAGCAGTGCACATTGGGATCTTTATGAGACAATAAGTCTGTAGTTTTGGTTCATACCATCTGTCAACAGACCATTTTTCTCTAAACATGCAAAACATTTCACTCCTAATCTCCTGAATATCACAGGTTAACCTGTTCTGGAAAATAAATGATTAATTGTTAAGATAAAGTGATGATTTCAACTTGTTAGCGCAGTGATGACAGTGGGAGACGTCTCAGTTAAAAATAATTTTAGTGAGTTTATTAAGGCTTAAAGTTATGCATATTTAAGAGCTTGAGTAACAGCCTGTCTGCGAGGTGTCACCACAATTTTGAGTCAGACCCACCCCTCGCTCCTCCACAGCTCTACACTCATTTAAATATAGCCACTTTTGACTGCAAAAACAAGATGGTGACAACTAAAGTACTGAATTTGAGGCCTCAAAATGGCAGTCCACAATCCAATGGGTGACTTTCATTATTTTATACAGTCTATGCCTCGTAGCGGATGTTCCAATATAACTTGAACTTCACAAAACTTAGAGTGAAAAGTAAAAAACTGTGTAATATTTTAAGTGTATAGACAAACAAATCTAAAATCAAGAATGGGAGAAAATTGAAAGTGCTAGGCACACTCTGTTTAAAATGAAGCTCCAAATACAGAATATAAAAAGCTTTAATCACTGTCAAGTATGATTCTACACAAGTGCTATGTCACTTACTTTCCTAGAACGCACTACTTTATTCCCACCCATTAATCATGACTTTTATGGTCCTAAAGTTGAAACACAGGATCTAAAGACAGCTGAATATATCGTGACTCCAGTTCACTGAGCCCTGGACCGTGCTGTCTCTTAGTCGCATCCACCCGTCCTGCATTGAACAATGAGTCTTGAAATCAGTTAGATTAAGCACATTGTCTATTGATTGGCTCCTAAATTGCTGCACGATACAAGACAAATAATCCCATTTCAAGTTTCAACACTTGTTTCTAATGGTTTCCAAAGCATTTCAGGCAGGAATGGATCACAATTAGTTTAGCATTTAGCAGCCAGGAGTGGCCATGCATGCATGAGCCTGATTCTGGGCTTAACAGTGGCTGCCTGCACTGCATTTGACATTTCCATTCTCTGGTCCCCTTCCTTTGTGCTGTCTGCAGGGTTTTTTTTTTTTTTTGTCAGGCACCTGTAGAAGGAGACATTCAGCCACTGTACGTGCACATCAGGTCAGCCTCAAGTGTAGAATTTAATTTGAATGAAAAGCTCAGGACTTTATTTCCGTCTCTCCCCGACACAAAAGTGCTACTCAGGCAACAAAGACACTGAAAGGACCACCTCATACTGTACGGCCCTTTCACAGCAGAGCAGTGACCCAAGAAAAAAATCCTCTTTGACATTTGACAACAAGGATCTGACCTTGGTCAGACATGGTCGCAAGCAGGGCTTTAAGTCGCTCTGACTGCTTGACTTTTAAAAGAAAGAGTGTATATGGGTTACAGACTGTAAAACGGCTGTGACTACATCTCTCAGACATAAACTGTGAAGCTCCAGATTTCAAAAATGCATTCTGTTGCAATGACACTAATAGGGTTTCCATCCACCTATTCTCATTCGAATTTTCAAAAATAGCGAAAATAAACATTAATGGAAACGCTAGATATTCGAAAAAAGGCCGAAAATTCGCAAAAAGTTTTAACGCTTGGATGGGGTGGATTTGTCTGCGTATAGCTAACAGGAAAGTATGACTTTTTGCTATGGAAACAGGTTTTGCGGATAAACGATGTCTGGACCGGATATCACGTCACACGTATATGTCTCTTCTTCAGGATGGCTCGGTACGTGGTGAATGCTGACAAAATGGTGACCAGAGTTCTTCCAAACGCCGACAGGTCGATCAGGAATCTGTCCATGATCAGCTGTTGACTGTCAGCCGAGTGTGTTGTTTGTTTTGTGGCAGAGAGACGCTCTCTGATGACATCATCTCATGGCGCACTCTCCTCTCAATAATCGCAAAGTAATAACAAATGGAAACGGGCATAAAGTCGCATTTTCTTTTTGCGCATTTTCACTAAATTCACTCAAAAATTTCGAGACATTCGGATGGAAACCTGACTACTGAGAGCAATGTTTAGCAATGACATGCATGATACAACAGCTGCAAACCTTGGAGCCAACACATGACCAGTGGTCTGGTATAAATGGCCAACAGTGGGTTATTCCCAATGTGGAAATATCTGTTTTCCTTTCCAAAAAGCATGCGTCCTACACCATACTAAGATTTAAAATCTGACATTCCTGAGACACAGTTTTTAATGTCTGTACATGCGTTTATGGACAATCGAAACTACTTATTAGTCAAGACAAAAAGTGCTCCAAAGGCTGAAGTGATGATTGTTAGTTACATAAGAAGCAATACGTCATGTTTATGAGCTCCCTGTGGTGTTTCCTGGACACTTTAACTGAACAACATCACATACACTGCTGTTTTCAGTGTGACAGGAGACTTCAGGGAGGACTGTCTTCGTCTTGACAAGCTTCCAGTGTTTGTGTTTTCTAACTGCACGCTGATCACATGCATCATGAGTTTGATCGCTGTACTGTTTATTGTTTGCAGTTACTGTCACTTATGTAACTGAGGATCTCCTGTCTCAAGTTAAACAGCATGTAGAGCCTATAGAGTTGTTCTTTTTCAGTCATCGGTGTAAAGGCAGCGATGACTGATTCCCCTGTAAAACTTCTCATGCGTGTCTCCTGTGTCTAAGTGTCAAGTCTTTGCTTTGCTTCACGTTTTGATATGGAGCTAACGTCTCACACAAACATCACCGTCACCATGCAGCCCAGTGCCAGAAGGGAAAGTTGGGACTGCACATTTCTGTAAACTGTGAATATGTTACATTTGTGCGTTTTATACCTATCATATCAACTAAAGCAGCATAGTTCTGATTACATGTATATGAGCTGACTTTGTTTTCAGGAGGTGAAGGGAAGGGTGGATGTTGTGCCACTTTTGCGAGATGCCTGCCAAGCTGCAGACCGCTGTTAAGAACCAACAGAGAAATCAACACTCGTTGTCTTTAGCGACACTTTGGCATTTCCACCAGTGGTTGTGGCATCAAATCAAGTCACATTGTGGCGTTTCCCAGTGACATTAAAAGCCCAGTTCAGACCAAAGATTCGCAGCAAGGCAAAACAGTTTTAGAACGTTGCAAAGAAAAGTTGCAGCGGTGTGAACTGGGCGGTCTGAGCTCGACTCAAGTCGGCTGATGGTGTCAACTGCAACTCAACTTGTCAACTAGAACATAGGGTGCGGTATTTTAAAACATGATCTTCTTTCGACCATAGCCACGTGTTTTTTTTGTGCCTAAACATAACCACAAGTTGTCGGTGAAGGTTCTCAGTCATCCAGGTCATGGTAATGCTAAGTGCTGTATCGTAGGCAACTGGACTTGCTTGCGTTTCTTGAAGACATTTCGCCTCAGGCGAAACGTCTTCAAGAAACGCAAGCAAGTCCAGTTGCCTACGATATAGCACTTAGCATAACCACAGGTTAAACACAGCACTGACATTGGGCGAGAGGCAGGGTTCACCCTGGACAGGTCACCAGACGATCACAGGGCTGACACATAGAGACAGACAACCATTCACACTCACATTCACACCTACGGACAATTTAGAGTCACCAGTTAACCTGCATGTCTTTGGACTGTGGGAGGAAGCTGGAGTACCCAGAGAAAACCCACGCTGACACGGGGAGAACATGCAAACTCCACACAGAAGGGATCGAACCAGGAACAATGACAATGCTAACCACTGCACCACTGCACCACCAAAATCTTCTATGTTAAGAAAAAACAAGTGTCGGAAAAACCATAAAAGACAGTTTAAGCCAGAATTACTTTTCAGATTGTTTCAGGAGGCTTTGATTAGTGGTTGGATAACTTTAGCCCGATTCATTGTGACCATAACAAACAGTTAATCGGCTCGTTTAATGTTATTCTGAAAAGCCAGCGAGCAGTGTGTGTATTCCATCAGCCTTCTGCTGATTCATACACAATCTTTGGATGTGTGTTTTTTTTACTCTTTATAGGCTTAAAATGTTGCAATATAGTTCATCCAAGTGGAAACCAGAGTCTAGACGTCTGCAGCAGGAAATGCGATTCAGCCATTATTCACTCTTCCCCAAACTGACAGACAATGCCCTTGATTTGTAGACACTATAGCTTGTGATTAATTTCCAATGTGTTCATTACAGAGTGGATTCACATTTGTACTGATGACACTGAAACAAATGAAAACCATATTTCAAATGATGATGGGGTGTGAAAGATGAATTATCATTTGACGTCTTCAGGAATCTATGTGTATTTATTAACTGCTGTATAATTAGAAATGCAGAGAAGGTGCTTTATGCTGCTCATTCACATCTTATGGCTCGAATTCAATGCACAACGAGACAGACTTAATCAGCGCAATCCGCAGTGTCTGCTTTAGTTACATAAATGTTTAATCAACACATTGTCCTTGGTTTGACCTGAGAGTAACACAATATTCCACCAAACAAAAAAAAATTAAATAATAATGCGCCTCCAGAAACAGTGATAATGACAAAAATCCTATGTAGAAAATTATCATTTAGGAGTGGATTCATTATTGATATCAGCTCTAGGTGTTATAAATACTGCTATGAAGAGCAGTATAGTTCAGCAGGTCAATGCCAGTACTCAAATGGTATATAAACGACTATTTATATTGATTAGTATAGTTAGTTTTCAAACATTAATTATGCCTTTTACGCAATAGGAAGGAAGACATCTTTATAACTCTTTCTGCAGTGATACAGGTGCTGCGCAAGACCGTTGTGGTGAAGAGGAAGCTGAGCCGCAAGACAAAGCTTTCGTTTTACTGGTCCATCTACATCCCAACCCCTAACCTCTGGTCATGAGCTCTGGGTAGTGACCGAAAGAATGAGATCGCAAATACAAGTGACCGAAATGAGTTTCCTCCGTGGCGTGGGGTGGCTGTGCTCAGCCTTATGCAGGATTTATAAATATAAATCCTGCATAAGGCTGAGCACAGTGGAATAGATGTCGTAGTGACGCAGACTTCCTGTTTATTTCTGTAAGCTGAAACCATTTCCCTTAGTGGAAATGAAGCTTTCATTTACTTTAATTTTTCAGATAAGAAACAAGAAATTACAAAGACAATAAAGCCTCCACGAAAATAGCATTTTAAGTCTTGTGTGTGATTTATCCTGGCTTCATATGAGCAGAGGAAACCTCTGCTTGTCGCTAGGCTAATTTATACAATGTAAAATGCCATAGGCTTGTGCTAAAAACATTAGCATGTTTTATATGTCTGGGAAAATGTGTCCAGATAAATACAAGTGTTTTGTCTGTGAATGCTGCGAGTTGTAGTGAAGCTGATGTGTGTACTTGAGTTTGAAATTGTTGCTACTAAGTCATGTTTAATGTGTGTTTAATGTGTGTTTTGAATCAACTAAAATTTACAGCCGCCAACTAGTGTTTTGGAGGTGTAACGGCAGTGATACAGACACACCACCACACAAGAATAAATGCTCACAACAGCGTAGGCCACGTACATCGGCTACTGCGCAAGGTCTGTAAAGTATAAATCCTCTTTTAGAAACAGAGT
Organism: Cephalopholis sonnerati; assembly: GCA_019142605.1. Taxonomy (NCBI): domain Eukaryota; kingdom Metazoa; phylum Chordata; class Actinopteri; order Perciformes; family Serranidae; genus Cephalopholis; species Cephalopholis sonnerati. The sequence goes on from JAGQAX010000021.1 coordinate 28,693,932, forward strand.
AAGGAGCTAGGACATCTGGACGCAGCTCGGAGTAGAGCTGCTGCTCCTTCACTTCTAAAGGGGTCAGTTGAGGTGGTTCGGGCATCTGATCAAGATCCTCCTGGGTGCCTCCTGTTAGAGGTGTTCCGGGCACGTCCCACTGTTAGGAGGCTCAGGGGCAGACCCAGAACACACTGGAGGGATTACATATCTCATCTGGCCTGGGAGCACCTTGGGGTCCCCCAGGAGGAGCTGGAAAGTGTTGCTGGGGAGAGGGACGTCTGGGGGGCTTTGCTTGGCCTGCTGCCCCTGCGATCTGGCCTCGGATAAGTGGATGAAAATGTGGTGCCCCTCAACATCCAAATTTTAATAATCAATATCACTATTTGTAATAACATCAAATAAAAATACCTGTATCTTCTTGCAATACTTGCTTCTTGTTCAGAAATCAAATCACCTATACACTGTATTACAGAGAAAGAGTCTAAAAACTCTGCTTTTTAAAAGTGATAATTAACCTAATGAAATGCAGAGCAGTTCTCCTGAAAGAGGACCTACATTTAAAGTGCAGTTCACTTTCAGTACAGTAATATGAATGTTTAAACCTGCTGATTCCTTTCGGCAAGGCATGAATGTATAAATGAAGCTGCGCAAAAGAAAAACCCCACATGCTCAGGATTCTTTCTGTAGTTAGCTACTTTGTGCTCAGTCAGGACTCATGACACATCAAACAGTCAAACCATTTATTACAGCCTAGTTTCCATTTTTTCCAATAATGAATGTGGTTGGTAACTGTTCCAAACTAAACAGTCACATTCCCTGCATTACAATCTGCCAAAATCCAAACCCACTTAATGTATGCCTACTTAAGAAGTAGTATACAAAGTGTATCACTGACTGATCAGAGACCAGATAACATGTTTTTTCAATACATGCTGAGAAATTATTAAATATGGTCATAAGACTATTAACTTTCATTTAAAAGAAGAGATTTATCCTGATTGTTGCTAAGGATAAAAACTTCATGATCCTTAATATCTCAAAAGGAAACACTTAGTTGTAAAAAATAATCTAGTTAGTTGCTGTTTTGCAGAATGTTGCAGTAGAATTACAACTTTTGGATCAAGTCGGTGGTTTCTGGCACCAGATGACAGTGTGTGCTAGTTTTAAACCAAAATAATGAGCCAATTTAGTTTGTTATTAAAAACTGAAAACCAGCCAATGTAAAACACCTCCTGCCTGACTGCAGCTAGTCCAAGTCAATATATCGGCCTAATCCTCATTTGAATGCAGCATTTTGATCAGATTCCACACAATATGCATGATTACATTTATTAGAATATCAGATGTCTGCAGCATGGTGTTGAATTTATTCAACAATTTGTAAAAGCTCAGATGAAACCTGCCTCACTCTGCTTTACTGAGCTGCACACAGACACCTAAAAACTGGTCATTATCCAGGAGACTTCTGGGTCCTTGTGGTGGTCGAATACTTTTTTAAATGCTTTTTAACCCTGATAATAAAACTGTTAAAACCTAAATGCTAGAGCTAAGATGATTAGTCAATTAACTGATTAGTTGATCAACACAAAATAGATTTTGACAACTGTTGAAGGGACTTCTAAATCAAAAATACCAAACAGTCCTTATAGCAGTGGTTTTCAAACTTTTTGTGGCCAAAAAGGGCCAAAATCTCAAGGTTCACCTGTATTTGCATCTGCGCACAACAGCTTCTTTAATGTGTGTTATCGCTCTTATCGTGACATAAGACAGTACAAATGGAAAAAATAAGACAGGTAGCTTTCGTGATACTGTCTAGTGACAGTTTTTTTTCTCTTTTCGTTAAGTTGTAGGTTGTTGTTCACTGGTGCTTTGTTGTAATTTGCTCCGTACAATAAAGCGATCCATTGTCCCACTCAAGAATTTCTCCTTTTATATGTTACCATCACTCACACTGGCTGCCAATCAGGGCTTTTGATGTGTGACGCAGACCTCCTGTCTTATTTCTGTAAGCTGAAACCATTTCCCTCAGTGGAAACAACAATTTACTTTAATTTCACAGATAAGAAACAAGAAATTATGAAGACAATAAAGCCTCCAAAAATAACATTTTAAGTCTTGTGTGTGATTTATCCTGGCTTCATATGAGCAGAGGAAATCTGTGCTCGTTGCTAGGCTAATTTATACAATGTTAAATGCCATAGGCTTGTGCTAATAACAGTTAGCATCTTGTATTTGTTTGGAGAATGTGTTTAGTATGAGACAGTTGGTTTTTTTTGTAACGTTACCTTTGTTAAATGTTGCTGTTGTCCCTGGCTTTATATTAGAAGAGGAAAAGTTCACTAGTCGCTAGGCTAATTCCTACAATGTATAATGCCATAGGCTTGTGCTAAAAATGTTAGCATGTTGTATTTGTGGGGAAAATGTGTCCAGATAAAGACAAGTGTTTTGTCTGTGAATGTGTGAGTTACACAGGTTCCCTGTGAAGGTTTTTTAAATCAAATTACATTTTTAGCCTCTTTATTTAGAAATGGGTGCACAGAACATGCTGATACGGTCAATTAGAACTCCATAACTTTCTGTATGGGAGTTGAATATTGGACTATTGTTGTGTGGTTATCACAAAATCCCACTGCACACCTGGATTGGCCTCACGGCACACCGTTTGAGAACCACCGCCTTATAGTTTGGTGTCTTTTCTTTGTTGTAGTACTGTAATAATCGACAATATTTGGGGTTTGGACTGTTGGTTGGTCAAAACATTTTCTGCCATTTATAGATCAAATGATTCACTGAGAATTGAATTGTTAGTTAGAGCCCTGTTGTGATGTGTTTATATAACGTAAGTAATAAATGCTGATTATACAGTATGCAGTACAACAATATCAGTACTGGCTGTCATAAACATGTTAGTCTGGCTGAGTGAGGTTAATAAAAACGCATATATAAGGTGATAAGGAGATGCATTTTTCCTCCTACAGTTACGGTGTCCAATTGTTTATTAGGTGTGAAAAATAGCATAAACAAAACATAAACATCTCCAAACTAAAGACATGTATTGTAAACCAGTCGTTCCCAACTGGTCCAGCCCTGACGTCCAAATCTATCTTTTGCAAACAGTTTAAGGGCCCCATTTAAATAGATTCAGCATCATACTTGTGTTTGGCCATGTTGCCTCTGTCTCATAGCTGTCTGTCACTCTACAGCAGGAAACAGCACTTCAAAATAAAAGCTATGTGCTGGAAATTTACTGTACTTAAAAATAAAGTGTGTTTTTACAAACTTGACATATTTGTGAGTCACTTAGGTTCATTCAGAACACAGTGGTGTTTGTTTACTCTTTAAAGATTTAGTCTGTAGAGATGAGTCAAAGTGTAACTGAGCATGTACAGATGTCAGCTGCAGGCCTGTTCAAGTGAGACCTGATGTAACCTTGAAGTTTTCAGATCATGTATCGCTGGTCAAACTTACAGTCATCACCCCACTTCCTTTCAAAACTCACAGTGAGCTGGTTTTTAGTAACAGATAGTAATGTAAGGATTGAGGCATCAGTGTGTGGCCTGGTGGATACACTGGAACACTAAATGTTGATGCAGAGTTATGACTGAGCCTCACTGCTCCAGTCAGGGATGGAGAAAGTCTTGGATTGTCTCTTGTGCTCTCCTATAGTGTAGTCCACATGGATACATATATGTCTGGCGCTTTCCTCCGAGGGAAACATGCTGATCTCTCCGGTAACCACCGTGTCTTGCACCACATCCACCGGAGAGTCCAGGTACAGGACCGCCTGCTTCCAGTGCGTCTCCGGTTTGAACGGGGACGTGGAGAGCACGAGCGCTTGAGGCTTGTCCGGACAGGGGAAAGTCACCGTGAAGTAAACACAGAAAGCGTTCACCGCCGCCGAGCCGAACGACTCGCACCTGAACCGGCCCTTCACCGACCGCAGCTCCTCCACGGTCACCGAGTACAAGTCGAGCTCGGCGAAGCGGGCCGGGTGGGAGAGCACGTCCTCCACGGTCACCGAGTTCACGGTGATGTCGGAGTTCATGATGCACCTCCTGGCGAAGTCGGACATGCAGGACATGTCCACGCCGTACTGGTCCTTCACGGTGTACCAGAAGTGTAAGCGGTCCTCCACCACCGGGTCGCTGATGGGTGCGATGTAGAGCTCGGCTTTGCTGGGCAGGATGACGCCGCCCGGCTTCAGCCACTTGTCGCGCGCGTAGAGGACCGAGTTGAGCATGGACTCGTGCAGGAGGGCATAACCCATCCACTCGCTCACTATCACCTCCACCATCTCCGGTAGGTCCACCGTCTCCACCGTGCCTCGAATCACCTCCACCTTGTCCTCCATGTTGTTGTGTTTGACTATCTTCACCGCCTGCTCGGCGATAGAACACGCTTCCACGGCGTACACCTTCTTAGCACCGGCTTGAACACAGAACATGCTTAAAACGCCGGTTCCTGCCCCGACGTCCAGGACAACTTTACCCCGTATGGACTCACTGTTCCTCAGTATCGCCATCCGGTACGTGTTGGTGCGAACATGGTCCGCTATCATTTCCTCGTGGATGGTTACATCGGTGTAGCTGTCAAAGTACAGCCTGTCCTGCCGGGTTTTATCCAATTTTCTTTTCTTTACGACATGAGACATCTTCTCTGCTGTGTGCTGCTACCTTACACTGTTTTGTTGCCGTACTTCCGCATTGTGAAATCTGGGACTTGTAGTTTCTCACCTGCACACAATACAAGAGACACATGTTCACTAAGACTACAACTCCCACAACCAAGCGACAATGACGTAGTGGTCACATTGCTGCGTTCACTGTCAGAGGGAAGATGAGTACACATGAGCTTCTACTGGCCAGCGCATGGATGTATTAGGACAGGGGTGTCAAACATGCGGTCCGGGGGCCAGAACCGGCCCGCCAAGGGGTCCAATCTGGCCCACTGTATAATGGCGCATTCTAGGCAACCTGTAACCTTTGTTTTTACAACCTTCTACCTGTGAAAGTGCACTGGAACAGCAGTCAAACCCAAAACTTAGCACACGTGAACTCCTACCAGATCGATGTACTCCCAGTTACGCTCTTTGACGTCACACAGCCCTTTAAACAACAATGGCAGCCCCCATGGATTCGGTGCTGATGCAGGTGATACACGGTCAGAAACAGACAAGGGGTTTCAGTGTTTTCAGTGCTCATAAGCTCGTGGTCAGATGCCTTCGGATGGCTGGTCTGGTCTCTCTAACGTTAGAGAAGGGCCAAATAGAATGTTATAGCAAGGTACTGCTCTAACATTAACATTAAATCTGCTAATGTTAACGCATTATTGGCAGCTGCTCTAACAGCTAGTTTCCAGTGCAAGAATAAATCAATACAAAATACGTAAAATAAAAAGTATAATAGCATCTGTGACCTTATGCGCTGTTTCTCCTCCTCCGTTTCACTAAAATGAGCAAGGAACCGGCACCTTTGGCAATAGAAGTGGTCGTAAACAAACATAAACCCCGCACGGTCTGCCATGTTGGTTTGATAGTTTGGCGTGACTTGCCTGGTACGCTATGAAGTCGTGAGTCGTGACTTGAAGTGGTGACTTACGGGCTCAGAAACTTGCCTGGAATATAGCATAACCTTGCACACCTCATAGTGACACACTGGTGAAGGTTAAGAGGTGTCAAGTTTCAGAAGTAAGTTAAACACTGAGGAGGTTTTTTCATGTAAAATGCTGCTTCTGAGGCTTTTCCACCCTGACCAGAGTACAGTTATTTTCTTTCACTTTAATTTGGTGTGGTGATGTCAGGATTACTACACAGGATTGGAAATGTGTAGAAAAATGCACGTCATGAGTAGTAGACTGAGTGAATGCAGAAAAACTGAGAAATATTATTGAAATTGCATTTATTCTTCTGAAGACATCAAAGGCTGTTTGTCATCTGCTTTGTAAATGGATAAGCGTTTTTTAAAAATGTACTTTTTTAAGAAAAAAAGGGGAAAGTTTGGAGGTGTTTGTTATTTATAGGACTTAATGCAGTGGTTTTACTTGTCCGGCCCAGCTGCGATCAAATTTGACTGTATGTGGCCCGTGAACTAAAATGAGTTTGACAAAATGAGTTTAAAAAGACAAAGATAGTTAGAAGGTAAAGCCCAACTATAGGCTACAGATCACAGTGTAAAAGTGAACCACCACATCACTGCCGATTGCCACAGAACACAATGAATATAAAGGGAAACTTTGCTGATATTGAACCAACTGTGTGGCATCACAGTGTGTGCAGATGAACAGTGTTTGGCTTCGCCCCCGTGCCGCTGCCAGCAGAAAGTAGGTGTGAATGTGAGCATGAATGGTGGTCTGTCTCTATTGCCCCTTTTCCACTGCAGGAACTTTTATCATTTACCCGGGATTTTAAAAAACCTCAGCACGTTTCCACCAAAATTACCCGGGGAAAAAACTTTCCCTCAACCTCAAACTTTCCCTGAAAAAAGTACCTAGTAGGGGGGTAGGACTTTCCAGATTCCCCAGAATTCTTGAGGGGCGGGGCTGTGTGCTGAAGAATGCTGATTGGTGGAACACACACTTGCAGTGTTCCGCACTTTCGTGCCAGTGTGGCTGCAAACTTTATTTAATTTCTACAAGCTTCACTTCGTTTGTGTTTTGATCATTTGGAAAATGGAGCAAAAGAAGAGAAGCTACGAGAAGTGGACGGACGACGAGGTCCAGGCTCTTTTGAGTGTACTTGATGAGGAAGAAATTCAGCGGGACTTTGAGTCGGCGACTCAAAACGACCGAGTCTATGGAAGAATAGCCGACAAGCTGGCGGAGCTAAATATAGGGCACACGCTGAAACACATTTGTGAAAAGTTGAAGAAACTTAAGCAAGATTATAAGAAGCTTCGAGCGTTCACAATCGTCTTTGCTAATAACGCCTGTCGTCTATTCCGTGCAGATCACATGATTTTATATGTGATGTAGTAAAACATGAGGAACAACAGAACAACTTGAGCGTCCTCCATCCTGGAGTATTGTGTCACACAAATGATGATGCAGGCCTGTGGGTCGCCATTTATGGCGTCATCGTGCTTGTTTGGCCTTCAGCTTCAGCTGATTTCAATACATTTCCTGGAACTTTGAGGTGCGGTGGAAACGCAAACCACACAGATTACCAGGAATTCTTTTACCCAAGTGTTGGTGGAAAAGGGGCTAATGTGTCAGCCCTGTGATAGTCTGGCGACCTGTCCAAAGTGTTCCCCACCTCTTGCCCAATGTCAGCTGGGATTCTCTCCAGCCCCCCTGTGACCCCTAACAGGATAAGCGGTGATGGAAAATGAATGAATGAGTGATGCTAGACATGTTATCAGATTCTTGGTATCTTCTTGTTATATTGCCTCTGCAGGGTTTTACATTTCAGAGTTCATCTGTGAGAAATCAACAGAGGCTATACATTAACTGCAACATTTCACCCTCCATCATTAAAACAGGGTCCAATCATCTATCGTACATGTACTGTACAGTGTCTGTCTCATAACAAGCTGCACAACACAGCATGGCCATTACCAGTTCTGAGCCCTCCCCAAAGTTATGGCAGGCAGAACACAGCTGCTTGTGGCTCAGCTCTCCTCTCTTCTCTAGACAGTCCTATGGGACCCTCTGCACTCTGTTTCAGAGATCTTTGGCAAAAGACACTGGACAAATGAGCAGGAGCTGTATCCCATTTCATAAAGATGAGAAAAAGACAGAGGGAAGCAGTAGTTTGAGAGGAGAAATACAGCAAGATGTTAGATATTTGTTGTTTTCAACAGTAGCTCTAAAAGCAAGAAGACGGCACAGCGTAATGCAGGAAATGTGAAATAATAGCATTGCAAAATAGGACGAAAATACTGCTGGCAAATTTGTGTGTATGAGTGGGTGTGTAGGTGGGTGTATGTGCGTGCATTCACATTTACATGCTTCTTCTAAATTTGTATCCAATGCTGCCTTTCAAGCACTGGCACTCCTGGGAAAACGTGTGCATTTAATAATTCAGCCTTTTCAAACTTATATAGAGAATAAAGCAGGGAAATAATTCTGCATCAACTGATATGTTTTCAGCTTGAGTAATGGAAACAGCAACCATCAAGGGAAAATGAGCCATACCTTTGTAGTAAACACTGACTTGATATTCAAAGCTCCAGTTTTCCCTTTTGGATATATTTGATTTATGTTAAACCAGAAACACAATAACACCAAACATTATCTAAAGATGCAGTGTAATCCTTAAGTGAGCCAAATATCAAAGCCGAACACCCACAACCGACTGGTCAAAAGCGAAATTGGACCAAGTGCAAAGGAGGAATGGAAATATACAATAGCATAGATTAGTGAACCGTGAAATACAGACAGTGGAATTCAGATTGTGAGTCTTTGCACTTGGCAAGAGGCGTCGTTGCCGGTAGACATAACAGACAGACAAGCAGCTGTTGGCCATGTTGTCCTCTCCTCCTCTCAAGCTTCAGGTAGATCTGCTGCCAGGCCCAGACGCAGCCAACACCCAGCTCCCACTGAGATGCCTGGCACGGTTTACCTTTATCCTTAAAGTAGCTTAATGACAATGTGTCTGTATTCATGCAGAGAAAAGTCGGCTATACAACGAGCTGTTACAGCTCACCCAGGTTTAGGTCAGCGGCATAGCTGGGTTAGAATAACCCGGTAAGATCATGCTCTGATTATGGGAAACTAGGTTACAATGTCATTGTCACATAAAACATTTTACAACAGCACCGAAACATCTGAAGCATCATGTCAGCACAAAAAGGCTGCAGAGCTCAATCAGTGCACTTTGTTACTGTGGTAAACTGGGCACCCTCGACCAATCATATTGTCTCATCCACCTTCTTCCTGAGGGCACTGCTGTAGAAACGATTATGTGCCCAACTTCCTGTGAGATAGCGGAAGTAGCATTAAGCTAGTTAGTCCCATGGACTGTCTGTGGTTAGTCCCAGTGGCTACTCTTGGTGGCTAACGGCCAACGCTGGTTCTGTTCTGAAGTAATTTGCGTTCAGTTTAACAAATACTGATTTATTTTTTAACAAATATTGAACTAATGTTAACTCAACATTTTCTAAAATGTCTTTGCGGAGCTCTGGTACCTGTCTCACTGTCTGTGTCTGTGACGACTAACAACCAGTCTAAGCTACATTTTTGTCTTCAGCAACTGGGTGTTGAACATGTGACCAGTACAAAAAGGGATTGTTCCTGTTGCCATGGTTACCACTGATATGAGAAATAAAACCACAAGAGTTTCACCAGACATAGCGGAAAAAGTATTAAATCAGAAGTTGCAGAAGAGAATGACACGTAGACTGACAGGTCCGTCACTCAATGTCAGTACACGATGTTCCCGTCTGACTTCATTCTCAACCTACATTAGAAAATAAACTCAGTAACATACAGTATATTACTATGACTGAAGTCTGCTGCTAAATTCAGCTTCATGTTTCACTCAGAACAGTTTTTAATAAATCACAAGTTATAAAAACGTGTAAACTGCGTGATTAATGCAGACGAGTGGAGGATTAGCTGGGAAACATCCCATTTATTCCCTTTACATGGAGCTACAGTTAATACTGAATTATGTGTTAGTATCTCTTAATAAGTCATCAGAGATCATAAAGAGTGAGGCGAGCTAATTGCTAGCGTGCTCGGTTGCTTGGAGATGGCTGTCAGAGATGGCAGAGGTATGATCACATAATCCTGTTTGAGCTATAACAGGTGGTGTGTTGCACGTTTTATTTCCTAGGTGTTCTTGGAAACAAGAATAGAGTACTGTAAACAAATTATTACCATTGGAAATCACCAGTTTCAGTTCAACGCCAGAAGTCGCACACATAATTGGTGCAATGTATCATGGGTTTGTTGCCCTCCTTCTTGTATCCTTACTGAAATCTCAACTCATCATACAGCCTAGTTAGTTAATTCATTTCCTAGAACTTGCAGCGTTTCTAAAGGATGCTTGCATGTTTGATGCCACAAAGACCTTTAAATGAACTCTGGAAAATGTTAAAATCACTATTTTTTATTCAGTGTGTTTTTTAATTGCACTTCATTGATGTTTTACTTAACAATCACTACCACTGTTTAAACTCAGAACTCACACTGTATAGTTTGATTTCAATCCACTTGTTACATTTTATTTCCTCTTAGTTTTGTCCTGTACTTTATTTTTATACTGTGCTGTTTATTGTTTGTGAAATGTGCTGCTGTTTTAGTCAGGGCTCATAAAAAAGAAATATTCTGAATTGAAGACGGCATGCTGATATGGAAAAGTGTACTCTCACATTATTATGGACACATTTTGATGGTTCCATTGCCATGTAGCAAAAATTAACCCTGCTAGGGCTGAAACGTTTACTAACAATTATTTTGATAGGTGATTAATCTGTTGATTATTACTCAGATTAAATGATTATTAATCAGATAAAAAGAGATAAACTAATGTCCAGTGTGTGTCCAGTGTTTCCAGTATTTTATTTAAAAAAAAAATTAAATAAAATAAAAACTGGAGTTAAAGAGATGGACATTGGGGATATAAAAAAGTAATGTTACTAATATACATTAACTGGATGTTGCTCAAGTTTCTGTTCTAAAGAAATAAAGGATTTACTTTAGACTGTCTCTGACTGATGGCACTGAATTTCTGACAAACTCTATAATGTTGTGTTGCGTCACTGTCTCTGACCTAATTTCAGGTTATTAGCATTAGCTAATCATCTGTCTCTGGCAGATTTGTGTCTTCTTTATTGGACAAATGCACCATTACAGGTTAATAAAGACAAATAACTGTAATATAAGTGAGATGGATCGGCGGTTTGGCGTGACGTCGGCAGTGATGCGGGAGCTGTGCCAGAGTACAAAGCTTTCGATTTACTGGTCCATCTACGTCCCAACCCTCACCTATGGTCATGAGCTCTGGGTAGTGACCGAAAGAATGAGATCTTGGATACAAGTGGCTGAAATGAGTTTCCTCAGAAGGGTGTCTGGGCTCAGCCTTAGAGATAGGGTAAGGAGCTTGGATATCTGGAGGGAGCTCGGAGTGCAGCCGCTGCTCCTTTGCAATGAAAGGGGTCAGAAGAGGTGGTTCGGGCATCTGATCAGGATCCTCCTGGGTGCCTCCCGTTAAAGGTGTTCCAGGCACATTCCACTGGTAGGAGGCCCCGGGGCAGACCCAGAACACACTGGAGGGATTACATATCTCATCTGGCCTGGGAACGCCTTGGGGTCCTCCAGGAGGAGCTGGAGAGCGTTGCTGAGGAGAGGGACGAAATACCTTCAATCTGTTTTTTCTCTGTTTAGTGATGGATCAGTGTGGCTGGGTGTTAGCTTTAAATTAGCATGTAGCCCGGCAGATACATTGATCTTTATGACTTTCAAAACGGACACAAATCTGCCAGAGATAGCAGATGCAGCTAATGCTAATTAGCTGAAATTAGTTCAGAGAAACAGCATAACAACAACATAACCTTATTAAGTTTTTGGATTATTTCATACCATTAGTCAGAGACAGTCCAAAGTGAAATCTATAATTCCTCATAACATAAACTTGCTCCAGAGACAAAGGAGACAGCGTCATTTCCTGTAATTCATCACATGAGCTACCTAAGGCGCAGCATTGGCTGGCTGACCCCACCTTAGGAGACGCTGCCACAGCGCCTTGCATGCATCATAACACAGACCCAATAAATCTATGAGGAAATTCATTTCCAACATTTTTTCAAATTCATCGATTAGTTGTTGAAGCCTTGAATCCTGCGTTTTGTTTCTGTTGCACCAAACTGAAATGAATGAGGGTGCTCGACAACTCTGTAAATCCTGGATCATATCGTCTTCAGTGACAATATCTGCACATGGCATATACGATGTGTAGGCAAAGGTTCGTGTACGGATCATGAACTCCCATCTACTGCATGACAGTTACACTTGCTACACGCCCATCCACCACTTCAACCACCTCACACTCACTCCCCACCTGCCTACATAAAGGCCACAGTGCTCCCTGTTCTTGGCACAGACCATTAGTATATGATGTAAATTGTAAGGTGTGGAACCATCCAGTGTAATGTACTGGGCTCTTTTTTGCACAGCGGTGTTGTACTGCATGTCTTCCCTGATGTATGTGAACAGAAAAACAAACATGGACACACAGCTCTTTACCTTACACTACCATCTAGTCAAACACAGCCTGTAAAATCCGAATACCTCCCCCATCCTAAAATGAATGGAAGATAAAAAAAAAAAAAAGCTGCATATTTGCACAGCTCATCCCCTTTAATTAAACTTGGCCAATTCCTGTTTGCACATCTAATCCTAGTCCCGCATACAAGTGATGGGGATATGATCAGGTCTAAGGAAGGGCAGAGGAGTGCTTGAGCGTGAATGTGTGTGTCCTTGTATGTGTGTCAGTGCCCTATTTGTGCCTGGAACATGTTGAGTAAATACGTAGAGATATTGCTGAAGGTGGGAGAGATGTTGGAGAAAGCAGCACAGGCACGGGTTGGTCAAGCATGGCGGGGTGGGTGGTAGCCCAATCACTTTGGACAATGAGGGGTGTCGTGGAAAAATCGATAACTAAGCTTTCATTTTTTTCACCTTCCTTTTCCCTCAAGCTCCAAAAGTTCATGACGTGTGTGTGCGTGTGTTAAATGGAGAGAAGGAATGTTTCATATTGTGAATAGAGAGAGACAAAGTGAGAGGATATATCAGTAATAAAGCAAAGAAACTGAAATGAACAATAAGTGAATAGATGTCTAAAGAGGGGAGAGAGATAAAGGGGAAGCACAGTGTGGGCTCTTTGTACTGGAAGCCCATCAGCAGCTGCTCTTCTTCTTGGCCAGCTGCTGTCAGCATGCACAGCCTCATGGGAACTGCCTGCGTCCTGTCAGTATTACTGGATCTGTCAGCTGCTGCAACAAACAGTCACACACAATAACCCAACCTTGCATACTTAGATATGTATACATGCATGCATCGCTTACACGCATGCAGAGCAGGCTGTACTAAAAGCATGCGGAGGCCACTTTAACTCACAGCAGCATGATAAACACTCATACTGCACAGAATATATACGTGCACACACAGCCACACACAGCCATCAGTTTTGGTGTCATGATCACCCATTTCAGAGGAAGGCAGACTGCTGAGCAACAAATACAAAGGTGCAATGGCTTCATATTGATTGTTCCCAGGGATCAATACCAGGCTACTTTGATATCTCACTCCCAGAGAAGGAGCCCACATCTGTGAATGCCGGTGTGTCATAACACACTTTCCATCCCTTATCCACCTCCTTATTCACCTGTTTCTTACAGCAAACATAATTCATCTCGCCCAAAAGACTGTTTCACGCGTGGATCCATCTGGATGCCTTTTCCAAGTGTGTGTTATCTGGTTTCATGCTTTGACATCTCCCTATATGGACACAGTGTGTGCCAGTACTTATCAGTGGAAAAGTTATAACAACGGCCAGAGCAAAATTTCCTGCCCCAGGCGTTTTCATTCCCCTTGTTTGTACAGTCCACGAACCACCACTACACACACACACACACACACACACACATCACTCCCAAGCCTACTTCCTTTCAATTGCCCCAACCAATCACTTTACAGGATCTTGGCCTGTCAATCCAGAGCTCCGGTAATCAATTCATTAATTACATCCCTTTCCCTGCAGACTCACTTCCCTCATGCCACCCCAGTATCAGTTACATTACACTGCAATTAGATTAAATTACTAAGAACAACCCGCATGTGACAGCCGTTATGGCAGCGTCAGGGGGGCATTATGCTGACTCCACGACAAACCCACTGCGCAATTTGTAAAATGGAAATATTGTCTGTTTGTTAATGGAGGTTATTTGATAAGTACATAAATGAGGAGACGCAGTAATAGGCCCGTCAGGACTCTGCAAATAACAAACCTGAAGTCTGGAGTAGCTCTGCTGCTTGAAAGTAATATTGTACAATATTCCACAGATGTGAGACAAGATCATTTATGACCAATTATTATATACAAATATACATTAATGTATATATATCAATTAAGGACAAAAAGGTCTGTAAGACACATTACATCTTTAGAGGAATAGTTTTGTTTGACATTTTCGGAAATAAACTTTTTTGTTTTCTTACAGAGTTAGATAATCAGTCCCTCTCTCATGTCTGTATGCTTAATATTAGTCAGCAGCTGATTAGCTTAGCTTAGCATAAAGACTGGAAACGAGGAAACAGCTAGCCTGGCTCTATTCAAAAGTAATCCATCTAGCACTACCTCTAAATTTAAATAATTACCATGTCTAAATTTGAATAATTAATATGGTTAATACCTCCTTTGTTTTATTCAATTTACATTTCTGTTTGAGTTTAGATGAAACAAGCAATACTACATGTTCATTGGTCAGCTACAGAGCAAAGAACATTGGGATATTATAATAATTAAAACTATAATACAATGATATTGTCTAGTAATATTCTGTACATAGTTAGTAAAGCCTGGTACTGTACATACTGTGTAATGTTTAATATTGATTATGGTTCAGCACGTAAATGAAAGTGCATAAATGAGAGATGAAAATAACTGCAGTGAATCTTTACACAGGTATTTAGAGGTGCTGGTAGGTTGATTTCTGTAACTATTTCCAGTTTTTATGCTAAGCTAATCACCTGCTAGCTCGTCTGATATGTAGCGATCAATCTTATCATCTTGTTCTCTGCAAGAAAACCAATATTTCTTTCCCCAAAATGTCAAAGTGATCCTTCAAAAACATTATCACTGTAAAACTAGACTCTATCAGGGCGTGTCTCATGATGTATATTTGATTATATAAAGGTTCCCAAGCTGATTTATCATTATCAGGGGTGCACTGTTAACAAAGGAAAACCAGGCAAATGTTAAGGGTCACCCCCTGACCAGAAATTTGGGAAAAGGGTCCCCCCATGGCTGCTCATACTGGCACATTTTGCAGTGACAACTATAGACCCCTTTAAACCTCCCATAGCGGCACTATACTGACGCTGCCCCCAAACTCCCCGAGCAACAGTATGACAGCTGGATACAGTAAGCTTCCTGTAACTGTCATACATACATACAACATTAGGTGTAACTGACAGCGCAATGAAACAGGGCCTTAATGGGCATCTTTACCTGGGCTCCCCAGAATCTAGGACCACCACTGTTCATCATTACAGAGAGTCCAGAGATTTTACATATTGGACAAACAAAGTGTTGGAAATTATGACTGATGATTGTGCCAGATGAAATTCAGGGCATTACCACAGTCAGTGGGCTTCTTCACCGCAATCCATCCAATAGTTGTAAGATTTTTTAGTCAGGACTAAAATGGTGGACCATCCGACCAAGGGACACTGCCATCATCTGCCCTTCGTAAGACCCAAACTTCCACTGATGAATAAAGTAGAATGTGCTTGTAATACCAAACTGCACAAAGCTATGCTTTGTTTTACACTTTTCTTTTATTATCAGACACCTGCAACACTACATACACAACAGGCTACAGCATAACACAAAGATTTGGATGGTAAATGTAAATAGAAGTAAAAATATTTGGAGAAAATTCTAATACTTTTATGACTTGTTCATTTTAAATGAATCCTAATACCACAGCAGAGCCAGCCTTCGACTATAACATCCTAATCATGGATAAGTAAAATCCTGGTGGGACTAATATATGCACACACAGGTTTGTAGTTAGGCGTCTGGGACTTTCTGCTCAGGGACCAGTTGTGTTCTGAACAAGGCAGGATTACTGTACCTGATAATCCTGTTTTTGTACGTGAGGCTTTGACTCTTCTTCTACTTCTACAATCAGGACAGGAACTATGGATCACCAGCGCGCCACGCCAACTGCAGACCAATAAGAAATCAATTGTGCCTCCGTTCTTTTTCTATGAGAAGCAAGTAATTCACTTGTGGGGCAAAGCAAGCACGCAACCTGAAGCAAAGGGCAAGAGACGAGTTAAAAATTCAGACAACTTCATGCAAATGCATGCTGTGTTTGCCATGAGAGGATCAATCCATTTGGTCAAAGAGGATGACATTTTGTGTAATGCTTCTAGCAGCTTTCACACTTACTCACGACGAGGAAGTTGAAAGAGCCCTTTCTCTCTGGGTGTGAGGATGGAGATGGAAGGGGTTGAGTACTGCTAATGGATTAATACGAACTATTAAGACATGTAAACTCAATTAAAGGCATAGTTTGACGCTTTGGGAGATATGCTTATTTTTCTTTCTTGCCAAGAGTTACATGAGAAGATAGAGAGTTGACAGGAATATATAAAGCTACAGTCAGCAGCCGGTTAGCTTAGCTTAGCATGAATACTGGCATTCAGGGAAACAGCTCTATTTTTATCGCTCTGATTAAGTCTGTGTTCTGTCTCAACAGTTAGTCTCTAGTCGTTTATACGTTTATTATCAATTTGTCCATCTAATCTGATATATGAGATTTAGACACAGTTTGGAAAAATGATGCATTTCACGTCTGTGTTTTAAGTTTCTTTTTTTACAGGACAGTATGAAATTAGTATGAATTATTTAAAGATTTTTTCATAAATGTAATCAAATGACATGTGTATATATGTACAGTGTTGGGCAGTAGCGTCACTACAAGGAGCGACCTTACTAATTTAACTACATTTCTCAGTAGCGTGGTGGTAACGTCACAACTTTCTGAGTCAACTAGCTTTTTCATAGCAAAGTTAGTTAGTTAACCGAGTAGTGCGGTAGCGTCCCCAAAAGTTACAAGCTCTTGTCCTCCAGGAAAAGCTCTGAAGTGCAGCAGACTTTTTCTGCAGAGGTCTGGATAAAAGTAAGGATAATAAAACTGAGGAAAAGTAATGTGACTGACGCCAGCGCCACACTGAGGCATGTGGACGAGGGAAGCACTTCTGTATGACATCACTTACTAATCCTTTAGATTATCCTGCTGGTTGCTTTCGCTATTGGCTTTCTTGGCAAGACCTGCCCTACTCTGCCTCTAATTGGCTACACTGCAGTCTCTCATGTGTCTTGCCCATAGACTGTATATATTTAATGGATTTGCAGTGGACACCAGAGAAATAGACACAACAGGGCAGAGAAAAGAGCTGAGAGACAGAGAGTGACATACTGATGTCACGTGTTATTTGCAGGACATGTCCATGTTGTAATGTCCCCCAAAAAAGCAATGCTTTGGTCTGTTATTTTTATTGTTTATTACTGTCTTTTGTTTATAATGGTTTTATCGATTGATAAATAAATGTTGGAATTCTGTTTTTTGAATTACTGACGTGGACAGATAGCCTGCTGAAAGGGGCCAAGACAGAGAAGTGAGTTAAGTAGGAAGGGGGGAGAGAAAGTGTCAAGTTATTAGAGGACATGCTCAAATGTCACAAATGTTTTAGTTTAAGTCTGTTATTTTCTGATAAACAGTTCAGCTGAGCATTGTTTTGTCTGCCTATTTGTTTGGCTGACATTTTTTTTATCGCTTAGATAACGCTGATTTGACATAAAGTCAAAAAACAAAAAATAAGTAGCTTTGCAAGTAGCGAGCTACTTTAGCTGTTTTCTTGTAGCTTAGCTTGCTACATCTCTCTGGAGATAGCTTCCAGGAGCTGGAAAGCCTTGCTGAGGAGAGAAATATGTGTGTGTGTGTCTGTGTGTGATGCCCTGTCCTGGTTCTATCCAGCTTTCGCCCAGTATACGCTAGGAAAGCCCCCAAGACCCTTAAGAGGAAGCAGATGCACATAATGAATGACTGAACTTTATATAGTCTGTTTTGTGTGCATTGTTTACTAGCTGACACAAAGCTAAGCATCATATTCACTGTTTGTGAAAAATACAGCTTGTTTTGTTACAATTTGTGGAGTCCATCATGAGCACGTTGTTCATGTATAAATGTGAGTACAAAATGTGTAAATAAGCAAGTGGTTTTCCAGATGTGATTCATTACAAAGTGGTACTGCGTGTGTCAGGAGAACTGTCACAACAACAGCACAATCATGTAATGAGTAATGTTTGTGTTCGGGAAAATTTGCATCGTCTTCATTGCCTCTTTGATGCGATGTTACCTCCTGTGTTCTGCTGTCAGTTTTAATTCTTCTCATGTACTTTGGTCCAAATTCAAGTCATTCAAAGGGAGAGCATTAATTTGGAAATCCTGTCACCTGCCATGATTAGGCCCATTATTTGTTTACTGCCTCCAAGGCAGCGCGAGTTGCCTTTTGTGGCCTAAATATGATATCACAAACAACCAAGGAAACGCTAAGTCTGAGGGTACAAGGTGCATTTCGACTGAGAAAGAGTAGATAAGCAGGCACGGGGAAATTTAAAAACACTGACATGCTGGGCTTACAACAGATGCCATAAAATGAGAAGATATGTAATATCATAACGCATTGTTCAATTTGCTTTTAATTCAAAACAGCCTTAAACATTTGTTGCTTTGCCATTATGCAAGGTCACGATAAGTCAGACAGCTGTGTTCTCAACTTCATTTGTGTTTATTTTCCCTTCAATAAATAGACTGAGAGAGAGGCCTGTACTTCTGAGGTGATAAGATCCTCCCGGCTTGTTCTTCGCGCTGACCTTGGGTGCTGCAAAGTAAAAATCGATGCTCTTTCAGGAGGACAGAAGGCAGTATTCACTTTCTGTTAAGGTACCGTGCATCTTCCACAGAGGGAAAGACAGGGAAAGAGAAAACCTGTGATGTTAGTTAGTGCGTGTCAGTGGAGGGTTTATCTGAACAGATAGACACAGACACATACACACACAGGCACTGGCGTGGACATTAAGGGATAGGGTTAGAGAATAGCTCACCTATAGTGGCATATTGTTTAAAGTCAAGGATTAGGCAGTTAGCTTCATCTATCTCAAATCAAACCTGCTTCAATCTGCTAACAGAGATGGAAGCTCAATAGCAGCTTTGAATGGCTTTAGATCTAAAGGTTTCAATACAGAGTTTTGGAGTCTCACACAGTATAATATAACAGCACACACCTTAGAGAGCCATGTTGACAATGACAACAGAGATGCAGGACTATTTTAAAAGAGAACATTTGAGAAGGGCTACAAGAATACGGACCAACACATCATCTAATAATCACAACAGTTATAGTCATGTCACAGTTACAGTATAAACTGTGACATGTAAATGCAAATTACGGCTGCCCCCGACTACGAATATTCCTAGTCGACCAATAGTCGTCATTTAGAGCCATTAGTCGACTAGTTGCCCACATGTTTACGATATTAATGTAATTATTAAATGATATATTTTGGTGGTTTGAGTTGAAGGTGTGAGAAAGAATAGTCTCAGTAACATTGTTAACACTGTGCTACATTACAGAGAAATACAAAACCGTACTAATGAACCTTCATCGTGGCCTCTTCCTGTGTTTGTCCTTTCAAATTAAATTCCCACATGGTCCAGTCATATAGAATTTAATTTATTTTGACAAGGTACAGCTCTTAATAGAGTTTCACATTTGTTTGTTTTTTTGTTTGTCATATTTTTTATTCTGTGACTAAGCAACCAATGAAACCTTACAAACTAATGACCTTTGGTTGACTATCGGGGGGCAGCCCTAATGTTAATATATGTTTGCTATTGTTAGCTGTCCCCTCAAAAGCTCTGCAGCTTTAAGTACAAATTTACTTGAAGTACTGTATCAGCCCTCAATCATAATTTTGGTGCACACCAGTGAGATCCCACTTTCTGTCTATTGGCTCAAATGAGATTCTATTGGCACTCTATCACCAGTTCTCTGCCTGCAGGATATGAGTCAAAACAAACTCTCAACTCACCAGTGTTTTTTTGTGTCTCCTGTGCCTTTTTCATGCTTTGGAAGTATTTTTCTTTACATACCAAATGGTGTTTGACATTTTTTGGCTGCCTAATTTATTTACATGAAGCCACCAATATGCAAATGCTTGTGCACCTGAAGACAGTTGGAACAATTTAATGTTTACATAGCTCACATAAAGACTGACAGACTTTACAAAGGAGACTTAATTCTTGACTCTTTGGAGTTAAGATGTTATTGGCAAAATTGTTTCTTCACTACAAAGCTGTACAATTAATCAAAATATGATCAAAGTCACAATATTGCCAAGTGCTATAGCGAAATGTAATATGAAATGTGGCACATCATTAAACGATGAGTTAAGCATTGTGGTGCTACGGAGATACCCCAGCCTACAATCAGAATCAGAATCAGAAATACTTTACTGATCCCCGAGGGGAAATTATGATTCGTTAAAGTCGCTCCGATGTAAAGAATAGAGAATAATAAGACGTAAGAGCATGAAATAGACAAATCGAAATATAAAGCAAAAAAATAAAATAAAATAGAAATGAAAATGTGGCATTAAAATCAAAAATAAAATGTGCATTATGTTACACTTTACACTAGTACTAGTGTTTAACACTGTAGCATAATGCACATTTTATTTTTTATCTTAATTTAATTTTGTTTTGTTTTGTTTTTATTTTATGTTATTTCATTTTATTTTATTTGATCACAAATCATATTCCAGACTTCAGTGGAAATGAAATTGCATTATCTATCAAAATAATGGCAGTATGATTTTTTTGTTGTTCTGCATATCCTGCATCCCTACTCCAGTAGATATATATAAACAAGTGAGCTCTGAAAAATGCAATACTTGCCAGTTGAAATATACAATCCTGCTGTACCTTTTGCAGACATAATCAAATGAAGCTTAAAGGTACGCCACCGTAGTGAAGCAGATGTGCTTCAGATTCTCCGACTACATTCAGCGAGAGACGCTGACTGAGGACAGGTGGTGAGAGATTTAGCTGTACAGTATTGCTTTCCTCTGACCAAATCAGAAAATCCATTCAAGCACATTAGCACAACTGCTAATTGCTAGGCTCTGTGTGTCTTATTGCACACATTGATCTGTGCACAACCTCCCCCAGTTGAAATGGAATTGTGAAATTAAAGACCTTAAGTGGACAGATAAAGGATTTTGTGCCACGTTCAGTCACACGACTCTGATATGATGAATAAAAGGGACTGCTACATACAGCCTGAAAGTAAAGGCCAGCAGTGGATTTTCTTCAGCTCCAGCATCGAGTCCATTTAGCTTAGAGTGACACATGCTATTTAAATTCTGCTTGAATAATTCAAGTCCAAGGACATGAATGTCTCAGCATAATCAAATCACTCCTGCACTATACATGTGTTATTTAAAACATCCTGCTCTCTAACCTTACTGGAAAAAAGTCAAACTCACTGTCCACCTGCAGCCAAAAAATACTCTGGAACCAATTAGTTAATCCAGCCTCACATGTCTCATTTTTCATTTTCATGTTAGATTCAGTACAAAGGGTTTGAAAATATGTGGTCCAATGCTGCTGTACGTCTGTACAGTCAACAGTAACGTGATCAATGTTGGTGCCAAATGCAGAGATCACTTGTCATCACAGTGTGTCCAGTTTTATAATGTTTTCTCAAAGTCGGCCCAGTGAATGAAGTTATTTTTTCTCAGACTCCAGCTGCAGAGAGAGGCAGCAAAACCTCCTTTCATTTTAAAGTTCCAGTTTACTAATAAAACTCTCCACAGTATGAACAGTGGTTACATGAGCCTCAAAACCAGACACAACTCAGCCCTGAGCAGAGTGACCATCCTCTACTGACCAATCAGACTGCAGTGTTCACAGCTCCACCTTTTAGTACCAGATCTGTGTGCTAGGTACCCCAACAGAGGGGGGGCCAAACATGGGGACGGTACAGAACGGTTCCATTGGTACATCCACAACTTTTCACAGTGGAAACAGAACTTAACTGTGCTGTACTGTACTGCTAGTTGCAAACTGACCCACTTATTTTGCTTAGTGCAGAGTGTAATCCATTTGGTTGGATTTAGTGAATGAAGATGGCAGAAAGTAATGACAGCTGATTAATTTACAACCTTTTGGAATGATACTGTAGCTTGCTTGCTTTAGCTCTCACAGTTTATGTTTACAACTCTACCCTCAGTATGTCTTGTTCCACTGATTCTTTGTCACATCGCCCAAGTACAGTGACAGTCACACCACAGTGTCGAGCACGTTCACACTTCACAAGAGCTACCTCAAAGTTTCGCAGATTAAAATGAATAAGTTCATGTTAATGGTTCACAATTTGAATTTTAAACCAAGTCCACAGTGCAAAAAAAATGAACCAGTTTCCGTTAATTCTTCCATTTTTTTTAGAACAGAATAAAAGTTTGTGATCATCATTAGCTTGCAGATATTTCCCAAGTCCGACTGGCTGCTTTAACTCGATGTGTCATTTCAGATTCTTTGTTGCTGAAATTCTGCTGTTTTTTAATAAAACAAGTAAATACACAAATGTTTTTTTTCTCTTGTAATCTGTACTGATTTGTTCATAAAACGCCTTCAATTATTCATATGAACTGGCTTCAGCAGTATCAGTAGCCGGGTTGTTTGAATTGCCAGTTGCACTAGTCCTGCAGTTGTTGTTAGGGCTGGGCTGTATGAAGATATTTTATCTTTATCGAGATATGAGACTATAT
This sequence comes from Cephalopholis sonnerati, assembly GCA_019142605.1. Lineage (NCBI taxonomy): Eukaryota > Metazoa > Chordata > Actinopteri > Perciformes > Serranidae > Cephalopholis > Cephalopholis sonnerati. The sequence continues at coordinate 28,716,478 of JAGQAX010000021.1, forward strand.
ATCGTCTTAGATTTTAGCATCATGGCATAAATGGTGCTTTTTCCCCCTCACTTTACAGTAAAGTGATGTAAATGTATCAAATTACCAGACTCTTCTATTAGTTTTAATGCTTGTATTACCCACTTAGTTGTCGAATTCATATTATCAATGATAATTGATCAAAAATCTCATTGTCTTAATATTTTCTGAAAAACAAAATAAACAATTAAATAAATAAAACAAGAACAACAGTCATTCCTATAACTCTGCAGAGAGGGTAATTAGTCAGAAATATTGTTATGTTGTTATACATTAATAAAATGCTTTTGAGGAGAATTAAAAATATCAAGATATATATTGTGCATCGAGATACAGCTGAAAAATACTGTGATGTAATTTTCAGGACATATTGCCCAGCCCTAGTTGTTGCATGGAAGTTTCTCCCTCTGTCGAACAGTATTTCTGTCTTGTTAAAATGCATCCTGCCCCCCTCTGTGGTTATGTAAAGGAAAAGGTTTAGTCCAGATTTATTTTTATTTTTATTTATTTCAGATGTATTTTTTCAAATTGCTGCAGTGACATAGAGTAAAATGTCTCAATGAAATCAGTTTGTGTTGATAGAGGAAAGTATTGTGAAGTGGTTACATTTTTATAAACTGATTTAAAACCTTAAGTCGGGCAATTAACCTACTGTGCTTTGAAGTATTACCTGACCCACCTGGATCTTTTCTCCCCTGTTAAATAATAGAGGAATATAAAAACATTCACACCGGGCTACGACCCCTCAGAAATATTCTTATAGAACTGTAATTGGAGTGAATCTCTCAGCTTAATTAAATATTAACATCATCAGTAACAAGTAGTGACCATGTAGAGCCTAAACCTTCCCTTCTCCTCTGCAGTGTGATGTGTGCTTGAGTCTTGTTAACCCTGCATGTGAGCTCATTGCTACACATAGTTGACCCAGAGTAAAATGTACAGTCTTGCCTTGGGTGGTTTTGATGTCCTTATTCGAACCTGACATGGTGACTATGTGGGCCCCAGGCAAATATGGCCACTGTCCTCAGGCAGAGTAAACAAAGTGCTACTGTCCACCCCAAAACACACTTGTTTTCACATATAAAGAAACCTCACAGTAGTCGTCTGTTTGGTTTAAAGCCACATATTAAATATGGGTCTTATTTTAGTGGCATGTGACCATGAAGTGCAGTGTCCCACCATGGGAACTGCCTGATTTCGTTCCTCAAACTTCTACTTGTCTGTACCTGCTAAATAACAACACTTTGGGTGTGATGTAGCTGCTTCTAAAAGTAAACTGTTGGAAAAGCCGTTGCCTTCGCTTTGAGCTTCGTAAAAAGTTACACTTGGGGATCCAGAGAGCCATGACTCTTCATTTTGCTTTGTGTTCATCCCCAAACAATGACATCGTCTATCTAAAGCAGTGCTCTGCACAAGTACCTCCATTCTGACCTCTAATTGGCGAGGCAGTATGTGCCGGAGGGAACATTACACTGCATTCCTAAATGGCTACTCTGGGCCACTGCACAGGACATTTAGTTAAAGTTGGTCATTCTCCATCCCTGGAGAGCCGCTAAAGAGTTTGCCACATTGCCTGGAAGAAAGTGCAAAGACATACAATGTGCTGCAGATGACAGGATTCCGCTGTGAGGTCCCTGGATGCAGTCAAGATGGCAGGCCGCACAGCATGAAGCTAAGTAATGCCCCGCTGCATCTGGCTAATAAGCTGTAAATAATCGTCTGGGCTTCAGCCCTTCTTTTTCTCTCTATTCTTTCTAGTATAATAAGAAAACATTCAGTTGGATCAAGCTTTTTTTTAACAGCATGGGAAATGTGTCCCTCCTGGAGCATCCCTTGTTCTCCAGCATTACCTCAATATTACATGGTTGTAAATTACAGACAACAGGACTTCAGCACACTCTCAGTGAACCTTTGTTTTTCGAAATAAATCAATGAACTCATGCTGACTTTTATTGTATGTGTTATGAAAATTGTACCTGCAGGTGTAAACAGGATGAGTCAGGATTTTCAGCCATATCTGTAATGTGATATTTTAAAAGCTTTGAAGGATTTTTTTTGTTAATGGTTGGCATTCTGTGGAAATCCGCAGATAGTTGACATAATTCTCACTATGTTTGGCTTTTATTTAAAGTATCACAATTGTAATCACAATCATCGTTTGGTATATTAACTAAAACTAAAATTACTATCAGTAAACATTCCCGTGAAATCCTGTCAAGTGGCACAAATGGTTTCTGGATATTTTCAGCTGTCAAGCCCCATTTCCACCAAACGTTTTCAGTATGGTACCTCTGGAACCAAAAGTAACCCTTCAGACATGGTACCAAGACCCGATGTCCGTTTAGTGTTTCCATCGCAAACAGTACTAAAAATGTGGGCGGGGTTGTTGTCAGTGACACAGATGGAAGTCTTGTTTATCGTCCACAGAACAAGGCTGCACGCCGACATTTTCAGAACAAAATAGAACAGGCTGCAGTGAGAGTCTCTCTCCATGGGATATTTAAAAATAGCAGCTTTGTGCATTTAGTCCTTCTCAGGCAAGCCCAGGGGTTTAGTGCCCACAGGAACAATGCTCCACTACCCTTTTTTTTCTTCAAGTGAGGATTGGAATATATGCAGTTCACATAATCCTGTCAAAATTAATATATATATATATATTTAAACACTTGAAGATCCACTCATTACTAAAAGTCTGTGTCATCCAAGGGAGACAAAACTAATGGAAAAGTCAAAGTTGTCATCTTGAAATTTAAGGTGTGCTGATGGATTCACGTCATCAACTCATGCATTGAGTGATAAAACAAGTAAACGTTCCCCCTTGAGACTCGCTGACAGTCGGCCCAGTGACTTAAGTTATTTTTTCTCCGACTCCAGCTGCTGCAAGAGGCAGCAAAACATCCTTTTATTTTATAGTTACAGTTTACTAATAAAACTCTCCACAGTATGAACAGTGGTTACATGAGCCTCACAACCAGACACAACTCAGCCCTGAGCAGAGTGACCATCCTCTACTGACCAATCAGACTGCAGTGTTCACAGCTCCACCTTTTAGTACCAGATCTGTGTGCTAGGTACCCCAACAGAGGGGTCTGCTTGGAGTGAACGGGGCTATAGATAATTGTCATCGACTTCTGCAGTTTCCCTCAGTGCACCAAATCGGCCCCTCATTCCCCTTTCCTGTTGTGCTTAGATATGCTGTGTGCTATTTTAAAATGGTGTAAGGAAACCCAAATTTATGAAGATATCGCTGGGGGACTGTCACAATCTTCAGGGACACATTACATCGTATATAGTCACATCTTCAGTTAGTTAATGTTAGCAAAACATTAGCTATAGCTAACCAATGTATAGCTACATCAAGAAGAGTTAGCCAAATGTCAGATTACCAACCAGATTTGCTTCCCTCTTATTCCTGTTGTAACATTAAAGAAATTTGGAAAAAGACAGATAGGTTGGTTGATGACATATTTTTAACATGACATGAATTATTGTTTACCAGAAAAGATCACAGCTAACATCCATCTGTGCACATGAGAATGCAACTGGGTGGAGAAATGTGATGTTAAAATGGAGCTCAGAGATTGATCAAAAGCATTGATATTTTGTTGACCAAATACAAACTTTAGATGGCATTCAGTCAAGGTGTATGCTTGCAATTAGCAAAAGCACAAACCCATGACGACGTAGCTAACGTTAAGTTAACAAGCGCTTGAGCAACACTTAAGGGGCTCATAGTGTGGAAACGTGCCATTTGGAAGTAACTACGTAACTTTCTAAAGTAAAGAGAGACTAACATTAGGTCAGCACTAGAGTCTGTATTCAGTAATAAATACATAGATAGAGTAACGTTACTTTACTGATCCCCAGAAGCAGAAAAGGGGACATAATGTTGACGGACAGTCTCACCACCCTTGCTCTATATTTCTCCTGTTTTCATTGAGAAGCTTTAATTCGTGTCACTTTGCCTTGTTCATTAAATTTAACATTGTGATTATGTCTTTCCATCGCATACTGTAGTCCTTGCTGCCGGCTTCTTCACTGCTGCACCAGACTAACTGACTCCAATGTCGCTATGTTTCTTTATGTCAAACTGATCTGACGTAGCAGCAGTGAGTAAGGGAGGTAGGACTTGGATTGGTCAATTAAAGGTACGCTGTATGTGTGCTGTGTTTAACTTTAGCACCCCCATAAGGCCACTAGGTGTAGCTTGTACAGATAGGTATCTAAAAGATTATTTTTTTGGTGAGTTTTGCTTTAATGATAGGACAGCAATGGACAGACAGGAAGTTGAGGAAGACACAGGGAGGACGACATGCAGCAAAGGGCCGTGAGATGGAATTGAATCCAGTTGAGATCAGCATATCAGGTCAAATGCACATCAACTCCTTTATATTACCCTTCCTCTAGTTTTTCAAACCAAACACAGTGAAGCTGAAGAGGAGCTAGACAAGTAGCACCGCCCTCCTTTGACAGAAGGCAACTGGAATGTGGTCTTAGTTTTTAAGAAACACAAAATGCTGCACTTGGCACCTTTTAATGTTTAAATTGTTATGTAAAATTGGTTCAGAGCAGCTGAATTTAATTTCATACTCTGGGTCATATGCAGCTGTCAGCACCAGCATTCACACAAACACCAAGCACCACAACTGGCTGTAAATGCATAGTGATGATTAAGCACTCGATGCTTTTGCATTTCTTTTAAATAAGAAAAGCTCATATATTCTCCCAATGTAAAAGTGGACTCCCATGTGAAGTCACTGGGCCAAATTTAATCCTGAACACTGAGCTGGGAAATAATGTAACCATATTGTCCTCTTGTGTTGCCACAGACTGGTTTTCATATTCACAAACTGCATTATTTTAAAGCTATTATATGGGTCTATGGCGTGAATAAATAATAACTAGAAAAACTTTAACTTTGACTATTTTGCATTCAGTACTGAGTATTTAATGCCATCGAAATAAAGCTCAGATTCGAAGCCACATTTTAAGGGGCTTTGAGAATGTAAGTGTGGTGTAGCAACATGTGGTACCTCAAGGTATATCACCTCCATCAGTAACGCAGCAACTTTAAAGTACTAAGTCAGCTGGGTGTCACATCTGAGACAATCAAAGCTGCCAACTGTTCAAGGCTATAATGCTTTTATCACTGCAGTATTACTCACTTTATATTGTTCAGAGTCACTGAAAACAAAATGAAACTGTCTCTCTCGTAGCAGGGAAAGTTAAATGTAAAGGCTATCGTGCGCGTGATCAAACTCTCCCGTGTGCCACTATGCTGACTTATTTCCTACCTCCTGTGGTGTATGACAAGTGCAAACATGCTTGATGACTCTATGAATACAGCCGCAGCCTTTGTGTATCTGACATAATGAGACGTCGCTAACAACCAAATGAATTGCTCGTCTAATGAATCCCCCCGCTGAAAAGACCCAGCAGCTCCTCTGTGTCTCCTACAATAGGAACAAATTTGACAGTCGCGACCTTTTCAACCTTTCCTCATATTTCCCTGTGATAGCATGAACAAGACCTTTCTAGAAGATGAGATTGTACACTGTTGTCTGTAAATTAAATGCAACTGCTATTAAAAGATATCCCCCAATGCTGCTTTTTTTTTTTTTCAGCCTTCAGCTCCAAACTCGTTATTTTGCATCACCTTCTCTTTGGAGCCGGTGTGAAAAAATGTATAACGCTCTGCTAGAAGAGGCAGGGTCAGAGCATTTGCTAAAATAAAAGCTGTAGAAATTCCTGCAGTGCTGAATAGCGCTGTGTGTGTAAAGCAACAAAATGTAGATGGGTTGATTTGTCTTTTTATCTACTTCCAAATGTAGGCTATCAACCGTATTTAATCATTTTAATCCCTCTTTATTGTCATGTTAATTAAGAAATGGGAATGGCCCAATTACACACCTTAATTAGCAAGTAAATGCACACACAACACACACACACGCACACACACTCAGCCACAAACAAATCCATTCCATCATGTGGAGTTTACCGCGTGCCACCGCCTCCCGTCCTATCCTCCACATCTGTTACAGGGTCTCTGCTTTTCTTCAAGGTGACTAATTTAATTTCCCTGATTTGACTGACCTTTGCCAGAGCTGTTTTGATGGCAATGATTTCCTGTCCCTTTGCCTCAGCATTCACAGCAAACAGAGCAAGTGTAGCGGTCTGGTTTATGTTCCCAGCTCTCGGATGAAATGTGAAGTGAGCTGTAAAGAGATCCTTGTGTGTGACTGAGGGTCACTGTGCAGAAACAGGTGAAGCCAAATAGGTTTGGAGGCAATATATTGAAGCGCTGTAAAATGTGTTAATGGGTTTGGGCGTCCCCTGAAATTCTAAAGTGCTTTTAACAACATTATCAACGAGATTCGAGGGTAATTCAGATTTCTGCATGATGGGACAGAAAAAAATCTATTCTTTTTCTTTCAGGATCTAGACCTGTATTAATACTGTTGACAGTATGTGTTGCAGTTGCGATAAAAACATGTGCATGTGACGAGCATACATCCATAAAATCAGAGCTCAAGAAATCACAAATGAAAATGTAACATTCTGTACATAGTGTACTACACTGTGGTGAAGAACTTCATCTTATTTTGCCTTGTGACAAAACACGCCAGAGGTGTCAGTTAAAGAAATCCAAGCTGAGGTCATGGAAAAGTGAAGCGCTTAAAAAGATAAAGTTCAGCACATTGTACAAATAGAACTGTGATACAGTATGTAGTCTCATTCAACGGATGTAGACTGCGGCTACAAGCCTGCCCTTGGCTGGCATTCAACTCCCTTTCTGCTCTCTGCACGTTACTATTAAAATCCCCTACACTACGAGAAACAACAACAATGTCGGAGCTAACAACTTCACGCTGAAAATGGTACGTTCTGACACAGATTTGGATTTTGCAAAATGGTCTGCTTGCTTTGTAATCTCTGTGATCTGTTGTAAGGATCTATAATGAATGAAACAACTTGTGAATGCACCTCAGAAAAGTCTGTTTTTAATAAAAGTGTGTTTGACTTCTCAAATGTGGCTTTGACTTGAAACTGAAAACATGTAGCTCTCTTTGTAGAAAATATCGAGATATATATCGTGTATCGCCATTCAGCCTGAAAATATTGAGATATGAATTGTTGTCCACATCGCCAAGCCCTAGTTCCACTTCATAGAGGCTTCTATGAAATTGTCATGATAATGTTCTACAACAGCCACATACAGCTAGCAAACCACTGTCTGAATGTACCGTTTAGTTATCTGGAGCACCGCACTCTCTGAGTGGCAGAGCGTACTCTCAGCACTCTGTCTGGGGAGACGGAGCAGCAGAGCTGCCGACAGGAGTGAATGTGTGATTAACTTAACCTTTGTTCATTCAAGAAATATAATGCTCCACTTCTTCAACCAACAGGGCTCTCATGTCAGTGTAGAGCGTCAGACTGAATTTATGAACCCACCAGGTCAGGTCACTTAATTTCCAGGTCTGCGAATGTTACTTGAAAATGTAAACACTGACCAACGGAACCTGACTGGCCGACCCGTATGCTCTCACTCAGTGGATGGATGATGTCACAGGAAGCCAATCTTACAAAGGAGGACGACACTTGAACGGTTTCCTCCAGTTTGTTTTGCTATCGAAGCTAACGTTAGCTAATGTACTAAAAAGTTAGCGTTCAGAGAAATCCAATCTTCCTCTTAATAGCTCCTCAGTTTCTGATGAGGTGGACATGATAACCCTTAATACACATAACGGTCTTCATCCCTACAACAGGAAATACTTTTTCTCTAACCTGATATGAAGTGTGTGCTGCACATGTGAGCATTTTGATGATCGCCTCCGTCCAGTCCTTTTGCATTTAACCATAGTTGTCTTTGTTTTTGTTGAGGGGCAGTATCGGCTGGTATGTGATAAAATATAAGTTTTGAGCCATCACTCCTTCTATTCTGGCTCCCAATAACACAACAAGACGACATTTTAAGACTCCTATGTAGCCTACAGACCTGTGGGGGAGAGTAGTGTTTTGCCTCCAGCTAATAAACTCACGTCATTGTGACATCAGAGCTAAAAGAATCTATTATACACCATCTCAAAAAAAAGATAATTCATATTCTAAAAATGCTGATACCGACCACCTATAGCTGATTTTAAGGATGTTTGAAATGGTCTCAGAATAACGTCAATACTGTCACGAGAATAGTGAGCACATGATCACCTGCAAATGTATATTAAATTCCCCACAGCACTTCATTTTTTGCTGCCTGCCCAGAAAAGAGCCTTATTAGCGAACAAAAATGCCAGCTAACACTTCTTTGTTCCACTCTCCTCTGCATTCAGGGAGATTCCTGTGGGCCGTGCATAGTGTGCTACCCGTGGGAAGCGTGTCTTTAACAAAGGGTCTGTCTGTGGCAATGACCTGCATGGCAAGCAAGCAAATCTGTTTTTATCTTTGCATTTGAAAAGCACTGGGAGTTTCATGTCTGGCGGCTTTCATTCACAGTGCCGAGCCACATCCAAATGTATTTTAATCTGTCTGTTTTACTGATAGATTTAGATTCACTGATAAAATGAATGCTGCAAGACATCAGCGACACATTGGTGTTCAGCTTCAGTGCTACCTTTTCTTCTCTTTTCATCCTCTGCATTGCCTTGTCTGTGGCGTAGTATATAAGTACACTGTAGGTAACATTTTCAAGGCTGCACTTCTATGAGTTGCGCTTATGGATAATTGCTCATATTGAACGGAGATTACTTTGAGATTGCGTGTGTTTGCCTCACATCACCCTGATGGAATGAGCATTAGGTTGTGAGGGTAGTGGAGAAGACTATGGGGTGCCACTTGTTGCCTCTGCTATATTAGTAATGACAATGGTATTAAAATTGTTTGGGTGCATTATTTTTGTATTTCATTATTTATGTCAACTTAACTCTCAGTTGGCAAATCCCCTGCAGGGATGATTTGTTAGTTTTATGTCAGAAACTAAAATCATATCTCATGATGAGGTGGTGTATCGCACCTAATTGGTCATTTCTTTTGACAGTCTATGGCTTATGTGGATAATTATTTGGACCAGATGTTTCTGGATGATTTCTGCAAACAGGAGAGGTAAAATACACTTTGTATTAGATGCTCCAGTGGGGTGGATGAATCGTTTCACTTACTCTATCAGCCAAATTGTGGCTAATTACAGTCATCCACAACCAGTTTGGCTGAGTTGGCAAGCTGCTTAATTGGGTGAAAGCCATTGTTTTCTGTCGGGAAATCTAACTTGAACTAAAACCAAGCAAGAAGACATTTCTGTCTCACTTCTGATGTCTTCATTGTTGTAATATGTACTGTCCTAGGTTTTCAGCTTTCACAACACTCTCTCTCCAACGTACTGTTTTACCATCATTAATAGTCGCCCCCTGTAAGCTTTAAATGTAGCTGTAACAGTGATCCAGGGGACGTGAATTCACAGTGACCACAGCTGCTATTCTCTAAGAAGAATGAAACTGCCAGCTGTCTACAGCCACCTTTTAAGCCTACAGAGGTGAGTATTTAATGTTAAAAAATAGATTTTGGGTGGCGTAGTACTGTAACATGTGACAGAAGACGATCCTGTTTCTTCTACCTGACTAAAGCTGATAGAAAAACACTTGCTGCTTAATTTTTTAATACCTGAATGAGAAAAAAATAAAATAACCACACATGAAAGCTACACTGTGCAGAGGAAAAGTTGGATTCTTTAAAAGCACCATGGCTACATGAGCTATATTGAGTTAGTGTTATCTCAGTTTTATAATTGGCATATCTACAGGACATAATACATATGGAGCACTTGATTAGGCTACTTAAAGGTCAGTCATCTTATGTAAAATAACTGCCGAGCATTATTTCACATAGCGTATGCAAAAGTGTGGAGGAAAAAAAACCACAAAAAACTCATACAAAGGTCACTGAAATAAAACGGAGCCCCTGCATACTTACATAATTGTTCCATTAAAGACTGAAGGGGTTATAGACAACTTTTCAACCAAGGTTGATCTTCTTCTTCTTCCTCTTTGGCCTTGGTCAAAATGTCACTAACAGAGCTACTCTTTAAGGGAGGTCTGATTTCAGCGGGGGTACTCTTTAATTTGAAGTCTCTAGACAGCCGTAGTCTGCTCACACTGGTGTTTTTGCTTAAGTTGCCTCTCCTTAGGACCGTGTAGGCGACTACTGAGAGAATTCAGGTTATGTACGTAATCGGACAACCTTTTTATATGCTCTAAAATGACATATGACATATCTTAACATGACATATCTTGAGCTTTTAAGTTGATATGGCAAAGACGTTGTGTGTCTGGCCACCTGATGAATGTAACTCCAATACTCACTCTCTTTTAGCTCTGTTTTTGGTCGGAAATACCTATCTATTTAGCTGCTAAATTCTCCCCTATGTTCACCAGCTAACTTAGTGCAGACCAGGTGATGTTGGTCTTTAAAGACTGCTGCAGCAAAACCTGACAAGAGCATTCAGAGTGAACCAAAACAGTACAGCTGCAGTGAAAGGACTGACAGCAGAAAGACAAAGCGCAGCTCCTCTACACGGTGTGAAAGTGTTTGAATTGAATAAATGGTCAAAGGTTTAGCCTGGTGAAAGTAATTTATTTAGACTTTTAGAGGCTACTTTCTGTTTTAGTTTTAGTCTGACCTTGGATGGAATCATTTTAAATACGAGAGCCCACTGCTTCATGTGATCATCTCTCTTTTCAAGCTGACACTCTGCTGTCTGAGGTCTTTGTCCTGCTTATGCATACATGTGAAAAGTTTCTGAATATACATGACCAACAAAATCAGTGTCCTCTGGGAGAAATCTCGCTGTGGAAATGAGGTTTTTCTCATTTCCTACCCTAATTACAGGAAGCCAGGTTGCTTGTTTACATGACAGGAGAAAATAGACTTTAGCCTATTTTCTTAAATGCATAAAAACGCATTGATTGCTGTTAGTTCCTAGAGCTTGGTGCCACATATTGTCTTGCAATGGTTTGTATGATATCTTACAAATTAGTACCCCTACTGGTTAGGTTTAGAAAAGGATTTTGGTTGGGTGTCGTCATGTTATGTACTTGTGTCAAAACTGCACGTCACATAACTTAAAGGGGAATTCCGGTGTAAAATGGATTTGAAATATATTGTACATGATCATGAGTTTGAATCTTGTGTTGGGTACAAAACCGCGCTGATGCGATGCATTCTAAACTAGGCTGTTTTTAGCTGATTCCTCCAAAAGGCTAATGCCGCTAGTACTCAGGGCATGTCTCCAGGTGAAACAAAATAGCTGCCATTAAACCACTTACAAGGCTCACAGTAGCCCCACACTTACTTAAAACGAGGCATCTGCAACTTTGTGAGTGCACAGATAGTTTATTAAAAATGACTGTTTACGAAGACAGTACCTTGAGGTAGTTTTCCGGTCGTCGCCCAGTCAAAACAAGTCGCGAATCTCAGGTGTTGTTGACAGTATAGGGCTGTACACGTGAACAAGGGGTGACCGGGATGTGTGTAGTGTCTTCTCCTCTCCTCAAAAGCTGTCCAAGCTAATGCACTACACACATCCCGGTCACCCCTTGTTCACCTGTACAGCCCTCTACCATCAACAACACCTGAGATTCGCGTTCAGCAATCAACTTGTTTTGACTGAACGGAGACTGGAAAACTACCTCAAGGTACTGTCTTTTTTAATAAACTATCTGTGCACTTACAAAGTTGCAAATGCCTCGTTTTAAATGGTAGGACCCCTCGTTATACTACCAACGAAGTGTGGGGCTACATCAAGCCTTGTAAGTGGTTTAATGGCAGCTATTTCGTTTCACCTGGAGACATGCCCTGAGTGCTAGCGGCATTAGCCTTTTGGAGGAATCGGCTAAAAACAGTCTAGTTTAGAATGCATCGCATCAGCGTGGTTTTTGTACCCAACACAAGATTTGAACTCGTGATCATGTACACGATATTTCAAATCCATTTCACACCGGAATTCCCCCTTAAACTAACTCAACACTGACTTTTGGTTTTAAACAGGACATGAACAGTGGCCTCATGGGTAAAAGTCCTATGTTTATTTGACCCATCAATCCACCCTGACCTTCCTCCCTACACGGACTTTGTTGCTTTTTATATTCCTGACTTCTATCTGTGCTCCTGACAGCCTGCAGCGCATAGGTCACATGATAGCAGCCTCCTGGTTCATGATTACGTGGTTATATACAAACTACAGTGCATTGCTCTTTGTAGATCCAAGTACGAATGGTGAATAAAAACAGCACGTCTGGTGACATCACGTAATTTCTAACATAGCTCCAGTCAGCCTCAACCTTACTCAAGGTCTAATTAGCCAGAGTAATTTAAATCACCTGTGTCAGTGAGCAGGGCCTTAAAAGTAGAAAAATGGAGAACAAGGGTGAACTGTCAACCCTGGCCCCATTGGTGACATTGTCGTGTCTCCCATCATCCCTCAGGACTTCTACAGTCCAGTTAGATCATGTACAATGCTGGAGACATCCTTTACAAAGGACAGGCTTGCCACATTTTTCCCAGCACCTGCCACTGAAGGGGCCACACCTGCAATATTACAGCTTGCTTATCTTTCTGCCTTAAAACTGCCAGCTCCATATTCTCTTAGCAGGATATAACCTGTGAGTGACAGCTAGGTATATTACATTTTATTACCCTGCAATGGAAACGCAGTGCGATAGGGCTCTAATCGGGGACAGGCAGTGGCATTCTTTTACATGGCGAGGAGCTCAGTCAACGCACGGACGCCTGATAGGATGGTAATCTTTAAACGAGGGGGCATTTATTTCCGAGCTCCACTGGTCACTCCGGCAATAGTTGTTCATCTGGAGGGGGATAAAGAGGCAGCAGCCAGGGGAAGTGAATCAATTCTAGAGTGTCGCGTATAGGCAACTTTTAATACGTGGAGGTGAGGAAAGGCGAGCTGGAAACAATGTCTGTGCTCCGGCTACAGCGGTGCAGACCATTAGGTCACTGTACATGGCAGGACAGGAAGTCTCAGGACCCCACTCGCCTCAGGACCCAAAACATCAGACTGCTTACCAGCATATTTAAAATTTTGACGCAGTGGCACTTGCTTTTTCTTAGTGACGTACAGGAGATTCACTCCAGCTCTCTGAGGGATGGCCTTAAGCAAGAGCCTCACTAATGACAATCCAGAATGGAAATAGGCTGTAAAAGTCTGATGAATAAGAGCAGTTGTTGATAAACCTTGTATCATTCAAATACGCTCTCTTCAGGAGAGGATATTAAATATGTCCTGCTCATGAGATGCATACAGCCAGGTAATTCCCTCACAGGATTTACAGTCCTTGCAGCCTCTCCGCATGCAATTAGGAGAGTCTCGACTTGATTTGTTCCATTTCTCTTCATGTTCGTCGCAGCGACTTTAATAGTTGTTCTGCATCCTTATTGCCCTGACTCCAGTAATAAAGGGCTTTCTGATACTTTGAGGCGACTTGAATGTAGATTTACTATTTTATTTATCCCCCATCGCTGGATTAGTTTGGCTTGAGGCTATGATCACTGTGTATGAACACCACTGTGAAATGGGGAGGCACTGTTTCACCAGTACAACTAGTTTAAGATTTATCACTCACCCTGATCATTCACAATATGACACTATTGTTGTTGAGAATTCTACAATTATTGTGTGTAACTACTCCATTACACGTCCATTACTCTCGTACCGTAGAGCCCTGGATCATTTCAGACTCAGCTGTCAGCTGCATGAATCTTGACGTCTCATTTAAAATCTTATGATTTCACCTCGGCCGAGATGTTTCTGCAGCCCTTTTCATAACTACGCAGCCCACTCCCTCGTCAGGGAGAGTGAGGTGTCGTTCCCAAAGAGAGTGCTGGAGTTCCTCTGCCTCAGTCTAAGTGTCAGCCCGCAGCTTATTAAAGCACTGTCAGGCTGGAGGTTTCAGCCAGAGAGCTCATGCCATTATGAGTTGCCCATGGCCCTGTGAGCGGTTTCAACCACTGGCTACAGAACGCCAGGTGATTTAATATGGCCTGAAGAAAGCGGGTCTATATGGATAATCCTCCCCTCGCTCGCAGACATCTGCGGCCTCTCAGTATTCTTTATGCTCCTGTTCCCTATTCGCTCAGCTGTTAAGGGATGGACGTCTTTTAATACCAGTGTACTAAGAACAGAATGTGAGTTTAGTATGAATATTTCTCTTCTAATGACGGGATGATGGGGCTGATAAATCCATTTCATATTTTGTACCCTTTAAATAGAAGCATACTGGTGTGTGTGATGGTTTAGCGTTGAGAGAGAAAATGTTTACTGGTTTGCTGATGTTGACCTTTGACTAAAAACTGGATATCAGTCGATGATCAGCCAGTATGATAAAGCTGAGTTTCTGATTCTCCTTAATAGCTCCAGGGTTGTCAATAGTAAACATCTCTGAGTGTATCCCCTTGAGGGAGTGCTGTGATCACAGGCAAAAAAGTTTGAGGCACAGCGTGAACTGGGGCATCCAGCTGGGTCAGGTTAGATGGAGATCCTGAACAGCTCAGATGCTTCTCTGATTCTCTCTTCAGATGTGAAACAGGTGATGTGAGAGCAGAGAGAGGTGATCTGAGTGTATCCATCAGTGTGACCCAAATAATTACTGTTTGTGATTTTAGGGTTAGGGTTAGGGTTAGGTGATTTTGGTTCTTTATTTAAAAAACACTAAAGCCTCACAAAGACTGTACTTATTCTCTATTTGTCACGTATTTCAGCACCATGCCCCTTCTCACCCTCCACAAGGCTATATTTATATAACTTGATACCCTGCCTTTGACTTTTGATGGAGGATTTTCTCCACCTCTACCTGTTGTAATGAATTGAAGTGCCTGCAAAACTAAAACATCTTCACACTTCAGATTTCATTTAGGGACAGTCCAAAAAAAAAAAAAAAGTACTCATTTTGCTTTAAAACTGCCAGGTTTAAATCTTCTCCCTCCGACAGGGAACATGTCAAATTAGTGTCTGAGGCACCCAAAGCTGCTATTGTGATCTGATCCTGCTGGAGACGGCAATTCTGGCTCTGGGACTGAGTCAAACTTTTGGCCTATGATCATAGTTCTCCCTGAAGGGGCAGAGAAAGATAGATTTTATTACTAAAAATGAACAGAATTGTCCCTTAAAGAGTATCCAAAGTAGAACTTAATTAGTTTCAATGGAGGGTTTGACTGTCACATCGCGGGTCTACATGCTGTCTCAGAGGCTTTTTCACACCGACAAGAGTAGAGGTTTGGGAGAGAGAATCCTTGGATTCATTGTCCGTTTTTTGTTTGGTTATTTGGCTTAAAAACACATATATTTAAATGAAACAAGATAACATCTATTAAGGGCTTCAATCCGAAACCAGATTCTGAAACGTAACCTGAACTCACAGATTGCAGTTGTTTTGGTTTTATGCACAAATTTTAAACTGCTGGTACCTCCCAACAAATGGGACTCTTCCTCTCGTAATTACTGTTGCTCATGCTGTCAGGTGTAAAGTAAGAAGAGATGGATGTGAGAAAGCAATGCACTGTAAGAGACTCCTTGTTAGAGCTCTCTGCACCCAGACTCAGAATCTCAAGACTTTCCTGCTGTTGTTTTCTTATCAAATCTGCTAAAAATAAAAACTGTTACTTTACTGAACTAATCTGCTTGTCCTTGTTTAGAAACATTCAGAAAGGTGGATTGCTTTGCATATGCATGTGTATGCTGTTGAGTGACACATTTAGATTTGAATGTTGTCGTGACTCCAAAGTGACACTCCCAGACAAAGTGACTTACAGAGATAGTCAACGCACACATTGTTGCAGTGATCAAAGCTGTGACCTAGGTGACCTTTCTAGGGCTGCCCCCGACGAACAATTTTCCTAGTCGACCAATATATGTCATTTAGGGCCATTAGTCGACTAGTCGCCCACATGTTTACGATATTAATTTAATTATTAAATGATATATTTTGGTGGTTTGAGTTGAAGGTGTGAGAAAGAATAGTCTCAGTAACATTGTTAACACTGTGCTACATTACAGAGAAATACAAACCGTACTAATGAACCTTCATTAATATAGGCCTATATTTTATCTACAAGTGCACGTCACACACTGAGCGAGCCGCCTGTTAATGACGCTGTGGGCTAATGGGCATGTAGCTACTTCCATGTTTCACATGATACGTTATGTTTGTAGTCGACCAATGAAGATGAGTTTACATATCACCTTGGGTTGGTCCTTCACCTTCTCAAAATGATCCCACACTTTGGATTTCCTGCCCGACATGTTATTAACTAGCCTGTGGAATAACCGCAGGTACCAGCCCTGGAGATTAGGGGCTGTACACGTGCCATGTCTTTAACCGCCTGGAAAATACGAGGTCGGGCACTGGTTGCTACTCTGGTGCCTTTTTTGTGCCAGTTTTCAAGAGCACAGCGTCAGGTTGCGTCTGAGGTTGTAGTATTTCTCAAAATGAATATTTACAGAAGAAGGGAAAGATATCTGTCGGCTGTGAATGGTTTGTAACGTGACTCCTGTCTGACTGCTGAGCGTGGTCACTTCCTGTGCCTGTCCTTTCAAATTAAATTCCCACATGGTCCAGTCATATAGGTTTGGATTTATTTTGACAAGGCTCAGCTCCCAACAGAGTTTCATGTTTGTTTGTTTTTTTTCTGTGACTTAAGCGACCAATGAAATCTTGCCGACTAATGACCTTTCTGGTCGACTAATGTTTGGTTGACTATTAGGGGGCAGCCTTACTGTTTTCATTTACTGTTCATACTTATACCAATGAAAAGCAATGCACTGTAATTCCTATATAACCCATGTCATCGTAAGCCAGGAGGCTGGGATCATGTGACCTATGCACTGCATGGTGTCGTGAGCAAAGGAGGAAGTCAGGTAATGTAGTATACAGAGCGACAAGTTTCGTTCAGGGAGGTGGTCAGGTCAAACAAACACAGGTCTTTTACCCAGGAGACTGGAGCTCCTGTCCCATGTGAAACTAAAAGTCAGCAATGAGTTATTTTAAGTTACATACATAACTAACTAAGTTGTCACATCATATAACATGACGACCCCCAACCATGTTCTATTTCCTAAACCTAACCTAAGCGGTAGGAAATCATACAAACCGCTGTACGTGCATAACATTTTGCGACCTATACGAACCTCTGTATGAGGACATGTTGCGCTGTTGAGTAATAGCAGACTGTTTGTTTGTGCCTTATTACATTGACGTGATGTGTGGACATGGGCAGGTGCTGCCAGCGGGACAGCAGTGTATAAATAGGTATGAGGAGCCACTTAGGAAGGCAAAATGGTCTCAGGAACATGACTTTGCATCATATTAAATTCTGTTTTCAGAATCTTGTATAAGGTAGCAGCAGCAGCTGATGCAAGGTCCTGGCTGAAGTGTATGGGCATGCATACACATATGCATTGAGACAAATGCACACAGGAGAAGAACCTTAAAATACACATACATATGGTGGTCGGCTTGTTTTGATACTTGTTTGGAAAACCGTAATCCTACATTCTAACTCAGTATTAGTCCTAACAATTTTTATTTTTGCAATTAATTTAAGATAAACTACTTTTAAAAGTCCGTCTCACTTGTATTTATGCATACATTCCATTATAAATAAAGCCAATGGTAACACTATATACACCTGATTTTTAGAGGAGTCTATCAGCAGGCTCTACGGGGACACTCTCCTGGGGGATAACCCTTGCTGTCATTTCATTAATTGAACCTGCTGACTATTGCTTATTTTTTGATCCACGCAGTTTATTTCCCCTCACTGCTGTGTAAGAATCAGTCACATGCATAACCAGATCAGGCTACTTATGTTTAATGCACACAATATATTCTGAACATGATAAATTCCAGGATGACACTCATAACCAGGATAATGTACATGTATGTGTGCAGATGTGATCTCATCAGTTGACCAACAGATACGATGAAAAAAGCTGGAATGAGCTACACCCTAAAATTTGAGCAACAATACTGCCATAGAGACAGGTGTTTGCTCTAAAATGACAGTTGTCAGTAAGCGATGTGAGCATAGTTCACAGCATGTTTGAAGCAAGTCTGTTAAATCTCATCCTGGCATATAATACAAAATATTACGTCACATCAGCGAAGAACAGATGTGATACAGGTTCAGTTTTCTTCATGCGGAGCTTTTCAGCCCGTAGATCTAAGCTGCTTTATAAATTTTAATGCAGGCCATAGAGTGTACTATAAATTGTATAATGTAAAGAGAATGATTCTAACAAGGAAATTATGTCAGATATTCCAACAAGTCCTCCAGCCCATGCGACCATACAGGTTATTGGTTCCTACCCTCAAATATGTCCTCATACATAAACGACACATAGGCCAGTAGCCACTGACTCCCAAAACAACACATATGAGCATACCTAGTCACAGTTTTAAACACGTGGTTAAAGTTGTGAAACAGTCACTGTTTGCTGAGCTTTGGCCACCAAAACTACTTAGTTAGGTTTAGGAAATGATCAGGTATCTCAGTACAGAAAGAAGTTAAAGTAGACGTGTTGGGAAATCACAGATGGTCAGTAAACCCAAATAAGGAATATGAATGACAAGGTTTTTATCTTCCATTTCATACTGTATATTGTAACCAGGATAAGGCTCATAACATCAACACCATGCTCATAGACTAGTCTATAGGTGCGTTCCGAATCGCATACTTTTTCTTCTTACTTTAGGTATGTACTGCAGCTGTCCTTAAAAAGTATGTACTGTTGCATGCAGTATGATCACAATCATACTACTTTCTCATAACATTATGCTCTGAACTTTGACCCTCTTCCTTTTATATCTGTTACCTTGGAGATAAAACAAATGTCACTCACAGAGTTCTCCAGAGAAGGAGATCAACCCTAAGAGCTCCGCTGTTGTTACTTAGCAATGTGTGTAGTTTAACTTTAAAGTTATAACTGCACAGATTGTAGATTCTAACATATTATATTTGAGACAGTGAAATGACATCTGCAGTTCTCTGTTATCGTTATTTTCAAAGTTATGTCCTGTTATTTTGTTCCCTAAACTATCAATATTCCTATTATTACTATTCAACTGGTCATTAGTTACTTGAATGTGCTGTCATCTATCATTGCGACTACTGAATCATCTGTCTGCAGCTCAGTTGATGTGAGGTATCGTCCACTGTGCAGAGGATTGTGGGTCAGAATAGCCAGAAAAGCATGTTGGCTTGCATACTGCTAAATTGGACCGGATGTAATAGAACATCCTGGTATTTTTGGCATACTGCATTTGACATACTATGTATTGGGTCATACTGAATCTTTTTCTGGCGTACTATATAGTATGATATATGTGTTGTTTATGACATGAGACAGACCAGAAGTTTAATGAAATTGAATGAACTAAAATATGATTCAATTATTTGGAAATAAAAAGATAAAAAGAGGAAGTCTGGTTTAGGGCAACAAAGTGGCTCAAAGTGTCTCTGCCTCACATAAGTCCCATTCTGAAACTAAGCCTTTGGAAAAGTGAGGTCTCACACTGTCCCTGTACTGTATAAAACTACTTACACCGACAGTTTCTCAGCAGGATAGGTAAACGAACACAGACAGACACACATTTCACCCATAAAATAAGGATAAACATGTCACCAACTACCTCCGCAGTGCAATCTCATCTGAGGAAACATGCTGCCTGCGTTCTCATTTTTCGGGGTTTTACATGACCTATATTTGACAGCTGTGACAGAACTGTCACATAAACAACTGCACATGATGCAGCGTATCCAATGTGTTTTATAAGCAGCGGATGATTGGTTCTGTGTTAATAAGGACAGGTAAATGGTTTCTTTTTCACACATTTCTCCTAAAACGTACAGTCAACAAGGAGGAGGGCTTTAATCTGCACTAACAAGCTGTCATCCACATTCAAGTGAAATCGTCTCGTGGTTTAATGTGTTTGATAAGATTCAAGCAAATGTTCAGGGAAATTAAAGGAACGTAATGTGACAACAGCAAAGTGAATTAGTGGCTGGTTTGAATGCAGTGAAAGGAGACACCAAAATCAAGCAGTCTCTCTCACACAAACACAAACAGGCCAAGTGAAAACACATTTAAGACTCCTTTGTATGCCTGCTCAGATGCAGCATGGTAAACCCTGTCAGGTGACAAGTTCGACATGCTTTGTGGTGGCCTGTATGTCAGATTGAAAACACAAATCAATACAAGGTCGTATTTGCAGTTGTGACACTGTGAACTCACATGTGAAAGGTTTCAACCACAACAATTGAATGAAACATTTCCTAACATGTTTCCTTGTTTTCACATGGGTTAAAAAGTCCTCACGGTCAAGCGCACAATTGATTTTGGATTGAATTGTCAAAGTGAAGCAAAGGGCAAAGGGAGCAACTGGAAACACGTTCATTTTGTAAAACCACATGTGAGCACTGCAGGCATTAGCAGCCCCATTACAGGCTCATGTAGTTTAATAGATGTGGTCAGGGGGTTGTTCTCATGCAACTGTAGACATTTAATTACTGTTCGGTTCCTTTATGCCATCCTCCACCAAACCTCATAAAACACTTTGTGCATTATAAGTGATATTTGAACTCTGTGATCCATCCATTCTGTTCTATTCTTACCATGTCTGCCTTTCTTGATGACATAGTGTAATAATGAAGAAACTGCAGTGTTTTATGTTTCCTCTAGCTTTAATATTTACTCTGAATTAATGCTCCCTACATGTTAAATGTCTCATATTGTTTACAGCAGAGATTTAGAGGAGTAAAACCTTTCATGAACTGAGCTTTTATGAGCTAAATCACTGTTGTGTCAATCAGCAGCAAACAGCAGCAACATAGACATTTCTGAACATAAAAAAAGTTGCAAACCTTTTCTTAAAGCAACACCACTTTCAAGTCCAGACATAAAACCCAAGAGTGGAGCTATAAAAGAGAAACCCTGATTGAATCTTTAAAGCAATAGATCTCCCATTTTACATGTTGTAATGTGACATTTCTTGTGCGGTATCATCATGCCTACAGTGACCAAGTGCAGTCTAACATGGAGGTAAAGAGATTTGGCTTCAGCTGCAATGAAGGTCGTTTCTATCCCCCCCTTTCTATGTATAAGCCACATAAATCATGTATGCACACACCCAGTTGAGCCCTGGCTGGCCCACTCTGCACCCTAACACCCACCCCCCGTGCTGCGGCCCAGATAAACACGGGCACAGATGAATACTTTAGGTTATCCCCCTGCTTCCCCTGGGTACACGTCAAGAAGATCACACCGTCAATGAATATGCAAAAAGGGGCCAGGGAGAAGTGACAGGAATGTGGAACTGGGCAGATAGAGCCGGGCTCGGCTAATATTTCAGCGCATAATGATGTCATCTCGATGCTTGATCACTGAACAATTGACTGACTGTGGCTGGTGATCTAGCTGCTGCTTATCTTGTCATTGAGGTCACACGGAGCGGAGCAGACAGTATCGCTGGGAGTGAGTGTGGAAGAAACGGGATAGGATACAGTAGGAGCTAAAAAGAAGACCCAAAAAGGTAGCATATCATTATCAGGAACCAGTGAGTCTTTTAACAACTACTACTCTCATTTTAAAAGTCTCAGAAGTGTGATTGGGCTGGTGGGGGTTGGAGGGTCTGGAGGGTAGTCTACACAAATGAGTGCAGTGACGCCTAGGAACACCAGTCCCAGTCCATACAGAGCCAAAGCATTGATCAAGCTCACGTCTGAATGAACTGAAGCAAAGGCGACAGAGGTATCGCCTTTCTCCTCCAGAGTTTTCCACAGACTTTAGACTCACTGCATGTCTTTAGAAGCAAGGTCTCACCAGCATGTTGGTCGGGCTGATGATAAAGAAAGCTTTACCTGAAGTGCAAAAAAACCTGACTTTTACAACCAAATAAAGCTAAAGAGCTGAATAGAACCCAAACCAAATACCCATGTTTGCTTCACCACAAGAGAAAGACTAAAACAAAAAAACCTGTCCTGTTCCATGCATTGTCCTCAAGTCTCTCTGGACCTGCCCAACACAGTTTGGCTTCTTCACACTGTAATACTGGAAGGAGTGATTACCTTTTGCTGCAAGTAAACTAAAGATAAACAAACAGAATACTTGTACACTTTTCCTGACAAATGTGCTACAGATCATATACATAATAATAAAAGTTTTCGTCCTTAAGATTTCAGTCCTGGTAGATTTGGTCACACCTGTAGTTACTGATGAAAAGTGCAGTTTAACACTACAGGTCTGTGACAATCACAACAAATGAGTAACAGAAGGGTGTATCTGTTTATAGTGCAGCCAAACAAACTGCATTGTTTTAATAAAGAAGTCAGTCAGTGGTTGGCCTTTTTCCATCATGCCATGAGCAACAACAACATCACAAATACAGTGCGTTCCCTGTGATTACTTCACAGTAAAAGCCACCCTGTCTTTTGCCTGTTGGATGATTTTCATATGCTGGGAGCTAGAAGCAGCGGGAAATGTTGGGTTTGCCTTAGCAGTAACTAACTACAACTCTGATACAGCTGTGAGGCCGTTTTCAGTAACATAAAATTGTAAACAAGATCACAAACACTGGATAACATGAATTGTTTCCTGTAAATATGAGCCTAGACAGGCAGCTTCTATCCCATATAGAAATGACGGACTCCTCCACTATCACTGAAAACTACTGTAAAGAGATGTTATTAAAGAATGTTAATATTGTACATTGACCATAAATAGTACAATATTACGAAATCTTAGACCTTGTCCACATGCTCATGGGTATTTTTGAAATAATCTTTGCCCTAACAAAAAAGCAAAAAACACAACTGAAGCGCTGTCAAAAGCATTCCAAAGCAACAGGCGGCAATATCCCCAAACTTAAAGCCATACATAGAAGAAGAAAACATTGGCCAACTAGAAGCCTGAAAAAACTACCGGAAGGCTACCTGGAACAGTGATCGTCGTAGTACATTTTGACACCTCTGTTCCCTAATATAATGAAAGAATAAATGTTCATCCTCCTGAGACCTGAATTGTTTGGTGTGCATTTTTAATTTCTCCTAGCTATTTGGGATCAGTAGGACCCAATAAGAATAAAAAACTCAACATTGTCAATGATAATTAAGTCCCTATGTTCCCGAATAAGATAACAATAAAGTCCCAGTGTCCTCAAACAAGATGATAATAAAGTCCCAGTGTCTTCAGACGAGTACTTACTAATTAACAGTGTCTTAGCTTGTTACTGTTAAAATTGGTCAAATTTGTTGCCATATCAAACTACAAACATTATTAATCAGAAATAAACAAGTTTCAATCATAACATGTGATCAGGTTTTGTCCTCTTTTGTGTCAGGATCAGCGGCAGACTCACTTGGCAGAGATGGCCGCCATCTTGTTTTTACATGGATTAGTGTATTGTGCTCTTACTACCACTAGATGGCGCAAAAAGTGTCCATGAATGAGGACAACAGGTCTCAGTTAAGAAGAATGGAGTATAAGGTCAAAACACCCAAAATGTGATGTCCTCATACAAGGACACAAGGTCCAAGGAGGATATGTGTAAACATGTAAAAAGTCCTGTTTGCAAGGTTAGAGCCAGCACTATTTTGGCCATGGCTGTCATTGCACGAAATTTTGCCTCATACATGATGCCTTACAAAGCAGCGTCAGCACACACTCTGATGATACAAGCCAAAACTCTGTTTTCCCTGTCTACATGTCAACACTGAAAATAGAGTTTCTTAAAATCTTCACCTGGATTGAGTTTTGCAAAAGATTTTCAGTGACCGAAAACAGCACGAAGACAAAAGGCCAAAAGGCATATAAAAGCTACATTTTAAAATATACCCATGTATGTGTAGAATGGGCCTCAAGGATCATGACTTTCAAGTTGTTATACCAAGATCAGTGATTAAAGCACTAGTATCAACATGGTGAGACAACTTGCCAGTACCAAAGGTCTCTTCAGTTTCCTTGACCAGTGTGTAAGGTGACATGGTGATAACAATGAGTTTGTTGGGTTGGTTCAGATACTTTGTACAGCTTGAATGTGTGTAGTCTAAAAAATGCATGAAATACTTTTGTAATTTTATGATGAAAAGAGCCTTTATAAACAGTTAAAATTTGTATGAAAAGCCCAAAGCAGGAAGGTGTTTTATATATACAATCATTAATATGTATGCCATTGCTCCTACCTAATCAGTTTTGATTCCCAAAGATTATTCATTTAAAATGCTTTAGTTTGAGGTATTTTCAGTAGGTTAAGGTGCACGCAGTTTACCCAAAGGCACTATGAATTTTTCTGCAACCTCTTTTTAACAACTTCCCCCGTTTCATTCCAGCACAAAATACTCAATAAACACTTTAGAGTGCCCTTGTTTACTCCACAACCATGAAACACCATTGGATGCATTTTAAAAATGTCTCATCATCTGCTCAAGTGATCACATCGGTAGCTTCTTTAACCTTGCGTATTAACACTCTGCCCCCTGCTAATGCCTATCAAACATACTTGACCTGTCGCTAAGATAGATTTCCTCCATGATTAATCCATGCCTCTTGTCTTCTGGATTAAGAATTCAAAGGCCCCAGTGCTAACCATTATCCCCAGGCCATGTTCTAATATTGGACACTGGAGCGTTGTCTCTCTCTTTCTATCTCTCATTCTCTCATACACACACGCACACATCATTTTCTAGATCTCTGTTAGGATATTGTATCGTAGTGATGTCTGTCGACTGATCCTGAATCTTTGTACAAGAGGTTGTTTTCATTGTGGTTATTGTGCTGGAGACAAATCCTCCAGTTCAGGGACGTGGAAACATCATCCCTCTGTATTGCAGGCGCACCCACCATAAGAAATAAGTTTTAAAATGTTAAATTGACATCCTTGATTAAAAAAATAAGATCTGTGTCAGGCAAATAAATAGAGATTTTACCAGTAACCCAATAACAAGACATGCTGATGGAAGATAATGATGGAAAAAGTAAATATGCTCTTTAGTCACGGTGCGCAGTCATCTATTTTAGATATCATCTGTTATCAGGAGTTTACTCAAGGAGGTTTAACCACATTTAGCTCAGAGATGCTTCAGATAAGACCTTGATAAATATTCATTTGCTGTATAATTGGCATCAATTCAAGGATATGTGAAATGTGGTTTGCTTTTATTTGTTGGCAGTAGAAGTGAGAGCTGGGCTAATAGGTTGCTTTGCTACTGAAACTGCTGCCTTTTGAGGGCATTTATAACAAATTATGACTTTGCACTTGGGGGCATTTTGATTATGTATTATACTTTTGTTTTATGTAATACAGTTATGCTGCTTTTTGGCCAATCTAAAAGGGAATTCCTGGTTAAACAAGACAGAGCCTAAAGCCACAGCACAGCTCTGTGAGGACATACACAGAAGTGCTTTTAGCGAAATGCTAACATGTTCACAGGGACAATGATAACATGCTGATGATAAGCAGGTAATGTTCACTAATTAAGTGCTAATTAGCAGTGAAAACAAAGTACAACTGAGGCTGATGGCAATGTTTTTAGTATTGCAGATATTCAGTCATAAACCAAAGAATTGGACCAATTAAATGTTTGATCCGATGATGGTGTTAGAAGGAAAGTTAGGGGATCACCAAAGTTACCAAAATGTGTCCTAAGGGGAACATGAATGCACCAGATTCCATGACAATCAATCCAATAATTGTTGAGATCTTTAAAAAAAAAAAGTCACCCACCCAGTGGCACTACAGAAAAGGTCAAATCAACAAAGTCAGTAGGATTCATCTTGTGGGAAACATGAATATTTGTACCTAATTCCATGTCAATCTGTCCCACAGCTTTGCAGACCTTTCACTCTGGACCTTAAAATGTCAAGCTGCAAGTGGCACTGGAAGAAAGACTAGGGGGTCACCCAAGTTATTCAGATTTATTATCTGGTAACCACGTATGTCTGAACAAAAGTTATGGAAATACATTCAGCAGCTGCTGAGATATTTCCCTCTGAACTTCAAATATAATCTCATAGTGGCAACAAAGCGAAAGTCTACACCTTTACTTGACTAAAGCAGGATTTATACTTGTGCAGCAGACCCCATGCCGTAGCCTACGCACGTGGCCTATACCATTGTGAGCACAAGCCTATGGCATTTTACATTGTATAATTCAGCCTAGCAGCTAGCAAACCTTTCCTTCTCCTCATATAAAGCCAGGGACAACAGCAACATTTAACTAAGGTAACGTTACAAAACCGACAAAACAACTGTCTTATACTAAACACGTTTTCCAAACAAATAAAACATGCTAACGTTATTAGCACAAGCCTATGGCATTTACATTGTATAAATTAGCCTAGCGACGAGAAGAGATTTCCTTTGCTCATATGAAGCCAGGATAAATCACACACAAGACTTCAAATGCTATTTTTGTGGAGGCTTTATTGTCTTCACAATTTATTGTTTCGTATCTGTGAAATTAAAGTAAATAAAAGCTTTGTTTCCACTGAGGGAAATGGTTTCAGCTTACAAAAATAAACAGGAAGTCTGCGTCGCCACAAGGTGTAGTTACATGTCTGGGGAGGCGCATGTCAAATTCCGCCCAAAAATTATCAGAGTTATATTGGATTTGGCTGTTCAATACCAATATTTGACTGCTTGTTCCTTTATTTTCATAAAGTACTTGAGTTTGAAAGAGATTAAGCAGGAAGTTCATGTAACATAGTAAGCAAGCTACAGTAGGTTAGCCCTTTGAGCTAATGAATGCTAACGATGCTAATGACAGATTGAAAATATACAACTACTTTTGCCGACACTAGAGATCAAATAAGAGTCAGAGACTGTGTCGTTTTAAGTTGCTGTGAACTGTAAATTCACCACTTCTAGGCAGAAGGCAGGCTCACCCTGTGTCTGGGTCTGTGGCTGCCTGTACCAAAGAGCAGCGTGAAAGTGACGAAGGCTCACTGTGCAACTAAACCTGGGCACCAAAACGTCCCCAGAACTACTGAAAGGTGCTGCTCGAACATGACGAATCTCAATCGACTGAGGGGTCCCCAACTGATGATCTGAATCTTTGACTTTCAGGGGGCAGCCCTAGAGAAGTCAGAGGATGACCAAAGTCAATAGGATTTATCCTTTTGAGACCATGGATGTCTGTACTCGATTTCCTGGCAATCCATCCAACAGTTATTGAGATATTTCAGCTAGAACCAAAGTGGTTGACTAACAGCCCGACCACCCAACATTAACATTCATAGAGCTGTGCTGCTAGCGTAACTAAAACTGTGAAATTAGTAGAATGTAACATTGTAATCTACCTTTTTTCATGCTTTTCAGGCCTTCCATTCATTATACAAATGGCTTTTTTTTCATTTGCAGTAGATATTTTTACTTCATTCATTACTTTGCAGATAGGTGCTTTGTACTATTTGTAATAAATGTGGTGTTCACTTCAAATTCATCACCTCCACTTTTAGGCTTCTTTACACAATTCTCAACACTTCTGACTCAACCATTAAAGAGCTGTCAAAGCTCCACAGGGGTGTTGCTTAATTTTTTAACAAATACATATTTTTATTTTTTTATTCGCATTACTTCACTTTATTAGCTTCACCAACAACTCAGGTTGCAGACTCACTTTTTGTCCTCAGCTATAACTGAACACAGATCCACCTCTCCTCTGTATTGTCTATGATAATTACTGGTTGTGGCTGTTTGTTTAGCCTTTTGTCTTGACTGAAAAGGGTAGATAAGAGAGAATAAAATCCAGAGAAGGAAGAGAAAGGCAGAACAGGCTTCTGCCAGTCATTCCCCAGGGTCCTACACCACCCTGCATTGGCATTTTATTGAAATATTAAAGGTGAGGTAGATCCGCAGCGACATATTGTAAAGCCTGTCACTCCGATCACAAAGGCACTGAAGTGAGTGGAGGATGGAGAGGAAGAGCAAGAGGAAGCAGAGAATTGGGGGTGGGGGTGTAGATGGAGAGCGTGAGGGAGGCAAGGGACCTGAGGCTACAATAGAGGAAGTAAACTGTGTGTGTAGGTGACTGAGAGGCAGTGGCTGGGAAAGTCACAGTACAATAAGCAATCATAATTTCTAAGCCAATGCTGAGAGAAGTTGGCGAGCAGGACAAGTGGAAGGGAATCGTATTGACACAGGGAAGAGGCGAAGGATGCTGGGAGCACGCGTGTTGAGAGAGGCTGACAAACCAACAGGGGATGTTAAAACACTGGCACATTCTACTGAGGTCCAGCCATTGATTTCTATTTTATTTTATTTTACTTATTTATTTATATTTCTGTGGCAGTTTGACAGGCATGTGTGCACAGTGGAGCATGTTGGCCATCCTTGTGCCGATCATGTTTGTAGAGGAAGCAAAATGTGATTGGCACTCAACCTACTGGAGGTAATTACGATGTTTTTTTACCCCACTTTCTCCCCAGTTTAAAATGCTTTACAACAGAATTCACTTTGCACTGCAATGTCTTTGACACTGCTAACTCTAGTGTTGTAGATGAGTGTAGACAGCAATGTGCTTCCTCCATCACAGACGGTATTGAACTGCTCCTTTTTACCTGCCAGTGAGGACTGTCATTGGGAAGGTGTGACACATACCCTCATGCAGTGGTTTGTATGATATCCTACAAAAATGCACCCACCACAGTTTGTATGATATCCTATGAATCAGTGACCCATGGATGACATTACATCCTTAATATAAAGTTATATAATTAACGTAAAGTAACGGGGGTAGGTTGAGGCAAGTAAAGATACTGTATTTAGAGCTAGGGAAAACAAACGTGGTGATGACGTTCCTTACAATGACTCAACATTAACTCAAAGTTCACATGCTTCCAAACACTCATCTCCAAGGGTAAGTCCCGGCGTAAAGTCTTGTTTTTTGAGGCCCATCCACCGCCCCAACCTGTCTGTTCATGGACCACTCGTGACCGCCTTCTTATTTACTCCTGTCGGCCCATTGGACACATGATCGCAGTCTTCCAAAATATGTGGCATATGCCGAATTACCGGTTCATGATAGTCAGTGTTGGGCATTAATGCGTTACTAGTAATGTGATACAGTAATAATAGTACTTTTTCCAGTAATGAGTAGTGTAATTAATTACTAATAAAATTTCAGTAATAATATTACAGTTACGGGCGGCACAGTGGTGTGGTGGTTAGCACTGTTGCCTCACAGCAAGAGGGTTCCTGGTTCCATCCCGGGTGTGGGAGCCCTTCTGTGCGGAGTTTGCATGTTCTCCCCATGTCAGCGTGGGTTTTCTCCAGTGCTTGAGAACAGCCTTATACTTCACACTGATCCCTCAGTTCTAACATCACTGAGCATGTGCCCCAACCAAGAAATGTAACACTATGCTTACTGTGACAATGAAAAGTTTACTGGACGTCACTGAGGCCAGACAGCAAGAAGCTCTAAGGGGCCTGAATTATTAAATCAACAATATTCAGTATTGTGCATTAAAATTCCACTGGCGAGCTGAAGCTGACCAGACAAAGCCAGTTTGGTTCATTCTAAAAATCAAATCTGAGCTGGACATCCATCATCTCCACCAGCTTATCGATGTTACTGTAAAATGCTGCAGAGAATGAGGAGGTTTCCGACTGCATGATGTCGATCTCGTCACCAATCAAACTCAAGATATCAAATTGATATATTGCTTCCAATGGGACAAAATCTCAACAAAAATCCCACGTCAGATGTTTTGAAATAACTTTCCATTAATCATTGTCTTTACAATCAACAAAAAGTCCAAACAAGGCAGATGCAGATCTTACACTGCCTCAAACAAATTTATCAGTCACACAATTTCCCTGTACTCATGTTCTTAACAGATCTCATGATTTACAGTGTGCCACGCTGCAGACAAGAAACTACTGTAGCCACACCTTGTTCTCTGCTCACTGTGATTAGTCATGCTGTGGTGTGTGTTCACAACAGACTAAGAGTTTCTGTCTAAGTCTGAAGACTCAATGTCACCCTTGGGCAGCATGTCTTTGGCCAGAGAGCGAACACGTGAAGAAAAACCTTTTAAGATTTATTAAAAAGGTGCTCAGTCTGCTAACCTCTCCCGCTTACAGTACATTAAGTATAAAACCCACAGGTGATGCAACAAGCTCAAGGTCAGCAGGCCTACTCTGCAGGACGGCAAAAGGCATCCCTGAGCAGGGCAGTAAATCATTAACTGAAATCAAAACCCTTAATCACAAAACCTCCCACAGACAAGTCTATGGGCTTTGCAGCGATTTGGTGTACATGCCATATACAAATTAGCAGGTCATGTGACACAGTGTGCTTAAACGCAACCACTCCAAAATATGTAGAAACAAAAGCAATGAAAGAAGTTATTAAAGAGGAACTATTACGCTCATTTTCAGGTTCATACCTACATTTGAGGTTTCTCCAAGAACATATTAACGTGCTTTAATGTTCATAAAATCACCATCTGCTGTTTGGTTAATGTTTCCAGGTCTTACGAATCTCTGCGTCTCTGCACCGTCATTGCAGCTGGGGGAATCTTTCCACCATGAAAAATAGAAACATAATCTGAAATTGAGGAGAAATTAACAATACTGGCAAACGCTCCAATGTAGCTACATTAGCATGCAGCTACATGTAGCAGTGTACTGACGTACACACTTGCAGTAGCGCGCCAGGGGCAGACGACCATACAAAGAAATCCGTCACGAGCTGACTTCTGCTTGTGGAAACGAAGTATTCAGAACTGTCTCAAGTCTGAGGTTTTGCTAACAGGCATCAGTTTTACAAACGTTTAACTCGTTATTTGAAACTATGGTCAATTTAATATGAATGTCCGACGTTGTAATAATATATATATATATGACAGAAAATACAGAAAAGCATAAAAGGTCCCTTTCAAGTTTAATGCAGAAATTAGTGAATCTGAACAGAATGCTAATCATAACTGTCACGATGGCCTGATAAGTAGTAATAATAAGGACAATAATTACACGGGGCACTACTCTTTTTTTACAGTAATAAAACTCTGAATGGGCTCAGTCCCTCAGGCCTTTAAGGGCTGATCTTGAATAGAATAATGAAACATACTGTGAATGGCTGTGGGGATTTCCTCTAAGGAAAATGCCAAGAGTTATAATGACCAAAGAATCAGGACCTCAGATAATTACAGTAGCAATCACACCTGCACAGTACATTTCAGCAGAGAGAAAAATATCCCATAGTATGTGAAAATGGTGTTTTTCTGAGTGTGTGCAGAAAGCAAGTGCGCACAGTATGGAGGCAGCCAAGTGATAATGATATACAGGTTCAGGTCTATCCAAAGTACCCCTGGATAATTACTCAGTGTGATTTGAAGCTAATTTTAAAAACATGTACGATAGATACTTGGAAAGCTTTCATTTTGGTGCTGTTATGGTGTAACTGTTTCCATCATCCTAATCATCATCTGCTTGCCTAGTTACCAGCATCAGCAGGGAGATATCATTGTTTACTCCTGATGAATTAACTGCCTCATACCATGAAGTTCTCCATCAGAGCCGTATTGCCCTTTAGAAGAAGAATATTATTGCCTGTAGTTGTGCTAACACTGCAATGTTCTCACAATCGTGCCCAACAATATGACCCCGTGGCAGATATCCAGCTGGCATCCTGTTACATTAAAAGAATGAGGGATTTGAGATAAGACAGCTTTGAAGATATGGGAGAACAATTTAAACTGCACAGCAAATACTGATCTCATGACAGTTTCCAGAGTAACAGACACAAAGAGCCATCTAGGGGAAGTTAAACAGTCTCCTGTAGTCTCTGCACTGTCTCATACTTCATAAAGGTTTGGTGTCTGGTGTCTTGAATCAAGATTTCAGTCCATTCCTCTGGTCATTGATGTGAAGTGCCAGATATTTCCTGATTCAATTGATCTTATGAACAGTTCGATCAGCCAGAGGGGAACAGACGAGACAGAGAGAGTGGAGAAAGCTGGTATTTGGTGAGTAGCCTCTGACCTCATCGCTCCCCATAAGCATACAATTACAGATCAGCACAGGAGTCATGATAAAGATCGCAGCTGTCCATAACAAGTTTAGTTGTTTGTGAAATATAGCAGGCAGGCTCCACTGTATTTATGGCTATAGTGGACTGTCAGCAGACTTACTGTGGCAAAGCATACATGAATGTGTCCCTCCCCAAATCACTCCCTGTTTACTACATCCCAGTTCATCTCTGTCTTTCAGTTCAACATTAAAAAAACAGCAAACAGCACACGAATAACTCCCCATGAGTGAATTATATGTAAAGTCAATGTAAAGACGTGATTTGACGTGAATTCCTGCCAGGCAGCAGGATGGACGTGACGCAAATGATGCAAAATATACAAATTAAGCAGCACAAATGATGCGAGTAGCGCAATTTCGTGTCATACGCTTATTTACGAGAGTTGGAAAATCTGAACATCAGCGACAGATTCAAGCAGCGATAGTCACGCATGTATGACATGAGTTATTCGTGCATATGAAGTCAACACAAAATATTCTAGCTTGAGTAACGTGCATGAGTAACAGGACACAAAAATTCGCATCCCATTTGGTGTGAACACAACATAACAGTGTGTCGGTGCTACAGTGTCGATGGAAAAAGGAACAGAGATCTTCACCAGGAAGCTTCCAGGACAAAAGGGATTTTTAATGAATAACTTTTACTTTGTGAATGACAAACTGAATCAAGTGACTACAGCGGAGCTTGTCTTTGTGCTCTAATCACTAGGAGGAGAGCTATTCAGCTGTTAGTAATAAGCAGCCAGTTGGTGGCAGAGTTCTGCAGTGTGTTTGGCTGACAGAGTTGACAGGGAATGACCTAAGAGAGCAAACAGCTAATGGAGCTAAAAACAGAGGGACTGAGAGTTTCTGTCCAGATGAACATGAAGCGTTAAAGCAAACTGCTGTTTAATGTGACAATACAACAAGTTTACAGTAAATAAACGCAACGCTGCTGAAGTACTTCAGCCGAGTGACATTTATGCCATTTGGGCCAACAAAAATGTACTCTGGCTACCAAATTTAGGGTCTTGGTGGCCCGGTGCTTAAAGGTATACTATGCAGGAGTGTTGGTTACTGTTTGTTCACAAGCTAGTCAGTGAAAGTAAGAGTAGAATCCAACCACAGATACACTCTCGTTTGCTGTTTCAACTCTCCATGTTTGCATTTTTTCCAGCGCTGTGCTTCTTGGATGGCTACTGCTTACAGTCAGGCACCTGGATGCTACCTTTTTAGGAAGCCCTGACCTCACCTGAGGGCTTTGGGGATACACGCCTTAAAGTCTCAAACACAGAGAACAAGAAGGAAATAAGAAAATACAGGCAGAGTCTCTGCTGGAAAATACATCACCACACACTAGTGTGTTATAAGTGATGATTGAAAGGGATTACTTCAGCATGAACCTAAACTACATCTGCCCCCAGACTAAGAATTTTCCTAGTTAACCAATAGTCGTCATTTAGTGCCATTAGTCGACTAGTCGCATGTTTACGATATTAATGTAATGAGTAAATGATATATTTTGGTGGTTTGAGTTGAAGGTGTGAGAAAGAATAGTCTCAGTATCATTGTTAACACTGTGCTACATTACAGAGAAATACAAACCGTACTAATGAACCTTCATTAATATAGGCCTATATTTTATCTCCAAGTGCACGTCACACACTGAGCGAGCCGCCTGTTAATGACGCTGTGGGCTAATGGGCATGTAGCTACTTCCATGTTTCACATGATACGTCATGTTTGTAGTGGACCAATGAAGATGAGTTTACATATCACCTTGGGTTGGTCCTTCACCTTCTCAAAATGATCCCACACTTTGGATTTCCTGCCCGACGTGTTATTAACTAGCCTGTGGAATAACCGCAGGTACCAGCCCTGGAGATTAACCGGACTCCTGTCTGACTGCTAAACGAGGACACTTCCTGTGTCTGTCTTGTGTTTGTTTGTTTGGTCGACTATTAGGGGGCAACCCTAAAAACAAAAAATTTGAGTGTCAAAGTTGTGTCACTGAAAGACAAAAAAAAAAAAAAATCAAACAAGGAAATACAGAGTTACCACTTTAAAATGTTTGGAGAGTAATGCAGCTTTGTGTGTGTGTGTGTGTGTGTGTGTGTGTGTGTGTGTGTGTGTGTGTGTGTGTGTGGTAGTAATTGCACCACCTCACGGCACCGTGTTCATGTTAAATGTACAGTAGAATTGCTCAAATAGCCGTTCAGCCCTCTCAGCGACCTGGAGCTCCTCTTTATGGCCCGTCCAGCAGGTCCTGTTGTGCTAACATGCAAACTGGAGCTGTTCAGCATAATGGAGCACATTTAGTGATGAGTCTGCACACTGGCTGGGGTGGATAATTTGTTTGATGGTTCAAAAGAATGTGGTGTGTGCGTGTGTGTGTGTGTAGAGCTGTGTGTTTGTGTTGAATGATACCGTTCTTCCTGTGAAGTTAATTTCATGCACATTTGGCTATTTGATTCCTGTACAGTCCTCTAATGTATAAATGAGGTAAAAAGACAGAACATGTTCCACTCTTTGCTTTTCTGATGTTTTTTTGGACATATTTTTATAATTAGGCAGATTTACAATTTAAATTTTGTGCAGTTTAAACTTGTGTATTTCATTATATGAGAATATTGTTGGCTATTCATTGTAGTAGACACATATCATTCATAATTTAGCAAGTGCAAATTAGCTTTTATTGATTGAGGTTGTATACATCTTGGACGCATAAGTAAATCAATATTGTAATACTGTTGTGAGTAGTAGTTTGGAATGCACCTAATTAGGTTCATTAAATGTGAGAAGCTAATTAGCTTTCTGAGAGAAATTCTTGTTGTGTTTGAGAGAAATATCACCTGCCTCTGGTTTCATTTTAATTGCTTTCTGGAAACTTGGGCTATTTAACCAAGGTAGTCACACAGTAGGCACTTAAAATATTGCCAGTATTATTCGGCTGTTAATCCTTATTTCTGGATGAAATAAAAAGTTCTGGATACAAGAGAAAAGGATGTAAATCAGCTTTGTATTCAACCAAATTATAGCTAAAGTGTGTAGATTCTTCCAATTCTTCCTATGGGCTCTGCACCACAGAAAAGTCTTGTACATGCTTTTTACTACACCTTGAGGTTTGACAGTGCCCACATCTTTACAATGCTGCTGTGGCAGAATTTGGCTCTGGCAGACCATGACAATGTGGTAGAAACATGAGATTATCCCACCCTGAATACATCTGCTTTTATGATTCAAGCTGCAGTACTTCTTTGAATGCAGCTCTTTAATGCGTGCCAGTTTTGCTTCACTTTAATCATGTCATGGTAAACCAGCTAAGGTGGTTCATGTGGGGACTACAAAACCTCACGCATGAAACAAATATATTTTTACTTTTTCCCCTCGTTTTTCGCCGTGCCCCTTTGTTGGCACCTCACAACGGCAGTGTTATCAACATGGCTGTACCTCTGCAGCTTAAATAACACAAGCCAGATCATCACGGCTCGGATGGATTGTAAATAGTCGAGGGGGCGATAAATTTGTCACCGCTTGGACAGAGATAGGGCACATTACCTTCAGAGGAAGCATATTTCACCCTTCCCTGGGGCTGTTGAAATGCGGAGCACAGGGGCAACACAGCATCTGTAAGTGAGGCCTTCTTTATGGCCTGATTAAGTCATCTGATGCTAGCTATAGAGCCTGCCGTACAGCTTTATTTCACCTCCCACTGTGCTGCCGTTGTAATCATCCAGGAGGACTATGAAGGTAAAACAGCAGCGGAATAGCCCTTGTAATATGATGGGGACAGTCATTCCCCCTGTATTTTTATGTCCGCCATTACAACTTGGTATAAACTAATACTGCTGAGTAAGAGCCTTTTTCTTAAACAGTCATAGCCTGATTATGTAGATGCTAATGACTAGGCATGCTTTTATTTTTGTTGTTCTGCAGCACTGCTTAGAATGTAGTTTCCTATTATCTTAAGTTATTTCTGTAAAATCAATTTAGCTTTACTCAGGAATCATGTATTTAATTATATGTCCCAATGGTTATTTTCTTTTTATGGTGCTTAAACATTTTGTTTTTTCAGGAACTATAGGGAGATAAAGACACTCCAGAACAGTTTTAACTATCAAATACAGAGTACAAAACAGACCAGAGACAACTCACAGGATTGGACACACAGATGTCTCACCGTCTGTTGAAGGTGCCTTCAGGAGTTTTCTTTTAAACAATCAAAAGTTATGTCTACATTTAGTGTTTCTCACCAAAATGCATTGTGTGTCCTTGAGGTCTAACAAATGTGTTGAGTGCGAATCTTTCATATTAAAACAATTTCAAAATTGATTCTTTAGAAATTTAAAACTTTGTATTGTTTACATCCATGCCTGTTTGCTAGCAGTCTTCTTTTTCTCTGCCTATTTTGGCACCTCGGTATGTTTTTTGGTCTTTTTTGCTACAAACTGATCAACAGAATATCATGTAACTGACTGGAGTTTGATGCAAAGCTACAATCTGTGTCTGTATCTGTTTATTTATCCAAAATATAACATATGACTAAATCTTTCAACAATGTACCTAAATTAATTAAATAATAAAGCATGATTTGTGTTTAAAATCTGCCTCCAAAAAAGAAAAACATCAAACTAAACTGAGTCTAAATAGGCTGTGTACCTGGTAATTTCACATCAAGATAATAAAAGAGTCAGAATTTCATTTTGGCTGAGGATGTCAACTGTTAGCTGATGATTGGTTAATCATGCAAATAGTTTTGACCAGTTTTGCATGTCGGTTAATTTTTCTGCTCTTCAGTTTACTGCATTGTGCACCACCAGGATCTGATGGAAGCTAATATGAGCTAGCTCATTTGGCAATTACTGCTTGTAACGTCGTCCCAACCCCAAAACGTTGCTGTTGAAGTATTAGGCCCACCCTCCAGTCTCCCCCCAGGTCACAACGATGAGTAAGCGGCTCAATTTTGAGTCGCTGACCCCCCATTGGCATTGATAACTACTGTTAGCTCCGTTTGTGCTAGTGGTGCTAACAAAGTTAACGATGCTAAAGGGGTTTTGCCGATCAAAATGAAGCCGCTTACTCACCAGGGAAAACTAGTGTGGCCACCATGCACAGCAGCAACGCCATGATATCATGGGACAGCGCTGCTGGCAGTAATCTCGAAATAAGTGGCAGCACTAGCTGACTTCTACACCATCCGGGTGTGAATTTGTGAATCCCAGGATAGTGAAGGAATGGCCCACCTGACTTCGTCTCTGATTAGCTTACCTTGATATCTTTACCCTAACCAATCCCACTCCTTTTGCCTGAATCTAACCAATCCAACCAACAAAGGCAACAAGTAGTAGCCAATCATAGTGAGAGTAGGGCCGAGGCCAAGGCTAACGATAGCTATCCAGTGTAAACTAGAGGGTGGGCCTATGGGACAAAGCTCACAGAGTCAATGGAGCACCAGACTAGAGGGAAAGGCCTCTTGTATTTCACGTCATTTAACTAGTTAGTCACCAGTTGATGGGTGTCAGGCTATCGAAAGCAAAATCAGCCA
Source organism: Cephalopholis sonnerati (assembly GCA_019142605.1). Lineage (NCBI taxonomy): Eukaryota > Metazoa > Chordata > Actinopteri > Perciformes > Serranidae > Cephalopholis > Cephalopholis sonnerati. Next base: position 28,754,107 of record JAGQAX010000021.1, read on the forward strand.
GAACTGACATCTCAAATTTTGGCCATATTGTATAATTTGTATTTGGAAGAAGAGACAGAAAAGCTATTAACAATCTGATTCTGGTCTCTTGGCCACTGTTGCTTGCACTTTAGCAACAGTCCCCAACCTGGACTCATCTGTTCGTGCAAGGCGCCTGGTTTCAACAAGGGATTGTGAGGTAAAAATAACAGCTGCGTGGCATTAGTCAAGCTTTATCCTGCTTTATTACTGCAATAAGACGCTGATTGTATCTGTACACACAGCATTATATATGCATATCTGGATGTTTACACATAACACACTTGTACATGTAAACCAGGGATTAACTAATGCAAACACTGCTCTAACCTTTAAAGCCTTTTTCTTTGCCTGTACTGACGATGATGAAGATATTTAAAGTATCTCAGTCATCCCTTCACCCCTTTATGTGGAGTCATCTAATCTGAATCCCCTGTACTCTTTTCTTGTTTTGTGTTTTAAAGTTGTTGAGTGGATTCCCCTCTAAATCTGACCCAGTGTCACACAGTGAGTAATGAGTCTCCTTCGCGATCCCTTGTTTTAAACTGATGGATCACAATGACTATGATAATAGCTCATTCATGTTGAAATGCTACATGTAGGGCCTTAAATAAACACATTTTCAGATAATTACCTTTGAAGCGGTGCACATTAAGAGTAAGCAGAGGCTCAAATGATTGAGGAGTGATCCGCAGCCATTCATCATCGTGCAGCGATGAGCAGGCATCATATTACTATAATGCACCTTCCTCTTATGAAAAGTTAAAAAAAATCAATAGTTTTTGAATGATACTGTGAGGCAATATCGGGTTCTCCCCTTGTACTGTATACAGTATATGTGATCAAGCCCAGTGCACTTTACATGCCAGGGGCTTTTGCAAAAGAAAGGTCCCTCTTTTAGTGTGTATGCATGTGCATGTGTGTGTGTCCATGCAGCATTAGTGAGCCAGGAGCACTTTGGCCCTTAGTCTGTGTGTCCAGACTCACAGGCTCCGGACAGGAAGGGGCCAGAGGCAGACCAAAAATACCAGATGAGTATTTACAGCAGGTTAACCCTTTATTCAATTGTGTATGATCACAGTTACCTTTTAAGCTTTCACGACAATTTATAGCCTTTTTTCTGCCTGATGATACTGTATATAGTATACCAGAGGATAAACTATCTATAGTTGATATTATAAGGCAACATTTACCTTACATTTCCACACATATTTACTGTGTATGAATGTATGTGTGTGTTTGCATGAGCAGGGCTTTTTAGTATGTGTATTTTACTCAAGTTTGCCCCTGAAAATAGATATGTGAGAACCAGAGAAATCATTTATGAACACAGTGTGCAAGTAAAGTTTACAATTACCACTGCTAATCGTTAAAAAACTACATGTTCCATGATTTCACAGGTAATGCACCAATCACAGAGTTTTCTATGATGACACAGGTGGTGTTGAGTGAGAGAAAGGTGAACATATATGTGCAGACATCACTAAAATTGATCTAACTCATTTTTATTTTGAGCAAAAGAGAGGTGAGAAGAAAGTGAAGAATCTGGCGACGGGGATTTGCAAGATTCATCTCACAAGGCTTCACACTTGGCACTTCGTGAGGCAGCTAACGTTAACATAAGCATGGCGACTAGTAGGGTTAGTGGTATGACAACTGATGTCACAATGATAAAAACTAGGCAGAGAATCTCACCTGCACATGCCCATCACACCCCTTCATTGCCTGTTAGACTTTTTGCATACTTCCATTAAGAAATTGGTTTCAGGTTTCGGTTAAATAATAATAGTACATTGGATTTATATAGCGCTTTTCAGGATACTCAAAGACGCTTTACAAAAAAAAAAAAAAAAAATCTTCTGTTTTCATTCCTTTAGGGGTCATTGTAACCGATCATAATAATGACTATGTAAAACCATAGAATTCGATATGGTGGCATTTTCTTAAAAGTAATTGTACTATAAAACTCTCACACTCTTGCGACCCTAGCAGGTAGTAACAACAGGACGGCTGAGAACAATGTGAGTGGAGCTACCATGACCCTCGCTGTCACTTCAATGTCCAATGGAGCCAATCGGCCAATGTACAAAAGCAGCTGGACAACCAATTTATAGTAGGCGTGGGTCAACGTGTGATTTTGGTGGTGTGTTTTTTTACTGAGTCCCTTAGTACAAGCACACAACACAGATAAAACGACTACGTACAATTTAACAATATATTTTCAAGCAAGATATAAATTTAGACAACACCGTTTATATCAATATAGGGTCGAGTTGCATTACATAACCCGTACCAGAGTGCATCTCTCCCCGTCATGCTCTCTGCACAGCTCCGCCCCACTCACTCACAAGTTCTCCATCAACACTCAGAGACACAGAGCTGCTCCTCTGTTTCATCTGCCTGTTCATTAGTCTACAGTGCGACATTGGTCTATATGTTGCACGTGCTACGCTGAATCAGTCTGTGAGATGAAATTACCGCAGCACATGTGCGATACAGCGCTGCGCTGCTAGTTTGTGTGTGAGGTAGATCCTAGCTTTTCTTGGTAGCTGTAGTCTATTCTGTGACACTGAGACAGCGCCTACCAGATGGGTTTAAAAATGCAGCGACGACACAGACGTTTCATACAGTACGACAAAGTGTCCCTTGCTCCTTCCCTCCCTCGGCCTCTCTGTTGATGCTCTGTGCATAAATAAGATTAATAGCTTGAATTAATAAAAATATTTAAATCATTTTCCAGTACTAGATTCATTTGAAAGGCCTCAGGAGACTACTTTTTAACTCCCCCCACAAAGATTTTAATTGTTCCAAACTACAGTGGATTTAGACCGATGTGATACTTTGAGTTTAGTGTCCTGTGCTGCAAACTTTTAAACCTCTGTAGCTCCAGTGCTGTGTGCAGAAAGTTAACATACAGCCCTATTTATTTTATATAATGTTTCATTTACATATTGTGCAGCTGTATATTTTCAAAACAGGGGAAAACATGTTGTCTATTTTTATAAAAGTGTGTATGACATCTCAAATGTGGCTTTGACTTGCAACTGAACATGAAGCCAGTTTTGTAAAAAAAAAAAAAAATACTAAGATATATTTCGTGCATCGCCAGTCGGCCTGTAAATACAATATGAATTTTGTCCGTATCGCCCAGCTCTAACACATTAAGAAGAAAAAAAACTGTATTGTAGAACAAACACATCTGTTAAAATGCAGTTTCAATATTTTAACAACTGTTTAAAATGTTTCAAAAAGTTGTTTCAGGGCTACAACGTTTTTTTTTTTTTTACTTTCAATTACAATATTTAAAAAGCTGTTTCAGCATTTCAGTTTCTTGAAAAGCTGTGTCAATGATTTAAAAGATGTTTTCAACATGTCAAACTTTAAAAAGAAATCTTTAAAAAGCTTTGTCAGTATTTAAACACCCATGCCCAGTGTCTAGATACCTCCCACTCCCATAATCCTCCACTGGTGTTCACACTGCAATCGCACACACACAGGGATGTGCAGTATAAATATATGACACACTGTTAATTAATAAACTCTGTGTTACTTGAACACACCTCACTCTACTCCTGTATTTCCTTGCGTGCTCCTATTTTTTCATGTACATGGGCGCCTTGGGAGAAGAGTAAGCGTTCAGCCCTGATGAGTACAAACATGACCTAACTTTCTAAGGCCAAACTATTATTTCAGTAATGCAGGATTAGAGAGCTATTTACGTTTAGAGTGTGAAGCGTCACAAATCTTTCCCCGCTGTACATTTTGGCAGTAGACAACAGATGGTGAGGCAGAGCCATCTGACAGACCTGTTTGTGTTTTTCAAATCATGAAATTCTATATAGCATGCCCCTTAATCATTTTATAACCACCCCCTCTCTGTTTTCATCTGTTTGTGTCTTCCCCTGTCTTTCCGTCCCTCTCTCTCCATTTCCCTCTCTTTCTCCTCACTTTCCTTCCTTGCTTATTATCGTCTCAGTATGTGCCAGACTTTATCTAATCCTCATGCCTCTCTTCCCTCTCCTTGTTTTAGCCCTCAATGAGCTGCGCTGCTTTCCCAAGATACTTCAAATAAGGAGAAGGAGAATTTGGTTTCATATGCAATAACTGACTATATTTTACCCTGAACCCCTCACAATGTTGACGACATGGCGAGGAGGTTTAACGGCAGGATAGGAGCGGAACAGAGGGCTACAGGAAAAAGCTTGAAAATGGCACAAGCGCTTCAGCAATGACACACCATGTAGTGTGTCTCAACACAGTATCATTCAATAGCACCGCTCTGTGTTAGCGCCCCATTGTTGTGCATTGTGTCTGTTTTCTTAGCGTATGGAAACATTGCGTGTTTTATATCTGTCAGTACAGGAATCTCACTTCTTCCCAGAGCAAATGCAAATTAGTCCCGCCGCTCACCTGCAGCTCGAGCGTACCTGCTCAACTTCAACTCTGCTCATCAAACACACAAACCTCTGCTTGTAAACAGTAACAGTAAGAGATTTTCAAACAGCGAATAATTTGTTGCTAATGTTAGGTAAGGTTGCCAGTTAAAGTGAAACCTCTCATTTCACCTGAGCGTTATGCTAATTACGTTGAAAGCCCCACCTCACAAGTTGACGGGATTGCTTCCTTAAGCCCAGTTCAGACCAAAGAGTCACAAGGAGATGAGATAAAACTGGCAACTACTTGCAATGCACCATTCTGCAACGTTTTGCAACAACTCTCTGTACTTCTGTTCTGATTTGCAGTTTTTCAGGTTTATTTTGTGGCTGAATATAATTTGTAGCTTCTTAAAATATGAATGAAGATAGTGATAGTGAGATTTTGGCTACAGCTGCATTTGTAGTTGTGATGAAACAGTGAAAAACAGCAAAAACCTCTACCTCATTTCTCACTGTGTTGTGTGTATAATTGATCTTCTTTTTTTACTTTTTATTTTATTCCTGTATATTTCTCGTGTATACTTCAAATTTTAGTACTACTTATATTTGCATATATTTAATATTTCTATATTCTGATGTTCACATACTGTTTGATTACAAGAATTTTTCCAGTTTGGGATCAATAAAGTACTATCTATCTATCTATCTATCTATCTATCTATCTATTAGATAGTCAATGAAAATGTGCGCGTAGGCGGGGTAATTCTAGACGATATTATCAGCCCATTTAACACAATCTGTTAAAGTAGAAGCTGCCATCCCTTAGTTTTAGCTTTTGGCCATAAAAGACAAAAACAAAAGAAATAATAAGTGCAGTAAAGTTTACTTTAAACTGACCCCACTAACATACATAAAACAGAACATGGGAGAAGTTAACCTTCAGGGCTTTTTGTCAGAAAGACCTGTCTGGAGGAAATCTTTTCATTTTCACCTAAACAATGATCCTTTTTTCTTATAAAACTGGCTATCTAGTTTAAAGCCCTGAGGGCAGACTTCTCCAAACAGCCATAAAACAGATTAGCAACAACATCATTTAACAAATGCATCATATTCAGCTCAATAATAACTGTCAAGGTTCATGGCAAAACAATTGCTCACTGCTAGCCACTTATTATTAGCCTAGGCATGTTCACGCTGCATAAATTAGCCTAGCAGCTAGCAGACGTTTTTCCACTTCTCCTAGGTGGACAAATTACATGCAATGCTGTTATTTTTCTTACTCACTCTTAGTTTAAGTCACTCCCAACAGAATTTCAGCCTGCCATTGTTGAAACAGAGCAGCTGATGTTACTGTAGTGAGAAATTAGTGGAGTGAGATGCACGACCAGGCAGGTATGTCATGTTTTACCTTATAACGGCACTGTTTACCTACAGCATGTGCTTTGTCTGATGACCCTGTATTTTTTCCATAATCCTAAATATTTCCACGCTGCTGATTTATTCCGTAATAAATAAAGTTATCCACATTGTCTTTCTGCCACTGTCTGATGGTGACTGACTTTCAAAATAAAGGGCGTAACTTAAAGATGACATGGATCAATGTTTTCACTTTGCATCAATGATACTAGATTATTGATGAGTAAATCGATGGATCAATTCAGATCGATGGATCATCACACCCCTGCTTCTCAGTGCAACCAAACCGCTTTGAGCACCATGACTCTGAGGTGACATCAGATGACAAGGAAAAAGAGAAAGGGTTTTACTGTATTTTGGGTGGACTGACCCTTTTACTGGAAAGCAGCAGTAGAATCACTATGGGCTACAGATTTGTACGCCCAGCATTGCTTATTTCTTGCAGATGCAAAGCCATATTAATGTCTGTGGCCTCTGTTGCCATATCACGGCGAGCAGGAAATCTTTCCCCATTGCGTCTCCCCTGGTGGCCTGCTTGGCGGTTTAATTTTGTTGAAGTGTTGGCAGATTACGGCTACCTCAGTGCCGCTGTCATGGAGAATGCGGCCCAGGCAGGCAGTGAGCGGGGAGTCGGCACATTGATAAGGACAGCTGCTCTTGGGAGATTTCCCTGGAGAAAACAGTAAGACAGGGCCGGCAGAGACACGTTGGACGTCAGGTGAAAACACCAGGACCACCCTCATTGCAGCACACCAGCTGGTATTCAAGTCCCCCTTATTATCTGATAGGCAGCTTACAAGCTGGGAGACCATCAACTTTTGTTGGTGGAATCAAAGGGCTTAGGGGTTGCATTCTGATTGGATTCACTGGCCCACGCACAAAAAGATCAGCAAGCAGATTGATAAAAGAAAAATAAGTCTTTTCCCTTCCCACTGGATTTATTACAGAAAAACATTAAAAAAAATAGTTCCCACTTCACAGCAGAGTTTTTGAACTTCAAAAGGAGGACAACAGAGACAATAGAAGAAAAAGGCACTGAAAACAATGAGCCTTTAAATTCATCAACGCCAACACGAGAAAGGAAGACCAAAAAATTATTTAGTTCAACTTAACATGAAAAAAAAATACATACTTTAATGGGCTCATCAGGGAACAGTTTGTTCTACAATAAAGGCAGCAAAAATGACATTTATTTCAATGGGTTCATGTTTGAAAACACTCCCTGAGGCATAGCGACGAGGCTCCACCATTTATCTTAAACTCTCATTTCCATCTAGTCTTTTTGTTTATCCAAAACAAAGAACTTAAAACAAAATGGCATTTCCATAAAACAGCAAGAAAAGCTCTGGCCAGAAACTATGAACGCGTTCCTTTTCATTGTGAGAGCCAGGCAGCAGCGTGAGCCCTCACTCGAGAGCACCGCCATTGCTCTTTCCCAGGATCCCACTGGGTTTCCTTGACAGAAGTGGAGAGAAGAGTGACTTTGATGAGGAAATGTTTCCCCCTCTGTGCGAGTGTTCAGAGGCACCTGAAACTCGACAGAACGTTTATGTGCATGCATGTACAGAACGTGAGAATGAGGATGCACATTTCTGAGCAGGCTGTCTTTGAAAAATTGGTCTTGTCATGAATTATAACCATCTGTTTATCTGTTTTTTTTTCTGATGTGTGGGCAAAAATGCTGATAAAAATCTCTTCACTTACATCACAGGTTAGCTGCGACTTTAATATACAGTGATGATGACAGATTTGTGCCGAGATCAGCTGCAGTAAAATGTACCATACTAAAAAGAATGTAAATGAAAAATGTAGAATACCCTCCAGTGACCGACCCGATACTTTCATTTGGTCAAATTTTGAATTCTGGGAGAATATTTAGTGACAATAATGACAATTACAGATACATTTTACACATATGAACAGAATATGCTCTCTGGACGGATACAAACAGCATCTGAATTTTGCAGTAATATTGTTTTTTCTTTCCAAACTGACACAGTTTGCCACACATATCACACGACCCCTTACTCAAGAGCGGGGATCAGTGACCTTTACTATCGGAGGAGTCATTTTTGGCCAAAAAAACCTCCATATTTGAGCCTTATTATGAAGGTAACTAAAAGCCCTGTTTCCACCGAGCAGTACGGTACAGTTCAGTTTGGTACGCTTCTTCCTGTTTCCACTATGAAAAGTTGTGGACAGTACCAATGGAACCATTTTGTACCGTCCCCATGTTTGGTCCCCCCTCTGTTGGGGTACCTAGCACACAGATCTGGTACTAAAAGGTGGAGCTGTGAACACTGCAGTCTGATTGGTCAGTAGAGGACGGTCACTCTGCTCAGGGCTGAGTTGTGTCTGGTTTTGAGGCTCATGTAACCACTGTTCATACTGTGGAGAGTTTTATTAGTAAACTGGAACTATAAAATGAAAGGATGTTTTGCTGCCTCTCACAGCAGCTGGAGTCTGAGAAAAAATAACTCATTCACTGGGCCGACTGCCGGCAACTTTTAAGGTGGACGTTGAGGTGACAACGTGAAGTGAACGTGAAGTATTATTTAATTATTTTAAATTACAAATTAGTGTAATGAAGGCCTTAAAAACTTTAAAACATTTCAGTATTTTTTAAAATAAAATTTTAATTAATTTTTCTTTGTTTCCCTGGCGCAAAAGGGAGAATAAAAAAGAATTACAACAAAATAAAAAAAAACAAAAAACACTGGTATCGGCTGTTGGCCAAATTGTTATTTTAAACTTGGGTACAAACCTAGAATTTTTACAAACGGTGCATCCCTAACTAAAATAAACAGTCTTGACAACATCCTCTCTAGCCCCCACCCTCTCCCAGTACAAATCTAAATACACACAAATAGCTAGCACTGCATTACACCCCTAATACCTGAATTTACAATTACTAACTTATGGTCTCCAAATGGAGCCAAAAATCTACTATCCTAAAATTAAAATCTAAATCAATGGGCCTACAGATTGATATACAGTCACGAGAATGCAACGCCACCTGACAGTAGTCCATACCTCATGCTGATGACCGCACACTCACCGGCAGCACAGACACTTGCAGGAATAATCTCCCTGCTGGTTTTATTACAGTGATGGATGACTGCTCATTAGTGTCAGCCACCCTCGGAAAGGATGGACTTACATGATGAGGCTTTTTCATTCAAAAAAAAAGGGCTCATGACAGGCTGATGATCAAATGTTACGTTTGAGGCTTTTCGTTCAGCAGCCACAAACTAGTAACGTGTTTCTCTCTATTAAACAAAATGCAGGAGGATACAGAGTCTTTCATGTGCTCACCATATGTGCTTACATTTCAGGGTTTGTAATGGCAGGCTGGTACAGTACTTTAGCACGGCTTGGAGAGGTTGTATTTCAAGACTAACAAGTATGGAAGTGTACAGTGCATGCATGTAGATCAGGTCTGTGCATGTCTCAGACTGCTGCCGTTTTTACGTTTAGTAATCTCTGATCCTGTGGATTCTGAGGTTATTACAGCTCATGGCTTGATATTTCCTCTCCCTGTGGTGTTTTTATCCGTGCACTCTAAGATCATTCAGGCTTGATTGGTATTCATGTAGTCATGCTGTCTTAATGCATAGGGGCTTCTGTGGACGTTATATTGAGTGAGCTGATTGTCTCACACGCTGTACTGTCAAGAGGAAATAATATACCTGCTATGTTTAAAAGCTTTCTTTTTTTCCAGTTAGTTATGGTCCTTTAAGGTGTTTCCTCTCCAGAATTTCACTTTCACACTGGTCTCTCTTGGCCACGACATGAAAGAACTTCATCACAGCTTTTGCACACTCCGCTCAGCTGAGGACCTACCAGCCTCTAACTGTGGTCTGAATGGATCATAACCTCAGATTGTGTCTACCGGTGCGAGTTTGACATATTGCCAGAGGTGCCAAGTTCTTTTTATATCCCGTGTCTAGTATTGGTGCGATGCATCACTATCACAGACTCCAGTTCCTTTAGCAACTGCCTGCCGGTGAGTCGTCGCCCACACACGACAACAGGATGATCACTCGGTTTTCTACCATGCCAATATCGTGCAAACACCTCAGCATGTACTGTCATCTCTGGTAAACATCCCTTCATGTACACATTCTTTATGCCAAGGCGCTTTTGACGGTCACAGAAATAAGGCATGACGATACAGAGAGGAGAGGGAATAAAGACACAAAAGGGTCCTTCACATTCAAACTTGTTATTGTGCTGATTTCTGAAGTATTTTGTCCTCTCTGCGGTAAATGACAGACAAATAAACGATGCTCACTTTTACCTGCATTGGCAAAATATCTTCCAGATATTCCAACTGTCCCTGATTTCTGTTTCACAATACGCTGAATCTTACAAAGCGTTTAAGTGCAGCTAACCTTGTCCTGTGTGTAACTAAAGAAGACATCTGAAACATTACTAGTCTTGAAACCCTCTGCTTTCCAACATTTGTGAATAAATATTGAATCATCCTTCAAGGCTGGTATATTACATGCATGTCACAGGGAGACTATTTCAGTCCTCCTCCCCATTTGACACTGATCTGGGGCATTTTGTCGAGGGCAGGGGAGAGAATGGAGACATTAATGGGCGCTGTAATTGCATGGCAAGGCTAAAATAGAAAGATGAGTGAAAAAAGATAAAATCAGAAAAAAATAGTAAAGTGCTGCTGTAAAAGATACCCGAGAAGAATCTGAGTACATCTCAGCACAAATGTTTGACAAATTGCAGCCAGGTCCCAAGCCAATATTTTGCAAATAATACAGAATATGGGTCCAGTGCAGGCTGTTGTGTACACTTTGATGAAGAGTCTTGTGTAGGTCAAAATGTTTACAGCTAGGTATGTTATTTAATAGATGTACCAAGAAGAATATGATCTTGAGGATAAACAAAGCAAAGGTAGAGAGAGTCACTTTTAAAACCTCTTACTGTACATGTGCCTCCAGATACTCGTCACAGTTTAAATACATAAACATACATATGTCCTTGTGGTGAGACCTGCGCTTGACATTCTGTTTATTCCAGATTGGAATATCTTTACAACTATTGCATTGCCGTGAAATTTAGGAAAGACATGCATGGTCCACAGAAGGTGGAGCTGAATAATCTTTCCTCCTGTGCCACAATAAGGTTTTATACATTGTTTTAAGTCAAAACAAGTCGATTACCGACTCCTCTTCTCGTCTTCTCCTGTCCTCAAAAGCTGTCGTCCAAGCTCGTGCACTACACACATCTCGGTCACCCCTTGCTCATGTGTACAGCCCATGCCAGCCCAACACCTGAAATTCGCGTTCAGCAATTGACTTGTTTTGACTTAAATTCAAAATGGCAGTGAGCGGAAAACTACTTCAAGGTACTGTCTTTGTAAACAGTCATTTTTTTAATAAACTATCTGTGCACTTACAAAGTTGCAAATGCCTCGTTTTAAATGGTAGGACCCTCGTTATACTACCAACGAAGTGTGGGGCTACATCGAGCCTTGTAAGTGGTTTAATGGCAGCTATTGTGTTTCACCTGGAGACATGCCCTGAGTGCTAGCGGCATTAGCCTTTTGGAGGAACCGGCTAAAAACAGCCTAGTTTAGAATGCATCGCATCAGCGCGGTTTTGTACCCAACACAAGATTCAAACTCGTGATCATGTACAATATATTCCAAATCCATTTCAAACCGGAATTCCCCTTTAAATATCTTGACGCTTCTTAAATAGACTGTTAGGAAATTTGGGTCAGAGATTCACGGTTCAGAGGGGATGGATTCAGAAGGCTTAGGTGGGTCATTTCATTTCTCATCTAGCGCCATCTTGCAGTAAGGTAAGATACACTTTATTATCCCAAACGATAAATTTGTTTTGGGCACATAGTGCGACACAGCTGCATAGCAGATACAACCGTCATGTACAGTCAACACACACAGTAGACAACCATGTAGTACAGCAAGAACACCGATTTGAATAACATGATTGTACAACCAGGACTACTGGGTGAAATAAATACATCAACTTTGTCATAACAGGTAAGGCTAAAAGAATAAAAGCTAGCATACAAGAATATTTTTTGTTTGGGGGGAGTCAGGGGTGTCGGGCAGGGGATCCGCAGCCTATGAGCCTCCCCTCTGCCTACCATATTGTATGTGTCCAGGAAGGGCCAACAAGGAAGGTCAACATTGGCATTTATGACATTCCTCTCAGCCTCGACTGTACGTTGTGTTGGTGCTAATTTGCAAATGTTAGCATGCTAACAGGCTGAACTAAGATGGTAAACATCCCAACTGCTAATCATTAGCATGTTAGCATTTTCATAGTCGGCATGCAACTCAATAGCCAGAAAAAATGCTGGCATTGTACGTTTGGAGAAGCAGCAATGTCTCAGTAAAATAAAAACACTCTGTATGTAAATATACTGGCAGGAAACTCAGCAATGTCTCGGTAAAAAAGTTTTTGTGCCGATATCGCTGCATGAAAAACAGCAACGGGCTCAACGATCAACCACTTTTGGTGCCTAAAAGCTGCTGGAAACACAATGACTAGCTAAATCACAGCTGGTGTTGTTGTTTGTTGGTCTCAAACAGTGGCTGTCAAGTTTTTCACCCAAAAGCGCTCATTATAAGACAACTCTGTTTTTATTTGTATTCCAAACAATCTTGTTTGTGGGTTTTTAAGTGAAAGTAAGTATAATGTGTGGTGTTAGCACTTGTCTTTTTCTTGTTGTCATTATGAGTACTGAAAGAGGAGTGTGTGTTGTAGCTGTAATCTATAGCTGTTGGCATTGTTAGCACTTTGCATGCTGTGCAGTCACTTACTGAGACACAGGTATTTATAATCTCTATAAGCAAACATGGAGGTGCGTGTATTTAGAAGGACACATTTTATTCCATATCACTAACATTTACTGGTGTGATTTCTTGTGTTGGTTATGCTGCTGCAATGTGCCTGAGTTTTCTGTTTCCTCCAGTGCCACAGGTGGAGGCAGCTGAAAAGAAGCCTGATGGATGTTTTCCCGAGCCTGTAACTGATGTGAGCTCCTCAAATATTTGGGGCAAGGCAACTACAGGCAGGAAGTACTGTGTTCTGTGCTTTGCCCTGAAGAAGAAAAACGGAACAATCTTCAAGTGAAGGTCTTATATGTCGCTTATTTAATAAATAATGTACACCTGTGCATAATCCCAGATCGTCTCGGCTTCACAGAGCAGCATGATCTGGAGAGGGCCAAAGGACTGCACAACTCCATTTCAGGCTACAGCAGGTAGATGATGTAAACAGTTGTAAAGTCACTCAAAGAAACAAGTCGTTTGCTACAGATGGTGGGAAAGAGAGATTTGAATACATTTCTGTTTTTTTGACACGCATATATCCACTCCTTTCTTTCAAATTCAGAGTTTGAATTTCCAATTTTTTGTGGTACACATCTATAAATAGTTTTACAAGAGATCATCTGTTGAAAAACTATCAGGTCTTAGAATACTACAAAGCACATTTGAAGGGGGTTCGGATAGATTGGCACACAAAGGGACGCATGGGCACACTGCTTACTAATTGCCCTGTAACATCGTGTAATTCTTACATATCAAAGTGATATTTGGCACATCAAGATGGGGAGAAACTAATAAATGTTCAAGTTTCACAATTCCTGTTTTAGTGCATTTACTGTAAAACTGAAAATAATTAAGTGAGATTTTATTTTATCTAGAAAATGGTTTCAGTTTCCTGTATTTTCATGGATATAAATGAACTTATGCTCATAACAGTATCTTAACTTTGTGGTCAGTGTCTTCTTTGCTTCCAGTCACTTTAAGGTTGTTTTTATTTTTACATGAGAAGTTCTTAAGCATTAAAAAGAGGCTTGTAAAATGGCCAAAACAACATATCCTCATTCAATGGTTTGTATGACACCCTGCTAAAATGCACACACTACAGTTCATATGACATCCTATGAATTAGTGCAGCACAGAAGACATCATGTTCAACATACAGTCCCATAATTAATGCAAAGTTATGGAGGTTAGGTTTAGGAAAACAAACATGGTGAGGACCTTAAAATGTCTCAAAGTATACTTAAAAATTCACATGAGAACCCTGGTCTCAAGGGGAAAGTCTCAAGGGAAAGTCCATAAACCACCCCAACCTCCCTCTAACTAGACCGCTTGGGACCATTTTGTTCTTTACTCCTGTCAGTGCACAGGTAACAGGATCACAGCCTTTTAAAATACTTGGGTTATGCACGAATAACTGGCTCATTATGACGTGGGATAAGTACGAATTTTGGTACATTACTTTTCACAGGAAAACGTACGAGCAGTGCACGAGAACAGCCTGGCCCAAAACAGCCACTGCAGACAGGGGGTTAGGGGTCAGTCATGCAGTGAACCTTTCTTTTCCCTCTCTGTCTTTGTCTTTGGATCTGGACCTTAAAGAAACAACTGACCTCAGCTCATTTGCTGATCCAAAGAAGTATGTCTTAGCTGACCCTTCACTACATACCAGCATTTGAACACAGACTGGCCAATCATAGAGTAGCATCAGCCAGCTCCAACAAAGGTCCAACAATGACACTGCTGTGCTCCATAGACTCATGCAATTGTTTACATCTCCATTTACAGGCTGGTTTACGCTAAACACTGTGCCTGAGGCATGTGTAATAGTTATACTCGTTATTTGGAGATGCTGGATGGAGATATACTCCGTATTGTTAACCATTCCAAAAGAAAAGTCAAACCCTGAAAAGTGTAGCATTAGCTAGCTGAGCTACTGAAGGTGTAGCCTACTGAATGTATTGCGTTTGCTTTTTAATAATTATGAAACTTGAATAGACATCTGCTTATTGTAGACCCCTCTATCTGCTCCTCTCTGAAATCGCTTTTTCGTTTCATCCAACAATATTTCTTCAGGGAGATCAGGTAGTCACAGTGTGGGCTGTTTACAGTACATTTTCTGATACATCCCCTGGGTGCTACTTGGATACTGTATTTAACCTAATAATGGATATCACACGCAAAAAAGCAGCGATTCTAAAAGCACGTCAAAACATGTCTGAGAGCCTTAATGTTTCATTTAATTGTTAAACATGGTTGACATCATTTAACTCCATTAAGGCAAATTAAGGCTATCTGCTCTTCATTAACCAATTAAACAAGCATGCTTTTGACATTTCATATTTTGTTCACATCAAAGAGAGCGGCTTCAAAGCTGCATCCCATCCAATGAGCACTGCCTCTGAGAGCAAAGTTCTGACCCTGGTCATTTTCCACATATCATCTGTCAGATGTCTCTAATGCGCTTCAGTCAACCTGGATAATGGGTGGTGACCAGGTGATGTCATAACACAAACAATATTCACTCACATATCGTGATTCCCCTTTACATGATTTGGATACATCTGACTGTGTTTATTATAAAGTCACATCCTTTAGATTTAAAACCAATGAAAAGGTGGGTTTACTCCTCAATGCATCCCTGGCTACAGCCTGCATTTATTTATGGAGACCAACACCATCATGAGACAAATAAACAACAACACAGATCAACATCTGGAGTCTACCAGCACATTTCACCCCATGTGAAGCCTCACCAGTGTGATGGCTTGGGTCTGGTGGGTCTATTGAAGCCCTCACATGCTGAAAGCATTCTACAATAACATTAGGGTGATATTGTACAGGAACATGATTGGCAGTTCAAAGCCTGTAAATACTTTGTGAGGAGTGGATCAGAAGAAGCGAAGCCCAGTCCTTGGATCAAAGCCTCAGTAATCCCACTTGCTGATTGGCCCTGTAATGATAATGTTTTGATTGGTCCTCAGAGAGCCAGGGGGGTCTGGCATTACTGGGAGGGGCTCACTTGTGTTACAACTTAAACATGCAATATCTCCTTTAATCTGGTTGATTGATTTTATTGTTATTGTCAGTAATTAGTGTCTTTAATTTGAATATTTCTCAAAGGATCATGTTAACAGCAAATTTGGCTTGGACATGCCAAATCAAGCTTTATTCCGAATGAAGCCAGTCATGACATGATGGATATGTTAGTGTTCTTTGGGCTTGCACACAGTGCATTCAGAATATGCGTCTCAACTGGGGTTTTTACTGAAGTTTAAGAAACACAGTATCTTGTCTGTTTGCAGTCATCTCTTTGCGTTGCCATGGATTTGTTCCACACAGTATTGGGCGACTGTGGCTCAGAGGTAGAGTGGGTCATCCCCTACTTGGAAGAGCAGCGGTTCGATCGCCGGCTCCTCCAGTTTGCATGTCAAAGTATCCTTGGGCAAGATACAGAACCCCAAATTGCTCCCAATGGCTGTTTTGTGAGTGTGTGTGAATGTACGGTAGCCTCAGCCTGTGTGTGAATGGGTTAAAGTGACATGTAGTGTAAAAGCATTTTGAGTGTTCAGAAGACTAGAAAAGCACTATACAGGTGCAGTCCATTTACCATAAACCAACTCACAAACAGTTTGCAAGGCTGAAGTAAAGATGCATGCCCCAAAGAAAAGCCCATATTGCTGGTCAAAAGGAAACACACCTACTTTTGAACATCATGAAAGACCTGGATATCAATAGATTTTTGGATATGTGCAACAATCGCAACACCAACCTTTTAAGAAGATGGTTAAAGAATTGAAAGAGGGAGGCTGTATTCACACCCTCACACAGGACTGCCACAGATGGAAAACTTAAAAAAAAAAAAAATCCTGGCACAAGCGACAGCCGCTCCACTTTTCCATATTTTGACATGATAAATGACATGTAAAGGCACGTTAATCAGAGTATGCATGGCTGAATGTAAATGGGAACATTAGTGGAATATTTATTTTCATTAGCCATGTAAACAGCTTAGTGGGAGTATTGTGTTTCTGGGAATGTGGGCAAAAGTCGGAATATTTTGTGCATGTAAACGTAGTCATTGTTAAATCACAATAGCTAAAAACAAATCAGATTGATGTTGTTGTTTCCAGCGAGACTTAATTCATTGAGAAAACATCAGCTTGTGACTGTTAACGTGCAACAGAGCTTAAAAATGCATCACAGTCACACAGATGTAGTCAGGTGTAGAGCACGACGTGGAGGCCCCCTTTTAACAATTCCCCTTGAATTAGATTTCACTCTTGACTTAATCTCTTTATTCGTGTGGAGAGGCTTTTTTTTGTCAAGAAGGTTGTGCATGATGTGGCTTAATCCTTCCGCCTGCATGGGCACAGGCAGGCCTTTGATCAGCTCCTGTTTGATGAGAGATATCGACAGACCTCATCTGACACAGCGGACAGCCCGCCGCCGAACCCCGCCGCCCCCTCCTCCTGCACTTGTTGAGGTTGATGAGATTAAAAGAGGAGAAGATGGAAGCGTCAAATGTCGGGAAACACGGAGGGGGAAAAAAAATTGCAGTGGCAGCGGCAACTGGCTGGACCTTGACTTGATTTATGAGTACACTCCATTTCTTTTTATTTCCCCCTCCCTCTCTCTCACTCTGGGTGTCCCCCACTCTCTCTCAGCGTCTCATTGTGCATATACATGAGTAACACAAAAACACAAATAAGAGCACACATGCACACACAGAAACATGCAGACTCCACTTCCTGCCACCCTCTGCAGAAGGTTAATAATGATCTCCGGTGTGACTTTCTGAGAGGTCAAGGCGGACTGTGACACAAAATAAGAGCTTGGCTTGTGCATGAAGGCTGTTTCCCAATGGTTCAGTGTCCCCTTCGTGGCTGCGTGACATTTAGACACACCAATAATGTGCTAATGATGCAGTATTTTCACAGGGCTGCCCCATGCCACCAATGGCAGGTACTGCAGCTTTCTCTTGTTTGCCCTCTGTAAAGAGTCAAACACTTAATTAATGTCCAAGTTAACCCAAGACAAAAGGTGACAGAGGATGTGCTCATATTTTTTGACATACAGCTTATTTTTCTTGTCACTAAGGTGCCAATTGGCTGTCCGCAGTAAAAGGCACCAATGATGACATGCCTTTTTTCGGGTCTGCCTGGGTCCAGACCTTTGAATCCGCCCACTCCAAAGAGTACGAGTTGACTGATTTGTCTAGAACATTGACATGAAACAGCACTTTTGCCATGGTCAAGCTGTGTACTGGAACCAATGAGGGGTAATAACAACAATGGCCAGAGCGATACACAAGACAGACGCTGCTATGGAGGCTTCTAAATTGACATGTCTTTGTTTGTTTTTACTTTGCTCCTCTCCACTTTTAAAAACTCCGGCAAAACAAGTATGTCGGCATGGCTACGTATCATTGTGGCCTTAAATGACATTAGATTTAAGTTTATACATTGGTCTAAAGTGACTGGTTAGGGAAAATCAAATTCCACTCGCCCATGGAAGCAATAGAGTAGTTCAGGAATGAGTCCTAAAACTCAGAAATGAGTTAGCATTTTAGCACCCCCAGTTCCTTTGTCTCTAAGTCAAAGTACGGGGCGCCGTTCGTATGGCGACCCACAGTTCTCCCCCTCTTGTCCTCCCCCTGTTATGTTTCTTGGATGGGCTGAAACTGAAACAATTTTCTTTGCTCTGTAACATGTGCAATGACAATAAAGATCGTTCATTCAAGTCACTGGGTTTTTGGTTAGATGCCTGAAATAAGGTCTGTGGTTAACGCAGTCTCAAGAGCCTTTCACATTTTGTTCTACAACATAAAATTCGTCAGTAAATACTAGGGGTGCGGGAAAAAATCGATTCTTTGATGCATCATGATGTGGACGATTTGGCATCGATTGACAATGTCAATAATCGATTATGTAATGTTTGTCCATAACATGATGTTTACAGAACAAAAGGCGGAACTCAACTGCGAAGTCAGTGTAACACCTGGACAGTCTACAGTGCCGACGAGCTAAAGTTAAATTGTACTAATTCATCTTCACAAAAAACAGCGGTTGCAGCTTGCTTTAATTTAATGTCTAAATAATGACATATGCGAGGCGAACATGAAGTTTACTGTCAATACTTACTTCCGCCACCACCCAGAGACTAACATTAATGAGAGGAGCAGTGATCAGCATGTAAAGCTGCTGACCAACACACACTGCAGCATTAACCAAATTAAAACACCTCTGTGGTGAAGAAACTAACCCTCTGCTCTGTCTGTTTTACCTAAGAAACTCCGAGCCTGGCCTGCCCAGTGTCTTGGCTTTCAGCGGCGCTAACGGAGAGAGAGGCTGCTCGCAGCTCCTCTGCTAGAACAGCGTAAATAACAACACAGCGACTACAGCAGAGCACTCTGCCTCCCCCTCATGTTATTCTTATACACACAGGACACTGTGAGGTGCTTTTAAATTGTTCAAAATTTCACTTGTGAATTCTGAAGCTTTTTTTTTTTGTCTTAAAAAAAGGTGGTTGCTAACAAGTGGGTAAATGAGACTACAAAATGTCATCACGCTGAACACAGCTTTCCATGGAGAAATTCATAAGGGTTTTTTGATGAGGGAACCAGAGTGACGCTAACTTAGGTGTCAGCCTACACAAAAAACATCATCCCTGGAGTATTCTATGTCAGCTGAAGATGGAAACAGGGTGTAACAAGTTGACAGTTCTGTCTGTTATCGGGCAAGGTTCAGTTGCATTGAAAGTGTACATTTTGAAGGCTGTGTGCTTGAATTTTCAAGTAATTGTGGAGCGACAACTTTACTCTAACAAACTGTATTAGCTCATTGCTGAAAGGACTAGAAATCCTATAAATTACTTACATGCCGAGGGCTTTTGTCGGACCTGCTCTGAATACTTTTCTATGCTGTATGTATATTTACATAATGTTCACTGGCTGGATTTTATTATCTAATTATTCCTAACATCCCCATTTGACAGCTGACACATGTTAACAAAAATAGCATGACACAAAACCAACAAACTAATGTACTAACTGCTATGTGCGGTACTTACAGTATCACGAGCAGCAGTAGCATATGAATTAATAAATATGGCGAGATATGACATGTGTGACAAGATGCTGTATGTGTGAACAAATAAAGCCAGGCAACAGTTGACAGTAAGTATTTGCAATGTCTAAATGAACTTGCAATGACTAGTTCTTGGACACACACACACACACACAGTGGCGAGAGTGAGAAAGGCTGACGTCTTGTCAGAGCAAAAACGCCCTCTGCTGAGAAAATAACCCTGCCTAAACCTCCCACACACAGGAATGAAAGTGCATTTGAAAGCTATTTTTTCCCAATTTGCTTCTGTTTAAGCAGATTGTCAACTACTGAATACCAAAGCCTGGCTGCCCCCTGACATTATTCATGGCGCGGTGGACCAGGCTCACAGAGTGGAGGAATTAGAAATTACTGAAAGAAATTCAAAACAAAGAGCACTTGAGCCGCGATCTGCGAGGGCTGAAGGCCTGGGCTGATTTTTTTTTTTCTCTCCGTCCTCTTTTTCTCTTTAAGCCAGGAGTTATATTATGGGTGCAATTTAATATCTGAGAGGAGGGAGGGATCTGGATTTTCATAATCTTATGATAAGGAAAGGGATTAAGAATAAAGAAGGGATTAATTTGCTTGATCTGCCAATATGGTGGACCAACAATTCCCCCCCCCAGGAAGGGAAATGTTCTCCTCCTTGTACAAACCTAAGTATAACCCAATTACAATTCTCTGAAGAAACTTAATTTGACCACATCATGTTTTGATGGCTGGCCCTGACCTGGTACTCTTTCACTCCATCCTCACATAATCCGTCACCTGTGGAAATGCCCCGGTCACACGATACGTCGCAGTTGACACAGCATATGCAGATAATAGTGTATGTACAGTACAGAAAGTCAAGATCAGTTATTAATTGTCTGGATGAACTACATGACACATATCTAGGTAATTACTGTACCAGACATGTAATTATGTAAAGTGAGGTCACACTAATTGAGTGAGGCAGTGCAAGTGCTGCGGCGTGGTCTGTCAGAGCAGACAGTGGCTGGCATTCATTCATTGCTGTAAGGCAGATGGGAATGACATAATGACGGCCTGAGACGAGTGATGAATGACTCATCGTGCCACAAGTGGAAGTGGAGGCCTGAATGCAAAAGCTTTGAAATGCAGAAAAGTGAATGAAGAGAAAAAAAATAAAGATGATCATTTCAAAAAGCAGTTCCCAAACTCAAAAATGGACCACTGACTAAAATCTACAAGCCAAGCCAGTGCGGCGTTATTAAAGGTGTTGTGTGCATCATTTTTTCATCATAAAATCACTACGACATCAACTTTGAAAGATATGTGTTGTCACTGCATAAAGAAACCATAAAGAGACTATCAGACATGATAATGCTGCGCTACATCTTCTTTTGGATTTAATTCATGACAGAAATAGCAACTGATTGCTGTAAAGAAAAAGACCATAGACAACCATGGCATCTCTGTTGTCACCCACAGGCATCTGAGGGAGCAATTTTAATCCTGACGTTTGGGTTTTTCTAGTCGAGCCACTTTTTTTTTCAGTTATTTGGAGACAGGAAATCCAGATCTTGGCACAACCCAAACATGTGCTGCTTTAGGGCTGAGGGTTTAATTGAATTTTATTTCCAATGATGATTTTGGGTTCCAACGATTATGAAACACAAAATAATCGAGTTTAAAAGTTTATCGTGTATATTCTGTTTTGCAATGGCACTCTTGTTTTGTCTATTGTTATAAATCCAGCGCACCCCTTTCCTGTACAGAGGTGTACTCAGTGTTGCCAATTCAGCAACCTTAGACTTAATTTTCATTAAAAACTTGCTGTCACCACGACTGCTGCACACAGAACCTATTGACCTATGAGATGTGGCCCTAAGGATGGCTGCAAACATTTTATTTACAATGGCATCACTTGAATATGTCGATTAGTGGAGAGAGAACAAAAGCAGACTGGAAGGAGAGTCCTTCTTTCAACAGTGTTCAGGCAGCCTCCCACTGCAGGTTTGGACTGTGCCAACACAATAAGCATTGCTAGAGTGTTTATCACTGCAGATATCCGACCACATTCACGTGCGCTGTTCGTCATAAAGACTACCAAATAAAGAACATGGTCAAAGAGCTTTGAACCTACTACAATGTGTCTTCCAGGTGCATTTTGGTCAGTTTGTTGTGCCTGCTCGGTATAAATCAGCTCAAGCTGCAGATCAGAAATGAAGCTCACCCGTAAGTGTAGTCAGGAAGACAGTACTTTTCATGCTCAAGTTTCTTTCACCCTAACTCCGTGCTTGCATGCTCACTCTCCATCTCTAGGTGTCATTGTCTGGGTCTGACAGTTGAGTCATCAGCTGATTCACAGCACAGCAACACACCTTCTCTGTCAGCCTATCATCTTACTGCTCCTCATTTTAAATAAGGTTCTTTCTCTGCTGTAGTTCTGTCTTGCTGTCATCGCAGCTCGCCCTCAGCCTCACCATCACCACCTAGTCCTCATGGATTCATCAGCCTCATCATCCTCAAAGTCATCAGCCACCTCCACCGGTGTCTGGACTCCATGGTGGGATTAATCTGCTGCTGCTCAGATGTCCTTCGATCACAAAATATCTCCCTCTGGTGTCCAAGCACCAAAGACTTCTGTCAAATCCTAATCAGCACAAATTATCTGTCACTCTGTACACTCATATTCTGTGTTAAATATTATCTTTACTTTACTCCTCTGTGTTTCCTGATTGAAATTATCAAAAGGTCAGTCTCATGATGGAGAATTACCTTTTACGTCTGACATTTATGTTCTTTATTCCTATTTATTTTTTCTTATTAACAATATGGCAGTATTTGAGTGCCTTAACGGTGACAATAAGACTTCCATGTTTTCAATCTGGTATCCATGGTTAGAAAAACAAGCCAATCAGAGACTTATAGGCATAAAAATGGTCATAAGTGTGCAGGAGACTGACATAGCTCTACAAGTTGCTGTACTGTAACTGGACCAAAAGACACTAGTTTGAACATGACAAACATAAGATTATCCACTCCTTGCAACAGCCACAGCTTCCATATCAAATGAAAATTACTATGTCAGGGTGGATACATCGCATGCCATCGATAAATTAGGGCCAAAAAGCAAAGATTTCCAAACAGAAAATGGCTTACAATGTCCAACTAAATGATCAAAAGTCAAAGCAGTCTTACTACAACACCAGCGTTAGGTAAGTCAGAATGCTCTCCGACTACAATATGACCACACGTTCAAGAATTTTAGAGAACAGTTTTTCAACACTGGCAACCACCCCAGTGGTAGTACCCAAAATGTGCAATGCAGTATAGTTTGTACACAACAGAAAGGTTTTCATGTTCTTCCTGTGTCAGTGTGGGTTTTCTCCAGGTGCTCCAGCTTCCTCCCACAGTCCAAAGACATGCAGGTTAACTGGTGACTTTTAAACTGCCCATAGGTGTGACTGTCTTTATGTTTTAGCCCTGCGATGGTCTGGCAAACTGTCCAGGATGTACCCTGCCCCTCGCCCAATGTCAGCTGGGATAGGCTCCAGCCCCCCTGCGACCCCCAACAGGCTACGTGGTTACAGAAAATGAATGAATGAATGACTATATTACATTTAATCTGACAATGACATTTTGAAAATACCACATGCACAAACATGTAAACGTATTTTTTCCAACATCATTATCATCCCATCGTGTCTCTGAAAAGAAATGGTGTGAAAAACATTGATCAAACACACCAAGCTACAAAGCAGCGTTTCCTACGGTATGTATAAGCCATTCAGTACGGAGGGAGAGAGATTCATCTTAAAGCCTGGTGCTTTATGAGGTTTATAATGGGCACTGATCTCTATCTGCAGTGGGGAGGGAAGATGGAGGTGATTAGAAGTTGATGCTCCCTCAGGCTTGGGATTATGGTAAATATACTGGTTCGTCTCTGGGGATCATTAAAAACAGCTTCCTCATCCCCTCCAAGTGACTGCTTATGTTACTGGACCCTTGGAGGCAGAGCAAAAGCAGCCACCACTGCTACGGGTTTATAGGGAAATAGAGTGCATGGCATATCATAGGGCAGATTTCCATGTGGTGTTTTGAAGAATCCTTTCTGTGGTATGTTAAGTATGCTGTTTTAAGAGACAGGCAAGCATGAAATGAAAAGGACATGAAAGAATGTAAGTTTGAATGTTATTTTGCAGAAAAACACAGAATTCTGCCACATTTTATTCCAAACACTTCAGTGTTTTGTGTAGTTCTCACTTTTTGCCTTGGTACTCATGAAAAAGCAGAAACAGAAAATCAAAACTAAACTAAACTAATAAACTGTGATGATATCATCCTAGCAGTCCATCTACAGCCTAATATGCCTCTTTAACAATTGATCTATGAGAAATCTTTCCTGTGGGCAAATGGACAAGCTTTGTGTTTACTCAGCCAGTCTGCAGGCAGCCGAGACTCTAAGCCACACCATTCAAAACCAACATGTTAAAGCCCACTGAGATATCCAGGGTCAATAAGCAGAGTCCCACACTCGCTGTGATGGCAGTGAAGCACCGGTGTTTGCCCTCTGGGAGGTCCAGGCTGAGGCTGTGACAGCCTTCAAGCTTTCACACACTTCTCACCTTCAACAGAGAAACTGTTGGAAAGGCTTGGACGTGAGATGGAGGAAAATAAAAGTGAGATCAGAAAACTGTTCTCAGTAAGCAATTTTAATATACGTATATATATACTTAATTGCAGCAGAGCAGGAGATAAGGTGAATTTACTTTTGCTCACATATGATGTTCATACTGATAAAACTCCTACAATGTGATCTATTTTATACCGAAAAATTATATTAGTAAAAGAAGAGAAAATAAACTTCAAGAAATAAGACAATAATAGCACTAAAATACGAAGATAAAGGGCTGGATGAAAAAAGAAAATGTCCTAGGCTAGTATCATGGTGCACATGCATATACATATACAGTGTATGTAGACATGTATTTGAGTATAACATGCAAAGGGTTGGTCATCTTGTCCCTGAAACACCAAGGCACAATATACACACAATATACAACATTAAACCTGATGTTCACGATTTTGCAAACTATTTCAAATTAGCGGAGAGACTATTGACCATTTGCTGAGACCCAGTTACTGATGTTATGTCAAGCTTTCTATTCTCACATGCCTCACATTAACAGTGGCAGATTCACCACTCAAAATTTCTATTTCTAGCCTGCAACTGTTAATTCTACCGTGCAAATTAAAAATGACTGCTTACAGATTCTCCATGAATTGGGTGAAAATGTAACCTCCGCCTGACTTGTTAATGATTTATCTTGACTGATTCTAAAGTGAGATTCTTGTAAAGTATTTCTCTTGAAAGTATGCAGTTAAGGGCTGTGTACATGGGCTGCATGATTCTTGATAAAATGTAAATCACAATTTTTGATTCGGCATTAAGATCACGATTCTCTGATACGATTATTTTTTCGACAAAAACATTTATTGCACTGTTAGATGCTTGGGTCAAAACACATGTTTGAGTTGTGTTCTGTCTAGACGGTGCTTTGTACAGACAACATTAACATAACACCTATCACAGTGCTGGACTCAAACTTAAAAGTCTCTTGGAACAAAAAAAAGTATTTTTTGTCTCTTACTTTGGAACATGAAAGTGATTAACTTAAATTCTGTGAAATATAAAAAATAACATGTAAAGTGACAGCTTTAGAATAAATAACACTGACCGTTATATGATGTGTTTGTCTGAAGTTAAGCAACCAGAACAGAACCAGAAAGCCAGAACAGGAAATATAGGGGTTTCACCTGCATTTTACTTGTATTTATCTGAAGGCAAACATGAAATTTTAAAATAAGAAGTACAAACAGCAACGCAGGAGAGAAGCTAAACTTCAAACCACAGAGATTCAGTTAAAAGCTACAAAAGCTCCAAACACTCCTGAGCTACTGCATAGATATGAGTTGAGCCGCAACACGCTTGTTGGAGGGGGAGGAGCCTTTCAGCTTCGGTTCGACTAGCTTTGGACTAGCTTTGAATATAACAAGAGGTTGTTCACTCAAGTAATGTCACCTGTGTCGGTTGTGTTTCTCTCTGCCCCCGTGACGAGTGACAGGAAAACACAATAAAGGTAAGGTAATAAAGTAAATAACATTAATAAAATATTTTGTGTCTTACAGGGGGGTGGAGGATCCTATTGGTAGAGGAAACACTTGGTAGGAAGTGGGATTGTTCCGCAGCAAATAACTCAACACGTGAATTCGGTGTGACATGAATGCAATGGGAAACAGGAGTGAGTGAGTCGTCTATATCACTGTTCAAGCCAAAAGTTAGCATCCTCCATAGATCCATACAGACAACATGGAGATAAAGAAACAGCTGTTGTGCAGTTTGAAGTTGGTTGGTCCTCGTGTCGTAAGTATGATAATCAGACTGTTACTACAGTTATGTTTGTATCTTCAAATCGTAATGTTTTACTTAATAAATGACGTTGAAGAGGAATCAAGACTAAACAATGACTTTGCCAATGATAAGAGTGGCTGGTGTTGCTTGAACGTTACTGTAATTTTTCCGCATCTGATAGAGAGCAGCTAACGTTACACACTGAGGAAATACTACACAGCGGATGTACTCATGAACTGGGCTTCATTTTTGTCTTTATCCTGTTTCATAAGAGTTTTATGAGATCAAAGTTGGCCCAACTCTCATAGAAGAGAAGTTATTAATACATTCAATCACTAATATTAGAGTCATGATCATTTTTACATGACAGCAGCTCATGTGGTGACTTATTCAGTTCAGTTTTTTTTGCACCCATCACATTTTTTGATTTGGTATACAGGAAGAAAAAAAAAGATACAGAGAACATATGGGAAGATTACAGGCAGATGCGGGTGTAAACAGGACAGATACGCCCAATCACAAGGCTTACATAACAGCGCACAAACACTTGTGTATGTATGCCACGCTCTGTATGTCCTCATCACAAACACAGACACAGAGTTGAGAGAGAAAGATGAGGGATCCATCTATCTTTTAACAGATGTGATGAATATCAGTGCGTGACCCACGCGCCTTCCTTGATGCATCACTGCAGTGTGCTTGTCATCTTTGTTTTTCGCTTATTATTCTCAGAGAGAATCCACAGATTTGCCTCAGGTGCATTTTTCATTCTCCGTTTCATTATTTGCTCAGATTAATACGAGCAATGATATCAGCGGCAGCGTGGTCGGCTAAGCTGTGTCTAATAGGCTAGAGTCTAGACATACCCATACCAATTATCCACTGTAAATAGAATCCACGCTTTGGCTCAAGGCTTTGTTTATTCAATTCTATTCACTTCATACCCGCATGATTATAATTAAAGAAAAATAAACACCTGCTGAGAAGGTGAAGGCTCGGGAATGTCAGGTTCACTGCATCAACATGTGTCATTCCTACAACATGGACGAGAGCACTAGTATGTCAACTGTGATAAATACAGTGATACATTTATGGAAACATTACACAAAATAAAAGCAAAGAGTGTCTATTAATTCCTCAGTGCATCCTCTGCAGTGTTCTTATTTTGAAAAGACACGACTAAAGGTAGATAATATTTTCATACAAGCAGCCATTCAGCCATTTTAAATATCTTCTTTTAATAGTGAGTTTTCAACATGCTGTTACTTTCCAGTGGCCTTTATAATGATAATACCCCTCTAAACAATTGGGATTATGTTTTTATTCATTCATTCATCCATTTTCTGTTACTACTTATCCCAGCTGACACTGGGCGAGATGTGGGGTACACCCTGGACAGACTATGGCAGGGCTGACACATAGAGACAGACAACCATTCATGCTCACAGTCACACCTACGGACAATTTAGAGTCACCAGTTAACCTGTATGTCTTTGGACTGTGGGAGGAAACCGGAGCACCCGGAGAAAACCCACGCAGACACGGGGAGAACATGCAAACTCCACACAGAAGGGCTCCTCCACCCCGGGGAGACAATGCTAACCACTGCACCGCCGTGTTATTCACTCATCGTAATGTGTTATTCTAACACCACTACTTTCCGGGGTAAATACACATGTAACTGATTACTTAGTCAAATAAATAATAAATTACTGAAATCTTGTTGCTTTTGTCTTGATCTGAGAAGACAAACGCAGCCTATTCCCTGGATTTTTTACTGGTTATAATCTAACGTCACTGCAGATCAGGTCAGCAGAGTTCAGTCCCTCTGTCTCCTGTGTGTTTAAGAGAGACACTGAGGTAGGGGAAGAGAAGGTGGACTGCTGCACGCAATGTTTCTGTAAGTTATTAATAACTTAATGTTACTCAGACCAGCACATTAGTAGTCACTGGACCTTACTGCAATAAATGACATAAATAAATCTATCAATCAGCATTAGCGTGTCACTGCACACAACGGCCAACAGTTCAGTAAATTTGAGCTTGCTTTCCTGGAAGTATAAACATTATTTTTCCCTCCTCCAGATCAAGGACAAATTAGGCCTATAGTGGTGAGCTGTAGTCTTGAATTACTGTTAAGTTTACAAAATAAAAACCTCAGTGTGTTTTTGTTTTTGTAAACAGCTTAAATCACTTGTATTTCATTAGGCCTATCATGATAAGAAATTACTATCAAATGCCTGGGAAGGAGTTGTTGTTTCATTATACTCTACATAAAAAGTATTAAAAACTGACTTGTGTTATTTGATTTGAAGGCCCGTCAAGGCCACAATAAAAAGACCTTTCAAAACACATCCTGTTTATTGTTGCACTATTTACTTTTCATCCCAGCGATAATGGGAACAATCAAAGATAAAATCTGAAGTTGGCTTTTCCCGCAGTGTTTCCCATCAACACAAAATATTGTAGTAATATCACACAAAAAAAGAGAGGAATTCCAATTTCAGACTGACTTTACACACAACTCTTTCCCTCTAACAATAACTACAACTAGAAACGTTACAATAATCTTTACTTAGTGGCTTTAGTTGCCCAATCTCCACCTTTTGGACGGCTCCAAAAATGGCTCATGGGTTTTTTTTATGATCTCTAGAAGGCAAAAAAACCTTGTGTCATTTATATGAGGCCTTGTTTGAAGTTTCACTAGTAAGACAGAATTTAATATGGGTTCAACTGACTACAAAAATGGATGACATTTATATTTCTCCAAAAATACAACTCATTCAAAAACTTTCAAAGGTTCTGTATACGATATTCAGAACATTATTATAGAAATCTACTTTACTATTTGCTTTGTAAAAATGAAGTGGAGAAATGGCAGGCTGAGCAAAGAATGAAACCACGCTTCCTCTGTGTGTGTGTTATTATCTGAGCTTGTCTGTTTTTTGTTTTGGTAGATTGTCTGTCTGTGCGTCCATGTTAGTGTATACGAGTCACTGTGTGTTTATCTCAATGCCTAGCTAATTGCCGGCACTCTGCGCTGCTCTCATACGGCAGTTATGTGTAGGTACAGCTGATAACGCCGTTGATGCAAAAGCGCAACGGCCATCCTCTGGTTAACAGCTAACAGTAGCTCTGACTGTAAGCACTGTTCATGCTGTTAGCACCATTAGCTGCTAGCTGCTGGGTCAGCCACCTTCATGTTGGGAACTAGGGGTATGCTGTACCATATTGTTCACAATAACGCCAGTATAATTTTTAATATGGTATAAAAAATGAATATCGTGATACCCGTGATATTTAAACTTGTTGAGATACTGACGTCATACTGTTAACCACGGCAACAACAAGCACGGCTTCAAGCAAAATTATGATAGACTCTGTGGTGCTTCCAAAAAGAGGAGCAGCTTCAGTAGTGTAGAATAAACTGTGGCGTCCTGAATGTTTTATGAACAGCTCCAGACTTCTCAGACTCTTTTAGTGAGTTACCGCTCAGAGGGAACTCATTCAGCGGCTCCTCTGGCAGCAGCACAGCGTCTCTCCCTCTCCTCTCTCGCTGTGCACATTAGAGTTGGTGTCGTCAAGTGATTTTGTCATAATCCTTTTGTAATGTAAACCTACGTGATGCTCTCTGCTCGACAAAAACCTCCATCTATGTGAATGTGTGATAGTTGTGGTATCATAACAGCCTGTCACAGGTTACAGTGTGATGATTAGAGGAGAAATGGCAGAGCATAAAGGTCCAGGTGGAAAAAAAGAGAAGGAAATCACCTGTTGATTTAGATCCCAGGGGACATTTTTATATTTGGGAGCTGTTTAAATGTGTAATTAGTGGTAGATTTGATTTAGTTGAACTATTAATATTGTATACAGAATCTGAGTCTCACTCTGAGTTACTGTTGTTGTTCACAAACTAAAGAAATGAGAGATCATTTTTGTTTTTACTGAATATTTGAAGGCAAACTGTAAAACTATATCACTTATTTTGTTGCAATTCTGTGTTCTCCATCAAGGGCCATATCGCCCACCCCTATTAGGAACTGTGTGCAGACAAGCCCGCCCCAGACTGTGAATAATACCTATGCTCTGAATGTTGCTCCTGTTGCAGTATGAATTGACTTAACTTGGTTTTCTTTTTAACTAGGAGCACATCAATTACTATTTTTGGCAATTCTCAATGTTGATCTGAGGACTGTTTATGTTTCCCATCAGACTGATTTGAGTGCATCATTACATCTTCATCAGGTTCAATTTAATTCCCAAAAATCCCAAATTTGAGACTGGAAGTCATGAATGAGCCATAAGGCTTTCTGAGAAAAGGGCTTACTTTCACAGTGACAGCGCATCTATGAGTCAGAGACACACCTTCACCTCGTCAGCTTGTCCTGCTTGCCCACTGACGTACCACGACATTTGCTTACGGCGCAAAAAGAAAAAAGTCTCGGCCGCCCGGCCACCAAACCTGAAGTCATCACCGAGGCTACAGTACATTGCAAGTGACACAAAGTCAGAACCTAAAATCTCAGTATAGACAGGGCTAAATCTTTCATGAATTTATCATTTCTTATTCATAACAACTCTCTATCCACAATTTCTTTTTCTTTTTTTTTTTTTCCAACAGATCTGCAACTGACAAGAGAGGTCCTTGGTGTGTGACCTTGCGGGTGCAGTTAAAGTTAGAAAGTGCAGAGCTTATTCAAAACATCACTAGAGGAAACTGTTGTGACTGGGCTGTCCTGCAGTAAGCCATGCTCTGTTTAATAGCAGTTAGCCATGCATGAAAAATATAGAATACAGATTAGATAAGTGACTATCACTTAAATGATTTGCCTGTGGGCTCCAGCATAGGGGGATTGGTGGGACACATTACCTTTCCCTAATACCAATTCCATCATATCATGGCCTAACCATCTGTCAGTGATTGTATAACCTTTCAGATTCATTTCTTTCCAGCTGGTTCACAACACTTTCAAGGGACACTAAGTTTAACAGTTTCTATGTCATTTTACTGCCAGTTCTTCTGCCAAAGGCTCTCTGTCCTTTTATTCTGTTGTCTTTTTTATACTTAGTTCCTGCTCTCCTCTTTTTATGCATCTCTCTCTCATTCAGAGTTCAGTTAAATTGATTCAGTCTCTGCGTGTGATGCCTCTGAGTTAAGCCTATGGCAAAAGACCCTAGGTGCCAAAGATCTCCACCGTGGCCACACATATCATTTACCCGTGCCCTCTACCTACAGTATGACTACACACACTAAATCCACCTTCAGCAAGCTTTTTTGATGCTAGAAATTGCTGCTTTTTAAATGTTTGAATGAAGCATTGCTGCATTCACAGTGTTCTCTCTCAAACTGTGTAGGCCTCTCACTTTTATCTATCATTTTTTACTTTGCTACACAGGCTTTCACTCTCTGTGTCAACATCGAGAAGACACCT
Source organism: Cephalopholis sonnerati (assembly GCA_019142605.1). Classification (NCBI taxonomy): domain Eukaryota; kingdom Metazoa; phylum Chordata; class Actinopteri; order Perciformes; family Serranidae; genus Cephalopholis; species Cephalopholis sonnerati. The sequence continues at coordinate 28,785,657 of JAGQAX010000021.1, forward strand.
TTGGCTCTGCAAGAGGAATTTATTGCGAGCAAAACTCAGTCTCAACATAAACATCATGAATCATGAAACAGAACAAAAATCACACCCAACACTGGAAGCAGCCAGGTGTATTGTGGCCTCCACATCCACAACAGACAGGTACAATAAATGGTTTAAACAACAGCATCCTTTTGGTCTACTGTTGTGCCCAGATTAGCAGCCTACTTCAGTTTGTGGGAGTATGGGGCAAGCAGGGGTGAAACCGAGCTTTGGTTCTGGATTGGAGCAGAGTTATTCCGTGACTACAAAGGCACCAAAGAGCACCTGATTCCCCCCTTAATTCCCCTTAACAGAGCCTGAGAGGTATAAAAGAGACAAGGATGGCTGAGCAGAGGCCTCAGCAAAGTTTTCTAAACTTTGTCTTTAAAGGGCTGAAGCACTGGCTTTTTTAATGTCAGTCAATCTGCCTTTACTAATAAGAGGCACAGTGGTTAAATTGTCTCCATCATTAAAGCTGCACACACCTCAACAGAACCATTACAATTCTGTATTACATTTCAGAGATTATTGACAAAGTGACTCAAACACTCTTCTGCCTGTCGAGGCATTTTCACACAGTGTATTTTCAGACTATTAAAACTTTATGGCCCGTGTAAACCTCTCCTAACATCTGGTGGAAATGACTGTGAATTCAAGAGCCAAATGTGTGTTGTGAACACACTCGTATGGTGCAGGCAGATTCACACAACATGTGTTAACAAATTTAAGATGATGTGAAAGTTTAATACAGAGCAAAAGCCTTTCAGTCAATCATAGTTTGTCACTGGAGCCTCAATATTCAATATTTCTTTAATTTTTCGCCATTGACAGGCTTGATGTTCATTGATGATTGCTGATTGTGTTCAAAACATTTTTCAGCAAAGGATTAAGGTGGCTGAAAAGACAGTTTCCACCTTAAACCCTCTCTCTCCTTTCTACCACATCAGACAAAAATCAGGTCACTTTACCTCTTTTGGACACTGTCAGTAAAACAATGCGTGTCATGAATATTGTGGAAGATTTAGTCTCTAAACCTCGGTGAAAAATCTCCCCTAATGCTCAGCCTGGATGGCTGTTTATAGAGAATAAATTGTTATATTTTCAACATCATTATCATGCTGTTCAGTTCACTGCTCTTACGCCTTGTAGATAAAAGTGTTGTCATCCTGGAAGACACTGCAATTAGTGAAGAAATGTATCATGGGAAGAAAGTGGTAACTCAGAAACATCATGCTAATGATGATTACAATTTACTAGCATGCTAAAGAGGAAGTGCAACTCCTGTACAGCCCCATGGCACTTTGTGGCAGCGACTTAAATAATTACCACAAATAATCCACAGTGATTAGGCTGTTTCTCTCCGTTTACTTAGTTACAGTGACTGTTTTCAATTGTTTCATGAAGTCTTCAGAGTATCTAGAGCTTGTCCATGTCTTGTACTGTCTGAACTGGCCTCACTTTGGGGGGGTTTTCAACACTGTGGAGGTTAAAATAGGTCTGCTGACTTGTTTTACATCAGCTGTGTGTTTGTTTGGGCCAATATTGAATATTAACTCAACTTTCTCTGTAAAATCAAACAGTTTATTCCTGATTGATTTAGTTCCTCCTCAGTTTGACAAAACATTTTCAAGTCGACCTGAAATTAAAATCAATTTTTGCTAAAAAGGAAAATAAAATGAATAATAATAATCTGTATATCCCAAGCAGCAATTGCCAGGACTGAAAACTGAATCCAGCCCTTGCTCCTCCCCAGCTCCAACCTCTCGCCCAAATGTGGTCACTGCCGGCTCCAAAAAAACAAGATGGCACAGCCAAGGCGTCATACTTGATGCTTCAAAACGGCAGTACACAAACTAATGAATGATGTCACGGTAGCTACATCCATTATTCTATATAGTCTGTGGCAGTGGTTCCCAAATGTTCCAGCCTTGGGGTCCAGATTTCTCCTTATTCATTAGTTCAAGGTCTATGTAGTTTAATATATTCAGCGTCATACTTGCGTTTGGCCATGTTGTTGAGCTAGTGTGCTGTCTCTGTCATGTAGCTGTCTGTCAGTTTCTCGCTCTACAGCAGGAGGTCTCAGCGATATGGAGAAAATCCAATATCAATACCTCTACAGTATATCGATGTTGTGCAATCTCATAGGGGTGACTACTGGTGCTTTCACGAAATATTTACACAACAAATGTTTGATAAGTTATTACCAGTAATGTGGACACAATGACAAAGTGGGTGAAGGCAGGTAACAGAACAGTCTGTTAAGTTCAGAGAATTACATCACATTACTGTAATTCAGCCTTTTAAAACAGGAAAAGACTTTTGCCTGGCACTTTAGGAGTGGCATACAAACTCAGCCATACAATGGGTTCTCCCAAATGTTCAATGCTGTAAAGGGACAGATGGCTTAAATCGCTAACAGTACATAACCAATGCTGTGTGGGTGCTCTTAGTCAGTAGTGCAACTCACTAGTTGACTGCAAATCTCTAAACAGTGCTGGCTCTTAAGGAATTCCAATCTCACTCTGACTTTAAGGACGTCCCCTGTGGAGACCTATCTTTGTAACAGCCTCATTTCTCTGTGGCTTATTAAATCTGTACCTATGCATGGATTAGTTGTAGCAGAATGGATTTCCATCTCTTTTCATCTTTAAGCACCACGTTTGTATTTAGACAGAGATTTTTATGTTAAGCAAAACATCATTTTGACCATTGTGACTCCTGACCTCAGTACTGACACTGTGCCTGGTCTCATAAGTGACCTGAATTGGTGAGAAGTGATGTGGACTACAGCACTGATCCATCTGTATATCTGCCTTACGTTGAGCTGTAATGTATGTGGGTACCCTACGGCCTCCATGAATGACATTCCATTGCATTTCACAAGACTAGCACGCAACGCGGTATTTGCCAACACGTATATGACCTTCCATGTTTGGCTTTGTGAATACGCCCCCTCTGAAGATGCATTTTTTTCCTAAGGATAAGGCTGCTCTCACAGTCTAAGGACAAAGCTTGCAGCAATGCCCTTACAGCAGCAATGTGACAGTATTCATGCTTTAATGTTACATGCCCACAAGCAGCAGTGGAATTAAATTAATATCAAAACATTGTACCATATTTCATATCTGTCCAAAGAATCCAACAAATAAAAACTCGAGTCTCTGCTAAAAACTAAAAACTATTAAATTGCTTTTCTTTTAAAGACATTGCTCAGGCTTAGCTGTTTAAAATGTTGAATCATTTAATTAAGTCTGTAATGGGAGATGGTATACAAGGGTTCCTGATGTTATTACCCTTGATACAGCATGTCAGATTAATCCCAGTGTAGTAGCACAGTGTGTGTTGTCATATCAACATACTGTTGATGAATGCCTGTTAGTATGTATGTATGTTCTGCTGTCACTGCACAGCCTTAAGCCATATGTCACGCTGACTCAGAATCCTGAAAAGCCCTGTGAGGATATAGTATAAATACATTACCCCACATGAATGAAAGTTGCGGCTCATCTTGTTCTTACAGTAAATGCATGATTATTATGAGCTATTAAAAAAAGGTTGTATACATCAGGTCAATATAAGATCAGTTCCTTTCAAAAAATGTGTTTATCTCTGTGTAAAACAGGTATGGGTGTAAATTTTACTTTTAATAATGTATTCTCCTCAGCTGTTTTGTAATGTTATGTCATAATGTAACTACGAGGTATTCCAAAGTAAAACCTTGTTGATTACTGTATATGTAAAAAGATGCTTAACATAGGCTATACTATCATTATGGCACATCATAAACATCATAACAGGGTAAGGGTTAGGGCCAAAGATTAGAAAACCAATTAATTTCTGTTTCGCTCTTACATTGGTTGATGGATTTAAATGAAAAATGGAATACACTACCTTTAATCATCAGTCTAGACTTGTTTTATTTTGACTGGGACACTACAGTGATCAAATATGTGGACTAGTGTGAAGCGGTCGGGATGAGAGTCAGCACCTCCAAATCTGAGGCCATGGTTCTCTGCCAGAAACCAGTGGATTATTTCCCTCTACGGTTTGGGGAGAGTTACTGCCTCAAGCGAGGGAGTTCAAGTATCTCGGGGTGAGGGTAGAATGAGAGAGAGATAGAGCGTGAGATGGATCAGCGGTTTGGTGCAGCTTCTGCAGTGATGCGGGTGCTGCGCCGGAAGGTGAAGCTTTCGATTTGCTCGTCCATCTACATCCCAACCCTCACCTATGGTCATGAGCTCTGGGTAGTGACCGAAAGAATGAGATCGCAGATACAAGCAGCGGAAATGAGTTTCCTTTGTGTGGTGGCTGGGCTCAGCCTTAGAGATACGGTGAGGAGCTCGGAGTAGAGCCGCTGCTCCTTCGCATCGAAAGGGTCAGTTGAGGTGGTTCGGGCATCTGATAAGGATCCTCCTGGGCGCCTCCTGTTAGAGGTGTTCCGGACACGTCCCACTGGTAGGAGGCCCCGGGGCAGACCCAGAACACGCTGGAGGGATTATATATCTCATCTGGCCTGGGAACAGGCGGGCAAGTGCTGGGGAGAGGGACGTCTGGGGTGCTTTGCTTGGCCTGCTGCCCCCGCGACCCGGCCCCGGATAAATGGATGAAAATGGATGGATGGATGGACTACAGTGATATAAAAATAGTTTAATAAATAACACTACATGTTAAATTGAGGGCTTCAGATAGACCCTGTAATCGGTGATGGGTGATCAGCCCCAAAAATCCTGATCAAAGCACCGATAGTAATAAACGACTTAAACATTAACATCAAGTGGACTGTAGTTCAGGGACACAGGGCCTCTGAACAAGTATTTGAATGTGTGGCGGCATACACATGAGACAAAAGGAAAACAAGTAACATTTCTTACATCCAAAATTCAAAAATGTTTGTATTGTGGATTTAGATTCAAATGAGACCTAAAGAGGATTACACTGTGAATGTTACCCATTTAAACCTTGGATATACAGTACTTATCTTTATATGTAGCATTATAAACACATTATTTTTATAGTAGTACAATAGGTCTTCACTCTCAATGATTGATCAATTGATACACCCTTATTACAGTCCAAATCATTTAACTTTACTTTAAATCCACTGTGCTTCAAAAATCTTAAGTGTTTCCCCAGTGTATAAAACACTACAGAGAGGCTGCCAGTGACAGTTTCATGAACCAGCCTTAGGGAAATCCTGAATTATATTAGTCTGTGGAAACAGCCGCTGCTATAAGCGACTTTTTGAATTGAGAAACTCATAGTTCTGTGGAATGTATGAATGCCAGTGTAATGTCCTGTCCTCACAGATAGATCAAGATTGCACAGTACTTGAGGTAGAAAACACTATAGTGTGCCGCTTCATCAACAAAGCAGGAAGTCCTCAAACTAAGTTTGCCAATCATGGTTCAGCTGGTGTCATGGTAATCAGCTTTGTATTCTGGTGAGTGAAATATGATGTATGAGCATCTGCTTTCCAAATGAGTTTACACTGGAGTCAGGGCCCGATATCTCTGGGCAAAGGTAATCATTTCTTGTTCTGTCTTTTAAGCTGAGAGATGGAAGAAGGTGCCGCAGAGGTGGGAGAAAGCCAGATGGATATTACGCTGACTTTTGAGGAATGGAAGGCAAACAAAAGGGTAACGGGGGAGGAAGGTAAACTCAATCTTCCATTTCAGAGGTTTTTTTTCCTTTATATCTGTCATGGCTTTCATGTGCAGTGTCCTAATGACAGGAGGCTGGTAAACAGAGAGGTGAAGAACAGACTCTCTGATGACATTTTTCTTTACACATGTGGCATCACAGCACATGCCAGTCACAAAGCAACCACGCAGAGGATGAGCAATGGATAGAGAAAGGAAAGAAGAGAAAAAGTGAAGTTTGTGGTGCTCTTCTTCCACTTATCCTTTAGTGTAAGGACATCTCTCTGAAGCAAGGTTTCCAGAGGTCATTCTGTTATTAAAACTATTTTATTTTCTATTATTAAAACTCTGCAGCCACTGGAATTTTCAAAGCTCTGAACTGCAGAACATCACAGCTAAAATAAATGAAAAGAATGGGGGCGAGATATGTACAGTAAAAAAGGGTTTCTGATACGTTTTGATCAAAATACAGATGTTGATTTGACAAAAGGAAAAAGATCATGCTGTCACTGGCACTTGTTGTGTTTGCCTTATCTTAATTTCTACATATGGAGCAGGTCATCGTTTATGGAGATCGCCATGTTTCTACATTTGCCCATGAATTCCTTTATTCAGTATTTTTACCAGTTTAATTACCTGATCCATTTCTTTTTGAGAGGAAAAGACCTTTGTGGATAATTCAGCACTTGACAAAAACCTCCTGAAGAAAGAACACTGAAGGAAATGTAAGTAGGAGAAGTTTCAACTGGTTGTAATCCGCAATTGCTATCGCTAGCTGCCACTCAGTTGCCCAAAATCTTACACATTGGACCTTTAACTCAGCCACAATATGCAGATGACATCAGTGAAAGTCTATGAGGGATCGAAGATTACAGTGGACACAAAAGAGGCCAATGTTTGCTGTGAAAAAGGCCCTTAGTAGCTAAGCACAAGAGCAAGAACAAGAATGTGAGTATGTCAGTGGAGAATTATCCAGAGTTGACCCTTAAAATATTTTGCACAATGGTCAGTTTGTACCACTTTGGGTGAGGATAATGGCACATCTACTTCTGCAATGAATTTCTCCCTCTGTGATTTCTGAACACCAGTGCCAAGTGGCAGCTCTGAAGTGATCCTCTCTCTGTGACTCGGGGACACTAGTACCAAAAAACAGAATTCTTGTTCTGTGTTCATGATTATGATTTCAATAGTGGCCACATCACAAAGTGACATTCACTTGTCTATAAGACAGAGATGAGGTTGGGAGCTCAAGGATGTAGTGACTTCTCACAGAGCAACCTGGTGAACTGCTGTAGCTGGTGAGCTAACTGCGAACTTGGTAGGCAGTGATTCACAACAGCCCCTGGCGCTTCTCCCTCTTCTCTTGTTAGCTTAGCTAGATCGCTAATGGGACAATACATTCACACAAATAATTTGCAATGCATACATGTACCATCAACTCTTTTCTCATTGCTTACTGCAACCCACTGATCTGTTGTTGAACTATTTTGACTCTGACAGTGGAAATAAAATAAAAGTGAATATAGCTTCCTCTACTTGGACATTCTGGCTCTCCATCCACTCAAAGGTCAGCACTGCCAAGATGGTTTGTTATTGGTCAACAGTGCAAATTGGAGTGTCAAAGTTCACTAAAGTTGTACTTAATTTCACCTCCTCCAATCATGATGACTCCAATAAATGAACTGATTTTGAATTGACTGACATTTTCCTGTTTTAAATCCCAGTGTATCCAGGCCTTTGGGGTTGGACACACCTGTCCATGTACAGCCACATTGTTCGCAGAGCATGTCAAAGCAAAGCTAAGACATCTTATCCATGTACGTTATAGACCACCAAGATATAGCGGTTGTGAAATACTATAGATCTAGGGAAGGAGAAGGATATACTGCTGACACATTTCAAGTTTTCAGGTAACCAGAAAGCCTCTTCTTTGTGAAACATTAGATTTTAAGAGTCAGCAAGACTTTCAAAAACATTAAAAAGTCTGGTCAAACTCTGTAACCAGGCAACAAGGCCCTTGGCCAGTGAGGTGACCAAGAACTAAGAGCCTCAGAGTTCCTCTGCAGACATGAGTAAACCTTCCACAAAGACAAGCATCACTGCAGCAATCCATCAATCTGGCTTTTATTCTGTTGTGGCCAGACGGAAACAACTCCTGAAGGAAAACAAAACAAAAAAAGCATGCATGTGACATTCTGTCTGGAGCCTGCCAAGTGGCAAAACAGTCCTCTGGTCTGAGGAGGGAGGAAGTGAACTGAATGCAAGCTGTATGTCTGGCAAATCATCAAGGTAAAACCACCCTGCAGGAGAAGGATGGTGGGGGTAGTATTACAGCTACTCAGCGGCATGTATTTAGAAACTTGTAAGGATTTGGGAAATGATGAACTCAGTCAAATAGAGAAGAGTCCTCAAAGAAAACTTGTTCCAAAACACACATGACCTCAGATTCAACAGTAACCCGGAGCACACGGTCAAGAAAATGCTGCAGTCTAAACATCCTTCACCTAAACCTGGGGATCACAGTTCTCAGACACCATTCCACTTGAATAGAGCCTGAGAGGATCTGCAAGGAAGAAAGGGAAAAATGTCCCAAATCAAGAGATGCAAAGCTGACAGCTAAAGCCAAGAAGACTCAGAGATTTTGCTTTGGCCATTCACTAATGGTGCTTCACCAAATTAGTGAAGAAAGGGTTCAGGCATATATGCAATTTTATCCTTTTTTAAATGAAGCACAAAAAAAAAGTGCCACAAAGAGTTTTGTGCAGATTTTTGGGAACCATGTAATTACCAGTCCTGAACTTTTCTATGTTCCATTATTTGAACTGATTTAATATTTAGGGAATCATCTGACAATACTGTAGCAACCTCCAGGAGGAGTCTGCCGCTGTCTCGTGCACAGCCCATATTTTATTGATGTTGTGGTGCCGCACTTTGCAGAAAATGCCCTGTGTGAGTTCTCTGGATACACAAAGGCCGCAGTCTTCAGTTGACTCTTAAATATTGCATTGTGATGAGCTGCCTCTCATCCACCACGGTCAAGGCACCGACCACGATTGTGGTTAACTTATGAATTAATCTATTCTGCTGCCTTCAGGCATGAATGGAGAAAATGGAGCAGTGTGTGAAGTGGATTCTCTGTTTTCTTGTTGTGGGAGGTGCACGAGACACAACAGGACTAAGGTCCGAAAGCATTTTATTAAATTCAAATCTAGTATGTTTCCAGTTATTTGAATCCTTTCACATTCATTCACATCATTTACCTGATATATTTAAGTGTTTGAAAACTGAGTATTTAAAGTAATAGTTCAACATTTTGGGAAAAACACTCTTCGTTTGCCTAGTTTTAGAAGTTGTTGGTTGCCTGGAGACCTCACTGTGAAAAGAGTCAGGAAGCTCCTGGCCACAAAATAATCCAGCACATATCCCCCTGTAAAACCACAACCTGACGTTTTAACACTTTGTTCAAGATGTAACATAATAAATAGTGAGCCTTAGAGGTGCTGGTTTTATTTGGACTTTGTTACCTTTGGTAACAGCCAAGACAGCTGTTTTCTTGTCTTTATGCTAAGATAAACTCAGACTGGTATCAATCTTCTCATTTTATACTTGGCAAGAAAAAGAATAAAGGTGTCAAACAAGATACTGAACTATTGCTTTTACAGCTTAAATTCCAGGATAGATATTTAGAGAACTAAAACTCCTGGTTAGATATATGATGTTTAGCTAAATACTTGTTAATATTATTAAATCCTGTTGTCGTTTTTACAGTAAGTGATTCAGCACTTGGGATTTTATTGCAGCTAATAAACTCTTGTGGAAAAAGTGGTCTACGGCACTACATACAGCGAAAAAGCAACATAGATTTTTTCTTTTCCTCACAACCTTCCATCATAATTTGTGCCCAGAAATCCATGCAACTCTCCTCTGTCGAATTACTCATCTTGCTCTCACTGTGCTGTGGTAGTGATTTTTGCTAATTCGAGTCAGCAGTATTGTCGTTAACAGTAGCTGAATGGCTGGTTGATATTTTATTGAGGTAAATACTAATGGGACAAAAATGTATTTTATTCAATGAAATGCAACACGAGTATTATACTTGGAAAAACCGTGTCCTGTCCTTCACTGATGGAATGGGGTTTGGCTGAGGTGAGTTAAGGTCCGAATCTTCTCTGCCAAGTTAATCCCTCTCCATACATGGGGATGAAAGGATAGTCAGGGCAGTAACATTTTAATTTGGAGATGGTACAGTAGCAACATTGTTTTAATGTTTTCAGAGCTTTACAGGGAAATCTTCCTCTAAGCTTCAGGCCACACAACAAAGCTATTCCTTTGATTTTGAATTACAGTAAAAGCCTGCATCCGACATTGAAGACGATTAAATTGTGTCATGCTGACCTGACATGTCGCCCACTCACTTTATTTAAGGAACCTGGCACAGCCCAGGAGGTCTGTCAAGGCCACAGTTCAATTATTCTTTGATGCCAAAAGCTCAGATAGAAACGCTCCGAGCTATGTGTTTGCAACGATTTGATTAATGCCCTATGCGTGTCATATTATCACACCCACACATGATCTCAGAAGTCATGAGTGATCCATGTCTCATAACCTCTTCCCATATTCTTAACACAATAATTGCTACTTGTGACTCTCTCCGATGGCTCTGTCCTCATCTGACCTTCTATAACTAGGTTGACGCCTAACTGTGAAGCATAGGTACGTCGAGGCCCGCATGTTGCCCCTACCCATCAGCCCCAAACGTCCAATATAATCCCCCCCACCTTTGATCATGATTTCCTCCTAATCCGGTAGAAAGTGTTAGGTGAAGACAGCCAGAGGCAATATGTCTGCTCAGGGTAGGATACCAGTTTCCTCTTGTGGAGAAACAGCGTTAATTACCTCTATTCGTTCACTGAAACTAACCCGAGTGACCAAAGTGAAAGTTAAGTCTCTGATTGGATGAATCAGCAGCATGGACTCGTTGAGTTCTTATTGATGTGAGCTGCGAGACACAGCTGGAGAGGCGGTGGAAGCTTGGGCTGCATCCTTTCTATTCAAACTTCATTATAACTGATTAAAGTGACTTTGCAACACCACATCATCTGGTCACATCAGATGAGTGGATTAGCAGAAGGGAGGGATTTTTTTTTTTTTTTACTCCTCTGAGTTTACATAGACTGTGCTTTTAATCCTCACATCTTACATTTTGTATGCAGAAACACTCACACACACACATCCCATAACCACAATCACCAGCCACCACCCAGGAAGATCTGACCTTTTGTTCTCTGCCGGTTAAGCTGATAGAAGACAATGGACATTGACAATGACATTAGAAGTTGTTTGAAAAAAAACTTTAAAAAACTGCAGCCTCCAACCTGCATTGATGGCTGTCATTGAAAAAATGTGACAGGATAAATGGGTAGAGACCATGAACAGATGGAAATACATGATCTACATTCCTGAAATTCACATTCAAGTTCACATTCTAGTTTATATTCAAACAACTAAATCAATGTTTTGGTTCTAAGTAGTAGTAAATCTTTGGTCTGAACTGGGCATAAACAGACCAAAGATCTGTGACGAGATGAGTTGAAACAGGCAACTACTTGCAATGCGCCGTTCTGCAACGTTAAAAAAACCTGCCAGTTCACACCTATGCAACTAGATGAGATGGTGTATCATCTCTATGCAACAACTCTTTGTATCTCCGTTCTGATTTACAACTTTTCAGGCTTATTTTGTGGCAGAATATAATTTGTAGCTTCTTAAAATATGAATGAGGATAGTGATAGTGAGATACCGGCTACAGCTGCATTTGTAGTGGTGATGAAACATCAAAAACATAAACAAAATGAGCATCAGATGGACTGTATTCATAATAAATACACCTCAATAATATGAGCACCAGCAGCGACCCACCGTCCGACGCTGGCAAATCATAATGACCTTCATGGATTCATCGCACTGCAGACTGTGGTGTTTATTCAGGTGGTTTAACAAGTTAGTCATGTTTCTTTGTCTAGTCTCATGCACTTTTCGCATATGATCTGTTCTCTCCTAAATACGAAATACACCCAAACAATAAATAATGAAGGTTGATGCATGGATACGTTTTGTATTGCCCGTCGGCAGTCACAAGAGTTTTAACCAGGCCCACCACAAGGTGAAAGCACAGCGGCATGACAGCTCTTCAAAAGTGGAAAATGGACATGAATTAAGGAACTGATACGAAGCAAAGTTCTCTATGAGTGGAGAACACATCATTGGCATCTATGGCAAGTGATCATGTTCCTTTAATTGTGGGGAAGCTGTCATTAGTATTCTGTTAATTGCGCAGCCCCACATCCCAGGACACAAGACAACTTTCGGAAATTATTCTGATAATGACAGGAAATCAAAAGTTGTGATGCCTCCAGCACACGTGAGGATAAAGTTTTGTTTGAGACATTTACACATGTGTTTATTTCCTGCTGATTCTCGTTCTTCACATTTCTTAATCCTGTCCTTTGCAGGTCCCACATGTGTGTGAGCGGCTGCAGACCCACCCCTCTCTCAAACCCCCTGCTGTCACATAGCCCTGCTTCCAGCATCTTGTCAGCTGTTGCCTCCGTGACCCAATACAGACAACTGGGCCTGTATTTATGTTATCATACTCATCTAAGAGTGACATATATTTTAGGTTTAAAACCAAAAACATTTTTATAAATTTTGTCAACCTTAAACATTGTACAAAACCGCCCACTTTCCTTTCAACAACAGAATCTCTATAACTGTAATATTCCTCCTATCCTGTATTGCCTCTTATGAAGCTCATCATCTGTGATCACACCACCGGACAGATGAAGATCAACTCTAACTCCAACTGTCTCCCAGATATAAGATTTAGAGCGGCTGCTGACTGTGTCTTAAACACCCATCCGTCCAAAAACATCATAAAGCAGCCGGAACTGCTGACACTGCTAATGTTTTCAGTCTTTTGAATTCTCAACAGAACTGTGGAAGGTGCATTTCTTTCTCAGAAACCCTCCCCTCCTTTGGTCCCACCAATTGGTCATTTTAATAGGCTTCTCACTTTCCATGTACAGTGTAGCAGCATTAAGGTCACCCGCCTCACAACATGGCTGCTATTAACAGGTTTAATTTGGTTTAGGGCAGCTCAGTCTTCTAGCAAAGATGGCAGTTATGTCAACGATAATAGTATTTCAACCAATTTGTCTCCAATTATGAAGTCAAATTCCACATGTTACTCCATAACCCAAAATAAAGTTAGATTTTGAAGGCTTTTGCTCAAACTTTTTACTCTAAAGCAGTGAGGCAGATACAACTAAAGAGAGGAAAAGAGTTAATATGGGGCTAGAACAGTGAAAGTAAATTTTGGCATTGAAAAAATGGCACTGAAAACAAAACTTGAACAGGAAAAGTTAACACTGGCACCGCATCACTTGTATTGGGAAAAGGTTTAGATGGCAGTGAAACAAGTACTGGCACACTGAAAAAAAGTTCAACACTGAGAAATTAAAGAAATTTGAGAATGTCTTAAACTATATTTTTTACCCCATTCTGATGTTTTCTCTTCTGATTTACTAAAATTTACTTTCACTGCTCTAGCTCCTCTAGCTCCTGTCACTGGAGCTAAGGAAATGTCAGAGCCATTTACATCAGCTACTATTCTACTGATTTCTGAAAATGTGCTTGACACTTCATGAAAATTACAGCAGTTGAACTTTTTTCGCACTACGAAATTAGATTTTGTTTGAGTCACAGTGAATTGTTGGGAAACAGCTGCCATAGAGCTGCTGAGGTTTTATTTGCAATATAATTAGGGTTGTAACAATTGTGAATATTGATATCAATGTTTTATTGTTACCATTTATTTTGTTTTTGTTATGTATTCTTTCTTTTGTGCCAGGGAAACAAAGAACTCTTCATAACACAAAAATAACTGAGGTGCAGACTTTTATTACACTACCTCACAAATTCAATCATACAAAAAACCTTTACTCTACTGATGGCAGTCAACTAGGCGAATATCAGCTGATACCAATGTTCAGTCTATAAATCAGTGCATGCCCAATTAAAACACTCCACCACATTGATTACTTGTATTAGTGCATATTACACATACACAGTATTTATAGTTTTTATCCAGTGTTTGCCTTTTGTTTAATAATATCCAGTCGTCTTGTTCACCACAGTTTCAAAACGTTACTGCCGACTGTTGGTCTAAATGCTTTTTCAGAGGCTCCTCGCTCCTAAATAGAACAGCCTGTGTGTAAATCACTGACACTTTTTGTGTGTAAAAGCGGGGTCGGTGTCATGGGGGGTCATTCGTGGGCCATGCCCCCCCAAATGAGTTATTGTGCCCCCCCTCCACTCACCCACAAGCAGGCCAAGCCTCTGTGCCAAACTTTGTATTTTATTGATTATTTAAATGTATCTTATTGAACGTGAAATCATCCTTGGAAAATGACAAAAAAATAAAAATTAAATTAAAAAAAACAACACACATTTGTTAGTAATATTTTCACGTGATGACGTGTGCTCATTGGTCCAGTGCTTGACCTGTGACCTACTGATTTGATTTGTTGTCATTTCCTCAAGAGAAAGCGCGGTCAGTGAGCACTGCGGCACTAGCATTTTTCACAGTGAGAGCAAGCTATTATCAAACTGAAATAACATCTCGAGGAGAGAATGGATATAAGAAAGTGGCTACACGGTGCTGCGTCTTCTAGGCCTCCTCCAGCTCCATCTACGGAAGAGGGAGCAAATGCACCCGGGCCCAGCGCCGCTGCCTCTGGAGAGCAAGAATCAGAGCCTCCTTCTGTTAGCAGCCACGATGCACCTGCTAGCCTAAGTGCTACCTGTGGAAGAGCACCCATAGACGAACTTGGGACTGACCAGCCCAACCAAATTGTTTTACGGCAGTACCCTGCCAGCATTTTCAGCGGTAGGAAGCGTTCATTTGTCGCTGCTTGGTATCACAACCGAGACTGGCTTGAATACAGCATCAAAGCCAATGCAGCATTTTGTTTTTGTTGCCGGCAGTTTAGCGGCCACCGCAGATCTCAGACACTGGATGCTTTTGTGAGTGTGGGTTTCCGTAACTGGAAAAATGCGACGGAGAGAGATCGGGGATTTCATAAACACGAATCTTCAAAGGAGCATCTCTCTTGCTACACATTGTGGAAGGAGCGGGAGAGGTGCATTGATGCTGGAAAGGAGATTTCAACACTTGTCAGTGCAGACCAACTACAAAAGAACAGGTGTTATGTGTCCTCTCTCGTTGATGGTGTGGGATTTCTGACAGAAAACCAGCTGCCTTTACGAGGGAAGACAGACGCTTTTGACAACATGTCGGAGGGAGGGAACGGCCTTTTTCTCTCCTTACTGGGCTATACAATTAAAAAGGACCCGGATTTGGCAGCTGTTGTGAAAACAATCCCACGCAATGCCACATACACCTGTTACGACATGCAAAATGAACTCATAAGTACACTTTGCAGTGTGGTGGCTGAGGCTATAGTGGACGGGACATCTCGCCACTGTCAGTCATCCTAAAATCCTTCAATGATCTGACATCCCTATTGACTGAGATTGATACTGTACCAGCCTTCGGCACAGAGGTACGGATAGAGGCTGTGGGCCTGCTGCGCTAAATGACCCAGCCCAGCTTCTCGTTCATTGCTAACTTGGTGCACACAGTTCTTGCCTTGCTGGATCCACCAAACAAGCTTCTTCAGAGAGAGGACGCAGACTTGATGACAGGTTTAAGTATTGTCTCTGGTGCAAAAGCTTGTGTGCGGAAACTCCGCTGTGACGAGGAGTTTAATAAGGTGTGGGATGCGGATGCGGCTGCGGCTGCGAGCGCTCCACTGAGACCCACGACCCCCAAACGGAGACGCAAAGCGGCTGCCAATATGGATGGGTATGTCTTTGTGGGAACCACAGGACACAGGGATGGCGACTCGGCCCGTGCGCTTGTTGCACTGAACCCAGAAAGTGACACATTTCTGGCTGTGAAGGCTGTGAAGCACATTATGGATTTGTCACGATCGCCTATTGTTGAGACAGAGTACAAGGTTGCTAAACAGTTTTTCAGCTCACAAAAACAATCGCAGCCAATCGAGGGGGACGGGACTGTACAGCACATCATCTCCAAGTACCACACGCATCTCACTGCAATGCCCAGTGTACTGACTGCTTTCAAACATGCTTTAACATTTGGAGCCTCCACAGCCATGTGTGAGGACTCATTCTCCACCCTGAGAAACGTATTTTCGGACCACAGACGCGTAATGCTCCACAAAAGAAAGGCCCAGTTGGTTCAGCTGGCGTTTGAAAGGGACTTAACCAGAAAGTGTACAACTGAGTGGAAGGACACTGTTCTCAGGAGGTTCAGCAACAACAGTCGCCACTTGCAACTCTTCTAAAGGTGAGACATGAATTTAATTCACTTCATGGCGCCAGCCTTGGCTTTCATTATTACGCAAAATGTGGAATGTTTTGGTTTGGGTCTGTCTGAATTCGTCAAATTAAATTTGGAGATTCACCATTCACATTTTTATGTGTATGCGTTGTATGAGAGAGAGATGGAGAGGGTGATGGAGGGAGGGAGAGACGTGGCCTGCACGTCGGCTTTTTTTTTTTTGCCAGTTTGGGTGCACAGTACACGTGTGTGTGTGCATTAAAAAGAGATTTTGCAGAATGTTGTGTAATTGGAACTGGTTTGCTGTGTTGGTTGATGGCAAACTCATATTAAGCATTTACATCATATATTGAGTTCTTGAACGGCAGTTTGTGCCCCCCGCTAGTTATTATATTATCTGTTCTGCCGCCGACTATCAGTACTATTTGTATATCCAACACAACAGTAAATTCCATTTATTGGCCTTGAAAGAAAAAAAAAATGAATACAGAGCCACGTTCAGGCAGGTTTTGTCTAATTCCTTTCCACCTGCCTTTACTGCTTTACAAAAGTCCTATGGGTCATTGTCAGAAATCAACGTATCATTGTCAGCTGCTCTCGCAACTTACAAAAAATGAACACTAATGACAGCAATCACACTTCAGGCACTGAAATCTTTATAATAATCAGCTGCCTTGAACTTATTGATATTTCCCCTGCGGCACAACACCAGTAATTTAGCTTTAAGAGCCCTAACTGTGACATCTGATTGTTGAAGAGGCATTGTCCATTTTTCTAAGTCGCACATTGACCTGTTTTATCACTGTGTTATGATTGACATTAATTTTAAGAGGATTTACGTGTCTCTTGGTTGAAGCTGTGTGCAGCGGCCATTTGCTGAATGGGATTTATGCAGTGATTTTATCTGACAGTGGTCTTTGCCCTCTGACGCTGGCTTGTTGTCCTCTCCCATAGCATCATTTCAGGACCTCACAACAAGCCAAACAGATCAAAGAGTGGCACTGAAGGAAAAGAAGCCATGGTCAGTCAATAAAATTACACCATCCATGTTCAGAATCCACCCATGAAAACACACACAAAATATGTGCTAGACTTTTCTTTTGACAGCCCCTATGGCCATTAATATGCAAAAACTTCAACTACATAGAGCAACTACAGGACAAATGTGGCGATATAATAGCCTACAATCAAACAGCATTAAAACACAAAAACAGAAACACTTTGCATTCCAAGCCCGTCACTCGAAAAGAAAATAAACATTCTATTGAATAGAGTGACTCATCAGAGAGGATGAGTAGCAGAGGAAAAGGCAAAAAAAGACTCAATAAAGACAAGGGTGGGCGTCATCATAAACTTCTCCATGATAACAGCTGTCTGGCTCACCATGGTGGAGTGAAGCTTCACCTCCTGAGACCCTGTGTCCTCATATAAGGACATCACATTTTGGGTTTACTTGACCTTATACTTCATTCTACTTAACTCAGACTTGTTGTCCTCGTTTGTGGACACTTTCTGTGCCATCTAGTGGTAGTTAGAGAACAATACACTAATCCATGTAAAAACAAGATGGCAGCCATCTTTGTCAAGTCAGTCTGCAGCCGATCCTGACACAGAAAGTGGACAAGGTCCAAAACCTGATCACATTGAAACTTGTTTATTTATGATTAATAATGTTTGTAGTTTGATATGGCAACAAATTTGACCAATTTTAGCAACAGTAACAGGCTAAGACACCGTCAATTATTAAGTACTCGTTTGAAGACATTGGGACTTTATAGTTGTCTTATTTGTGGACATTGGGACTTAATTATCATTGACAGTGCTTAGTTTTTTTATACTTATCCTGATCCCAAATAGCTAGGAGACATAAAGAAATGTATACCAAACAAAAGTTCAGGGTCCCAGGAGGATATCTTTGATTTACCAGAGGACCTGTGGTGTGTTAAAGATCTTCTTGAAAAACGATGCCATCACCTACACCGAGCACTCTGTGACTGCCATAGTTTGCTCCCAAGAGTCAGGGACACATATATTTGCGTTTTTTTGTCACTGTGTCTCTTGTATGCCTGCTACTTATGGTCTGACACCTAGAGGCTACCTTTTCATAAAACCAAGACCTCACCTGACTGTCGGGCTACCGCCCATAAACATCTAGGACATCAAAACAAAATGCACTCCTAGAAACTGCCTTTACTTTAAGGAGAAGCAGCTATTTAGCTTTATTTCTCATAAAAATACAAGACATTCATATCAATAGCAGCTTTTCCTTCTCTTTGGCACAGGCTCCCAACTCCAAATATCCAAATTAGCATCAATGCCATTCTCAAACACAATGTTCATTTCCAGTTTACTTGTCAAAATTACCTTGGCTAGCACTGGGAGAATAAGTCTTTGCTGAGTAATCCCTGTTAGCACAATGCACCTCATGTGCTTTATAAGGAAAGCTCCACCAACAGCTGTGACATATATTAGTCGCTTAAGATTTATTGGAGGGTTGTAGCTACCTATCTAGTTCTGAGAATGTTGAAGGAAAGGGTTAAATGGGTCATACCTGGCCAGGGTGGCAAGCTGTGTGGTGATGCCCACTTGAAGATAGTTAGAAGATAATCTAGTACAAAAGGAGCATCAAAACTCAGCACAGCATTTGGAACACCCAGGAAACACAAAAATTTAGATGCCTTAAAAGACTTAATAGAGTGTCTTAAAAATTAATTCAAAGTGTAAACTTTTTAACCTTTATATTTATCTATTGATCTGGTATTATTGCACCACACTCATATATAATGCCTGCTAACTATGTCCATGTTTGCCCACGGACAATGGCCACCGTAAGTAAGACGTGTCATGTGTTTTGGGGCGCCCAGTAGCTCAGTAGGGTAGGGTAGGCACCCCGTGGACACAGGCAGTTCCTTGCCACAGTGGTGTCAGCCTCAATGCCAGCCTCCCTGCTGCATGTCGTCCCCCCCTCACACCTCAGCACTATCCTGTCATTAAAGGCAAAAAAAGCACGAAAAAAAAATGATCTTAAAAATATTACAGCAACAAGTAGACTGATTTCATACATGAGTATTAAAGTAAAGATGGGCAGTGTGACATTTATCACCAAAGTGCAAAATTACAGCCACTCAATTAGCTTTTAGGGTGTCGCAGTAACACCTGCATGTTATCTCAAAGTGAGTTTTCAAAATTCGATATGTGGCAGCTAAAATGATGGGTGCTGGTTACACTTATTAAAACAATTGTGACCTTATGTCATTTAGTTATTGTTCAGTATCTTCTGTATTCTCTGCTTTACACTGCAGCAACCACACAAAATATTGTGGTGCTTTCCATTGCTGTTTAATGCCCAACAGACCTGTTGATAAAATATCAGTACATAAACAGTACTAGAAAACTAACTATTAAGTTCAGTTTCATCTCTTTGTGTGGTAAAGGGGTTGTTTTCCTCCCCATTGGCATGACAGGTTGATACTGCTGCCTCAAAACAGTGACTAGTGCACCTGTCAAGCAGTGTGAGAGATGCAACAGACAGCCTTGCAAAATAAAAATTCATTTAAGTTTCTTGCTGCGTCTCCCTTGAGGTTCGTCTTCGTCCCGGCGCTACCGCATCTCATTTCAACCTCTGTCAGAATGCACGGGGCATCGTTTTATCATTCTCTCATCATTCGCCACGGACCACTTTGAATTCTCATCTCCCCTCATTGTGTTTCACGAGGCACAATTAGAACACAGGGAGAGTGATGCAATATTACTAGAATCCTTCTCAAGGACTTTCTCCCCGCCCTTACTTCCTCCTTATCCCACCCAGCCCCACAGAAGTACCGCTGACTTATGTTGGTCTCTTGCGTAATTCCTGAATGTAACTCTGAGCAAACGAACAGAAATACAAAGCCCCACACTTGGCCACTAGAACAAAGTGTGAAACAATATTCAGAGCCATCCCCATTACTTTGTTCTAGCTGCAGGTTCCCAGAACAGTTCCAGTGGTGAGCCAGGTCAACTTCTTTTACCCAGCTAGCCATCCTGTGACATTTCCCTGTGTTACTAATGAGACAGGCTTGGCGGGGAAGGCCTGTGCTGAGACCAGCAACCTGGCAGAGTTTGGCCCCAAGGGCCTCTCACTGGGCCCTGATTCCCTTTTACCCCTGTGAAATATTCTGCTGCTGTTTTATACCATAAAGCTAAAAGTCTGCTCCGTGCTTGCCGCAGGTTACTGGCACTGTAGCTAAAATTAAAAACAAAAAAAGATTTCGTTGGAGTATAATTGGTGTTATCAAAAGACTAAGTTGGTGCTAAAGCTCTTTTCATGTTAACGTCTCTATTTGAAGTCAGTGTCCTCAACAACAGACACACTGACTGCTTATCTAGACCTATAAATTACAGAACTTCACATTTAAGGCTTTTTTTTATCAACATGCCTTTACTTTCTCTATTTAAGTTGAGTATTTGAATATCTGAGACATCTGACTGGTGTAACTGCTCTCGGCTCAGGAACTCTGTGAGAGCTGGCAGTTTGCATATTTCTGAATACAGAAGTGTTAATAGCGGCTAAATCAATCTGTGGGAGCGAAAAAGAAGAGCTGAGAGGGAAAGCAGCCGACCTATGATGTGTTCACTATGGGAATAATACAGAGGCTTAGGTCACCAAGGTCTATTTAATGTTTAAAACCTGACCCTCACTGTGAACACTGCAGTACAAGTTCACACAGAATGCTGAAACATAAATGGATTTTGAACAGTGCGTGGTTGTCTTTCTATGTGACGACAACCCAGCAGCATACACTGTAAAATACATAGCTGTCAGTACATGCTGCTTGTTATAATAATTACACTTACCTTTCAAAATGTGTTGATTTTCTAATTATATGTGACGTAAAATTGGAAACCTTACTGTGCCTTTGCTTGTGACTTCCTGACTGTAGGCAGGCTCAGCGGGATGGAAACATTTTCTTTTATAATTCAGACAAAATCTCCATTTTAGGGAATGCAGACACCCACGCAATATGTGGTTGCATCAGCCTGGTTTCTCACACATGTGTATTTATGTGTGCATTAGGCTTGCAACAGTAGACGGTGTTAGCAGTGTTCAGGAATACACAGATTACACACAGATTATGTTACTATTGTTGTTTTGCAATTTCTTTTTGGAAATAAAACCCATTTAGTCCATTCTAGCATATCGGTGCCCTTGTTCAACGTATAAAAACACTCTAATCTGTGCGTTATAATAATTAGTCGGTCAACCAATGAGGGGCGACTGTGGCTCAGAGGTAGAGCGGGTTGTCAACTAGGGATCTGCGCTATTAGTCGTCTAAAAGATTAAACGTCCGCCCCCTTGTGAGTCAGCACCAGAAATATTAGTCTGTTAAACCAATTCGTGTTTTATTCATGTACAAGGGCGCTTAACTGTCATGCAGCCGCCCGCCACTAGTGGGTGATACAGAGCCGTCAGACAGCAGTCCTCCTCCCCGCAGTAATGCTCGAGTAGACTGGAGTTTTAAAACAGCACGGTGGGAAATTAGAGAGATGTCCTCTCACGAAACCAGCACAGTCTGGCAGTACCTTGAACTAAAAAATGAATTCAGCAGGGGGTTCAATATGCCCCAAATTTCAGGGGCAATTTATTTCTTTTTTGCCGTCATTCATATTGCACGGCGCAAAGTGTCTCGTACTTATTTACTTTAAAATCCGAAATAGTTCTTGAAAATTGTGATTAAAGGCTTCAAAGGGCTCTTAATGCACACCATATGTTTTGGGACAATGTTTCAAACACTTAACAATAAACTGTGCTAAAGTTTGACTTTTCTGAGTGTTTCCCTTTTTTTAGACTAGTCGACTAGTCTTAATTAAAATTTCAGTTTAGTTGACAAGGAAATTAGCCACCGAGAACATCCCTAATGTTCACTTGTGTAGGTGTTCAACCCCTGGCTCCTCAAGTACACATGCTGAAGCATCCTTGGGCAAGATACTGAACCCCAAACTGCTCCTGATGTCTGTTTCATTGGTGTGTGAGAGCGTGTGAATGGTTACTGAATAGCAGGTACCATGTTTGGTAGCCTTGGCCACCAGTGTGTGAATGTGTGTGTGACGTAGCGTAAAAGCATTTTGAGTGGTCAGAAGACGAGAAAGGCGCCATACAAGTGCAGTCCATTTACTGTTTACCATGCTACAACTATGAACTGGAAGGGTCTGCTCCATACAGCAGCAGCAGAGTCGAACACAGAGCTCAAACTGTGGTCATGGCATGTATGCTCTCCCAAATGTAGATGACATGACCGCAGTGAGCTCTGCCAGAAGTAACCCGGGATCCAATGCTCAAGGCAACATTCATGGTCCCACGCTACTGGGGTGACCACAACCTGAATGTTTAGGATACCGAGAGGATGACAGAGGAAGAGGTGGACCAAACCCCGAGACAGAAAAAGGTGAGATGAAGAGGAGGAGGTAGCCATTAGAGCGCGGCTCGGGCCGCATTGTCCTGACTGAACCCAACCCAAGTCCGAGACTGTTATAACTGAGCCCGTCCCAAATTGACAACCTTTCTGATTTTAAAGTCCACACCAGTGTTATCACAAGTTAACCAGTGGGAAAAATTTCCACACTAGTGTGCATGTGTCTAGAAAATATATGTGAATCCTGTGATCTTGTGCATGGAGTAGAATCATTTCTAGTGTGCATGCACATTCACCATTACAGTGCCATGAGTGAAATAAAAGCACCGCTCAGCCACCAGGTTTACATAACCAGTCTGCAACTGTTTCCTCTCAGCGTCCAGATCATTTCATAACGTCTGAAAACATTTCTGCACCCTGATGTTTTGGACACGGCCCGCTCAGGGCAACACATTTTCCCTGGACACAGTGCAGCCACGGGGAGCCATTCAGAAGCTCCTGGTCCTTCTCTTTCACCCGTGTGTGCCGATAGCTCTTTGTGTGAGCAACAGGTTTTAATCCAGTGTTCTCTCAGACCAGTGAGAGTTGCCGGAGCTGTTGTGACTCTAACAGAAATACAGGTGGGTAGGTAGTGACCTCTACCATGCACTCAGACTATTCTGCCACCTCGGAGGGGGCATGTTCACGGGAAGAAAAGAGAGAACAGCCCATAGCACTCAAGCAGCAGGATGCTTTGGAGTTGAAGCTGCGGATATAAAGGCCATGATCGATTTTTCAGCACTCGTTCTGTAAGTTTTTACGTCTCATCTCACTTCACGGTTTTATTGTGGATTTGTTTAAAGTGCAGTGGCCTGGTCCCTTACAATTAATGAATGAACGTGTGTGTGTGTGTTTTCGTGTGTGTGTGTGTGTGTTTGGTCAGTAGTTGCAGGGGGTATCACAGGGGTGGCAGATCAGTTTTAGTTGCTTTACTTGAAACTACGATGCTGCAGATTCAAGTCAAAGCTCTGTTTCTGGCAACTGTCAGCTGTCTTTGCATAGTTTAATCAGCTTAGCACTCTTCCTGAGCAAATCTATTGCCTTTTTCTGCATACTTATTACTTTTCATACCATCTGTTGAATTCTAATGGGACGTTTAAATCTACAGATCTATGTCTCAAATCAGTTGATGACAGTTAAGAGATTTTCAGTCAGGATTCAGCGATGTACAAAACATTTACTTTGAATTTACTTCGAGTCTACAGTACAGTATGTCATGATTTGAGAAAAGGGAAATCAAAAATTCCCTTTCCCAAATCATGGGAATCCAAGCCAATTAAGTTTGTTTTGCAAAAAGAGATAAAGCTGAAAACACACTGCCGCCCCAAAGCCATGAAACATCATATAACGTGACTATGACCATCTCAGCTTCAATCAAAGTGGAACAGACCATCTGCTTGAGTAAGCACAGGGGTGACTTGATGAGTGCAGAGAGACTTACAGAGAGTGCAGAATAGTGATCATAAAACAATGATACTCATTGCCGACATCTTAAGTGAACCACGAGCACACATTAACACGAACGTCTTTAAAGTGCCATCTTATTTACTGTCAAAACTTTCAGCCATACACACCTGGAACACCACCACAACCATAACACACCTGTCAGATATTCCAGACCGTCCTAAGCCATTGAATACCACCACTTTGTCCATGATTTCGGCGTCAGACTCCTGATGCCAAAAGCCACCTTTGGCAGTGGTATAATATGCAGATGGACGGTGTCAGTGTTTGACATGGCCAGATGTAAGCTTTCGTGATGTTATGATACACTGCTGGGTGGCTAGACAGCACCTGTCACGGCAGACATACTAGTGGACAGCATCAGGCTGAAACGCTGATGGTAACAACGTAATATAAGAGACTTGAAAGTCCCCATAGGGCGGTTAAGAGGGGTGGTGGATCGGTCCAACAAACCTCTAACTTTCCCTGTGGAAGCCCATATAAATGTAGAGCCAAACCATGATGTGTTTCTCAACAAGTGCTTTTGTTGACATCCCGGCGTTGGTAGCGTATCCTGGAACGTCAGCAGCAGACGCAGAAGGATGCCACACATGTAATATGTAGATGTGAAAGGCCACTGACAAAGCAGCGATTTGTGACGACTTGGGATGAGAAGGTGTTGGATATTCCATCATGACTACAGTAATGTTGTCGACAGTTCACAGTCTGGTGGTACACAAAACTACACAAGCTGTTTGTTGAGGTTGACTGATAAGTTAATTATTTGACACTGCGCTAAATTAATTATTTAACACTCAAGTAAATCTGATAATGTTGGGAAGCATTGACAGGTTGTCAGGTTTCTTGCCCGCTCTTAGATTAGGTCTATCATCAGCTCAGTATTAACACAAATATTATCATATCTTTGGTATTAATTATCACTATTTTAAAAATTTAAAAAAAAGGACTTAAGTTTTCAGGATGCCAAATGGCTTTGTTATACTTAGAAAAATAATTAAATTGAAACTTAAAGGAGAAGTCCTGTATTTTGCACTTTGAGCCCCATTCCTGGTTGTTTATGATGAAATAGAGTGGTTAAGACCAAAATCTTGACGATTGTTTCTTCTCTGAGAATTTGAGAGAATTTGTCTTTCCCCTGCCTGGCTTAACAATGCTGTCTATGGCCATGTGTAAATCTGTCCTAAAACCACCTTAAACGTTGGTTTTCAAAGCCATGAAACTCACCCAGTGGTCAGTGGTGTTCCTTGATGTTCCCACATAAAAATCGTAGCAAACTGTGGTTTCCATCCGTGTTTTCACTATTCATCTGGATTGTGGAACTATTTTTTCAGCTGCCTCACACCCGTGTGTAAACTTCCGCTTGATCGTTCGTTTGACCCTGAAGCGTTATACACTCCATTAATAAACCATTGCAATGTAATGGGACACAGAAAAGAAACAGAGGAAGAAGGATGGCGTTGTGTTCAAAGGCATCGTACTGTGAAGGTTGTTTACAAGCGAGTAATAATGGGCAAGTTTTGTGTGGTCAGCGACTGCGGGAGAATTCCTCCGAAGAGGAGGAGCGCACACAGCACTGTCGAGCCGGCACTTTTGCTGAGCTAAAAGACTACAATGACTACAACCTTGTCGTAAACAACCCCCTTTCTGTTTCCAGTGGCGGATTACTACCAACGGACAATGAGGCTTCCTATAGGAAATCAATGCATGGACAAAATGTCAAATAAATCATCACGGAAACCACAGTTGGCTATGATTTTTATGTGGGAACATCAAGGAACACCACTGACCACTGGGTGAGTTTCATGGCTTTGAAAACCAACATTTAAGGTGGTTTTAGGACAGATTTACACATGGCCATAGACAGCATTGTTAAGCCAGGCAGGGGAAAGCCAAATTCTCTCAAATTCTCAGAGAAGGAGCAATCGTCAAGATTTTGGTCTTAACCACTCTATTTCATCATAAACAACCAGGAATGGGGCTCAAAGTGCAAAATACTGGACTTCTCCTTTAATTTGTTCTGTGTTGTACACCTTTGAGTAAGAGCTGGTTTTAGCAGCAGTCAACAGAAGAAGATTCTTGTCCACTGCATCTGCATCAGCGTGTCCAAAGAAGGTGTTTAATTTAATACCATCTTTCAAATAACCTTCTTATTAAATGTTCACTCTTGTCTGCCTGGGTTTATTCTTTGTCTCTGGCTTCTGTCAGCTATCAGGGTTTTTTTTAAGTGGAGATTCATTATGTGTGGTAATGTTCAGGTGTCACATTTTTTTGTGACTATAAAATCAAAGATTCTGTGAATGAACAGCTGTACCACAGGGTGCTATTCATACTTCATCTGTTTTCATTTGTAGACACTTTGTACTGTAATTTATTCTCATTTGGGAATAATGGACATCTATTTGCTGTAAAATTCCGCTTTTAAGGAAGAGTGCTGGTGTGCATACCATGAAAGACTTTCAGATTCAAAATTTTACATCTCCATGATTTTAAAATATTTCCAGTAATTTAAAAATGTGTTTAAAAAAAGTCTTATCTGTGTGTCAAATTACTTCTGCTCCTGCCTCACTTTTCCCTTCTTCCCACTCAACTTTCTTCAATCATCTTTAATCATCTACATGCATGCATACATCAGATATTCAATTATTTAATAGCCTGTGGAAATAGATGACAATTTAGCCTATAAATCCTGTGTGATTAGTAAAGCTGCTGCGGTTACAAATGATGATCAACTGCAGGTGTCAATAAAGCAGCAGCCGCAGTAAATGAGAGCGTAAGTGCCTTTTCACTTCTCTTGCAACATACTGATCCATAAAAAACGGTAATTTATGCTATATTATATCTTTCCTCAAATGATTTCTAAATTTGCAGTTTAAACTAGGGTTGGGCACAAGTGCACAAGTACTGGTTTTGATGTCAGTATTCGTTAAATAAATTAAGCACTCACTTTTTTTCTTTGTAAAAAATGAAATAACAAACATGAATTGACACAATTACATTTAAAGTTTCCACTTTTTGGACAGGCTGCAGAGATGAAACTATGAAACTACTATATTATGAATATCAGCTCAGACCCATGTAGCAAAATGACAGATATGCGCAGCCGCTAAGAAAGTTCTTAGTCAGATATCTTCCACTACAGGCAGAATGGCGAGCAGGCAGAAGAGTGATGTCTGAGGTATTTCGAAAATATTAACGACATGAATGTGCAGTGCAGGCTATGCGACATTAAACTCGCTATCATAGAACAACCAGTTCAATGATAAACCATCTTCGAATTAAACACAAAGACAAAACAGCAGACAGTGTTAGCTCGTGCCACTGCGAAGGGCAGAGCTCGTAACAGAAATGCTGCCTGCAGATATGCTACCATTTAGCTTTGTAGAAGGTGAGGGCTTTTGCAAGCTGATGGCTTTTATTGCGCCTGCGCACCAGCTACCATCACGGCAAACAGCTACTTCAAGAGTGCAGAAAATGAATGAAGAAAGTGCTGTGAAACTGAGGGCTGATCTGCAAAATGCTGAAAAGGTAGCTATATCTACAGACTTGTTGACAGCCCTACAAAGGAATCATACGTAACCATCACTTGCCATTTCATCCAGAACTGGGAGTTGAGAACTGCTGCCCTACAGACACACACACTTCTGATGAACAGCACATTGCACAAGCTCAGCTTCCCGATAGTTGTGTCTAGAGTTTATTGTGCTGTTGCACAAAATTCCATCTTTTAAATATTGTTTTCTTAAAATGAATTGTTTTTCTGATTGATGTTAACTTTGAATTTATTGTTGACGCCTGACTGCATAATAAATGACTTTAAATTTGCACTTGTTTTTCCACTGTTGGTCAATTTACAATCCTTTTCTTGTGCTTTAACATGAAAATACCTGGGTACCAGCTGCTTCTCGCATCAAATGGGTTATCAAAAAAAAAAACACACAAACAAACAAGACAAACTCAACTGTTTCATCTTTGAGGTGAATGTATTTAACTTTTCATCGCTCATAAAAGTGGCAGCCCTCGCTTTCGACTTTACGCTTCTTTGCTGTGGCCATGATTGTTACCTAGCAGGAAATGTTTGCTGTTTGGTGACCATTTTGTCTGTTTATGAAAACACATTAGCGTAGTTCCTACTTGATGCATGTCTACAAACTGTGGAAGTCCTGCCATTGTGAGGTGAAGGGAAAAAATGCAAAGTGGTCTTGCTTGATTAACCAACACTGTGTGACGTGCCATATATAGTATGTTTTGAAAGTCAAGCCGAGGGCCAGTTAACATTGGTCCACGGGCCACGACTGCCCCCCAAGGCCAGACTTTGCACATGCCTGTGATAAATTGTTGCCACAAATGAATATCATTGCTTTGTGAATTGTCATTCTGGATACAACTGTCACATGAACACCGGAGGCAACACATCACCTAAACAGCTTCAGCTAAATGAAGAACAATTGATGAGTTGCAGAGTTATCATGAAATCCTTCAGTTTGGATTACAGTGACCTTGAGGCCAAATAATTACCCACTATGAGGCCCGTGTTTTACTTGCATGATAAATACCTCATGCAGTAAATCGTGGGAACTCTTCTCACTCAGAGAGACAATGAGTGGAGGACCTTTTCCTAGCATAAAAGCTCCAGTCAGCAGCGCCATAATTGCTTTTCATACGGCAAATTTGCTTTTACTTTCCCTCAGTTAATGAAGATAAACCAGAACATTCTTCCCACAATCAGCACTGCAGTAGACCTAAATGTCAGTGGCTCCTGGATTTCTTCATTCAATTTGAGCAAACACCCAGGAGAGAGAGGGTATATGGCATGAATTGATTGACAGAGTTCCATTACAAGGGCTTATCAGACCTCTGTCTGCAATTATCCAGGTTCAATATGGCGGTAGGATTTGATTTGTGCCGGTATTATAGTCACAAAGATGTGTGCAGAAAAGGGTAGCTCTCCACATGGTGACCCCTACTTAATTTGCATTAACATGTTCTCCCCCGCTAACACCCAGGCAGCACTCACTGCCAGCTCATTGTTTTGTCAGTGTTTTCCTGGACGGAAACTATCAGCGGATGTTTTTTAAGTGGATTTTGATATTTATATTTGACATTTGGTTCATGGTTTGTTGTCTGTATGCAACCTTTGGCTGTGAAAGTCAAAAGTGTACTGCCCAGGTGGTTAGCAAACAGCAGCCCATGAGGTTGCAGTCAACAGAGGCACAGAGGCCAACTAAAACAGCACAGATACAACTGTTATGTGAGACACTGCAAACATAAAAGAACATCTGATTTCAGCTGTTGTTATCCTGGGTGCTGAAATTGACAAAAGCGTGGTGGGACAGCAGAGCAAAATTTGTGTGAAGTGAAAATTAGTTTTTCAAAATCATATTTTGTAAAAGGTCTTTGGTCACATGGCTGACTGACACAAACATTGGAGTTTGGTTATTTTGTGTCTCCTCAGTTAACTTTTCGAGCAGATGCCTGCTAAGTCATCACCACCATGTTGTGTTAGGGCTTAGTGAAGGTACACAAACTACATCTGCTCCATATACACCCTATGTGTTAGCTGTATGTGACATGCTGCCTGTAAAACAAACATAGAAACACAAAGCTAAGAGTCTACAGTCATGCTCTGCAGCATGCTAACACTCACAGTAAAACTGCTAACATGCTGATAATGTGTGAAATGCTTATCATGTTGATTAGCATATTAGCATGATAAAACTTGCTTATAAGTACAGCTATAGTTAAGTGTTATTAGTTCTGCAGGTATTTATATAGAAATCAAAAGGAATTTGACAGATTGAGAATTTGACCTGATGATATTAAAAGTTTAGGAATCACTAAGGATGCTACATTAAATTTTAACTTTGCAAAATTTTAATTTTTACTGAGAGTTTCATAATGAGCTTGAGCTGTTATTTCGGGCCACTGGCAGCTCAGGGGTAGTGCTAACATTAATTAGCGCTCCTTCCGACGATTTCATCACAGATTTGTTGTTCACAATTTGATATTATCAGGGAAACAGTAGGATGATCCCCTGACATGTAGATAATGAGTTCACTGCATCCTTTCGTCCCGACTGTGTCCCGGGGAACATCGCTGTTTGTCACAAACATATTTTCTGTTGTTCCTGGGACGACGTGACGGCAGCTGCTACTGGCCATCTTGTCACACAACAGTGAGATCACAGAGCCCATTTGCCAAACACTCACTGGGCCTCATTCACCAATATCTTCCTAAGGTTTTTCTTACATTTGTTGTTAAGAAAAGTCTACGTCAGATTCACGACATGCTCTTAAAGGACAGCATTGCTCGCACCTGTGTTCTCATCATGATGAATCCCACTGTCCCTGCAAGCCGACAGCATGTGCCAGTTATTCATTCATTCATTTTCCATAACCGCTTATCCTCTTGAGGGTTGTGGGGGGGGCTGAAGCCTATCCCAACTGACACTGGGCGAGAGGCGGGGTACACTCTGGAGTTGCCAATTTAGAGTTGCCAATTAACCTGCATGTCTTTGGATTGTGGGAGGAAGCCAGAGTGCCCAGAGAAAACCCACGCTGACACAGGGAGAACATGCAAACTCTGCACAGAAGGGCTCCCCCACCCTGGGTTCGAAACAACCACCCTGCTAATTGAGCCTCATTAGCATAGGTAAATGCCCTGCAAACCCCCATGACACTGCAGGGCTGTGTGCACGCTGGGAGACTGAAGCTGAAGAAAAGTTGAGAGAATTAAGTCAAGAATGCCCAAATAAAAGTCTAAAGAGGGCAGAGGGCCAGACTAAAAAAAACAACTGTTCTTTAAAAGAGGAAGTGCTTCTGCAGAAAATGAACGCTAAACAAGCTTTGATATCTACTACCATCAGAAGTGGCTATAAAATAACACAAACAGATGCATGAGGTGCTAAAAATACATGTTAATCAACCACCTGACCCGCAAACCACAACCTTTATGTATTATAGTAGCACAAATGTCAGAATGGAGGACAGAGACAGGTGCCACTACACCATTCAAGAAGGGAGACAAGGTGAAGGTAGACTCACGCAAGGTTTCTATAAGCTAGCCTATGAATATAACAACTTACCCAGCCAACCCACCAGTGATATCTTCTGGCGTGATCAACCACTAACTGTTAGATAGCATGGTTCCCATTTACATAACTGATGTTAATTGAAGAGTGTAGTGTTTATTTTAAAAGGTCATAATGCTTTTGGGAAAATAATCAATATATTAATTAAAAATATATAAAAGTTATAAAAGTATTATTGTAATATAAATCCTATAGTGTTATACAATTGTAGAATCGAATAAAATGCAATAAATAATTATTTTTCAAACATTTCAGCACTAACTCTGCGTAAGAGTGAGCGTCGATTCTGTTCTGACCTGAGGAAAAAATCCTCAATAAGAAAGCAAGGTTTGAATATCAGAATCCTTTTGAGACCTGCGAAAGTGGATTTTAGGAGATTTCTTCTTAACAGTTGGCGAGTAAAGCCAATTGTATTCTTCTTGGACCTGCTCATTAATTTAAGTTTGTGAACGTTAGTCTCGAGCTCTGCTTTTGAGCCTGCACGGCTTTGATGTGACACATCAGAAAAACATCGGCCACTGCCACTGGTGATTCACATCTTATTAGCTGATACACCAATGTGAATATCAGCTGACACTGATGTTCAGCCAATGAATCGATGCATCCCTAAGAATCAGTACAGTTATTGCAATTAATTTGCTCCATGATAGAAAAGCTGCCTTTGTGTACGTCTGAGAAAAGGCTAAAGGGTCTGATGGTTATTTGCGGGACATATAATATTTTGTATGGTCATACTGTAATATTGGAATAATAATGCTGTCTTTTGGTTTGAGTGAAAGCCAAACAGTGAGTCCCAAAGTCTCAACACCTGGCCCTGTAATCACTTAGTCACTTTTCTGCCATTTTGTGCTACAGACTAGTAAAAATGTTCTTACTGCTCCTTTTAATTATTCGGGCTAGCATTTTGAGTTTAATGCAAAAGAAGCAGAATCCATGAAAGCACTATTTCTTTTCTTGCCTGGCAGCTCTCATACTGGTTTCTGTAGATCTGTGCATCCTGCAGCCGAACCATTCAGAAAGAAAAAGAGATATTTGACTTCAGTTCTTTTTTTCTCTCCCCCTTGCAGCCGGTGCATTTTTTCAGCAACATGTCCTGTGGTCAGCACAATTACAGCAGGCTGAGGCCGGTAGCTGCTTGATAGGCTGGGGGAAATAAATGCTTCCAGTCGCAGACGCAACCAATTGTTGAAGGACAGCAGTGCCTTGCAAATCACTCAGCGGGAGCGGGAGGGGGTGTTCTGATGTGGTTGGGTCAGCAGACAGGGGACAACTCTTGGGCAGCACCGGACCACAGTGCATTTTGTTCTACCACAACACAGTAAGTACTAGAGAAAATATTTGATGAAGTAAAAAGAGGAACACACACACACACACCGGTTAGTGTGCAAACACCCTGTCAAGCGTGCACACACACATCTGAAAACCCCACACACACTACTACATTCGAGTGCAGGCACTCCATTACTCCATTCATAAACTTAGACATGCAAAATTACACAGCCTGCATTAACATACACACACAGTTAAACAAAACACACAGCGGCTATGTATTTACGCATGCAGTTACAACATGCCAGGGGGATGATCTAATAGCAGCACACTCACATGTATACACACACACACACACACACACACACAACGATCATCTCTAGAGGCCTCTAAACAGAGAAGAATAGAGAGAATATAAAATGTAAATTTTTTGTCTTGCTACATAAAAATGCAGCCAGCACAGACAAAATGTATTTCCATAATGACTCTGGCTTGGTGTGCATATGGGGCGTTAGCTTCCCCTCGGCAGGCGCTGCATGTGAAATGAGCCGCTGCTCCGGCTGCCTCTTTCATGAACTCTCGGGGGTTCGTCTGTCCACCAGCGCTTGCTGCCCTGACATTAAACGCAACACCTCCGAGCCAGACAGGTGGGCAACTTTATTCAACATTCATGATGTCTGTCCTTCCAAATTTTAAGACGACCGGCCGAGGTGTGTGAGTGTGCTACTTTTGCATAGTGCTGAGTACATGAAAAGTATTTGGAGAGGGGTTGAGGGCACATAGAAAATAGATCATACACACTGTAGGATTCATCTAAAAATAGAGGTGAATTACGGCTGTTCAACACTTCATTAGTCTCCACTTTAAAAATATATTATATTAAAATAAAGATGACTGAAAGACGCTGTTTTCTGAGCACTCTTCCACACCCAAAACTCACTCTGTTCATCAGTTTTCAAATTGAGCTCCTCTAGCCTCTGTTTGCATGCTGTAATCTAAACAGATTTTCCTGCATTCCCAAGGCATCACAATGAATCTAGTTCTAACCTAAGCAGCTGTCACTTACAAATGATAATGAATATATTATGAAAAACTAGTTTTTATGCTGTGGTTGTCTCTCAATTTCTATCCCAGTTACTGCACAGCAGTTTGACTACATAAGTCGAGTTCAAGGTTTGAAAGGTTGTAGCGTTTAATTTGATGTGTAATTGTGCTGAAATATTAAAACCAAAGGTAAACCGACACAGGGTGGATCTCATGACTACTACAGAAATGCTGCTTTTTAATTCCTGCTTTACTGGAAAAGTCAATAGTGTTGCTGTGCTCATCAATAAAGTCACTTCCACCAGGCCTGCAGCTTTCCTTACACAAAATGGCGACTAATTATCTGAGGTTGATAATATTGACAAGACAGTTGTGCTGCAGATGATACAGACACATGAGCAAAGTGAAATAAGATATTCCTCAGTAACTGACAAAAGTGTAATCAGGTGACCGCTTTATTTTTAATATTTCCACCTTGTGAAGATGCAAATAAAATAATATTACAGCTATCTTTGTAATTGTAATTTCACACCCCTCCTTTTCGGTGTAACCTAATTGATTCTGTGTGCTGGCCTTTAAACGCTTTCAGTGTTTTATGGCCATTGCATCATCTTTGCTATTCTCAGTTTCCCGTTACACACATGGGAAATAAACAGCTCAGCAAAGCTTCGCACCGAGGTGCAAAATTTGGCAGAGAAGCTGGGGAAAAAGAAGATGGGGAGAAACGTGTTCTTCAAATAAACCCCGCTAATGAGCTGGCAAGAGATTTACATAGCTTGATGACTAAGGATCCTGGGTAATTACCCGCGCGCACCTCAAGGTTTAATCTGTGATGAGTATAGGTCTGGTGACAATGCCAGCCAATCAATCCCTGTCTCGGGAGGTCAACGGGAACAGCAGGCTCCCTCTGGTTTAACATGAGCTATCTGTTGACTTATACAGTGCTTCTGGAGATCACCGATGGCTTTATGAATAATTTCTTCATTAGCTCTGAGAGGACAGACAGCATTAATGCAATAACACCTGAACTAATCCAGCATTCCAATGCAAAATGTGTTAGAAGTCTCTGAGTGGTGACACCTCTCCACCTCTCAAGACTGTGCTTGTATTGTTCATGGCTGCTGTGAAAACAAGCATCTCATCACGTTCCTTGATGTGAATAGGTAATGTGAGTGAGCTGTGAAAAAAACACATGCAGCAGACAATGTTTCCTCTTACTGGGTAAGAAGTAATGATAAGTATTTATGCTCAAGATGAGTGTGCATCTCAACTCAGCATGCTCTTGTGTGCGATTTTATATGTCTGTGTCCTTTAGATATATTGGCACTGAAGGTTGAAAAATAACCTGGAATCAACAACTTGTGAAATCCACAAACAGGGTGATGGCTCCTAAAAGCAGGATTTCACTTCAAAGGCTCAACACGCAGGCAACTTCCAAACCAGTGCATGTTTTCTATGACATTACTTAAGCCATTCAAGGACTTGACTTCATTTCGAGTGAAAGCATGTCAGATTTGATTGATTGGAATGATATAATGCTTGCCCTGGGTACTACACAACTGTCATGGAAATAGGTTGACAGCTGGGGCAGATACTTTATCAGACTTATACAAACGGATTTATCTGTGGCGCCTGGCCCATGATTGTATTAAAATATGTATCGAAGCTTTGAAAGGCCTGAGTGTTAGAGCGGAGGAATTCACGTTGTCTTCAAGTGTGACAGTGGTGGCAGGGAAATGAAACTTTTGAAGAAGCCTGAGACACATACATTGCCTGAAGACGTGCATGCGTGTGTGCGCAAGGATTTTTCTTGCTCGAGTTCAACTTAAGGGCAAAACTTAAAGTTGTAAGAAGTCCTCGGCACTGTGATCATGTCTTGAAAGAAGAGGCAGATGATAACCAGTGTTCAAATGAATATT
This sequence comes from Cephalopholis sonnerati, assembly GCA_019142605.1. Taxonomy (NCBI): domain Eukaryota; kingdom Metazoa; phylum Chordata; class Actinopteri; order Perciformes; family Serranidae; genus Cephalopholis; species Cephalopholis sonnerati. The sequence goes on from JAGQAX010000021.1 coordinate 28,820,954, forward strand.
AATGCAATCTACAATAAAAGCTTAAAGTATGTCCCCCTAATGACTAATGTATCAATAACTATAACAGGCAACACTACTGAACTGTTTTTTGAAGAAGAGAAAAAGGTTTTCAGTTCATCATTATGGATCAACATGGATTACAACATTACCAAACAACTGTTTCCTCTAAATAAAGATTTTTACAGTCACATCACCCAGCAGGCTACTTAGCCCAGACAAACCTCTCTCTCTGCAGTCCGTCTTGTTTTGTGTTCTGTTCACCTGACTGATTTCAATATAGATTTCTCCAGAATACAACTTGTTGAGAGGCTCTTACATAAGAAGCCCAGTAATCTTTATGCTTCGTTAAAAGTACACAACAAGCCCACATTTTCCACCATGCTTACTGACATTCACTGGAACACGGCAAACAATTCCACTCATGACGGACGATGGTCACTGAAATGTTTGAAAATATCTTCCTGCACCGAATCAGATGACACACAGCACATTGAGTATTCTGACTGCTATTCGCGACAATAGCGCTTGCCACAGAGGTAACAATTATTTGGTTGTTCAGCAGTCAATCTCTGTATCAAATGAGCGCTCCAGTTTCATTCTTCGGCAGGGGCTCCATGCTGTGCCTGTGAATCAGCCTTAAATTTGTAAATGATACCACTATCGAGGGCTGGCTGATTCAAAGTGCTTAATAAAAGAGAGTGAGCACATATGCATTCACAGGCTGAGGAGACAGCGCTCAGGAGCAACAGCAAACATTGCATTCAGTGCACACTCTAACACTCTACCTCTTTCTTGAAAAGAAAACATGAAAACAGGCCTGGTATCACCTCCTCTGCTCTGCGTGTGACTGCTGTGTTTTGACTCCTACGTTCCAGTGGTGATAAAAGACACACATGCGATTACTATTTCACTGTTAAACGCCGTCAATAATTCATAGCTGTATGCATCAATGCAACTAGTGGTAATCTACCAGTCAGATGCTTCTTCCCGCAATCCCAACATCTTCCTATCACACACCCATCCCCCACCCTTGCATGTCTACTGTACATCCATCCGTCCTCTGACCTCCGCTGTAAATCTTCATGCCCAATACTGACACCAGGCGGCGTAGGCAGGTCACTGGGTGATGAGAGAGAAATAAAACAACAGATTTTATGGCTGTGGAGGATGCAGCAGTCAGGCTTAGTAAGCCTTGCACTTGATTGGAGTAAGTCACATTTACTGACCACTGATCTCCCACTCCATTAGTTGCAGTACATAAAGGCCATCAATTCGATGCACCTCCAAGCAGGCCATCCTGACAGTGCACGAGCCCAGCATACTTACTCCGGCACACATGGGAGAAAGTATTTGCAGTTTAACACGTATTCAAATATAATTGCTAATTAATGAATAACTGTAACCTTGCATCCACATCAGGGTAACTGGCAAAGGATAAATCTTATTAATTAAAACTTGGCTCTTATTTTCGTGGTTTTAGTCAGCTCTAGTAACACTGTACTCACAAAAGTCACAGCTAAGATCTGAGAACATGAGGCCATCATTACAATGAGGCAAAACATGATCACATCGGTTGTAAATAAGTCAACACTTTATATGATCATGTGCAGTGATTAGTCAATAGACAGAAAATTATCTAGTTCGATGGGGGCTGGGCAATATGGAGAAATATTAATATCTCTGTATACACAAGCTGACTGGCGATACACAATATATATCTCGGTATTTTGTACAAAACGGGCTACATGTTCAGCTGCAAGTCAAAGCCACATTTGAGATGTCCAAAGCAGTTTTATAAAAACAGACTGTGAGCAAAATAAAAGGCAAAAACATGGATTTTATTCCCCTGTTTGAAAATATGCAGCTGCACAACAGTTACACCTCAAACACACTAGTCGGCAGCGGAAGTGTTGTAAAGTTTAGTTGATTCAAAACACACCTAAAACATACATTAAACATGGCTTTATGGCAACAATTTCAAACACAAGCACACAAATCAGCTTCACAAAAAGTGGCAGCATTCACCGACAAAGCACTTGTCTTTTGCTGCACACATTTTCCCCACAAATACAACATGCTAATGTTTTTAGCACAAGCCTATGGCATTTTATATTGTATAAATTAGCAGCTAGCAAACTTTTTCTCTACTCATATGAAGCCAGGTGCAACAGCAACATTTTAAAAAAGGTAATGTTACAAAGTTCAGAAAAGCACCTGATTTTTTTTTTTTTACAACTAATTACACAGAGTCTTAACCCAGTGCAGCACTCTCTATTCGTTCCTCTGAAACCGTAAGGCTTCCAATAACACAATCTTGTGCGGTTACCCACAGAGTCTGCATACGTATGCCGACATCTAGTTATATAGATTAACATTTAATTAACAGAATGATTTATTGAGAAAGTAGCAGCTCTAAATGAAACCACTTCATTTGGGGCAAAACCAAAAATGAGCTAACCTAAAATATATAAGTGATAATTTAATTTATATGTCATCAGTGTTTTGTCTCTTAAGTGGGAAAAGAATTTAAATTAATGTGATAATAAAACACTGTGTTGTATTCTAAAGTACATGTCTAAATTTGTTTCCCCTCACAAAAGCTGTGTTTACTTTTTTTGTTGGCTTGTTGTTTTTAGGATGCTGTGCAAACATTTAGAAACACCAACCCATCACATAGAGGGTTTAACCTCATCCTGATGGAGGGCTACTGTGAGGCTGAACACAAGAGCCGAGCGTGGAGCCTGCTGAAAATGGATGCTTTGCAACAACCCAGACAAGCAGCGACCTGGAGGGGCCGGTGTGTGAGACTGGATGGAGTCGTGGATATATAGTGCATGACAGTCAAAGACTCAGACAACCAAAAAGCCAGTAACTCATCTATCAAAGTGACAAGCAGCGTCTTAAAGAATGGATGGCTTTAGCAACCTTGGAGCCCGTGTAAAAGCCTGACAAACACACATGATGAATCTACACAGCATTAGCACGAGGTAGGTCCCCGCACCTATGTCAGCCTCTGGGCAAAGATCTCATCCAGTGAACACAGCAGGAAAGAGAAACACAGAGCAGTGATCTCGACTGGTGTCAGGACAAGATGAGCAGGGTCTGGGTGAAGCTGGTCAACAACAACAACAACAACAACAGGGCTCTTTAGAAAAGCTATTCAATAAGAAGCTCCTGTATCTTTAAATGCCCTGTGTTGTTACGCTGTGTCTTTGTAAATTTATTAAATATACTGTAGCTTGGCACGGGAAATGTTAGATTTGCTGATCTGAGTTTTGGTGATTTAGGTGGAAATACAGTTTAGTTACAAGGTAGTTTATTACATTCCTGCCTTGATATTTTACCCGAAAGGAAAACAGTATCAAGCTAAACTGTAATAACCATTTGAATGCTCCACAAGAATTTATTTTCTCAGTATTTTTCCTGCAAGTCCCTTAAAATTTTGCACAAAAGATGTATTGACATTCTTTCAAACACTAATCATATCTTTGAAAATCCAACTTTTATTTATTTTCCATAAGCACTTTCCTGTCTGGGGTCACGGGGGGGCGGAGCACACCCTGGACAGGTCGCCAGACTACCACAGTGCTGACACATAGAGACAGACAACCATTCATGCTCACATTCACACCTACTGCCAATTTAGAGTCACCAGTTAACCTAACCTGTATGTCTCTGGGAGGAAGCTGGAGTGCCCGCACTGACATGGGGAGTACATGCAGATTTATTTATTTATTTATTTTATATTATTTTGCACCTCAAAGTTCCAGAAAATGTATTGAAATCAGCTGAAGCTGAGGGCCAAACAAGCACAATGACGCCATAAACAGCAACCGACAAGCCCGCATCATCATTTGTGAGACACAATACTCCAGGATGGAGGACGCTCAAGTTGTTCTGTTGTTCCTCGTGTTTTACTACATCACATATAAAACCATGCGATCTGCACGGAAAGACGACAGGCGTTATTAGCAAAGACAATTGCGAACGCCCGAAGTTTCTTATAATCTTGCTTAAGTTTCTTCAACTTTTCAGGAATGTGTTTCAGCGTGTGCCCTATAAACACAAACGAAGTGAAGCTTGTGGAAATGAAATAAAGTTTGCAGCCACACTGGCACGGAAGTGCAGAACATTGCAAGTGTGTGTTCAACCAATCAGCGTTCTTCAGCACATAGCCCCGCCCCTCAAGACTTCCTGGGAATCTGAAAAGTTCTACCCCCCTACTAGGTACTTTTTTCAGGGAAAGTTTGGGGTTGAGAGAAAGTTTTTTTCCCGGGTAATTTCAGTGGAAATGCGCCAAGGTTTTTCAAAATCCCAGATAAATGATAAAAGTTCCTGCAGTGGAAAAGGGGCTTATGCTAACCACTGCACCACTGTGCTGCCCAAATTACAGCTATCACGCACCAAAAAAAAAAATGGAAGAGAAACACTGAGAAGTAAATTTTCAAGCATGTTTCCATGGAGCCACAGGGTGTCTCAGAAATCATATAAGATCACTGTGACTGGCATCACCATAAAAAATGGATTTGTTTGGGTTATTTTAAAGTTAATATGTACAAACAAGGGCTAGCACAATATCAGATTTTTGCTACACGATTATTGTGGCCAAAAGTCTTCACAATAACAATATGGTTCAGATATGTCCAGAAAATCAGAACAAATAATTAAACAATCCTATCAGTCAAATTCATCCAAAACATTGCTTTCATGCATTTTGTCTCATTTTTTAAATCACAATAGTATAATTACACTCAAAATACTATAACTATAGGAAGGTTGAGAGAAACCTATAACCATTACTGTAAAAACAATTGTACAAATACAGCAATTACACTTTCAGAGGCACTGGATTATTTACACAATATTATCATATGTGTGCTTTATTATTACTATTTCTTTTTGTCTCTAATGACTATTTTTCTAGGCTTTTTTGCCTTTAATGACAGGATCATTTTGAGGCGTGAAAGGGGGATAGAGGGAGGAAACAACATGCAGCTAGGGGCTGCAAGCTGGAATCAAACCACCTGAGCTACAGGGCGCCCCATATGTGTATCATAAACAGGATGACAATGTTTCATTTTAAAAAATCATGGTTCTAGTCAGTAGTATGTTATAGTACAGTAACACCCTAGTATAAACCTTGAATTTTAAAGTGTGCTTGTTTTTTGATTTTATGATCAATCAGTTGATTTGTGAGCGTACTAACACATGAAAAGAGTATGAGATTGCTCTGGAGGTAACACAGCGAGCTGCCGAGTTTTGCAGCAGCCTGTAGTCAAACTATACACCGTGTACCATGTGAAATTATGTCATAACATCAGATGTTGATCAAAGGTGCATGATGACCAATACTGAGGCAGAACGCAACAAAAAGACCCCTCACTGTGTCTAAACAGAATAGCAGAATTTCTGAGCATAAAATACACACACACATGCACACACACACACACACACACACACACACACACACACACACACACACAATGCCTTAAAGCGTTCATAATCCAGAGGCTGCTTTGAACTGGCAGTCCTGCAGGCTTCTTCCTTAACTGATTTTACAAAGCAGGAAGGAGCTGGGAGATGGAAGGTGGAGGAGAAGCTAATTGAAACCTGAGTTAGCTCAAAGATGACTCTCTTCGGTGCCCAAAGACATGAAGTTATCCATCAGGGTGCTACAGGGTTATGATGGGATTTTCAGAAAGTGGACGATACTCTCGACTCAGCAGAGCTGAGACCTGTGTCCTTGACAAGTACACTTAATTAAACTCGCAATCAGCTGTTGACTGCTTCCCCTGCCTCATCAATAAAGCAATTGAACCAGCATGCCGGAGCGCCTGTCTCCTCATGTTAACTCGTCTCGTCTGAGCTGTAGTGTTGGCTCATTTATCACTGAAAAATCTAAGCCATGTTAACATAAGACTGCCCTGAAACAGTAGAAGCATTTCATCTAACGGGCCTCATCCTTGTTTCCCCCACATTATTCACAGAGATATAAGAAAGGTATAGACAAATGTGAAATAAAGAGCGATGACATTTTAAACTGGCTGTGATCTTGTCTGCACAGCTAGCTGTCTCAACCAATAATATGGCTTATCCGGTGGTCGATCCATGTCTTATCGATGGAACAAATGCATTAATGTCATCACTTATAAAAATCTAAATCTAACTTTATTGATTATACACCTTGGCAAGATTTTCTACATCATGAGAAAAGTTTTTTTTTCATGCTCCATGCTGTCAGTCTTCTGCTGTTGATCTAGGTGTCATTCATCAAAACTCCACGAGAACATGCAATGGCGTAATTATATAAACAATGATTGGCAGCCTAAATAACATCATATTTCTGGAGAACCTTTCAAAAGGGTGTACATTTGCATAAGCGACATGGATTAATGCGACAGCCGAGCAGCTGCTCTCACCGGGAGGCCTGCACGATAACAACTTTCAGTGATTTGGCGTAATCAGTACAACTTTCTGTTTTGAGGTTAAATTTTCGAGAATGAGAGGAGGAAGGCTGGCGGAGAGAGGAAGGAAAACTCAGGCAAAAGTGACACTAATACTAATTCACATACAGTAGATGAGATAAAACAGTTTCTGTTGTTAACAAACTGCTTATTAAGGTGTGCCTTTCAAATGGGGAGACAAGATGTGACTCTCAAATGTTGATGACACTCTTTGTGTCTTGGTGACTACTCTTGTTGCTTCTCACAATACTGTGAGAACTGAATTTACAGTTTGAAATCATGTGTCGTAATGCTGATAACTGTAACACTAATGATGACAATGATGTTAACGGATGTTGTCATATCGGCTCTGAAATGTGGATGAGTGAGGCCTTTGTGTGGGAATTTACTGAAGCATCAGGGGCAAGATGCATGCAACGCTGAAGATTCACAACTAAATCTGTGTGTACTCACGAAGGCAGATAAAAGCTTACATGTTCTTTTTGTCAGATTCATAAAGCAATGTGTACGCCTGATTCTGTTTTTTTAAATCTCTATCACTGTGGCACTGGGTGCATCGGCACAAGCCTTATTTCCACACCTGCAGTTTGCCATGGATTGATGTAGAAACGCCTTTAAAACATAGGGCTGGGCAATTAATCGAAAATAAATCGAAACCAACATTCAGAGCCTCTTACCGACGCAATCTTGCCCATGTCTGTATATTGTTTTTTAATACTTTCCCCACTGTGTGCGTTAATGTACTGTCCCTTTAAAAACATGCTACTGCATGTGTAGCCACGTGACTCCGCCCCATCCCGTCCATGACCTGGAAGCAACATGGAGGAGAACTCAAACACCAAGCCAACTGAGCAACTTGAGCAGCTTGTACCAAAGAGAAATGTTATGTTTGTCATTTGGACGTGTTGAGGCTTTTGTGAAGACGACACTGAACAGGAAGAAATCAAATGTAAACACTGTGGAAAAACAGATTCAGCGACCAAAGGTGACACCACCAATCTGTTTTAGCACTTAGACAATCACATTACTGAATATGAACAGTGCACAGCTTAAAAAAAAAGAAAGAGACCGACAAGCAGCCTGCAACAAGTGCCTTCATAAAGCAGCTGTTGATAACACAAGCATTTACAAAGGATACACAACATGACAAAGATTCAAGGAAATAGTTTTCTTCAACTATTTTAAAATCACAAAGATAAGATATTACAATACAAACCTTGGCAGTGAACTATGAGGGCAAAAAACAAAAACAAAATAATCGTTCATTAATCGTAATCGAGGTAAAGTGTTCAATTAATTGTGAAATTGACTTGAGGTCATATTGCTCTGTTTGCATAGTGATACTTGTGCCTGCTTCACCACTCGTTAGAAATACCTTAAAGAAAGTGCAACTTCACCAACTGTCTGACTGCAAGGTTCCCCAACTGTGAGCAGCTGCCATTACGCACAGCTGTAAATATTTGTAGCGTCCATGCCAGTAATTCATCAAACCATCATCGCTATAAAAATCCCCATCATTATTTACAAAACTTCAGAGGGATGATCGATGACTCAATCATAGTGCTCATGTTGAAACTGACTTTGTAAAGTGCTTCTCAGGATAAAATTAAACAATCTCTGAGATGAACGTAAATAAAAAATATAATGAAATTCACCACTCATAAATGATTAAAAATTAACTTTATAAATGTGCCTTTGATTGATATTTTATAGAGCGCCATGTAGCCTGCAAAAATAATAACACAAACCACCTAAAAACAAAGTTAGCCATCTCTCAACTTATATTAAGTTTCGTCTTTATCATATCTACTATCTCAGCTAAAACTGTGTGTGAAGAATGCATGAGGTGTGCACGTTCTCAATGTACATTCTTCATTTATAATCCCACTTAAAGTGTGGGCACAGACATACACATGGTCTTTGTACACACATTGTTTATGTATCTTGCCCCTGGCGACAAAGGTGACCATGTCAAGTAGATATGCCACAGCAAATTCTGGGACATGCCACAGTATATCAGCCATTGAAAGATGGCAGAAGCTCCAGTAGGTCAAAAGACATCACTGGGACCATGCCAAACAGAACCGCAAAGGCAGTAAGATTTCTGGGCTCATTGTCATTGACCACAGCAACATAAGCACTTCTCACTCCGCCTGTGAGCAGAGGGACCAGCAGAATGGCTGAGTTGTATTTAGGCCAACCACAAACCTTGGCCACTGTCTCAACAGTTGTAGGTTGCATTCAGTGTCATCATCAGGGTAAGGAGGCTGAAGCTTGAGCTCTCTGAAGCTCAACGGCGCCCCTGACCTACTGCCTGCTGCCTCAGACTGGCTACCATGGCCCCTAGGAGGCTCATCCTCAAGTTCCTCTTCTCCCTGGTCTCTCCACCCCTCCTCATCTAGCTGCCTTCTCTTCATTGTCCCTTATGCCACTCTTCGCTAGGGATGTCCCGATCCAAGTTTTTTTTTACCCACGATCCCGTTCCAATTTATTTTTAACATAATATATAATATAAAATTTTTAATATTAAGTCCCAATCCGATCCTTCTGTTTTCCTAGAAATACAGGTGCACGGTGCTCACTTCAAGTACTTAAAAGTTATTAAAATCAATCTCAAATGGATATGCTTGACAATTAATTAGCTCTGGAATGCACTAGGAGAAAAATAGTTGCATCTAACCCGTTCCTTATTTATTTATTTTTTAAATAAAATAATAAAGTAGGGCGGCATGGTGGTGTGGTGGTTAGCACTGTGGGAGCCCTTCTGTGCGGAGCAGGGGTTTTCTCCGGGTGCTCCAGCTTCCTCCCATAGTCCAAAGACATGCAGGTTAATTGGTGACTCTAAATTGTCCGTAGGTGTGAATGTGAGTGTGAATGGTTGTCTGTCTCTATGTGTCAGCCCTGTGATAGTCTGGTGACCTGTCCAGGGTGTACCCTGCCTTTCACCCAATGTCAGCTGGGATAGGCTCCAGCCTCCCCGCGACCCTCAAGAGGATAAGCGGTTAGAAAATGGATGGATGGATAATAAAGTAGGCTATAAAATAACAAATCTCTCTGTCCCTACGCTGTCCCTTTAAGAGAGCATTCTCCCATGTTTGTGGCTTTGATGCAGCCTTTTGCCCGATTTATCTGAATGAAGTGCTTTCTATTCAGTGTGTACTTCTGTCTTCTGTACATTACTCTTATTGGCCGTTAGCTTGTGGAGCTTTTGTTGCACTTGCAGTCAAGTATGCACCATATAGCCTGTGACAAAAGAGCAAAATGCAAGATGCCCTATAACACTGAGCTGAAATGAAATGAGAGTACATAAATTAGGTACATAACGTCAATAAAACAATAAAAATCTCATACTGTGTTACGGTATTGTTTTTAGTGTGTGGACTTTTGCCGCAGGCGGGGCTCAGCCAAACCTGGGCCTGGTGTCGGTTAAACTGGTGCTGCATTGACTGCCACCATAGCTCCTGGTGAGCTCTGTCACCTTCAGCTCTTTCATCCCACCCTCTTTGCTTCTGTACAAATGCTTTTAGTGCGTCTGTTTGTTCTGCTACTGGGTCTCTGATTCTTCTTGTACCTCAATGCTCCGGTCACCAGATGAAGTTGCAGCTATCACTCTCATGTCTGGACCAGCTGACTAGTCGTGGATAATCTCTATCACAACATCAGCATCTTATGTTTTTGATGTTCAGCACAGTACCCAAAAGAAGCATATGATGACAAATAACTGCTTTGCTCTTTACAGCCTGGAGTCATGCTGTATATCATACAATATCGTCATCTCCAATCATATTTTATATGACATCAAAGCAGTTTTATCACTTAACTGACCTCCTAACACATTTTTCCTGTATTGAACTGCTAAATGTTTATTGTGATTTATAGAAAACTGGTCGATCGGAGACTCAAATCTTTGGTAGCAGCCGACTGAAAAAGCAATAACAAACACTCCAGCTGGACATTTTTCCAGCTCCCCAGAGAATCGAACATAACAGAAAGGTGAACTTAAATAGATTTTTTAGCTCTGCAGTATTTTTCCACCAGAAACTAGACACAGCCAGGGAAAATGTTTTTGAGGTTAAAGAACAATTTCAAATACTATCAGCAGCAATGAGCCAGTAATGCCAAATCTGATCTGTTTGGAAACTTTGGTAAGACTGAAGGGAAACACTTTAAAGTTCAAACTAGCGTAATAGTTGGTATCTGCCATCATGCCCACTTGACATCAGATGTATATCAGTAACTTCACACTTGAGAAATCTTACTTTACTTTCTTGGAATTCTGGATTAAAGAGCTGTTGCTTTGCATTTACGCCTCGCAGGAAGTTTCCTGACATTCAGACATCTGTGAGAGCAGCATTAGAACAGGCTAAGAATGGGTGGTTGTGACAGTCGAGCATCCTGAGAAGCCTCCCATCATTGTGTATGTGTGTGCTCAGCACAGCTCACATCACACTTTTTGAAAGACCCTTCGACTGAAACCTCAACCCTCCAGCCTACAAGAGTATTAGACCTGTAAAATGTCTGACACATTTCTATTTGACAGTTTCTTCCTTTCTTTTGGCATTTCTAATTTGAAGCAACTGAAGCAGGTGTCACTCTCCACCAATCCTGACTCTCAGCTTGGCTTTTCATTACAGGGTCTCGGATTGCACTGAGGTGTGAGATAAATTGGTTATGTCTAAAGTCAAATTATATCCAGGTCTTTGCAATTCAATTCACTTATCGAAAAGAGGAGGGAAAAAACTGCTAAAAGGGAATGTTCCAAGTTGCCGCTTTCGCTAAAAGACGGACCCACAAAGAGGGGAAACTCACGCCAGATTGCCTGCCAATTTCTGGTCTAGACATGAGCGAAGACTTCTTTCACTGCCATTCATGTAATGCTTGACGGAAAAGGAATGGTTTCAAAATAGAAAAGTCAAGTCCCTCTCAGCAATTATTTGACAACTACAAAGCTGCTATTGAATGGCATAAAAACCCGCAGGCCCACGTAGAGTGGCATTGTAATTTCCTTGTTGTGCCATTTAAGCACTTTGACACTTTGGCTAAACACAAGCACCCATCTGCACAGTTTGATTATTTTACGCTGGATTTCTTGGAGTCCCATTAAAGGTACAGTTGTCTTTTCATCCGGTGACCCAGATTAAATTTTAATAAGGCTGTTATTCTTTGTTCTATTTTAGGACATTAGAAGTGGTGCTGCGTTGTGGTAATTCAACTGGTCACTGGGAATTTCATTATAGGAACATAAAGAAAAATTCTGAGAGCCTCAGATGGTGATGAGTCTGGAAAAAAATGTAAAATAACACTTGAATCAAAAATTGACTGTAATATGAAATGATGATAGTTGCGCTGATTGATTCCTTTTATGCTCTTGCCTGAGCAGCGGTATTCAGAAAATGTGTGTGGAAGCTGAATTAAATAATAAAAGGGAAAGAAGAAGGTTATCCTTTATCACTTCCTTTGGAATTACAGTATTTCATATTTGACTCTTGACAAAAATATCTCCTTAAGGTTTTCATTTATGTTTATTTATGTATACCTTGTTTACTCTGGAATTTTTCTTAAAACTGTTGATAATCAACAACCAAACTAGCTTTGAGTGAAATGCTGCCATCAGCATGCTAACATGCTCACAATGATAATGTTCAATTGCTAATACTTAGCACATGGGGCCAGATCCTCAAAAGGATTGCACTGCTTTTGCAAACGCTAAACCTGTGCAAATGAGAGAAGAAAATAACGTGCAATCCACAAAGCACACGCAAAGGGTGAAATGCACGCAAACTGAACACAAACTGCACTGCCACCGGTCCAATTTGCATGCATGTAAATTAGGGAATATTCATAAAGTCAGCGCAAAATTCCCCCCTTCCTATGCAAATAAGCCTCATTGCAAATACCACCTAATCCACAAAGACCAGCACTAATTGCCACGGGCAGTAAAGTGGTGCTATTTAACGCCAGTGAGACCCGTGTATTAAATCCGCGCAATTTCTCTTTCTCCCTCTCTCACTCTCTCTCTCATGCAAAATGATTGCAAATTGCACTCAGTTGGTGGTAACTGTGGAGCATAGCCTATATAAGGGCTGTCATGCCAGGACTCTCCGGTAATCATGGCAGTTGTGTGTCAAAAACAATACATTTAAAAAACTTAACAGCAATGTCTCTTTCCAGAAATCATGATCTACTTACTCAAGATAATCCACAGACCTTGTTGTGAGCACCTTTATGTTCAGAATTATTTTCTATCTACCAAACTGCAACCACCAACCGTATCACCAGAAGGCAGAAGGAAGCGTGCATCTACTGCTGGCTCACCTAGCCCTACTGAGCTAGCTAACTTCACAGCTCAGCCAAGGAGGACGCCATTAATGTTTACATCACACACTGTCACGAGCACGACCCTCTCATTAATGAATGGATGTACACTTTTTTCTGCATGGTGATACAGTTGGTGGGCGGTAGGAAGAAAATAGTTGCTACATGAAACTGCTCACAACAAGGTCTGTGGATTATCTTGAGCAACTGAATCATGATGTCTATTAAAACACATTGGTGTTAGGTTTTTCAAATGTATTGTTTGGGTGCTTTGAGCACCACAAGCTGAGTACCATCTAGTTCCATTATATCCAAGAGTAGGCAGACATCTCTACGGTTGATACCTCCAACACCTGGCAACTCACACCAAAACAATCTAGACTGATAAACAGCACTACAGGTGAGAGGAAAAATTGATTTTGGGGTGAACTGTTCCTTTAAATTTGAACCTGCTGGTGGTGCTTGTTAAAAAGCCTGAGGATCACCAAAGTGAATTTATCCTGAGGAGAACATGAATATCTGTGTGAAATTTAAGGAGACATTTCACTCAACCACAAATGTCGACCTCTTGGTGGTGTTAAAGGAAAGGTCATGTGCTCGCCTATGTCATATTAATAATATGGGCACTATGGGTGTGTGTAAAAAATGTCAACCTTGTGGTGGCACTGGAGGAAGAGTCAGAGGATCACAGTTAGTGAGCATAATCTTCTGGGGACAGTGAATGTCTGTGCATAATTTCATGGATATCCATCCAATAGTTGTTGAGGTATTTTAGTTTGGATCAAAGAGGTGGACTGACTGACCATTAGAGCCATCACTGCCATCCCTACAGACGACATGCAAATAACAATCGATGGTTTTCTATTCCTGTTTAAAGCATTTTGAAGCAAAAAAAAAAAAACTTTCTATAGGTCAGCTATCCCAAAATCGTTTTAGATGATGATCTCTGGGTCTTTTGTCTGTGGACTATTCTTCATGTAGTCCAGGGAGCAGGTTAAATCTACTGAAGACTGTACATTTTTTGTCGAGGTGTGAATGTGAGTCTCCCTCTGTAGGCCATAAGTGAAATACCACCATTCCACCCACTTTGTCAGTAAGCATGGCTCTAACTTATCCATTCAATCAGCAGAAAAATCTGCAGGACAAATGTTACGTCACATAATTCAGCATAGTGAGATATTTGATTAATATGACAGGCTTTATGATTAATGATCCACATTAAGATACTTGGTGGACTTAGTGCTGGCCAGGGAGCCAGTAATTTGTTGTAGCAACAAATTAAATCAATGTCCAGCAGCTACAGTAAACACAGGACAGAGAGGAAGGAAACGAGTCACACAACTACAACATCCTTGGAATCTAAATGTCAACTCACAACTAGAGTGGACACTCAATACCACAAAAAATAAATGGTGTGCCAAGTGAGTAGCAACAGAAAATGACCAAAATTGAACATGTGTTATTCCTCGAAGGTGGATCCCTCCTACTGCTGCGGGGAAATCCGGTTAACATCATACTGTACTATACAGCTGATGTTTTACTTTCACAACTGCAAGGGGTGTTTCACTTATGTGTGCCTTTCAGTCATGGAGGCGACTGTCTCTAGGGCGCAAGTGGAGGAAAGCTGACACTGAACTTACTCATATCCCACCATGACTCATGACCCACTCACGCTCTCTGCCTTCAATGAGTTGTGGGGCTGAGCAGTCCCTAAAAGGATTTAGTAAATGATGAAGCCATGCCTGGGGGTGAAGGAGGACAGGATGGCTTCAGCAGTGAGACAGAATGGACTTTCAGAATGCTTTCTGCTCAACTAACCCTAAGCTCCACCCCCAGACTGTCATCTATTGTCAGGGCCGGAGAGGCCTATTGACAGGGCCATTGATTTCCTGATTAATGGACCTCTCCACCATTGGCATTTACCGCTGCCGACATCATTTTAATGTGTGCATGATCAATAGCTCCATCAACAGTGAGAATATCCTGCCGTCAAGCTACGGGGGATTTGTCCGTGCATATGTTCCCATCAGACCAATCATGGGGAGGTCCAATAGGGCATACAGCATGGGTGCGACAGTGTGGGCAAAAGGTTTGTTTAATTCCTCAGATGTGAGAGAGGCATGTATTTCTCAGGAATAAGAGTGAGAGTGATATAGCGAGAACTTGTTTCATCTTCCACATTGCCTCTAGAAGTAGATGATAAAGAGGTTGGTGTCTGTCATGTTTATAATTCTACCTCGAGTTGCATGCTTTGTTTCCACTGTAGCATGATTCAGTAAAGCTTCTTTCCCACTGGTCAAAAACCCTTCTAACACCCACTAACAGCTGGCTTTTGTCTTTAATGTGACAGCATACACTAGGCATTTATTCCTGGGACAAATGACTCTGCAGTGGTCAAGAGTATTTATCACTTCCATCTGCAATCGGCTGCAAACGGCAGTAATGGAAACGTAGCACCCAGGTGGACATGCTAACTTTGGCCCCCTTTCCGGTGCGACACAATGACGGGCCGCCACAAATTCCGTCTGCAGCGCTCAAACATCACTCCAAACAAGTCTGCACCAACACGTAGCAGATATAAGGGAAAGAAATAACCACTGTCACATTTTCACTGCATTCAATGCTGCTTTTTACTGTGTACTATCCTGTTTCATGTTTTCCAGCATGGTCGTGACATTGAATGTGACACGCCAGAAAAAGAAAAAGAAAAACAGAAAGGCATACTTGCCTGCTGCAGAGCCCTGTAAACTCCTCTGGTCTGTTGGCAATGGGAAAGCAGTCTATCGCCTATTTTTAACTCCTTTTTTCCGTGTATAAAAAACACATATGCACTGATATTTTCGGAATAAGGGAATATCTGTTACAGGGTGCAGTTCCTAATGTGTTTGAGTCTCGTCGGAAGCCTCCAGTGTTGTGATTTGCCCTCTGTTTACATGTTAATTGTGCCTGTGGCTGCAATGAGTGCTCTGCATTCAGCTGAATATGTTCCAACATAAACACACATAAGAAATGTTCCTGTCTCAAGTGAAAATGTAGATGTAAGCCACTGTTTTCTTCCTCTTTCCAGTCTCATCCTCTCACCTGCTCTCTTTGCAACAGCTGTCTTGCACTTTTTTGTAAATCATGCTTAGAGTAGAGAAAAGCGCGAGGTGGATACTTTTTTTTGCAGGTGTGTTGTGTGCCAACTTTGAGTTTAGTTGTTTCAGAGTGGCAGTGACTTTAAATTAGTACTTGTGTGATTTGGGGGTTTACGGAGAGCCCCTTCAAGAACTGAAAGTAAAGCACAGAAAGTATACCTGGGTGCAGAGTCACTGGTAATACCCTCATTAGCCATGAAGTTAAAATTGTTCCTTAAAGACGTAACACTCCACACTTCAGCATTCTGTATGTTAGCTAATTACAGGCAACTTGGTTCATTCTCAAAGTGAAAAATGAGGAATTGTAGCAGCAGGCTGGATTGTTAGTAAATGTTAATGACATGTATAAACCTGCCAGATTTGCTCAGAGATTGGCAAAAAGACAGAAATTCAACAAAAAGAACGCTTTTAGTTGCAGAGCTGCTCTCTTCCCATGAGACGCCCGGCACAACTTGTATTGTTTACACAAGAATAAAACAAAGTAGCCAGAACGACAAAGTTCTTCCACTGTTGATTCCTGCTACACTTACTACACAATTTGCAAGCATTTACATAGTAAAGTACATCTGGATATGGTCTGTTAGGTCAGCAGGTAAAGACCGCATCACAATATAGGCCTTTCAAAATCCTGTGATTCAAACATCTTTGTATATATACACAGGTAAAAAGAGACTTTATAACAGTGTTTGTAACTCTAGACAACATAGTTAAGTGAAATGCCAAATAATCAAATGCAACATCAAACATATGTTAAAAATGTATATAAATATGGCCTATTAATTGAGAAGTAATTGTGTGTGAGATTGGGCTTTTTTGTCATATAGGACAGAAGGGAAATGGCAAATGGACTTGATCAACGCTATCAGCATGCTGACAAGGGCAGAGGAAAGAGTAGAAATTGTAATAATAATAAAAAAAAAAAATCAGTCAAAAGCCTGTGGACTTATATTCAGACCTGAAGGCTTTCCATCAATATTTATGGCCAGCAGGAGCAGATTGGGTCATATATTGAGAATTTCAACTAACATACATTGAGAGAAGGTGAACCAGGGAAGCACACTGTGCACTGGATAATAGCCTCCTTAAGGCAAACTGCCCTTCCCCTCCAACACTTCCTGTGGTTGTCAAGAAACCATACTGGTGCTGACCACTGCTAACATTCAGCCACCAGTGAAAGAATGCAGTGAGAGACATGATATGTCTTGTAGTTAAGTTGGTGTTTGTTTACTTGTTATGGCTTGTTTTATGACTTCTTACAAGTCCAGCATTATGACATTTTCATTGTGTTTATTGCTCGTTCAGCCTCGGAAAACTCACAATGCCATTTGAAATCTCCATCATAAATATTCCAAATGTTCCTGGCTGGGTCTGTGCAAAAATATAAGAAGATGCACGAGATTACCGCACTGACCTTCAGTGCTTGGTAAACTGCTTCTGTAACACTTTGAAGTTATGAGATTTCCTCTGATGGGCTCAAAGAGCATGTTATGATATTGTGTGGCAGAAATGTTAGCATCAACATAATCTGAATAAAAAAGATGACCTTGCCACCACACTATGATATGTGTCGGTAATTTCAAATCAGTTTTATTAGAGAAATATCTTTATTCGGTGGCGGCAGCAATGTCGCCAATGTTACTGCTCGGCATCGACTTGAATGTCACTAATAAAGTTTGTCATCACAAATAAACAAAAACAACAAGTAACTGGTCCTTATGAGTAAGTTCACAGTGCCTCAGAAAAGTGTAGCAATACAGGAAGGTGGACACATTAAACCCCCTGCTATATATACATTTATTACAATAAAAAACATTCCATTAATAAGACTGAGTATTCAGCCGTGATAGCAGCTCTTAGGCACAGCCAACATCAGCGTGCTAATAATGACAACACTAACATGCTGATATTACGCAGGTTTAATGTTCACCACGTTCAGTATCTTGGTTTAGCGTGTTAGCATGGTAACATTTGCTAATTAGCACTGAACACAAAGCACAGCTGAGGTTAATGTCATCAGATCTGCAGGTATAAACTTAAGTACTGAACAAATAAAGATTTTGACCTGATAATGGCTCTAGATGGAAAGTTACAGGATCGCCAAATTCATTACAAACTATCTTGAGGGGGAAATGTCTGCACCAACCTTCATGGCAATCTATCCAGGAGCTGAAACTTTTCACTTAAGACCGCAAATGCAAACCTCATAGTTACAAATACCACAGGTTTTAATTGTTCTACATTGGTTTCAGTCTGATTATATTATCATAACTACCACAGTCTGTTGTATTTTATAGAACAAATGTTGTGTATTTACTAGAGTTAAGAAGAATACTCCATCCACAATCCATCTCACCTGCTCTATTTCTTTGTCGGACTGCTAATTTAATAGTTTGAAGCAGGAGGTCAATGACTACGCTGAGGACACTGGCTTCATCGGCCACCTCCTTTCTCCACCAGTATAATGGTGAAAAAATGTAATAAAAGACAATGCATTCAGATACTGATTTGGACATTGGAGCTTTGAATCTTTCAGGTCAAACCTTCTTCAAATGATCCGCCCACCTATTATTTAAACCACATATCAGGCCCTGAACATCGACTGTTCAGGGTCGGGGGGGGGGGGCTGCAGCCACTCCCAGTCTCAAATGGGCAGGGCACACCTTGGACAGGTTGCCAGTGTATCACAGGACTAACATAGACCAACAGAAAAACAACTCACACTCTTAAGAAATTTAGAGCTTCAACATCACCTGACGGGGATGTCTTTAGGCTGTAGGGTTTTGTAAGGAACATGCAGAAAGCCATCATGTCACAGTGCTTTAAATCACTGCAGCTCAAAATATACTCTCAGCCTGAGCCACCCGTTTACCTCACACATCATGTGCTGTACAGTAAATCCAATAACAGAAGCCCTACACATCAATTTCACCATGAAAAAATAGATCCATATCTAGGCTTCCCCGGCCAGACTACCTGTTTGTTTGCATTTACATCAAAGACTGGACATTTAAAATCACATCTGGAACAGAGATCCATATTTTCTGCACTGGGATGCTTATCGTAGCGTCATACATCACAGGCAACATGCTAGCCTGCAATAGCCCAGCTCAAGCCTCGAGCCAGGCCGCTGGGCTGACAAATGAGAAAGTAAAGAGTTTGAATGTGCAGATGAATGATCCTGATGATTGCCCAGGACTGTAGTAAAACACTATGTCAACTCTAATGTTGTTACCATTTCGTTGGTCTGCCAAGTGAGATGCTCCTTGGCTTGTCTGAGTGCTCAGATTTCATTTCAAAAGAAACAGCTGGATGCTGGTTTAATTTGTTCGAGTCAACAAAAGTTCTGGGCGAGCGGAGTCGCCACATGCAGTGTTTTTTAACAAAATTGTTGGAAGGTGAAAAGGAAAAGCATTGTCCCTAATGCAGGTTAAAATACCATTTCCATGGAAACAACACCTACCATTCAAAGATAAACTTGGGGGCTGAATTTTAAGCACAGGGTGTATCTGTATGTGGGCTTTGTGCAGAAATATATAACTGTGCTGCAGAGGCTGGGGGAGACAGCATGTTTATTTTTAGCATCCTCAGGCCTCACTTGAACCCAAATATTTAAATCTTATGTAAATTATAATATTTCTAACAGGTACAATGCAGCACCTGTAATATCTGTGTGCTTGTGTGTGTGTTTGTTGGTGTCTTTGTGTGTAGTTTGTTTCATAGTTATTACCCTGTCATAAAGTTAAGCACTATCATCCATCAGGGTAAAATTTCAAGACAGTTTCCAGGCTGATTCAGATTGTCCTGTGATTTATATGTGATTAAAGTGACAGACCAAAGCTGACAGGGAGCACAATAATACAACAAATTCATATTTAATTCCCTAATTGCTTCATGTTATTTGTTTTGTGGCATTTCAGTGGGTTGTGCTGATGCTGGAATCCCACACAGCACATGTTTCAATGCACAATGCCACACAGAGATCAGTATTGTTCTGTCAAACTGTTAGCTCTCTGTCAGGCTTTGAATTGAGGCAATATGGCTTTTTCAGCCTCCCGTGAGGTTTGATTTTATCCCAAATTTCATGCGACTCGGAATATCAGTTGTTAAAGGTATCGAAAAATTTCACTTTTTGTTAGTTTAAATCCTACTCCTTTTCTGCACTTAATCCCAAGTGTGCTTGTGGTTCGAGCCTTTCATATAGATATTAAGCTGAGCAACTGAAAAAGGTCTTTATGGAGGCAGCCTATGGTGGGAAGCCAACTTGGTTCCCATTCGTAGAAAGCTTTTGAAGCGCAAAGAGAGGCTCCCTTGAAACAGCTGGGGTTGTTGAGTTGAGCGTTCGTAGAGGCCTGCGCCCGAGGCCATTCCTCTGAAAGGCTCTCATCTCTGGCTTCCAGAGAGAGGGGGGCTGACGGAAAGCTTCCAGGTGACAACTGTAGGGGAGATGGCAGAGAGAGAGAGACAGAGAGACCCAGAGCCTCACCCACTGAGATGTCTCCCTCTATACTTCCCTTAACTATTTATTTATTCTCTCCATCCTGTGGAAGTGGATTGCTTTCACATTCTGCATGTAAAATATTGCTGCACCATATTCATAAATATGAACAGAAGGGTGTCATATAGAAGAAGTAGTCTTGAATACATATGACTAAGTTTAATATTAGATTCCATTAAACTGAACAAATGTTCATGGTATCGACCTACATATACTGTCAACTCTGTTTCAGGGAAATTATGTTTGTATATTAATATATTGACCCCTCACTAAGTCCCAGCCCCACACACAGACTGGACAATCGTAATGTAGCATCTGGCCGGCTCAGACCAGGGTCCGACAACAACACAGCTGTGCTCCATTGTTTCAGATTTCCTTCATTTTCAGGCTGGTTTTGTGGATTTGGAGCTAAATGTTGTGCCTGGGGCACGTCGTGTATTAATGATACTCGTTACCTGGAGAGGTTGGAAAAAGATATACGTTTCTTCCCTGTTCCAAAACCAAAATCAAACCCTGAAAAGTGTAGGGTTAGCTAGCTAGCTACTGAAGATATAGCCTACTGAATGTATACACATGCTGCTTTTGCTTTTAATGACTATAACAGTGAAACAAAGAGCGACCCTGCTGTACAGGAACCAGTGAAGGGAAGCAGGGAAACTTTGCTGATAAACTTTGCTGGCAGCAGCATGAAGCAAAGCCAAACACTGTTCCTCTGCACACACTGTGATGCCACACAGCTGGTTCAATATCAGCAAAGTTTCCCTTTATATTCATTGTCTTCTGTGTCGATCAGCAGTGATGTGGTGTTTCACTTTTACACTGTGATCTGTAGCCTATAGTTGGGCTTTAGCTTCTAACTATCTTTGTCTTTTTAACCTGTTGTTGCTGCTGAGTCAGTTTGACATCCTGGATATATCCTTCAAACACAGACTGTAGACCTCTCTGTCTGCTTCTCTCTGGAATCACCGTTTCATTTTTACAAAGTTAGTTACAATGTGTGCTCTGTGCTTTCTCCGGCAGCTTGTCGGACCATCAGAAAGGGGCGGGGCTTGGCGAAAGGTCAAGTGCATTCATTATTATCTTGCAATGACAACGTAATTGCTGCCTGCATTATGTTCAAAGATAATGTTTCTTTGAATTAATGAAACACTACATTTATGTGGCCAGGGGGTGGATGGTGGACTGTGACACCAGAATCCTGGGTTTGCGTCCAGACTGCTGTCTGTGGTTAGATTTAGGCAAAAGCACTTTGATTAAGGTTCCAGAAAGATCATGATGTTGGTAACTGTTAATAAAAAAGGTAATAATAATAATAGAAAGTGTATTTAAAGATTGCCTATTTTAGTGGAAGACAAATCAAATACATGTCAGTGAACATTTTGCTGATACCTTTGGTATCAAAATTCTTGCAATTTGCCAGGTATGTTAATTGGCAATATTTCCCCATTATGTAAATAAAAAACACAATTTGCGCTGCAATTTCCCCTCAAAAGCTGATTTACTGTTTCAAATGAGTTGTATATTAACCTAATTACTCGGGGAAAGGGCCTGACTGTGTTCATTGAATATCACTGAGAATCTGGGCCATTGCCAAAAACACAGCCATTGCCAAAATTTTTAATACATCTTGAAGTTGCTTTTGTAATTGAGAAAAAATTACCAAAACACCAATTAAATAAACTATTCTTTAAGCTATAACATTTTGTACAGTTAAATATAATTAAGCTGCTGTAAAAAATTCAAACAGATGATTTTGTATTTTACTGTAACTTATATTTGAGGATGATAAGGAGTCTTCTTATGGGACATCAGTCATGACACTTATACCATCTGCTGAACAGGCATCAGTAGCCCTTGCTGTAAGACCTTGGCATCTCATGAAGCACTAAATCATTCTTCAACACGACAAAGATATCCTCTGGCCCAAATTAAACACACCAGCACACTTAATAGGTAGATCACAATCTCTTGCATCTGTATTTTTTTAAATGTAAAGTCATGTAACCCCGACCACATGTCCTTCTTTATTCCTACTTTAATGCTGCAGCGCAGTGGCAAAGACGAGAAACAAGGGAGAGTTTGAAACACTGACAACATTTTTCCAGGATCACGTCTGACAGCTACAGCTGCAGATTCAAGCAGCCAATAAAGTCAAAGCTGTTTGCTATATACATGACAGGCAGTGAGGCTGCCCATGCAGCTCCAGAAATATTCAACCAGTAACTGTACCTTCTCCTCACTACAATTACAAGACAGCAGGTCCTGCTTGCTTTCTCACCATTGCAACATCCAGAATCACACCGTAACCGAAAGCACAAGCTGTAATAGTGGCATGCAGAGTATGTGTAAAAAACGCTGTTCTCTCAGTAGTCTGACAGCTATGTCTCACAGTCTGACCTATTTCTTGTAGGCTTAGGCACACCTTTTCATTTTGAAGTTTCACACTTCCATGTTCAGGTTTGTCTGCTCCATATTTACATTTCTTCATCTCTCTTGTGATCCTGTTTTCGACTTAATTTGAGCTGTACAAAGAAGGTGTTAGTGCATGTGATATTTCATCAAGTATCTGAGCGGATCAGTTGCTTTTTTAGAGCACAAATACAAACAAAAGTAGCTTTGTAAAAGATCCTCTACTCTTTCCATCTTTTCCACAGCAGAAAATCCCCAAAGCATGTTGCACAAATTGCAGCATCAGTGTCTGGGCCCCAAAACATCCATGTTCTTGAGAAGGCACCTCCTTCTCCCCTTGTGCCCACTACTGTACACACACTATCCAGCCATTTGGGCACAACTGAACTATTATTTAATATTGCTCTGCTACATATAGCTTCAGTATGTAGACGTTATTACTTTAAAAGGCGAGACAACATGTTACATCATGTCCAGAGGTGACAAACACGACTGCTAACAGATCAGGCATTGTAATGCTCCTCTCTTGAGGCATGGCCATGCAACAATGTGTGTTTTTCATTAACAAAACAAGGTGCAATCGCTTACAGATTAATCAAAGAGGAGATGATGCATTCCAAGGTTACCTGCCCCGTTACCGTCGGCAACTATAACAAGCAATTGTCTTCCTCTTTCCTGTGAACACTTGTTGTACTGTATGGCAGTCACAGCTGCATACAGCTGTCTCTTGTCTCCTGCTCATTAAACTGCTTTCTTTCAGTTAGCTAATAGACAGGACGGATGTTTAAAACCAATCCTACATCCAGAAACTGTAATTTACATAATGCAAAGGACAGCGTGGGCGGAGGGCAATCTGCTATCTACCTGGCTGTGGAAGATGTGTTGCTGTTGTGGTTTTGAAATGGCATACAGCATTTTTATTTATGCGTCTTGGGTTTGTATCCTCTGGGTGCTACAGTTTTCTCAGGTTGAACTGGAGGCTGTGAATTACTCCTAGGTGTGGATGTGAGTGGGAATGCGAATGCTCGTGTTAGACTGGTGATGAACTGCTGACCTGTCCAGGGTGTTTCCCTTCCTTCCATCCAGTGCATGCTGGGGTAGGCCGACCCTGAAAAGAATAAGTGGGTGTTAAAAAATGGATGAATGTACTGAAAATGCAGTGTGGACGTCAAGTATATAGACAGATGTCTGTCTCTACGTCTGTCTGGTTGTCTGCTCCACACAGAATGGGCAATGAAACCTTGAGTTAACATTCTGATGTGATGTATTTGTACTCGGCACAAAATCACACACATTCTGCAACATGGATTTGCTGCCGTTTTGCCTCCACTTATGTTAAACTTCCATTAATTATGTTATGTGAGCAGAAAATAAACCTCAGGGTTGAGGTTGTCTTGCTTAAAGTAAAAGTCTGTTGAAGTATAAATCAAAAATGAAGAAAGGGCTTGTTAAACACTAAAAAAGCTCAGCACTGCACAACTTAAAACTTCTTGGTATTTATTTAAATCCACTGCTTTTCTACTTGAATTCAGTGTAAGTGGGAGACTGAGCAATGTGTTTCATGTATGCTTCAATCGGCTCACTTGGTTGCCCGCATTTAACTAGCACTGTAATGAAAGAAACTGCTGTACAGAAGAACTTTGAAGGTTAGGGTATATTTAAAATAAAATCAAAGTCTTGTCTTCAATAGCAAAGATTTTCAGATTTAACTAACTGATCATTTTAACAACACATATATGGCAAATTATTTGCAACATCAAGTTTGTTGTAATGTGTAATGATCCAACAAGGAGCAAAGGATACAGACAATCTGATAATTTGCATATAATGTCTGAAATTATGTAACTGCATTAGAGTTTCATATAAGTAATGACTTGTGTTACTGTATAACATGTAGAGCCACACACAAAGCTCATCCTCTTACTGCTCACACAAGTCGTACTCTGGCTATGTTCCAGCACACTGTAAATTCTGCTGCTGTCAGTGACTGTCTATAGGAGCAGATCTTTAAGCTGTGAGCATGCGAAGAATGAGGTTGGGAAGGATCCATAGTTTCCATTAAGAGTAATTTCTTGTCTGATCATTTGCTGAGTAAACATTCAATCCGTCCAAGTAACCCATTATGAACAAAGACAATGCCAAACTGTGTAAAATCAATTCATCAAAATAGGTGAATGTAAAGCAAGTTAGTTTTGCTGGCAACAAAGATGCACAGTATGGCTTTTATTATTAAAAATGCTTAGCAATATTCCTAGTAATACTGCTCAATTTTCTTTTAGTGGGCTACTGTGGGATATTCACAATGACGGCGGGACATACAGGAAGCCAGTTCATCACTGTAATCAAGTTTATTCATCGAGTTTGTTCTAAAAACAGGCATCCATAAAACTGTAAAATGCACCGCTTCATCACATTCACAGAGAAAAGTTATAAAAATTATGCAAAAGATAAAGTGCAGTAGTGCATTAGTGTTTTTATTTCTTGTTGAATTGCTGAGCAGTCATCAAACAAAGGCTTTACAGTGAAAAGTCGATTTCTGATAAAGTCTTTCTTCGTGTTTCCCATGTTTATTAGTAACTGGCAGCCACTTTGACTTTGTGATAATGTGGAATATTAAACTTCTGTTAGAGTGATGTGTTAAAATATGCATTTAAAACAGCTTTAAAGGGACAGTTCACATGCACACTTCTTTCTGTATAGTGATACTTTTGGCGGGTGTAGTTTAGTAGAAAGAAAATAGTTCCTACATAAAACTGTTCACGATAAGGTCTGTGGATTATCTCCAGTAACCAGGTCATGATTTCTGTAGAAAGACACTGCTGTTCAGTTTCTTAAACGGAGTGACGCCTGTAAGCTAGTTCAGGCAGTCAACTCCAGCTGCACTGATTCATACACACACGTCATTCGTCACTCTCCATATGTCTACAAAACACACCCTCCCAATTTGGCGGTCTATATAGGCTGCAAAATCTTCCCAGCTCTTCCTCTGCAGTGTCTATGCCGCTGCTGCCCTGCATCAGTACTGCTGCTTGCTCTGTCAGCCCACCTCCACCCCAGCATCCACCTGCAGGCTCTGGCTAAGGGGGGGGTTTGAAATCATCACTCCCCAATATCTCATGTAAACATATCTGCAGGGAGCAATGCGGCCGGAGTCTACATGTCACGTTCTACTGTTGAAACAAACATTTAAAACGTGAGTTGTCTGACTGAACTGTATTTTTCGGCACTTTAAGCACCACAAGCAAAGTGCCATCTAGTTTCATTATGTTAAAGAGAAGGAAGACATCTCTACGGCCAGTATCTCCAACTCACATCAAAACAATCTAGACTGATTAATAGCACTACAGGTAAGTATGTATGTCTGATTTGGGGGTAAACTGTCCCTTTAAGCAGGGGTGCATATCTACAGACGGTGGAGATCCACGGGTTAGCACAGAATCTCTGAATGGGGTCTCACCTCAATTCATAAATACTGCAAAATACACAAGTTCTTCAAAAATAACAATTATTAGTAGTAGTAAATGAGTACATATAGCTGCCCCATGCTGTGTTAACCTAACTTGCTTTATTTAAATGGCCTGAGTGTCAGGGCATGAGAACTAGTCACTAGAAACCCTCCTGCCCAGCACTTAGGTGACAAGGGCAGAGCACATAAACTATATAGGGGAGGTACATTTTCCATTTCATCAGCGTTTTGCTCTCACTACTCCCCATTAATCTCTACACACTATGAGAATTAAGTTGAAAAAAAATTCCACGTTATGCTTTGTTAAAAATATAGGGGGCCTAAACCCCAGAGGAACACCCCTGGCACTGCCTATGGTTTTAGGCTAATAAGGCTCCATGTCCACCACACAGCACTTTTTCCCAGCTTCCTGCTCCTCAGGAAACGCCTAGCTGTGAGTGTTTGAGAGCGCTTTGGGGGCACAGCGTTTTTTCAGCTGATGCTTTGGTTGCATCTGGTTGCTGTGATATGGAAAATGTCAGCACATGTAGGTACTCTGGATGGAGGGAAGACTGAAGCACATAGGTAGAAAGGAGAAGCCCGCCAGTCTGTGTAGGTTCATGAGTGATCGTTGGTCTTTGTGGTATTTGTCCCTTCTCCATTGTGATAAAACTGCTGGGTAAAAAGTGACAGTAAATAGCACAGTGTTTTAGTCAAAGCTGAAAATTTTTAACTGTCTGTGCTCAGGAAAAAATGCCAAAGGGGCATCTTAGCTTAGCTTAGCTTAGCTTAGCGTAAAATAGATGCTCAGTGCCTCATCATGCTGCTGGCATTTGTAGTGTAGCATAAATACGCGACACTCCCACTGCACAGATTTTTAAAAATACCCTGGCCTCAGGAAAAAGGACATGGCCCCTAAAGATCAACATACATATTGCAAACTAATGATTCAACTTGCAGCTAATAGTACATTCCTTCCCAGCATGAAGCAAAGTGCCATTCATTTTATTATGAATCCAACTATACTTGCAGAATTTGTAGAATGGACATGTTGAACTCTCTGATAATTGGCATGTATTAACACTGAGTTAACTGTAAGGGCCAAAAATAGAACCTTGATGTACACCTCGCATAATCATTAAACTCAAGTAACTGCCAAAATAAAAGATTATGACGTGGCACTCTTTGTTGTGCACTAGTGTTTTCAAATAAGGTGTTGTAACACAGATGGACCTGATGAAACTGAAAATGAAATGTTCTTTAAATTAAAAATCATTCTCCACCGAATCCACTGGTGGTAGATTAGAGTGTGTGATGTTTCAACCGAAACAGCAGTATTTCTTGTCTCCTTTGATGCTGTTCTTGCCCTTTCCAGCACCTCTCAGCTGGCACACTGTGCACAAAGTTTTGATGCAACTTCATTCTTCAGCGAGAAACCATTTGATGTTTTCATTATGCGGGTGGTAAATGGTCTCAGGAGCTGCATTAAGAATCTCCTGTAACTGCTGACTTCTGACTGATATAGAACCAAGCAAAGACCTATTTCACCTTTTGCCACATGTACAGTATACTTGTCCTTTTCTTAGAAACGGTGTATATGATAGCTAAGCTCAGTGTGAGTCAACCACTGCTCAGAAAACCAATACAAGTGTTCCCTTCACTTGCAAAAGTGTATTTTTACACAGTTATAGTACAACATCTTTGAAAACCTCCATCAACAGATCACACAACTTCTCCTTATCCAGCTGTTTTTAAACATAATCCTTAGTATGATGGGATATCAGGTCCTTATGTATCAGGATTATGGAAGCAGAACTGCTAATGTTTTGATTTTCAATAGATCATGTGAGTTTGTATTTTTGCAGAATAACATGCATGAGAAGAACTCCAGTTGAGACAGGGTTCACAGGATCATTAATGTTAATTAACAAGCTATTCTGACTGGCAGAAATGTGTTGAGATAAATAATTGGGTTTTGTTTTTATGTTCTTTTGTCACCCTCATAAGTCTGTGTCATCTCGGATCTAAGTGCAGATTTTGACCTGTTTTTAACAATTCAATATCCAGTGTGGGTATTGTTGACCTTTTTGAGCACAAATTTTTAAATAATTATTCACTATTCACTCATAAAACTAGGCTGTCTGCGCAGAAAGATGCAAATGCAGTACTTCTAAAATTGTTGCTAAAAGACCAGCGAAAACAGAGAAAAAAGGGCTCCGGCATTCGCTTTTTTTCAAGAGGTAGAAAACCTACAATTACCAGAATGCATTGCGCTGCACCTCACCATCAAAAGCTGTCACTGGTAGGTGACGTCATGCGAGGCTGGCCGTTATAACACAGAAAACAATATGGTAGCCAGTAGGGGTGCACCATATCATCTTGTTCACCATAATACCAATACAATCTTTAATATCATATGAAAAAATTATATTGTGGTATTTCGACTTGTTGACATATTGACGTCATACTGTTACCCACGGCAACAACAAGCATGGCTGGAAGCAAAATTAAAAAGAGGAGCAGCTTCAGTAGTGTGGAACAAACTGTGGCGTCCTGAATGTTTCATGAACAGCCCCGGACTTCCCAGACTCTTAGCGAGTTACCGCTCAGAGGGAACTCATTCAGCGGCTCCTCTGGCAGCAGCACAGGGGAGTGAGTGTCGTCAAGTGATTCTGTCATAAACCTTTGGTGATGTAAACCTACATGACACTCGCAGCAACAAAAAGTTACCTATATGTAAATGTTTAATAGTTGTGGTACCATAACAGCCTGTCACAGGTTACAGCATGATGATTAGAGGAGAAATGGCAGAGCATAAAGGTCCAGGTGGAAAAAAAACAACTCAATCATTTAGGATTTTACAAAAAAAGAACAAGATCACCTGTTGATTTATATATATAGATGCCAGGGAAACAATGTGATTTGTTAGGGATGTACTTATGATGGGAGGCTATCTTAAAAAATAATGCCAGCACCTAAAAAAATGGTCAAAAGCAAGGTAAAAAAAAAAAAAAAAAAAAAAAGAGTTGTATACATATCAAAGTTGGCCACATGTAAACAGGATACATTGTGCTAAATTATTTGTGTTGAACTATACATAATTAGCAAGTCATTAGCAAAACCTTATTTATAATCCCAAAATGTTAACACTCATTATTTTGATATCATTGCCAAAGGACTTCACAGCCAATTACTGAGAAACTTTGTGTAAACGTGTGTGTGTGTGTGTGTGTGTGTGTGTGTGCGTGCACACAGTTTCACTGAACTGCCAACATTGATTGTCACCTTCTGCAGCGACATCCTGACTAAAATGAAAACATGACAGGGCGTGAGTTATTTACATTTACATAAAAATAATCTGTCAATTGACTCAAAAAGAGTTATGCACCAAACTGTAGAATTCTTAAAACAGATTTTCCGTCTTACAACG
Organism: Cephalopholis sonnerati; assembly: GCA_019142605.1. NCBI lineage: Eukaryota > Metazoa > Chordata > Actinopteri > Perciformes > Serranidae > Cephalopholis > Cephalopholis sonnerati. The sequence goes on from JAGQAX010000021.1 coordinate 28,850,649, forward strand.
CAGCTGAATTATAAAGCTGTGGTTGGTTTTTACCATTAATGTCATAGTTGATTGGTTGCCAGCTATTTGGTCTAATGGCTGCATGACATGCTTTATACCCGTTAATTATAGTTAGATTATTGCCTGCCTCGGCTGTGCTGGAGAAAGCCAGGGGTGTGGACGAGCGCTGTCAGCTCTTTCTGCCCCGGCTCTCTGAATCGCGGCTTCATTGGTTGTTAAGTGTAACATATGGAATGCCTCTCCCCATCCATGCACTTCTCCCAGCAGAATAATCAAGCTATTCTCAGAAGCTCAAGACTGTGGCTGCCCATCATCATAAATTGTACAGCCTGTTCTTGTCTCTACCAGAAAAAAAAATAGTCAGGGCTTTCCGTGGCTTGCTACAACACACAGCAGCATGGGTGACTGTGATAGTGTGACACAAAGTGATGGCTGGTTAAACAGTCACTTAATTACAAAACTATTATGTTCATGTACCAGATCCTTCTGATTACAAGCACTGCGCAACATCCTTAAGTATAAATAAAGTTGTTGTGTGTTTAATCATTCAGAACGACCCTGTGAGACAATAAAACCCAGATGAATTGGCTGTATTTCCATTTCATAGACATTATATTCCAAGTGAACCTTGGTGGAGACAAGAGGGAAAGCAAGATGTGACACTCCCAGTGCCCAGCGCACCTGCAAAATGCCGGCAGAGGCCTTGTACGTATTCAAGGTTGATTCTCCTCCTTGGGGACCATTAGTAACAACCTTTCAGAAGTACTGATTGGAAGGAGAGGCGCTCTGCATATCAACAGGAACTAGCATCCCCAGAGGTTGGCAGTCTGGTCGAAAAGGTGTAAAGAGGAGCTGACGAAGGGAAGTGGTGTGAAATGAACGAAAAGGGGAGGGAAGACACAAAAAAAGGGAAAAAGGGAAAAAAGACTTGGGCAGCCACAGAGGAGAGGTGATTAAGATGCATTTAGGCTAAAAGAAGTTTAACAGGGGATGGAGGAAGGTGGTGTTGGAGGAAGAGGCGGATAAGACAGGCAGGAATAACAAGGAATCAGCTAATCAAGGCTTTTAACAGACAGGATTGCTCTGGGGAATAATGATAAACCAAACTCATCAAATTACCAACATTATAAATCTCTTGAACTAAATTTATTCTCATTACAGTTTTCAATTAAAAGTAAGCCTGAATTCTATGTACGTAAACCAAGACCATCGACTCTGTTAACCAATGACATCTCCCACATTGCGATCCACAAGTCCACAATCTATTACTGGTCCAGGGATGCAAACACACGTACGATAAAACAAGTGAGAGCTACGCAAAGTTGAAAAATAATGAGACTGTGTGATATCTGACCAGACCTGTGAGCCATGTTAATCATTTGCTATTGTCACACAGTCACAGCTGGCACCACAGTCCTCCCACTACAATCCTCCCTCCTTTAAACCAGTTTAGTCCATCTGTCAGTCTAACAGTAATCATGCCTAATCAAACCAGAATGAGAAATAAACAAACAATATTCATTGAATGTAAAATTTTCCCTGAGATTTCCTTTAATACATTTTTAAATATAAAAGGCTTTATACTATGACTTGGCTGAATACTTGATGGTTATCATTTACTGGGAGATGTGTATCCATGTTGCCTAGTATACCCAGCTAATCAACATTATCAATTCAACATTTAATCAGTAGTCAATGTCAATCCATACTCTCCTCTTTTCTTCACCAGAGGACTAGTTACACTTCATCCTCTCATCAAAGTTGTAACACTAACACCTACTTTAACATAACAGGGAGCCATGGACGTTGAGTAATCTGTGGGGCCCTATGCCACTGGTTCCCAACCTGAGGGTCCCAACCCCCACTAGGGGTTGCCAAAGCTTCACAGAGAGTTGCGAGCAAGTGGCAACCTCAGGGCTGAAAAATGAACCCAACACAAAAGTGCCAAAAACTGCAATTCTTTGAATGGCCACTTGAGGCTGGCTCCAGAAGCGAGTCAATCCCCAAAGACACCCACGTTGGAATAAGCAGGGACGTCACTGGAAAAGACCTCGAATGGATGGCAGCTTGTGTTGCTCCAAAACCTGTATGTGGGCACTAACACACCTCCATACTATCACAGATGCTACCTTTAAAACTTTGCGCTGAAAACAATCCGGATGGTCCTCTTCCTCTTTAGTCTGGAGGACAAAACATCCATGGTTTCCAAAAACAATTTCAAATGTGGACTCGTCAGATCACAGCACACTTTTCCACTTTGTTTCAGTCCATCTCAGACGAGCTGGAGGTCAGAGAAGTTGGCGTCGTTTCTGGATGTTCTGCATTTGTAGATGCAGTGATGAACTGTGTTTTTCTACAAAAAGCTATCTTCAAAGTGTTTCCAAGCCCATGTAGTAATATCCTTTTACAATCATGTTGGTTTTTAATGCAGTGCAGAAGGATCAAAGGTCATGGCCATTCAGTGTTGGTTTTCAGCCTTGCCACTTTCTTGCCAGATTTCTCCAGGTTCTCTGAATCTTTTGATGATATTATGGACTGTAGATGGTGAAATTGTGCATTATTTAACTACTACACTGTTTGCCCTAGCATTTTTTTACTAAGTGACCATCCTTGCTTGTGAACAACAGAGACTTTCAAGGATGCCCCTTTCAGACCTATTAATAATACTATCATTTGTTACTGATGAACCTGTTTACCTGTGGAAGTTTCCAAACAGGTGTTTTTTGAGCCTTTCACAACTTTCCAAGTCTATTGTTGCCCCCTGTTGACCCTGTTGCAGATGTCAAACTCAGAGTGAATGTGTATTAAAAAAAACTAAAAAACAATTAAGTTCATCAGTTGAAACATTAAATATCTTGTCTCTGTATTGTTTTCAACTCATTGCATTCTGTTTTCATTTACATTTTACACAGCGCCCCAATTTTTTTCCAATCATGGTTTTAATTTCCCCATTCATGATAGCTGTACAGTGTTAAACTTTTATATAACTTACTCATTTACATTCTATTAAGGCTTAGAATTACGCATATTTAAAGACAAGCCAATTTCAGTGACAGCAGTGTCCTCTGCTTTTCAGTCAGAGCCACCTATCTCTCCTCCACAGCTCCAGCCTCTCGACCAAATATCGTCACTTCTAGTTCCAAACCAAGACAGTCACAGCCAAATACCGAACTTAATGCTTCATAACGGCAGTTCACAAACCAACAGGTGACATCATGGTAGCTACGTCCATTATTGTTACGGTCTACGGTTGTGAGGCCTCCTTGATTCTAAGCAAACTTTTTAAAATATATACAGTACGCCTAAATTCTGCCTTTCATTCATTTCTGTGAAGAAAACTAAATGCAGTTGTTATTTTTTCAGTTTAAAAGGTTATTCAAGGTATAAACTTAGAATACATCTCACAGGATAAGGGCATGGAGAATACCTAATCACAAGCTTTATTCACAGAGCTGCCTCGTCCTGCATTAAAAAAGTGGGCAGTTGAAACAACCAATCAGCCCATAGAACGATGGCCAAGTGTCAGAGAGAAGAAAACACTTAATTTGTCAAAGAAGACAGACTGAAAATCAGATAAAAAATTAATAAACATAACAGGAAAACTCATATCTGTTGCAGTATTCACAGAACATAATTTGCTCACATTCATTCAAAACACTTGCTTTGAATAAACTCCCTGCAGTTACCGTGTTTACTATATGGGTTAATTGTATAGTTTAGCAGTTGTTTTCTTGTTATGCATTCATTATAATATAAAATATATGAAAGGGGTCGGCAATTTACTTTAAGAAGATTTACATTAGATTATGTTTTTCTTGATTGTATTCCAAGCGCAGTGCTGAAAGAGTTAAAAGGTGCATGATATTTGAGACCGTTCTCCATTCCATCATTTTCCTCCAATACATCTGTATGCATAATTTTAATGAAGTGACTCTGATATTTCTTTATATCGCTCCACCAACAGTAGCTGTTTGATCACTGTGCTTCCTGCCTCTCTCCACTGATTTAATGCAGCACCTTAAACACAACTCTGTGCCATGTTTTTTTATAGTTCAGATAACACGCTATTAGATGTCATAAGATATGTTCGGCTGAAGCTTTCTATGGCATTGAAACGAGGAAGAGCAAAGAGCCGCGACACAGCCTTTAGCTCAGCAGTCAAGAAAATAAAAAAAATATAGAGATGTAACCTAATGAAGACATCCACAGCCAGAGACCGGCACTGCTGCGCTGTGTCACAGCAAACAGGTGAAATATCACCTCAGCAGGAGAAAAGTGAATCAAACAACACACACAGCAAACCTAAAGAAGAAAGAGTTTGGAGTGTATTGGTTCATCTATCAACACCATCTCTCTCTTCAAGGCAGAGCAGGCAGGAAAACCATCAGTCACATTTTTAAACAATAGTCTCTCCATCTTTGTCATCCGGTGCCGGCACAATGACTTTACTTCAAATGTCTAGAGAGAAATCTGTGGAGAGTGCTGGATTTTGGGGTCAATCTTAGAAAATGGCTGGACAGGCTGTCTTGGAGGTTTTACTTCAAGAAACTGGTCCCTCAGTCCCCCTGCTGTGTGATGTTAAATTCTGAGAACTGAGAAAACTGTAACAGCCGGCACAAAGAGAACGTCAACATATTGATGGTGCAGCGGCTGGCTAGAAGGCATTGATTCGAAGAGTGTGAAGACTTCTATGTGAAAAGAGCCTTCTATAAAAGTGCCATGAGTCATCCAGGTTATCTCATTGCTCTCTGTCTGTGCAAATACGTCTGTCTGTCTGTGGCAGAGTGAGGGCACACACTACAGCCAACTCCTTTATGGCGTATTTAGAGAACACCCAGCTATTCCCACACACAGCCACCAACTTAATTTCAATTGGCACAGAAAATATGTAGTAACAGTATCCTGTCTCCCTCAGGAGCATGAACTTCTTTTGCATTCACCCTCTCCAGGTAAACAGTGGTGGAAAACAGTAATGCATGCAGTAAAGCCTATGATAGACTGCAGCCTTTACATCATCCCTCTGAAATTTGTCAGGCTACGTCAAATTATGCAAACACTGAATATTTTCCAAAACAGTCGATACTAGATTTGCTGGCAAATAAAGCACAATACAACCGAAGCCAAACAAAAGATGTCAAACTCTGAGAGAAAAATAACTAAGTTTAAGATAGGGGAAAAGACTAATCTTGTGGCTTCGGGCCCTCGTCTGACTCTGAGGCAGATCCTCCAAATGAGAGAGTCATCCAAACTTTTGCAAAAAGTTCTTGCAACAGACAACAACAACTGGTTCAAATCTTTGGTGTTTAATCCCAATATTTACTGAGCATACTTTTGTAGGCTGTGACCGGGGCCCTTTGTTCTTCTGGATCGAAACTTAAACAATACATTTCAGACTATGATAGGTGGTTGAAAGCTCCACAAATATTAGCAAGGGGTCACAAGGTAAATCTCAGGCAAAGGAAAGCAGAAGTAAAAATATATTTCAGTTTTTTTTTCTTTGTTTTTGTTTTGTCCCCAGACTGCCTTAATCTTTTCATTTGTTTTATGAATTACTGGATATTTTTAATTTGGGCCTCTAAAAACTCACATCTGGGGAGGTAAAATTACTCCTCCGCCAACATGCAACCTGTGATGAGGGGCCGCAAATGGACACTGGTTCTATTTAAGGGATCACAAGTTAAAAAGGTTGGGCACCACTGCTGTAAAGTTTGTGTTATATTTCTGACTTATAAAGTACAACTAGTAAAACCAGGGTGACAGCAACTTCTTTTTTGTTTGTTCATTTGTTTGTGTGTTTGTTTTGTCTTTTTCTTTTTAAGGCAACTTGGAATTTATCTCCATAACAGTTCAGTCACACCTTTATTCCTGGTACCTTCCACATACTCTAGAGCAGTGGTTCCCAACTGGTTCAGCCACGAGGTCCAGATTCCTCTTCAGTCATTAGTTCAAGGTCCACACAGTTCAATATATTCAGAATCATACTTGCGTTTGGCCATGTTGACAAGCTAGATTGCTGTCTTTGTCAATTAGCTGTCCTTTATTCACTCACACTACAGCAGGACACAGCACTTAAAAATAAAAGCTCTATGCTGGAAATTTACTGTACTTCTAAATAAAGTGTTATTTTTTCAAACTAGACATGTTTGCAAGTCACCTGAGGTCCATTCAGAATGGACCCACAACCCAGATTTAGACCGCAACCCACCAGTTGGGAACCACTGCTCTAGAGCTCCTTTCACACATGCACTGCAACCCTGAAATTACCTAGACAATACCCAGTAGAGCTGTATGTGAAAATGCAAATGTCAGAATCAGTCAATTCAGACATTAAATGGACTTCATTCTGCCAGTTCACCAGTACAAAGTCTGTGTAATGTCCGACTGAGCCCAAGAGAGAATAAATTAGGTACTATCAGGAGAATTCACAGGAATGGAGTGGGCGTGTTGGTGACGAATCATAAATGCGAAACTGGAAAAAACACAAGATCCAAGGGTGAAGAAGAAGGGTCATTTATATGAAGATGGCAATGAAACTATGTGACCGGAGAGATGGCAAGATTTGAGAACTCTGTTGGTAAGGGCCGATGCCGATATCATCAGACAAGTTCAGGGAACGGCAAGAGACTACAGCGGCTACATTACCACAGTGTAATCTGCATCATGTCCTCGCCCTGCCTAAAACAAAAGGAGCATTTCCAGTAGGTGAGAGCAGACAATCTCCTGTTGTGTGCCACATGTTTGAAAGGGAAACTCCAGTCATGTCCAGATCTGATTCTCTGGACATTGTCTGAAGTTCATGAGAAAACAGCTTAGGAGTGTTACATTTGTTTAGGTAAGAACAAAGTCAACAAAGCACAAATTAAAATGATTAAACTATAAAACGTTCAACTTTAACTTTAAATTATGTGTTACGTACAGTGTTGTGCTTCTGTACATACTTAGTATATTTCTAGCATTACACATACAGTACAGTGAGTACATATTGAATGTTTTCCAACATGAAAATCATGTGGTGCAGTTTTATATATTTTATATAAGTCAGTCTATGTAATCAGTGGACAACCAGTTCGTACTCCTCACTGCTTAGGCTTTGTGGATGAAACCTTGAAGCAGCTAAGGTCGCAAATCCTCCACAGGCACCAAGTTAAAAAGACACCCACTGCTCTGCCTCAGCCCCACTGGACAATGCAAGGGGGGCTGCTGACAGCCCAGAATTAATTGACATGCCTCCGAGAGGTTGTTCTCTAATAACATATTGATCCACCAGGCCTGATATGCAAAGCATCTGCCAGCGAGTGTCGCTGGCGAGGTGAGACAAATGCCCTCTGAATACCTTCGACCAAGCTCTGTTGATTAAAGAAGGTATTAGAGCCCATGATCACATAGAACCAGCGTGTCAGGTATTCCACATCGAACCGTGTCAGAACCTGTCCTCATTAGCGGATAACACATTCGGCAAATACTCAAAGTTCTGACAGATTCACATTAAACTTTCATAAATTACAAGAATTCCCTGACAGGTTCGAGATTCCAGTTTTTTGTTTTTACACTGCTCCTGAGCCGTAACAGGGTAAAATGTTGGCTTAACTGCAAAACGTGTTACAATAGCTTTTAAAGTCTTCACATGAGAAAGCTGCAGTGGTCAAGGTTTGAATGTTAAGACACTGAGATTTAATCAGTTCAAATTACAAGGTAAAAAACACTTTGTTATTCAGTGTAAAAACTAGTCTAGAAAACAGCACCACTGCAGTGTGGAAGGTATGCGTGAAGGACACATTTTTAACTGCTTTTGTGTTGGCCTGATTGGGGTTGAAGACTGGCTTGGATCTGTGTGCGTTCATTGCTGACGGAAGGCACAGAAAAATATACAGTGATAAAACTGAGCTTAGTAGTAATAACCCAAAGTGGAAGTGCACAGAATTGTCCTTTAAATGGGGCCACTTTTTAACAGATTAAACATGTGTGTCCTTACAATATAAATACAATTGCAGAACTAAAGTAATTGTTCAAAAGATCTGAATATAAATAATACATTTGTTGGGGTTCTTTTGTGCCTGTTGTCGTCTCTGTGCTGTAGCCCAATATTCCTCAGAGAAGACTGGCCAAAGGAAGAAAAGCTGAAATACTGTAAGTGGTCCATGAAAACTCGTATTGACAGGGACATTTCTTACAAGTGCAAGGTCCACTGAAAAGGTCAGACAAGACACTCTACTTTAAATGAGACCAAGGTCGCTGTGGGTGAGGGCTCACTTAGGCGGAGAGATTGTTTTGGTAAACTTGGCTGCCACTGCGTGCTCGGCTCTACCCTCTCTGACGTAGGCGCGATATGGTGGAAAACTAAAACTGCAACCATGTGTAAATAAGCCAGTGCTTGTCAGTAAACAAGGTGATTTATCATTGATTTGAATCATCATTTTCAATTCATTTGGTTTGTTTGTTGTTGACTGGCAACAAGAGATGATGATGTGGTCTAATTTAGCAAGCTGCTTGAGTACAATAAACAGTGCCTTACATACTTCAGCCACTCCAAGCAGAGAGAAGAGGTGCTTGACAGTGTAGGAAAGCCGTGCAGAGAAAGCACTGGGAAGCATGGAAGACAATGCTGGGTGCATCAAAATGTTACTCCACATTAGCCTATATTTAGCAGCAAAATATCTACATGACCGTCCTGCTTTCTGAAGCAGCTGTTTGCTATGCTTGGAGAGACTTGAAGCGTGTTGTCTACAGCTGTCTGAGCGTAATTTGTATTTGGGGAAATGACAGTGTAGAGGGAAACTAGAATTAGCATTCCATTTTTTCCTCCTCTTCTAAATCTTTCAGTAAATAAAATAACACTGTTGGAGATATTAATATGTCCTTCTTTGCTTGGGACTTTGACCTTGACTGAGTCACAGCCACCAGATGATAAATATGAAAAGCTCAGCAGGAAAAACAATATGGGAAAAAGTGCATGGCCAATAACGATGTGTGTGTTTAACATTTCAGTTACATAAATATTAAACTTAGGACAGTGAAAATCATTTTTAGAAATGGTTGGGGATCGTTTTTTTAATCTGATACTGGTGTTAAAATGATACTTTTGAAATGGTACTGGTGCCTGAAAAGTGCTTGAACTGATACTGACACAAAGCAATCATCAACGAGGTTAAAGAACAGCTTTTTTATTGCAAAGGCAATTTTGAACTCGAAATTGCACAATATATTAACTCCTAACAGTTTGTAGCATACTTATAATATGAATAAATACAAAATACTATTAGTTATTTAACATAACAAAGTCACAATAAATAATATCAAAATATATTTTAAGTTGGGATCAATAATAGTCTCCCTAACTGAGAGGAAACTCAGCAGCCAGACATTTCTCTATTATCAGTTTAGGAGCCACTAAGATTGTCACTACCTTGAGTGAGCTGAATCACAGTCCAATGGAGCACTAACAATGCTGCTAAGTTCAGGGCTAACACCCTTTACTTGAATCAGCAGGTGGCAAGCAAGACACAAGAACTTGGCTTGGGTCTTAAGGAGCTGTAGCATTTACTCACTGACAAAGAGCCTTAACTGTACACACATGGCATGGCTATGTTTAACTTCATGCCCTCTGCTCAAGCTCTCCTCTCTCTTTTGACCACACACTGGCTATGCACACAATCTGGCACAGAAATGAGGTACCAAACATTGTGCTGTATGTCAGTCAGGTGGGTACCGCTTGTATAAGAACCGGTGCCATATTGGCACTGGGTTTTGGTCCCTAACCAGGGCTGGAAATAAACTTTTCTATCCACCTGCCACTGTGACTGGAGGATTCCAAAATCTACTAGCCACTAAAGAGATTACCATTGTTTTTGTGGCTGCTGAGTGAAGCAAGTCTAGCAGCCACATGGATATTTTACCAGCATTTGGCTGGTGGACGATGCTAATTTCCAACCCTGTACCTAACCCTATTTTTAGAAAATCTGATGACTGGCACAACAGTTCAGATGTTTTGTGTATTCTCTATAAAAAGAATAAACATACTCATAGTTGAAGAAGAACATCAACACTGAGAGAAACATTCAAATATGGGGGTCTCAACACACTGTTAATTAATGATGATTTGAAAACTGCAACGCCACTAGTTCATAGAAAAAAGGCCAACTTACAGGACACTTTAACACGAACTCTATTACTATACTACATGTACTAACTTGTTATATACAAAATAAAAACAACACAAAGTAACTAGTCAACCAGCTACCTTTACTCTGTTGATGAAGTTATTCCGATAGCATCACTACAAAACATTTGAAATAATCAAAATGTTAAAAGTTTAGAACAGCATATGCTGCTAGGTTTTTTGCTTGTGTTGCATCAAGTATGATACTTAAAATAAAAACAAAAGTCAGCTAACTATAAAGCAAAGCATCTCTGTGTGAGTGTATGTCTGTATGTACATGTGTCCTTTGCATATCTTGGGAACCATTTATCCGATTCACTTCACGTTTGGCAGGTGTATTGTTGGGGACGTAGGGATTACTGTTGCAGAATTTGGTGAGATTTGGACATGAGACACATTCAGTATTAATGAACTTAGAAGAAACAAGTGAACAGCGCTCTTTGGCTCTGTGCAGGGGCTTTAGGGTTTCTGCAGAGAGAAGACAGTGAGTGGAGCATGTAAGGCTGTGTGTGTAGCTATGATCTTTGGTGTATTTCTTTGCCATTTTATCTTATAACTTGTACAGTCCGGCACTCCGCACCACTAAAAGATTCAGTGCCGGTGTGCAGCAGGGAGAGCAGCTGCCTGCTCGGTAACGTTGGAAAGATATACACAGATTCAAACTTATCAAATCAACAACTCATTAATAAAACGTTAAAGCACAAACATTTCTTTCCAATCGGGATGACGAGCAATAACCTGATTTTAATCAAAATGAGCCATATTCCGAGCTGTGACAAATAACGTTGCTCTATGTGTGCGGCCTGCTGTGAGACAAGCGTACAGAGACTGTCTACCACATGCAACACCAAAAACAAATACAACAAAATATTCCGTAATGTCACTCAACTATAAAGTGTAGTGTTCCCAAAATTACTTCAAACATGAATGGTCTCCTGTTGGTTATATCACAAAACTTAGTTTGAAAAAACATATTTTACATCATCTGGTGTTTTTTTATTGGAAAAAAATCCTTAAACAACTTTTTAAACAACATTTTTATACAGTGTAGTGTCCCCTAAAATCACTTGGTCTCCTATTGGTCATACTAGGACAGTTTGGGAAAATGTGCTTTTGCAGGATATGGGGAAATGTTAGTGAAAAATATATCAATAAATTCACTCTTATACAATGTAGTGTCCCCAAATATTTAGTAACTTCACTCTTAGAAAACTGACAAACAGACAAACTGTTGTTGATGGATTTAGTTGTAATAATCTTCTAATATTATAAAACAAAACAAATGATGATTTTGAAAGTTTTTATAACACTCAAATCATTTTGTAACACCTAAGCCATTTAAATAAATAATTTGCTATACATGATGTCAAGTGCTTCTAATTTCTTTCCACACCATACAGGCATTAAAAAAATTGAATACATGTGTTCAGGGATGCGAGAAGCAGGGGGCGGGAGGATCAATGAAGGCACAACATACTTAAACAGATGTTTAAGGTGGAGCTTTTGATTCTAATATAACACTGGATAGTTTAACGAAAAATAAAACATTGTGTCTTAATTGTTATATTTTGTGAGTAAAGTCTGAATTTGCCAGTAGCATGTCTCTAACAGATAAATGTAGTAGCATACTGTTATTTCGCAATTTTTTAAAAGTACTTTGGTGGACTTCTGTACATTTTTTAGGGTACAGTTTGTAAGAATAGCATCATAATTCAATATTAACATCATCATAAATCTAGGTGTTTGGGATCCAGGTGTATCACTCAGGACCCAAAGAAGCGCAAAATCAAGTTGTTTTCATGTGGCTTTCTCGAGAAAGGCGCAAGCAGCAAAGGCCAAGGCCACAGGCCAAGCAATTGGCCCGTACTGAACAGGAATGTTTTGAACAGGCACTGCACTAGTTTTTTAAACTATCTGTCCTTTTTAACGTGTATACTTGGGAGCTCTGCCGTGTATGCCAAATCATTACTGAATTAACAAAACAAAAAAATATATTTACACAATTATTCATCAAAACAATTAACACGGATAAAACAAGCAGTAAAACTTGGCATTAACTGAAAAAGATGGCTAAAACTGTCAAATGTAAGTTTCTCACAGAGCATGCCCTGGGAATATTACAATGAAAAATAATTTTCACAAATCTATGTAACTTATTTGCTTGTAACTTGGCAAGTGTTTAGTGTTTTTATCTGGTCAACAAAGTCTTTTTTTGCACCAGAGATGGACTGGCCAGCACAAAATGACAAAAACATCTAATTTAACCAGAAATGGTTTTCACAGATTTGTCCATCTTCTTGTAGAGTTGGTTGGAAGTGATTTGTCCATCAAGCTTTTGCTAACTAGACTAAATTACCCATAATTCAAATGGTCATGCTTCAAGTTCTTGGTTTCTATGGCTATGATTACAAGAAAGAGCAAGCAGCCAATCTGCTGTTCCTGGCTTGGATACAAAGCCCACTAATTAAAAGTCTGTCCAGTCTGTAGTCCTCCCTTTGCAGACAACTCTTATTGGATAGGAGAGCTCACAGCCCTCTGTTTTGCATTTTGATGTCTTCATCATTGTAATTGCTGGTTAAGTCGCCCTGCATTATTGATGAGCCCATACGGTAAAAACAAACCAAACAATATGCATGCTAAACAAATGCCCTCCAGTGCACAATGCTCACACAGGCCTTCACAGTCTAATAATTTTAACTTGTAGTGTCTCAGAGTTATGCACACAAGCAGTTGCCTTTGGGTGTTTCATAGTTTCTGACTGGAAAAATGCCTGAAGGAGGGTACAGGGAGGCAATTATACACTGTGTCTACAATTGTGTGCTTCTGCTCCCTTTTGTGGCATATCCAAAATGGCACACGCTGTACATAATGTCTTTATCTACGGAGTGAATATATCTGAATACGGTACATCTGTGTCCTCAATGATCCCTTGCGGTGAGTCTTAAAGTCCAACTTTGGTTGTTGCCCAAAATAACTGACTTACTCTTGAGTGCAGCTGCAAGAAAACAATGATTAGTGGATCAAGAAGTAGGTAAGTGTCCAAAACGCAAAGTTTTCTGTTGGATAATTCACTTACTTTTCTCTCATTATTCACAGCCACAATGGGGATGTTAAAAGTGGATGACTAGACAGAAAGTGGCCACACTAACAATAGGGCTGCTCCCTGAACGTCAGAGATTTAAAATCATTAGTCAGAGACCCCTCAGTTGACAGAGAGTCCTTCATATCAAGCAGCCATTTTCCTTTTGCCAGTCAGTGTATTCTGGGGACGTATTGGTCCCTAGATTTAGCTGCAGGGCGAGCGCTCCTCACTGCCATGCTGCCCTTCAGCACAAGCAGCTGCGTACATGGAGGCAGCTGCCCAGAGGAGAGGCTTTGCCTCATCAGGCTCCAAGATAACATTATCTTCTGCCTTCTGCTTAGAAATGGTGAAGTTACAACTCTCTACAACTTGATACGATACAGCTTTTGTTCGCTATCTAGCGTCAGCAAAAAATGTTGTTGCACATTTCAGATCCATCGTTAGCACAGTTAGCTTGGCTACAACATCACATGAATGTCACTGTTACACAAAACATTAAGTTGAACCCTGGTCAAACTTTGAAATTCTGTATGAAAAAAAGGAACAAATAGTCAAGTGTTTGTATTGAACAGACAAATCTGATTCGACTGGCATAACTGTGAGTTGGGTACAGCCCTGCTAACGATAGCTGGTTTACTACTGGTGTGTGATAGACATTACAAAAACACGATGAGTGTCAGCAACACTGCAATTAGTCAGCACCCTGCAGAAAATCTCATGTGGAGAAGTGAACAAATGAACAGTCTGACATCGCAGGGCTACACCAACATAGATATCAACCAGTCCATGTAGGGACGGTTATTCTTAACCTACAGCTACAGCTTTTTGTTATCAATGAATCAAAACGTCTAGTGTACCCAAAAGTCTTCCTGCCACTGAATAAGGTGGCAGGTGGGTCACCTAGCCTTAATAAAATGCTATCCCTAAAGTTATTTCATCAGAGTTTCAGAAGACGGGTTTAGTCTGATGCTGTTTTAGGACCCTCTCACTCTGACAAGAATAATATTTTAGGGGCCACACTTGTTATTTGCACAAACACTGCTGTGGACCACAATTACTGCAGTGAACTGACTCTCTATTTGCGTAAGCGTTGCAATGGATTTGAGACCCCGGTGTAAGTTACTTGTCATGCATCATGTTGGGCTCTGTCTGCCAAGTCAAATTTTATAAGTCATAAAAAAGTGACAGCACAGCTCAGCAAACGGCATGAGAAACTCTTATTTATGCGGAACAGTGGATTAGAGCTGATTGATAATTGTTTATGCCCTTGGCAGTGGTGAATATGTGTATTTCAGGAAAATTCACCAAAGCCAGGGCTACAAAGAGAAGGCGCAGTGCTAGCTAGCGTGCAGAAGTGGGTGGTAAGTTTAGAGACGCATATGATACAGGCTGTTTGGTAAACACACTGTGCTACCTCCTCCCATTCACTGCTCTGCAGAGACATCAAGCACGGGCTGAAGTGTGATCGCACTGACACACAGAAGTCTCAGTTATATGAAACACAACATGCCACTAGTCTTTTCTATCAGAGAGAATATTGGTTAATATGAATCAAAGGAAACAAAAAGTATCTAATATTTCCTTTGCTTGTCTTTTGGTTAATGGGTGTTTCAGAGAAACTATGAATATTTTAGCTTAAATTAATTTCTCATTTGCAATTTTTTAAGTCTTTGAAGTGAAGCAACATGCTTAGAGCTGCAGTATCTGATGATTTATTACTTTTTTCTCAATAAACATAATAGCATCTTTGAGTGTAGCGACAGGTTTGTGAAACGGCAGATACAGCTGTTCGCAGTTTACTACTCATAGACTCAGAGAGGCAAGCTTATTAGAAAAACTGACATCAAAGAATGTTTTTGGATGTGTCATGAAGCAAAGAATTAGCTCTGTAAAAGGTGTTTAATATTTGAATTCATTTATCATTCGGGATTATGTAAAGTTATTCTTGTGTTCTTCCTGTGTTTGTTTAAGATCCTCACAGCTAACAACAAGAGCTAAAATGTGTCTTAAAAGTGAGTTCACGGAAGCTGTGCAAAGTCATGTACATACTGTATCATCTGATGCTGAATTATATCATCATGTAGTTGGCATCGGTAATAAATAAAGTCATCTTCATCAACAGGTTGTACTAGTTAAACTAGAGGACAACCAAGGGTCAATACACACACTGTAGTCACTCCGTAGCTACAGCTAAAAGTAAAGCATGTACTTTCTCTGATAAATTACTTTCCAGTTCCTGCTGTTCATATATAGTGGTGAATATAGACTGTATCCTGATTCATATTTCACAAATACAAAGAACAAATAGTGAATGTCCATGAAAATGTCTCTATCCATGTTATTCTGCTCTGATAGAGCCTGCATTGCAACATTATACCGCAGCCTCAGAGCCACTTCACACTTCATGAATGTGTCTGCTCTCATTCTATGTCTTTGCTTTTTCATTTCTATGTATGTCTGCCGACAAAAAAAGCAAACTGAGGGTTTTGCTGTTTGCACACAGGGAATGTTTTTCGGTGTACGGTGGATGATTCATTATAATTCTGTTTGCATAATAGCATATCCACATCACCCATTCTGGCTTATTTATCGCCTCTCTGCTGTTTCAGAGAGCAGGTTAAATGGTGAGTCATTTTTGTGACAATGGATGTAGAGCACATCAAATAAGAGGCTAAAAGGGTGATCAAAGCAGAGTTTCAAACTCTAGCCCTCACTACTGTAAAACTAGATTTAGACATTTAAAATGTGCGAGGACAGCTACTAAACAAAAGTGCATTTGTTCACATTTGTTTTTTGTTACAAAGCCAGAAAAGTATGAAAATATATGAAGTGTAGTTGAAATATTTCCGCAAGTACACAACACATCAATACATGTAATACACAAGCTGCTTTATAAATACTGTGTTCGAGGGATGCTGTGGCACCCCTCTCTGTCTGCACAATGTTGAACACAGTCTAATATCAGTTATTGAAAAATGACAACTTCCAGTGGTGAAGTAACCGTATCTGCTTTTCTATCAATAGCATGGTCTCAGACCAACCTCAAAGGTCATGAGTTGACTCCAAACGTCTCGGTGACAGTAGGCTTTAGTCGCAGCTTTAGACTAGGCCTCCAGGAAACAGTATACTGAGCCCCACCGCTGATCAATGCCTTTTCAGCGTGCCCCCACCCAGCACAGAAACCACATGTGGGCGTCCAACTGCCTGCCCTCAATCCATATCTCTCTGTTTATGTATTTACAGCAAATGAAACATTCAGACGGAAAGACGGCTGACATCGATTGGCTTGTGGGTACACTATTTTGAGTGACATTTCATAAATGGAGCCGCCTCGTGAAATAGTAATGAGCCGATGGCGATTAGCATTCAACTTTAATATGGCATGATTGATTAGATATTCAAATTTCACTTGGCCAAGGTTAAATATTGAAGACAAGCATATGAAAATCCCACAAACAATGCATAAACTATTGGAGGTTTTGCCTTTTACACTGTTTATTGGTCAATGAAAACCATGCCATAAACTGACTGCAGCCTCCCTGCTGATAGATCATTGTAAAAGGAAATGTGTAGTAATGAACTGAGGACAGTTTTCTTTGCAAGCTGCTGTGTCTGTTTGGTACTTAACGTAGGGAAACATACACAGCCTTGTTGCTTTGTGGAGTTAGTGAAGAAAATATATAGACACACTACCTCTGTAGAATAAGACGTATTTACTTTTCTAAAGAAAGCAGGATTATGTGTTCTGATAAGTACTTCAGTCATATCATATCTGTGTTCATAATGCCTTGCCTAGGGTGCACATGTTGCTTTAAAAAACCAAGGGCACAGTGTAGGTAGTACACACTTAGTATTCCAGCCCTGCATGCAGAGAGAGATTGCACCTGTACAAGCTGTTAGGTGATGTCTGTGTCACTTGGATGACCAGTATCTGTAGCCAAGCATTTCCTTGAGGTATGGAATTGGTTGTCTCGGGAAAATCTGATTAGTCACCGCTGACAATGCAGAGACAAGGAAATTACTTTCTTGTGCATATCATTAAAGAAAAATCAATATGACGAATGTGGTGGGGGCCCAGGCTATTTATTGTGGCTGAACTAAGGGCAAGACGGGCTCTCTTTGCATGGGCCTGTTATTCCACTTAATTTGTTCTCGAGACAAAAAAAACCACACACACAAAATAGTTCAGAGAGGGCTCGAGTTGCATCTTGCCGTTTTCCCCCCCTTACCATATGACTGTAAACGCCACCAACTTATTCCAACCTGTGACTTAATTACCTCAAAATAAATTGGCTCATGAGGAAATGCAAGTGGTACTTCAAGGTGAGACCTCCTCACACTTGTCTCCTTAATGCTCTCATTATCTGCGGGGATTTGAATTCAAGGCTCGCACCGCACTGTTGCAAGACAAGACTAACAAGAAATTGAACTAACCACTCACCTCTGCTTTTGTGGTGCTTCAAAAATTCTACGGGTCAAGTAATTGAGTACCCTTCGCTTTTGCAAGTGAAGCGTGTTTGTGAAGGAGGGCACATCAAGACTAAGCAGTCAAAGAAGTACAATCACAAGGAGGTGTTGATAAGTTGATGTCAAGAACTCTTTACAGTAACTGCGTGTTTAAACACTGCAGTGCAATAAGGTGTATGTTGATTATAAACTCCTTATTTTCATCATACCGCAATTTTCAGCCTGCCACAGATGTTGGACAGAGCTTACTAAATAAGCACTTTTTCAATATTAAAATACCAAAAAATTGCATTTTATCTACATTACATCTGTTGTAAGGTTTTGTTACTGTACAATACAATTTCACATTTCACCCTTTCACCCTGAAAAGTGATTTTGAGATGTTTTGGTGCAAAATCATCTGCTGGTATTTTACATTTTGGTTTGGTGTGACAAGCAACATAGAAAACATGGGATATCACCTATTGACAGAAGATGATTTTAAAATAGCTGGTGAGTGGGATCCACACTGCTGAAATCTACATGATACTCCATATGTCCTGCCGCAACATTTTCCATCCAAGCCGTGTCTGTTCAGTATTAACCATTCTCCCAATAAGCGAGGATGGTCTTGAAATAGAGCTGGTGAGTGGGATTTAATATCCTGAAATCCACATTATGAAATTCTCCATATGCCCTCCCACAACATCTTGTGACTGCACTTCCTCTCTCCCTGTTTAAGGTGAATTCAGGCTGGCTCCATCCCTGTTCTCAAGATCACTGAAAATAAATAGTTTGGTGCATATGGTGTGTGAAACAAACGCTCTGATCCCTTCAGTCAGTAGCATCCTTGCCATGCTGCTGCCCAGACAGCCGTCCTGCATGCTTCCTGAACAGGCTGGTCTTTATTCCCTCTGCACCCAGTGGGCTACAGGCACACAGGCCGCAAAGCCACGTCATTCAGCTGACCTGCTGCTGTCTCATTCTTTCACCATGTTTATATCCACATTTTTTGGGGTCTATAAATATGTCTGCTGCATTATAATACGAGATAGACTTGCCACTTGACAATGACGGCATTTACATTAATTAGTGTTTTATCATACACATTAGCACCATCATACAGATCTGTTGAGGGATCCTGTCATTTATTCTAACTGGATTTATTTTAACAGTGTCACACACATATTGTCAGTGCCACCCTGCCATTGTCGTCGACACTGAAAGTGAGATTGTAAACTGTGATCAGCTTCCAATAGCATATTTTCACTATGCATTGCGTTAGTGACAAAGCATGTGGCATCAGCGTGATAAAGACAAATCCATATTTTACCAGCTGCGACAAAGTCACCACAGCTGGTATTGTTTTCACCATCTGAGTCTGTTTGTGTTTGTGCGTATGTGTCATTATGGCAAAATATGGTCCTGGAAACACAAACTGTGGTGGGAAAAACCACAGAAGGGGTTTTGAGTACTTTGCCAGGTGTTTATATGTCTGTCTGTCTGACTGTGGACAGCGTTTGTCTAATTGAGATCAAAATAAAGGTCGAGGTAGAAGATGGGCGTTGTCCGAGTAAGGACGCTGGAAGTAGGGGGGTAAGAAGAAGGGAAGGGGTCACTAGCTCCTCCCCATTTTCCGCCCGTGGCCCACATTAATTGAACCCTTTATGACCTACAATAGAACAAGTCCACCAGAGCATACCTTTACATATTATATGCTGTTGTGCCATTTTTGGAGTAGTTTAATAAGCTGTCCATCAATACAACCCTCATATTCCAAATGTTTTATATTATGCATGTCCATACTAATAAATTAAATTGCTAAAAAAGTGCAATTAACTACAAAAAAAAGAAATTTGTTTTTTTTTTTTTTTTACACATTTTTCTATATACATGCAAGAAAGTCAGTTCATGCTCACAATGTGATGACGCTTATTTCAACTTGGAAGTGCTGTGAATATTCACGGTCTGGATTATGATGTTTTTGCTGTGTGCACTTTTCACTGGATTTCTACAAACCCATTAGTGCAAGGAAACAGCGCTCTGGGATACAATGAATGTATGATATGTTAGTGTAACTCCCCTGGTTTTACATGCAAGAATAATTTTTCTTAGTCTTAAAGAGCTACGTTGTGGATTGCTGGAGTGATCCCATCACAAAATGGTTTCTAGTGTTAATTGTTGTGTTTGTAATTAAAAAAAAAATGATTATGACTTTGTTTTTAAGAGTATAAAACACATGAAATAGGTTGGATGATGTTTCAGTCAGTATTTTAATTTCTGATTTGATTAGATTTTAATTTGTAATATTATTAAAGCACAGTGACTCACAGGAGTATCATGATGCACAAAATCCCAGGGGATAGCACTTTAAAGCATTACAAAAACACTTATATCCAGAGTGGTCCTTGGTGGTGACAGCAATGTTTTTAGTGTGTGTTGGATAATGCTTTTCAGGTGTTTTTTATTAATGCGTACAATGCAACAGCTTTTATTTTCTGAGCAGCTGAAATTCAAGCTATAAATAGAAAGCAGCTTTATGATTTGCTTCATTCTTTGTTAATTCCATTCTCTGGGGCAGTATAAAATACAGGCAGACGCACTATACATCATCTTGTAAGATTGAGATGATATCATAGACAAGGCAGGGAAACTGTCAGAAAGACGACTGACTATAATAGAGAGCTTGTTCTTGGAAAAGGGAAAGAGTTCATCCTAAAGATTAATTGGTTTGAGAGAAAGGCACCATGTTTCTGAGTTCAAGGTATGACATTTAGAGCCAACAAGGGAGTGAACTTCATTATTAAGATTTATGAAAATGATTCAGGTAGAAAATTCCATTCACCCTTCCTATTATTAATTCCATCTTAAAAAGCAAATTGAATTAAGTGGTGCATTATTCTCTCTAATTATGATGTCCATATTAGTTCTTTTAAAAAAGTGACTGATGCTGAATAAAAGAGATGCAGAACACAAAGCACTCTAACCTGACCAAATGGAAAATGAATCAGCTTTGTACTGGTAACTCTTTGTTGTTCAGGTAATACCACGTAATTGAAGAAGGAAGCTCAGACTATAGAGGTGTCTCTCTCAGCATAGTCTTGTTTGTTTCTGTAAAGCCAGCTCTGGCCATTAGTACACAGGGGAGATGAGGAGTTATTGAACCATTATTGATTGCACACTAGGAAAGTCTAGTGATTTATATATATTGTCCTTTTCCAAGGTAAGCAACCAATAAGTATCAGGATGGCTGAATTCTATACTTTTGTGTTTGCAATTATGACAGTTTATCATTTCCTTACTTTTGGAGATCACATTTCAGCAGTGGGCCCGAGAAGAGAATCATAAACAACAGAATCAAAGCTGCAGTCTTCCTAGTTTGTCTTGCATCTCATGCTCTTCGTCTACAAGCACACATATGTTCATGTATAAGCATGCAAGTGATGCAATGCAGATCCATACCAAATGCGGAGGCAGTAATGCAAATGTGAAGCGCATTCAAGCTGTATGACATTCAGTGATTTAATGTTTCAGAACTTATCGACAGTTGGTGGTGCTGACTCACCAAGAAATGCAGCAATGCACCAGTAAAATAAGACAAAGACGACTTCTTACCAACGTTAACGTGAATATCCTCCTGAGACCCAAGCTTTTGTTTGGTATGCATTTTTAATTTCTCCTAGCTATTTGGGATCAGTATAGATAAGTATAAAAAACTGAGCACTGTCTTTGAACAGGAAGTAGTTTTTGAACTAAATGATGTCCTCATATGGGGACATTGGGTTTATTCTTAATTGCTACAACTGTGTAATAAAGTATAAAACAGTTAACTTAAATTCTTGAAAATTGTTCATTTTGTAACTGTATGAATTTTCCTTGCTCCATAGTCCAAGCTAGGAATGTCCTTTTTGTCTGTAGGAACAGTCTGTCACACCTGATTGGCCTGTGTGTGCAATGCTACAATAATAAAGTCCCAATGTCCTCAAACAATTACTTCCTAATTAACTAAGCTTGTTCCTGTTGCTAAAATAGGTCAAATTTGAATTAGACATCAAACTACAAACAGTATTAATCATAAATAAACAAGTTTCAACCATAAAATGTGATCAGGTTTTGGACCTTGTCTTCTTTTGTGTCAGGATCAGCTGCAGACTGACTTGACAGAGATGGCTGCCATCTTGTTTTCACATGGACTAGTGTATTGTGCTCTTACTAGGACTAGATAGCACAAAAAAAGTGTCCATGAACGAGGACAACAGGTCTTAATTAAGCACAATGGAGTATAAGGTGCAGCAAAACCAAAATGTGATGCCCCTGTATGAGGATGCAGGGTCTCAGGAGGATATAAACAATGTAACAGTACGAATATTATAAAAAGTATCTTTCTTAAAGTATCTTAAATCTTTATGTATTCACTTTTTAGGACCTCATGACACACAAATAGGACTCTAAGTGAGCATAACTGTGTCTACAAAAAAACCTCCACATGGTTATTTTAAATGTTAGCACATTCATGTTTTAGCATGTTTGCTGTCCTCCCCTTATTAGTGTAAATGCAAACTCTTGTACAAACATTGTTGGTGTTGACACCAACATTTAAGCTGGAGAAAAGAAAGGTACACAGCCTGCACTTACACAGTCACTGGTCTACCATTATTTTTGTTTCTTCAATGTCTGACTGAAAAATGGCCGATTATGATGGCTAAGAATGCTGCTGGGGAGCATCATGGACCACTGTCCATAGCAGAAAAACAGAGTTTTAATAATTAGCAGGGAAACTGCAGCCAACATGGCTGCTTTCAATAAAAAACACAGAATGTGTTGGATAGATGTAATGTTTAAGGTTAATTAAATATTCACTAAATGCTTCTGTAAATGTTCTTGTATCATACATTGCATCTGTTTGACCTTCATCAGCCATGCAGCAAGCACCACCTGTCTTATTTGACACAGTGTACAGTATAGTACTGATGGTTATGGCAATTAAAACCAGGTAACATTATTTCCTGGTGATGGAGTGTGAATGATAATGTTTCAGAATGTCAAAACCCCAAGCCAGCATTATTTTCTGTCAGACCCTATTCAGTGGAGGAAGCCAAAATTAACTTAGATTCATTTTGGGCCATATTTGCCTTAATTTGCCATCTGTGCTTGTTTAGAAGGGGGTATCTGGACTAAGATGAGAGTGTCTACAAATCTTCCTCAAAGTCCTGCTTTCAAAGTCCTGGAAGGCCCAGAGAGGACTGACATGTGGGAGGTTTGATGTGCAAGCAATTTCCATTCTCACAAAAGCCAGCAGACATTCTCTTGTGCGTTGCTTTCCCTCTCTGACTCAACTGTTGTTTAATTTGACAATTAATATGTATGTAATCACTGATCATTAACAGGTTTTTCACCCACATTTCCACCGGCAACATTTCCATGCATCATTTAGCAATGACATATAATCAGCAGCTAAAAAGCGGACATCTTAAAGTGAACCGCAGTGGAAAATCTCTTTTAACCACATTAACACATTTACCTCCAACACACAGAAACACCAGCACACAAACAGCAAACACGGACAAAAGGTCTGTGCTGAAAAATTGACTGGTTTCTATTATCAAGTTTCAAGGTGAGCACTGTCGTGGAGACATCAGGTTTCTTATTACTTGGCTTAACAGGCTCCCTTATTAAGGATTCTGGTTGGACGCATCTTCTCGGAGAATCCTAATTAGTGTGACTTTAACAAAAGACAGAGGATTGTGCCATCTGCCTCACATAACGAGGATTCCTCACTAATTAAAAACACCTAGGAGAGCAGTTAGGAAGTAATACCTGGTTAGGTTTGTAAGGTTAGGGAGATCTAATGAACATGAAAATGAGTAGTACTGCTATAACTTCCTGCTTTAAAATGACAGCGTTGTCTTTGGGGAAACACGTATGTGCATGACAAAAACCTTTTTCCTCCCCCTTTAGGTTGTTAGACACCTGAAATAGATGACAAGAATACATGTGGCCTGGTAGTTATATCCATAAATTGAATTTCAAATACTGATATAGTACACTCAGTTTTTTTATATAGTTAAATATTCAGGAGGACTGCAGCAATGTTTCAGGTGTTTGGCCAATATGTGGGCAGAGGAATGACATAAATCTTATAATTTGCTGGTTGAGAGAAATAAACAAAAAGGTTGGAATAGTTCTTAAATGAAAAATATATACGGTGGTTTAGGATTCTGTAGGCAGTTTTATATTATAGCTTTAAAAATACAGACAAGTTTGCTAATTCCACATTAAAACTTTTAATTAAATTTAACATTGACAAGAATTTTTCAGTTATTATTCAATGTGGTATAACCACAGACTGTAAACTCATTTTGAAGCCTCAAGTTTAGCATTTCAGCTGTCGCCATCTTAGTTTTTTGGAGCCAGAAGTGACCATATTTGGAGGAGATGTTGGAGGTATAGCAGCGCAAGGCATGGATCTGACCCATAGACTCAATATGCATAACTTCAAGCCTTTACAAAATGCAAACAGGTGAGTTATTTAAAAATGTGCCTCCTCTACAATTGTCATGAATGTTGAAGTTAGCTATAGAGACACAAACCATTTTTTATACCAGACTGGGCCATTTTAAAATGGGTGTGTATAGAGTAGGACTGTAAGGCTATCGATATAGGGTCAAGCTGCGTTACATGATGCATACTAGTGTGCATCTCTCCTCTCTCACACTCTCCATACAGCTCTGCCCCACTCATTCACTCACACTTTCTCCAGCAACACTTTTCAGAGCCGTAAACTGAGCTGCACCTCCCCAGAAATGGAACTACACGTCGCAGCGCTGCAGACCTCCTGTCTGTTTTTGAAAGCTGGGACCATTTTACTGAGTGGAAACAAAGCTTTTATTTACTTTAATTTCACAGATAAGAAACAATAAATTGTGAAGACAATAAAGCCTCCACAAAAATAAAATAGCATTTTAAGTCTTGTGTGTGATTTATCCTGGCTTCATATGAGCAGAGGAAATCTCTGCTAGCTGCTAGGCTAATTTATACAATGTAAAATGCCATAGGCTTGTGCTAATAACATTAGCATGTTGTATTTGTTTGGAAAACGAGTTTAGTACAAGACCACTGTTTTGTCAGTGAACCCTGTGAGCTGTAATGGGTATGAGTAGAGAAGAAGTTCATTGGCCGCTAGGCTAATTTATACAATGGAAAATTGTGTCCAGCAAAAGACAAGTGTTTGTCTCTGAATGCTGCGGGTTATAGTGAAGCTGATTTGTGTACTAGTGTTTGAAATTGTCTCTATTAAGCCATGTTTAATGTGTGTTTTGAATCAACTAAACTTCACAGCACAGAAACCTCACTGTCGACTAGTGTTTTGGAGGTAAAGAAAAAAATCACTGTCTTTGCATTTTATTTTTATCACAGTCTGTTTTTATAAAACTGCTTGTGACATCTCAAATGTGGCTTTGACTTGTAGCTGAAAACATGTAGCCCATTTCATAGAAAATACCAAGATATATATAGTGTATCGCCAGTCAGCCTGTAAATACAGAGAGTTGAATTTTTGTCCATTTTGCCCAGCTCTACTATAGAGACTGACTCGCTTTTGGTGCCAGCCTCAAGTGGCCGTTAGAGGGACTGCAGTTTTTGGCACCTCCATGTTGGCATCATTTTTTTGCCCTGGAGGCTGCTGCATGAGTATAACTGCACCTTCCAGTAACTTCTATACAACTAAAAGGGAGCTGAATAAAATAAATTACTTTCATATCTTTGCATATCATTGAAGTACATTCACCTTTATGTCTATTTGTACCCATCTAAATAATGATGGTGCATTGCAATGAAGGTGTATGTGTAAAAGTCTTATTACACAGTAAAATGGCCCGGAGAATGACTCTACATAGTGTGGAGCAAAGCGAATTTCTGCAAGTCCTTAATTGATAGTTGAGGCTAAAAACCGTTCCACTTGAAAAGATAATTTGTTAGAAATGAATTTGTCACAGAGTGTTTAGTCCTCTGTGCATGTCAAGATAAGGGAAAAAAGAGGGTCAGTAACTGTCGGGCCACAACGCCGTCCAATTTCACGCCAATTCTACCTATGTCTAATAGGATGAAAGGAAGGGAAATAAATCTGACCATTAAGTATTTTGTTGATAATTAAGGTACACATGAGCATGTGCTACACTGTGCTGTTGTAAGTGCAATAACTATAAACTAAACAGATTTACATATTGCTATAACTATTCAAATATTATAACAGCTGTCACGTTCAAAGGCACTTTTCTTTGAGCTATCTTTTATACTGGCTCAAAGCTACATGGATGGCTCTGTCCAGCACACACACAGACTCACACACACACACACACAGACAAATATATCATCTCTACCATACACTGCAAATGCCCTCCAGACACAGGTTTCATTTGAGCACATTCATTACCTTTTAATTGCCTCTAAATTGCAATGTGACCCATCACATCAATAACACTATCTTTGTAACAGGAGAAATGAACCTCAGCGGGGTTACTCTCTGCATGTATGTGTGTCCGTGTTTGTGTGTGAATGCACGCATGTAAATAACTGTATATATGATGTTTGTGTGTGTTTTCACATGGAGCCGTTTAATTTGTGGAGAGGACGAGGTATGTTCAGGGTACAAACAGCAGCTGATGCTTTGTGCCCTCAGCTGGAGTAGTCAGCTAGTTTTTAAAGGAGCGGATATTACCGCGATGAAGGTGAATCAAAATGTGTTTCAATTTAATCCCTTCTGATTACACACCGTTGTGCCCTACCTAAGCTTGCCAGCAATGCTGATCTTAGACATTCTCCCTGACCTTCAGTCTGAACAGAGGTGGCATCCTGCTGGCTGAAACCCTCATACATGAAGATTTGATTAAAACAGCACTACCAATCACCAGGACTCTACCGATATCATATTCGACATATTCTTACCAGAATGCCAGAAAATATAATATGTTGAACCCAGAGAACTTTTGCAGAGTTAGTACCTGAGTAGATTCATACTCCTGGAAATAAACAAACAGCTCTCTCTGGGTGGTGACGGGAGCTGTGCAGCAAGATGTTAATTCCACATAAGCAGGTCTCTGATATACAAGTTAACCTGTATGTGAACTCTTTAGGTGCAAAACAGCGAGGATTCTTCAGATGGCTAAGACTTCAAATGTAAGCTTGTTGATGTTGGACAGGGAGTTATGGACTTCTTCTTCAAACACTACAAATATTGTAGATGGCACAACTGCCACTAATGATACAACTCCTGCTAATACTGGAGGGTCGAGGTTGACTGTATGACCACTGAAACCTCTTTCCTGCTCCTACCAACCCTTCATACACTGCTGATAATGCTGTGATCACACTACGGCTACACATCATTTTGACTGAAGAAATGTTGATATGTCACAGAAGGAACTACACAGGCGTAAATAATAAACTAATGTCCAAATTCCATCTGGTAGTGCACATGCTTGCTCACTGTCACAATGTCACGACTTATTGGGACATTTAGAATGAGGAAAGGAGCTGTTGTTAATGTTACTCGTACTACCATGTTTTTCCTGCTATGGGATGTCAATATCTTTAGCTGCTGAAAATATCTTTAGTGCTACAACATGTTTTATTGCTGTTATTTGTACTGTCACAGTAACAGGTTGTTATTTAGGGCTGGATATTGCCACTGATTTCCTAAATCAATTTGATTTCCATTCACAAGGTCTGATTCGATTCTGTTTGGTATAGATTTGATTGGGGATATTTCAGTTACACTACAAATTTTTGCTAGAATGTGAAAGATATTCTCAGAGAACTAATATTGTACATTTTACAAGGAGTTATTTTTAGAAAAGAATAATTTAAGAACAGGATTAAAACTTAATATTTTATTACTAAATGTTGTTTCTAGAATAACAACAGTAATAGTAAAACAGCAAAGTCACAATATAAACAGAATATCTCACTGAAAACAAATTTAAACTGTTAAAAATAATAACTGTTTAACTGTTATAACTGTTAAAATAAATCATATTCCTGACATCCCAAGTTTAGACAGAATAAAGAACACAGGCATCAGTCAGTGTTAGTCCTCCTGTCCCTTCTGCTCCTCCCTGTGTTGTGGAGCAGAGTCACCGCCTGCAGGTTACATTATTGTTGAACGCTTGTTGAACAGGTGTATTGATAAAGTACTGACTTCTTCCTTGTGGAGGTTTTATTGCATTTACTGACTTTGGGCAGGAAGCTGTCTGTCCTACATGCCAGACTGGGCAAGTGAAAAAACATTAAACTTGAACCCTGTACTACTTCTGCTGTTACATATACAATTATTTACATTAGTAATTTTGTTATTACTATTGCTGTTATCAAAGCTATAACTACCAATACCACTACATGTGCTGATACAGTCATCTATAATTGGAAGCTACAGATTTTTATGGAAAAAAAAAATAGTTTTTGAAGAACACATCAATTTCATTTAATTCACAAACATTTCTCAATAAAATAAACTAACAAGCAGAATGAAACATTTGCAATCTATTGGTCTTCAGCAGCTATATGGCTGCTCACACACTGAGTAGAAAAGCTGATGAACGCGCTTACAATCAGGAACACACAACAGAAGATTTTTTAAAAATCTTCATACAGTGGAAACCAAGTATTAGGATCACGTCTGTCCCTATTAAATTGATCACTATGAGCAGATGATTATTATGACTGTTTTTTTTTCCTCTTTTTCTTTATTTCTCAACCAGATTACTGTCCAATTACATTTGTAGGTTTATTACATGAATATACTTCATTAAACTTTATTGACTATTTAAAAAATACAGTACAGTTGTTTAATTTCGCAACTGAGAGATTATCAGTCCACATTATGAAGGCGGCTTCAACCACACATGCTTTCCCCATGTGAATTTGCATCCTGTCAGCCATGACTAGCAGCAATAAGCACTGAGGGGGCAGCGCCAGTCTCAGGACAGAAGCAGACGGGTTACCACAAGGCAAAGTATCACGGGAGGAAAATGAAAAAAAATGTCACTAGTGTGGGATTTTTTTGTAGTTTTTTTCCATATGCTGTTAGATATGAAAAGACTCAAAGTGTAAATGTATACAGACTACTTGATTACTATAAGAAAATGAATTTAACAGCATTTTTATCAGAATTATTGTATCCAAGGTTACTGAGCCATATAAGTGGCTGATCCCTGTAAGCATGGTCACTGTAAGTGGATTCCACTGTATAAATGGTACTCAGTTGCTTTTATCCACCCACACAAACATGCCTTTCACATAAATCCACCATAGTCAGTGTTATCTCAACTGCATCAATCAGACTGTGAAAAATATGTAGCTGTATTTAAAGCTGCATGAAGCAACTTTGCATATTGGTTGCTATAAATGGTAGGAAGACGTAAAAGAAGTTATGGTTTGATTTTTTTTTCTTACTTAATTTATATAAAGGACAGTAATCCTGTAAATTGACAGCAAAGTAATGCCCACAAAACACTCATGTTTACCACACCTGTCGATGTGTGGCCAATGAGGCAAAACATGCAGCAGCATTAAGCCCAGCTATGACTCTGCTGTTTGAGAGACACTTTGGATTTCCCTCTGAAGTTGTGATTCATCATTTCTTGTGGGAGGAGAGGTGTTGATACCCAACAGCAGAATGTAATTTAGGCAACAGAGTGAATTCTTAGTGTTTCAATTACTGGGAATGGGACAATCCTCTCTGAGGCAATGTATTATAAATCACTCCTATCACAAAGGTAATTCTGATTACCTAAAAGCCTCATAGAATACAGTTGGTATTTAGACCTGTAGAAATGGCCAACAGTTGCCTGAGCATACAGAGTACAGAATAACACATTGCAGACACCTAATCTCCAGAGATTAGAGATTGACCTGCACCAGGAGCATGCTCAAGGTTACTGTCTACATGCACTTTACGCCTGTCTAGGATTTGTGGTGTCATATTCAGACATTTGGCATTGATAACAGAGCGCCTCGAGAAACCTATAAAGGCAGGAAACGTCTTGCTGTCAGGTGACAGTGCTCACCACTACGCCACTGTGCCAAACCAGATCTAGGCGTTCACAGTTTAGAGACATCACAAAATTCTCTCTACTGAAGAAAGCATTGATAAATCGTGATCCAAAAAGTCACAGGAAACAGAAAACATATGCTCCTACAGCATCCATTCAAATGTAGTAACTTCTATTGCTGCAGCCAAACGTGAAACTAGGCTTACAGTCCCTCAAGCACTCCCTCAATTCAAGCTCCTGCTGTGTCCCACACCAGACATCCACTTTGAACTCGGGCCATGTTGTTCATTACAGCACTGCAGACCTGTGCTGTGAGCTGCATACCTGCATCGCCATTACCTTTGAGTATTGCTAGCCACAGAATTAATTAAAGTCTAATATAGCCTTGTCTGGAGAATGTGGCGGTCTGAGGGGTTGTTAACAGCAAATCAAGGCCGGAGCCCCTTCCTGGATCTGAGAAAATGACTCTTAACTGTAAGGTGCAATTAAGTGGGAGAGCTGTGTTACCTGGTATTGAGGGTCTGCGGGGAAATCTTCAGTTAAGCTACACTTTTCTTTTCCACTCAGTCTGTCAGCACTCATATCTCAGTGTTTGACACAGTGGTGACAGGCAATTGTTCAGGTTAGATTTTCTGAAGGATGGCTACCGTGTAGGGATGCTGATCCTATGATGTGATACTCCACAAACAGTAACTACTTTGGCACTCTTCAAGTTCACGGTTTTCTTTTTTTTCTGACTTTTAAGAACTAAGTGTTGTGGTGTTTCTGCTCTCAACTTCACTGACATCACCTGTCAATCATTGTGTCCAGTATTATGACATCCTTTCCTTGGACTTCCTGTTGTTTAAGATTTCCTGTGGCCCTGGTTCAGTATACTGTACAGGTCTTCTTCATAACTTACAAACAAAGAGATACCATCATTTCCTGGGAACAGCAGGATGTTTCCAGGGAGAGACCGACCAGACACTGAAGGAACGATTTATATCCATGAAAGCACAGGGGAAATTTGCACAGTACATTTCATTTGATTTGCGTTCCCAACTGACAGATAATTACATAATGAAATAACAGAATTCAAAACATTTACTATGGCTGCAGTTGATGGAAGCCCATTTCCGCCAGTGCGATGGGGAGAAAAGATCCTGTAAGCCATTAACTTTCTTAAGTAATGAGTAGGGATGGGTATTGTTAAGATTTTATCAGTGCTACTACTTTTATCGATACTCCTTATCGGTTCAGTACTTTGTCTGTACTCTTATGTGTTGGTTTTAATTTCTAAATAATTGTTTTTTTAGAAAATATATTAATTTAAAAAAAGAGTAAACAGGATTACTGAATATTTTAAATAGAACGCATTGTTGTTTCTGGAGCAGCAACAGGATTTTTTACAACAGCAAAGTCACTATATAGATTATATTCCTGATGTCACATTACTGAGTGAAGTTTAGTTTTTATCAGTCACTTTAAGTCATTCCTCCTGTCCTCTGTCCTCTGTCCTGTCCTGCAGGTTAGTATTAGCGCTGGTAGAGAGAGGAGGGGCTGTTTGCATCAGCCAGCAACTTAGTTTGAAAGTATCTTACCAATTTTAAGATACTTTCAAACTAAGTTAGTCTGCATACAGACAGCTGCCATCTTAGCTTATTAGTAACAATTCACAATCAGCCGAACTAGCGTGCCGTCCTTGTGTAAGACATGACGTTAGTGGCGGAGGATGAGAGACTGTGGGCGGAGCATAGTGAATATTACTGTCTGCATGTTTACATGTTGATGCTTGCTGAACACATGTATTGATAAGGCTTGGATGATGATGTATGTAAAAGTACCAATAAATGAAGCAATAATGTCAATACTACTTCCTTATTTATCAATACTGCAGTCTTTGATAATTCAGCTCCAGGGCTAATATATTAAACTTCCTCAAAATATAAACTTCATATCTCAAATAAATGAAAAAACAATACCATTATTTTGAGAAACAATGTCATTACTCGGGATACAAACTAATTTTTTGGAAATACTTACTCACTTTGAGAAAGTTTTTTATTACTTTGAGATATTATGTCATTTTTTGAGGAAGTTTCTCATCATAGTGACTAACAGGATATTTTCTTTCATCACACTGGCTTCCACAGCGGTTCACCTCTGTCTTCAATAAAAGATTTGGGGAATATTTTTTAAAGTTTGAATAACAGTCTCCTTGTGTAAAGATTTTGTGTAAAAATGAGTAATGCAATAGCACTTATTAAAGGAAATGTAAGCCAGATGGGATCACATAATAAGATGCACAAAACAAAGTACAGTCCAGCAAAAGCTCAGAGTGGAGCAGGTGGGGGACATTGCATGGCAGTGTTACAGCTGATTTGTCCCTGGTTTGCTAAAGTAACTGTGGCCAAGTAAACACTTGAAATGTTTTATCCAAAGGTAAAATCAAAAGACAAAATCACCAGAGCAGCTTGCTGAGGGTAAGGTTCGACTTTAATGAGCACAACACTGCAACCCTCCAGGCTCAGATATTTGGACACTTTTTCTTTCCTAAACATATAAAACTTATTCTACAGTTATTGAGACCAGCTGCTTTACACACACATATATACTTATATAGTGGTGCACTCACTCTTTTTGTACGCTACATGTGATGGAGAGTTCTGTTGAATGCAGGTTGATTAAAGTGTCTCTTCCCCACAACAGCATTTTTAATACACCTGCACGAGTTGCAGGTGTATTTTCCCTTGAGAGAGAAACATATTCCAACACAAAAGTCCTGGCTGGTTACATATGGCTGCTTGCATACAGCTGCTGGTAGGTAAGTTAGTTATTTTATTTCTCTTTGGTGTAGTAAAAATGGGAAACTTTAGGGTAATGCAGTTGTAAGACAGCGTCAGTTTAAATCTTCATTTAAACACAGACACACGTCTCCCGGGGCCCTGCTGCCAACACAGCTACACAGGGGTTTGCTCTGGTCATCTCTGCTCCCTGGCTCTGCAGCAAGTATCCCGCAGTGTCTCTCATCCTCTGTGCCACCTTTGAGCAACAGCGAATGTTAATATGATAATTTGACACCACTTTATCATACTCCCCTATAACTGCAAACGGTGACAAATTCTGGCTTTTTTAATAAGGCAGTTATTTCGCTACTGAACTGACTACTTATGTCAATTTAAATTTTCAAATCGTGTGGATCGTTGTCACTAAACTACGTAATTGGATTTAGAAATGCAGCCACAGCGGGGGTTACGAGTGGTCTTGGTGGGCCGCCCCACAGCAAAATCTTTGCCGCCAATGAAAGATAAAAATCACAAAAATCAATCTTATTTACTGGTTTAAACTTCAGTTTTATGAGGGCAAGAACTACATGGAGAAGGAGTGAGTGTAAAAATGCAGCACTGTGACAACACAGACATTTCATACTGGAGATGTAGTATGTAATGCAGACCTGCTTATGCACACTAACCCGTGTGTTCATGAGTCAGCTGTCTCTCTGTCTGACATTGTTAGTAAAGAATCCAGTCTGCAGTGAAGTTTATACTTCAACAACCAGAGAGGAATTGTACAGTAACACTGGGTTTCATGATCAAAGAAAGTTGTTGTGACAGAGTCAGCATCAAAAGGAATTTAATAATGGACTAATACAGTGATACACAGATAAAAAACAAAGCAAACCCTCTTTCCAACCACACATATATCCTGTATCTACAGTAAAAAGGGAAGACACCAAAGTTTTAACACTGAGTTCAAATATTTTATCAACTGATGTTTTTTACAAAACCTTGTTCAAGGAGGTGCCTACTTCCTGTGTCCATGTTATGTGCATAAATAATAATAAATACATTTATTTTACACCATATCTGCATTGTTTTAAGTGTTACAGTTCCTGGAAAGCAACCTTTTCGTTTCACAGGAAACAGTGAGTAGTTGCACTGGTCATTCAGATGAGAGTCAACCAGTGACCCCACCTCAGTCAAGCCTTGCCATGAGAACTACTCTGATATCCTTTTGTACTTGCTTTTTTGTTTGTTTCACTTTTTCAAACCTAAATCCAGAGTTGGAAAATTGACAATTTAAGTCAACAATGATGTGTCCCAATTCTATAAAAGATTCTTTATGTAAATGGACCTGCATTTGTATAGCACCTGTTCCAGGCATCTGACCACTCAAAGCGCTTTTTACACTACGAGTCCCATTCACCCATTCACCCATTCACACACACATTCATACACTGGTGGCCAAGGCTACCATACAAGGTGCCACCTGCTACTCAGTTTTTAACACACTCACACACTGATGGAAGCATCATCGGGAGCAATTTGGGATTCAGTATCTAGCTCAAGGATACTAAGACGTGCAGGCTGGAGGAACCAGGGATCAAACCGCTGATCTTCCAATTGGTGGACGACCTACTCTACCTCTGAGTACACTATCCACTATAATATAGAGGCAATCAACATACCTTACTAACAAATGACAACTGATGCACTGTTTAACAGTAATCAAACTTTGATTTTTTTTTTATTTACTTTACAGTGTGAAGACACTACACTCAAAATATGCTTTGAATTAATATGTACTGTAGTGTGGAATTCATACACAGCTTAAATCCTAAAGATAGATGAGAAACTTAAAGTTTGAAACTCAAATTGAAATTCATTTTCGAACTGTGCTTTTATAAATTGAAAAAAAAAAAAAAACAAGTCCATTGAGGCACCATATGCTTCCACCAGAATTATTAAACATGACTGACCATGTGAATTAGCTGGTCTTAAATGATTAACCTCATGCTAATATGTAATTTCCCACTATTACATCCTAAGACCTGCAATATCCAGATGGCTCACAAGGATAAAAATAAATTGCAAAGCCATCTATTTTAATGAAAGATAATACCACTGTCTTAATTTCACAGAGGGCCGAGTACCTCAATCAAAGCATCAAAAGTCACACACTAAAACCACATGTCATATGTAGAGATTTTATTTGTTGAGTCACTTGGCTCAAGCTCTCCTCCAGGAGCTGATTACAAGTTCAAGGAAGGACTTTGTCTTCCCTGGAACAAGTAAAGGCCACAGCCCTGTTGATCCATGAGGAAGAGAAAGTGGACTCATCAAAGCCTTCCAAGCTCTTTGAAGGTACCTTGTTCGGCCCATCCCAATTTCTTGCAAGATACAGCACTGAATACAAGATACAAAGAAATAGCTTCAAAAACCATCCTTCTTTATGAAACACAGAAATCAGCAGATATCATTTAGGAATTAAAGTATTTAGATTGATAGAGAGCTGGAAAGTGCTTCAAGTGCTTAAAAGGATCATTTCACTCTTTGAGGGTTACAAGAATAAATGGATGGAAGGGAGGTTTACAAAAATAAGAAATTACTAATTGTGTGCACAGACAGAAAAAACTGAGGTTCTTTGAGACAGCCTGCTCGGTGGTGATATAAGATGCAGGACTTTCCACAATGACATGAAGTAGCCAGCCATTTGGGGAAAGTAACACCCTAGAAAAAAAATTTGGCTGTACAGCCCATATTTTGATAATACATTTGCGTAGTACTATTTCATTAAATACACTTATTTTAATTATTGTATGTTACAGTGACTTTGACTACAACATTATAAACATGCTGTAAATCATTTAATAGGAATGCAGATTCTTGTGCGTTTTAGCCCCGATATTTCTGACTGATCAGAGCTTTGGTAATTAGGAAGCATAAGACTTCACCTAATTTCTTTTAACTCATTTATTCACAGTGACCGTAAGGTTTATCAAGACAGGCCACTATGGTGTTTTACTAGAAACATAAATGCACTCTTACTCTACAAAAATACACAAGGTTATTTTAAGAGGGAACATGTTTTTAATCCCATGTCTTATCTATCCTATCTCTTAGGTAGTATCAAAATATTTATCAAATAAAACTATGCCAAATATAACACTAAAGCCCCATTTCCACCGAGCAGTGCAGTACGGTTCAGTTTGGTACAATTTTTTTACATTTCCACTGTGAAAAGTTGTGGATGGTACCAATGGAGCTGTTCTGTACCGTCCGAATCTTTGGTCCCCCCCCTGTTGGGGTACCTAGCACACAGATCTGGTACTAAAGCGTGGAGCTGTGAACACTGCAGTCTGTTGACTGGTCAATAGCAGACAGTTT
Organism: Cephalopholis sonnerati; assembly: GCA_019142605.1. Taxonomy (NCBI): domain Eukaryota; kingdom Metazoa; phylum Chordata; class Actinopteri; order Perciformes; family Serranidae; genus Cephalopholis; species Cephalopholis sonnerati. The sequence goes on from JAGQAX010000021.1 coordinate 28,886,526, forward strand.
GGTGACAGGCTAGTCTGAGCGGTACAACTCGAACAACTGAACAGACCGTGAACAAAGCGCCCGGTGATTGAGTTTTTCGCCCGTGTCAGTGGGCAGTTAAACTAGGTCCCGAAGAGACAGTTTGCTCCAGAGAGAAAGTTGGGAACTTCTGCTTGTAGCAAGAAGAGGTTTTTGAGTAACTGGCAGCGTAGTGTCAGGCCCTTTTATAGGGAGAGGGTCTCCACCCTCCCTGACACTGACGCACTTGATTCCAGCCAATACTGGCTGGCAGAATGCAATAAGAGCTCCTGATGAGGTCACGCTGTAGGGTTCCCAATGTGAGACACTCACTCGTGCTACTCAGATAACCAGGGGATACGCAAGTAACCTAAAGTATTGAGGCTCATGTAACCACTGTTCATACCGTGAAGTTTTTCTTGGTAGTCTGTAACTATAAAATGAAAGCAGAACTCTAAGCTGAGAAAAACAGCTCAGAGCTCTGTGTCATGTGGAGGTGTTGATTACCTGAGCATTCAGTTCCTGTTAGTATGTTATTCATGCTTGTCAGGCCCTTGGCTATTAACTAGATTGTCAGATATTTCCATCTTTACTGCTTCAGCCTCTTTAAGATTTACCACTCTATAGGCACTACTTTTATCGTTACTCTGAAACCACAACTTGACTGCCTTTGCCTCTGCCTGAACTATGTTTAGCTATAGTTCACCAGTTATTTATGGTTACTTACAAGATACCCCCCCCCACACACACACTTACCCGCCACCATGACTAAGTAGGCAGCTGAATATTTTATTCATCTAGCATTCTTCTCATCATCTAAGTCTCGGAAAAAAAATGCATCGCCGGAATCAGGAATCATCCATGATCCAGGAAGAGTGATAAAAAGGAGGCTATATATAGATGATGAATTACTATCCCAGGGAAAAACAGCTTTTTGAATATTTCATGGGACAGACTTTCACTTCTCTGGTGGAGAGAAAGAAGAATTCCCTTCCTCCTTCACGAAAAGTTCCAATATAGATCAGTTAATTACTTTGTCATCCTTGTAATGTGCCTCCATAGAACCATTAACTCAATAGAGACGTAGTCTGAACCACACACACTGCTCCCTCCTCTATTTTATTATTTTTTGAATATCCCTGCATGTCCCTCAAGGAAAAGTGAAGTCTTCACGCTTTGGATTGAAATGGCTGCTAGTTTGTGGCAAAACATCAAAAGCAAACAGGTGCTTATAAATCTGGTGCATCTTGGCTCAGTGCCTAATTTCCATAAAATGATGCATTAACATTTTCACTGAATATTCAGCCCTTTTTACAAGCACCCGCTTGGTCGGTCTTGTTAGTCATTCAAATGAAATTATAAAAAATGCAGAATGGTGGTGCGTCCAAGAGACAGCGCGGTGTCCTACACGTAGGCAGCATATGGTATTGGGAATACAGCTCATTCAAGTGGTTGATTGATTGGTGCGCCATTGCCATCCGGCTGTCAATCAAACTTTTGCTCCATTGAATGAGACCACCAGACTCAAAACAATTGCAATTATTAATATTCATGACAGGCCCATGTTTTTTCTTCAGTGTCAGTTTCTCATGTTGTCTTTGTTCTCCCGACAGTCAGTGCATCTGCTGGGTTTCATGTGAATGTCAGGATAACTTACAGTTTGACTCTTTTGTACTGCAAGCTACTTCTATGAAACGTTGCTTGTTGTTATTCACACTATTGTAATCCATCCCAGCTTCCTAATTTTTACTGCCAACAACTGCAGATGGTAACATATAATATTTGTCAAAACATGTTAGACTTCTGTTTTGTAATGTTTTTCTCAGCATATTCCAAAATGTTGCTGCCTGTTTGAGTATCAGATTGGAGGGCGGAGGGAATAGCTGCTTGCATGATACCACACAGGAACACACGCCTGATGCAAATTTACCCGGTCAGTCGAGTACAGTTGCCTGCTAGTGCACACAGCACTGCATGCGGTAACCTGTGACAGCAAAAAATGTCCTCTGTCAGCTCCCATGATTACACAGTACTGCAATTATGCAGCCCTCTGTCCTGTGTACTGCTTTCTCTGCAGCCCAACACAACTGCAACCTACAATAAAGAACAGTTGACACACAAAAGGAGCCGTCTCTCCTTCTCTGGTGCGTTGTGTTTGTAGAAGACACTCTGCAATTCACCAGGTGGGCAACAGCTGGAGGGGCTATTTGATTAAAACCGCTCCCTACTTCCAGCCAACACCCCCGTCCCTCTGTGAATATTTGCCCCGCCAAGGCCACACACCGGCATTTATGATACAGCATGAGGTAACCTCGTATGCCCACTCCCCCACTCATTCTAGGGAAATACAGTCACGTTATTTTGCACTGTCTTTTTCTATGTGTGAAATAAGGTGATGATAGAATATAATCTGCAATTTCATAAATAACACCAAGGCCCCAAAAGGCTGCATTTCTTGCCAGTCAGTGATTAACTATCACTCAAGAGGCATTTACCATTATCCATAACAGGATTCACTGCACTCCAAGCAGCATGAAAGCCAAATGTGGCTCTATTCTGCTTCAGATTTAACTGAGCAGAGACACAACTTTGAAAAGGAAATAATGTTTTCAAATTGTTAGTTTGCTCAAAATATCGAGGCAAACCCAAAAAAACTAATAGAGGCAATTTTAATAGATTCCAAGAGTATCATTCCCTACTTTAGCACAAGATGAATCAATGAGTCTTAAGTAGGGATGTTCCTGGTGACTAATTTCTCTGTCGACTACACAAAAATTTTTATTAAGACTAGTCGACTACTCTAAAAAAGGGAATCACTCAGAAAACAGTCAAAATTTAGCACAATTTATTGTTAAGGATTTTAAATGCTGCTGAAGTACGAGACACTTTGCACCGTGTGGTATGATTGTGAACATGACGGCTACTCAGTCGCACATTATCTGACAATATTCACATAAAGTTAACAAATAATATAACATCTCAAAAAAGATAAATTGCTGCCAAATTCATTTACTACATCAAAGTACGTCCAAATTGCGCTGGTTTTGTGAGAGGACATCTCTCCAATTTCCAATCGTGCTGTTTTAAAACTCCAGTCTACTTTAGCATTACCGCGGGGAGGGGGACTGCTGTCTGACGGCTCTGTAGCACCCACTGGTGGTGGGTGGCTGCATGACAGTTAAGCGGCCTTGCACAAGAATAAAACACTGATTGGTTTAACCGACTAATATCTCTGGTGCCGACTAGCGAGGGGGTGGACTTGAAATCATCATCATCTTGACATCAGCTGTGAGAGGAGTAGACGAAAACCACTTGGCTCAAGGTATCTTCATACAACGGTCCGTATGATATCCCAAAAATTATGGTCCCACAAATGACGTTCCGTACTTAAGTTCAGAGAAAAAAGTCCTTTGTTTTGTGACCCATCCATGGCCCTGACTTCCCTGCTGACTGCTTGAAACCGCTTCCTTTTATATTCCTGTCAATATGTGGGTTATGCATGAATTACTAGCTCATCATTACGTGGGATATGTAAGAATTTTGGTGCATTACTTTACAGAAGAAAATGTACAAACAGCCTGCTCAGCTTTACTGTTCAGGGAGGATTTTAAGGTGTCTTACACTTTAATTTGAAGTGGGGAGGAAGCTGCACAAATTCAGCCTCTCATTTCCTGTCAGTGGGTTGCATGTACATTTTGGTTGCATCACACATTAAAGTCTCGGCTGTCTGCTTTCCGGCTTTGAAATTTGGTATTCGGATATTTGTTTGTTTTTGTCATTTGTTTTGTGGTCTTTGTCAGGCACTGTCTCACATTCGGAGCCTATTATTACCTTTTTATGTAGGTCTATAATGTATCAATGACAACAAAAGATGTCACAATCTGTTATAATGTCACAAAAACATCGATAGTACCTGGTTTAACCAACCTCCTTGGTCGCATTAAACACAATAAACCTTTTGGAAACTGTCTGTGCAAATGCCGTCCATCTCAGTCGAGAAGGCCCCACAAAACAGTTTTGTTGTATCCGACTGCCCCAAACTCCCACTCCTCCTTCCCCTTGTGACAGCAGTGACTCTACTTTTTTCTCTGCCTTTAGGTTCTACTTTACCTTATCACTTGCCAGCAGAAAAAAAAAAGCCAAGAACATTTGGAAGGAAAAGTACTGTCGCCTCGAATGGTTAACATGGGAATTGCCGCAAGAGCTGTAAAGACAAATGTTATCCATCACATTGATTAAATTCCTCTTAGCTGGTGTCCTTGGCCAAGTAAGTTTGTGTGAACGGCTGTGGTGCTAACAGCAGTCCCATGGAGAGTTAGTGGATTAATTAGAATTGCACCAAATGGCCAGTCTTGTAGAAGTCAATCTGCTCCCCGTTACATCACATGTCACCTTTCCTCCTGTGCCTCCAGTGTCCAGTGATTGTTCGAATGCCTCAATGTGATTCTCTGTCTGTAGCACACTGGACCTGTCTATGTCTTACTAGAGATTTGTTTTAAATATTGCTATGATGTGTATTTATATTTAGTATCTAATTTTACATATTGAATTTTCCATTTAGTTTTTTTTTTTCTTTCTTTTTTTAATGTTTGAAAAGGGTTTCTGAATTTGTCCTTGTTGATATTGCTTGAGAAAATCGCACATTGGAAGTTCAGCAGATTTAAGTGCCGAAGAATTACTTATATACTTTATCGAACTATTTGTGACAACAGTGAGTATGTTAACATCTGTACATCTTCCCCTCTTGTGCAGGTCTCTGCAAAGCCCCTGACTGCCCCACTTCTTTGAGCTTTTTATTTTCACAAAGATGTTATTTAGCTAGCTTATTCACTAGAGCTACAACATTACGAACGAAGGCAATCATGAAGCAATTGAAAATACCGTGGAAAGGGGGGGCGAAATTTAAATTTAAATCCCAACTTTTTTCTTCTAGAAAACTGGGCAAAAAAACAGGACTACATTTAAACTCTCTGGCCCTGTGATTGTTGAGGTTGTGATTTTCTTCCCTTTTTAAAACATCTATTTCATTTGGAGAGGTTTACTGAGCATGCAGCCTCAATTCTGTGTCACACACAGAACACACACTAGCTCATATACATAGTTACATACATTAAACCTACAAGATGCCCTGCGCACAGTCTTCTAAGCAGCTAAGAAGCTCAGCAGAACAAATAAAATGTATCTGCATAGCTTTACAGCACTTCAACAGGATGTAATGATGGCGTTCTTCCAGATATCCCCAGCCAGTCAAATCACATCTGATCTGAAACTAATAATGATTACGTTGTCATTTTACAAAACAAAAAATGATTCCAACTCTTAAATATTTCCAAAGATTGACCTTTGATTCAAATAACAGAGTTTATATTATTCTAAGTTCTGCTATAACACAAGCAAGCTTTGGCACAAGTCCTGTGGTGGCATGCAATCAGAAGCCGTTAATTCATCTTATTCATATTCTCGGGAAGGGTTCAAAGAAAAGATTTCCTTTACACGATTAATCTTCACTGGGCGTGCCAACTCTGCACTAGTATTCAAAAGGCACATCTTATCGCAACCCCAATCTCCATCTTAAGTGCCCTCAGGTTACGTTCATATTGAATTAGCTCACATCAAAGCGATTCCACACGACAAGCCTTTTAAGATTAAATGCTCTTTTAATTCTCTGATTACAAACAATTTACTCCATCGGGACACTGTTACCTGGATGAAGAATGATAAAGATCCTATTTCTCACTGAAAGGATATGTAAGAAAACAACACATTTGACTAGAATGAAAGACAAAGATTAGAGCTGGCAAAGTGCGCTGTCAAACTCCTGTGATTCAAAGAATTTAATCTAAAACGTTACAGTTACCATTAGAAGCAGGCACCAAAGTTCAAGCAAATGACAGCACACGATGTGTCAGATTTTAAGCATATTAGCAATGGTCTCAGAAAACTGCTTCTTGGCTACACTATATGTTTTAATGACAGTAGGAAGCATTTAAACCATTCGGTTGGGTAAAAGACAAACAAGGACACAAGGAAGGGTCAGCATCGAGGAAGATACCACAGCCTGAAACCACCCTGTCTTGATTTATGATTGTAGAGGGAAAAGATTTATAGAAAATCATGCGCTAACCGCCCTTCTCAAAAGGCTAATGGAATTAACTGCCTATGAGAAACAAATGCAGATGGATGCTAACATGACTGTCAGTACTGTCTTCAGAAGATGGATCACTGAGCTGTCTAATCAGTGGTTTGGTTTAAGCCTTGAATATTTGTCTGTGTTGGTTATACTACGAGTCACTTGGACAGTCAGCATCAGTTGTTGCAGGCATTCAGTGAGATTGATTCGTTTTAAGGGAAAATTGGGCTCCACCAGTCACCTAATCTTGATAGATGTGACAGTTTTGGGAAAGCCGAAGAAAAGAGCCCAGACAGATTATTATGGATGAATATTTTTCTGATGCTGTCTTTACTGCAGAACAACAACTGAGGGAGGGACTTACACACATACCATTTTAAGAACAAAAACCTACTTTGGATCAGCTAAGTACCATAAAATAGCCTGTCTCCTTTAGCTATTCTCCTCCCCCCCTTGTCATTAAGCTGCCAATCAGAGTTAGGGAGTGGTTTGGGATCCAATCAATCAAGCTGATTGGGAGTGTCAGGAAGTAGCTGCTATAAGCAGCCAGAGGTTGCGCCTGTTGCAAACACCATTTAACCGACACAGCATGTTTAGCCAGCATGATAATTAGGGCAAAGTCCTTGCTCATCTCCTCTCTTAAGCTTCAGACTCAATGTAACTCAAACTGCAAATGGCACAGACTATGGTGCTACTAATTTGGGTTTCAAATGCCAACACTGACACTGTACTTTGATATTTTCAGCTCAGTTTATACTGAAAGAGACACTGAAACTGACAATACTAATAATTTGTGCCAGTGCTGAATAGGTTAATATCCCATATCTTTCGAACACGACTGCTGTCACATGAAAACTGCATGCAGTTTGGACAGATTTTGTCTTTCTTTTCCCAATAAGTGTGGCACTGTTTCTCAAAGTGTGGATACACGCTAACAAATGCTGTTAAATCACTTGTAGGACTCCAAAAAATTAATCAGCAAATATATTTGTGAACAAGCATATGTGTGTCTGTGTGTCTCTGCAGAGCCACAACTCATTCCGGAAAAAAGATGGTGCAGTAGTGTAAGTTTTGACTATTATTCTTTAATACAGCTGAGCTAGTGAGCTGCTTTTTAGCTAGCTGGATCCAAGCTGAAATGATGGCTTCTCAAAAAGCCTTTCACACTCATATTACACACAAGCCTGACTCACCACAAACATCCCCCTCAACCTTAAGTGTGACGTTTGACGAGGGTACGAGTGGCAAGACTAAGCACTGCAAATACCAGGAGAAGATACATTTTCTGCTCCAAAGCAAAGAAAGAGTAACTGTGTGGGCATAAGACAGTATACAGAAGCAGGCTCGCCAAACCCAGGTAGCTTAATATGAAGTGGCAAACCTAATTGTTCAATTACAACACTTCAGCACAATGAGGGAACCTATAATCCTTCCTGAAGCAGCTGCTTTGAATTCAACTATGCAGGGAGAGAAAATAATACGTGCAAAATCAAAAAGAAAGTAGATTTAAAAAGCATAACCAACATAAAGTTCAAAGATAAACTAATTTCATAGTCAGATCAGACGCCCAGTTTTGAAAGCAATACATCAGTCATAAACCTATATCCATTAAATTCCAAAGTATTGTTTTTGTGGCTGACGAAGGAGAAATCTGCCCGTCAAAGGTGTGTGATTGGGACGGGCAGTAGAGTCTTCACTGCATGCTAATAGTTAGAAAGGAAACTGAGCTTTACTGCAAAGCAGAAATTATGAAAGAGAGGCTGCAGAACTGAGCACGCTCTCAGGAGGTGTGCTTAGTAGCCAAATGTCAAGAAAGTTTGACCTGATGCCAAATCCATATGCAATAATTACACATAGTTAGATCATGAAGGCAGCCCATGAGCCTTGGTAAATAAAAGAACACCCTGCACATGTCCACATCAATGATGTTATATGCATTATTGACAGTAGACTGACCAGGGGACCAGTGATGTAGCCTGGTAAGACCATCCTGATGACGTGAGCTCAGCATTGTCTGTCTGGCAGCGCTGCAACCCCAAACTGTTCTGTGGGCAGGGGAGTACTCGCCTTAACATATAAAAACCTTCAGCAAATCAGCGTAACAAAACACTGAAGAACATCTTCATTACCAAACAGAGCATGTTGATAAATCAAGCCTTTACCCAATCCAGTCAGAAGAACAAAGAAATCTGTCTTTCCCTCAAAGATACTCCGTGAGTGCATCAGGTTTAATTGTTTTCATTGACTCTATTTTTGTGATAACTTTACTTATGCTGTGTTTATTCTACTAGGGAGCGGAGGCCGCCATTGCTGCGGTCTGCATTTTACGTCATCAACTACAATGCAGTGCCTGATTGGCTGTTTATGTTGTCAGCTACAGTGTGGATCCCTGATTGGCCCTGATTGGATTTTAATTGCCGGAAAGTGCTTGGGGCGGCAGCCGGCCAAGACTAATATAGGGCTGGGTTAAAATAATTGATTCATCCCATTTAAAGCCATCCTCATTTGAATGACCCAATATCGCTTCATAAAATTCGTGACTGATCTTAATATACACGTTTTCCAACAATGTGCGAAGCTTTAACTCTATTAATGTCACCAGTAGGAAATGGGCCCAAGCACTACATTGTTAGCGATGGTAGTCTTGAGAAGCTCCGATGTTACCAGTTCTTTTATCTGTAACTGCTAGTGTAACATAGTTAATAAGGTCTAGGTTAAATCCAGCTAAATTTGATACTAGTGTTGTTATGTGTGCCCCTCTTCTATTCATTTTGTGAGTCTAAGATAAATCTATGCTGTTGAAATTAATTAAATTCAGATTATACTCAGTTTGAGGGAGCAAATGTGCCCCCTGCTGTCAAAACTCAGTACCTGCGTGAAGTAGTAAATAGCGGAGGATTGTGGGTAATCGTCAGAGCTACAGAGGATTACCAAGATAGAGCATGAGCAGGTTGTCCACGAGAGGTCACTTCACACCGTTGTCCTTTGCTATTTATCCCAGATTTAGGAAGGGTTTTCCATGAGGTGAATAAACCTGTTTCCACCAGCTACCAGCTCCAATGGCTCTTAAAGAGCAGAAGACGTCACACACAGGTTACACTAGCTTAATTTATTACCATTTTGTAATTCATTATCATGCTGCAGCAGCCTCTCCTCCTGCTATCTGTAGCGTCAGGGTGGCTGCACCACTTTCACGCAAACACAGACACACCATCAGTGAGCAGAGTTGCTGCAGCGGAGACAGAGAAGTGACAAGAGTTGAGTTAAACAATTACATTTGTTCCTATAAGTACAATAAAACCTCCACAAGAAAAAAGTTCATACTTTATCAATTATAAGTCCTTGTAAAATCTACAGAATTAGTGCTCTGAGAAACTCTTTCAAATACTAGCAAAAACTGGTATTGTCACTGAAATATCCCCAAACGATTCCAAAACGAATCAATTCAGGAAATCAGTGGCGATACCCAGATCTAGACTGATGCGAAGAACGAAAGAGAAGTTGAGCTGATGTCATCAGGATGGTCTTACCAGGCTTACAATGGTGCGTGCACACATGTAAAATTCATTGAAGGACATTAAATTTGAACTAAATATCATGTAGGTATTTCTTTTTTCGCTATGTCAGACTCAGAAATGCTAATTGTTATTTATCAGTTGTAGGTCAGGTCTACCTACCTGACTGGGACGAGTAGTTACAGAGAAAATAATCTAGCAATAAAGCTTTAACTAATAACAAATGTGAAAGTCTAAACCAAACATAAGTGGCTTTTGCTTCTCTGCTTTTTCTTTGAGAAAACAGTGCAATGGTGAGTATGGCATACTCAAATGGCACATTTACATGGCAGGTAGCTCCTCTCACTTTGGCTAAATCTAAGTATATAAACCACTGATCAACAGAGGGGACGGCAGCTCAAACAGGCAAGAAATTACGTCTTCAATACCTTGGCTGTCCCAGGTATCGAGGTATCGCTGTTGAATTACTTATATGCAGTAATATTCCATATTGCTGAACAATTTTCCAGTTACTGTGCAATCAAAGTTGCACTTGAAATATCTGTGTCTTTTATTTGCCAGTTATCTACAGAAATGAGACAAATACCACCAAACCACAAAATGGTTTCACAGATGAAAACAATGCACAATGTTTTTAAGAGCCGCACTGGAGGTTGATTTCCTCTCTTATGAAGCTGAGGGTCGAGATAGTTTCATAACTGTAGAGCAGGTACTTCCAACAGTAATATAAAAGTTATGAACAGAGCTTACAGCCAGAGAGAGAGAGCAGGTTTGCATTGATTACCAGAGTGGCCAGCTTGAGTAGAGAATATGACCCGAGCCCCTAAGCCATCTCTCCATCACTCCTCCCTCCCCTCTCAGCTGAACCAGTGCTGTCTGTCTCCCTAGGCTGTCAATAGAGCCTGATGGGCCTTTTAGACACTTATCAATATTTAACCAGCCTCCCCCATTGACTCAGCAATTACTGCCTAATTGATTTGAGATTGATTATCATCAGCACCATAATGGCAGTGTCGGTCAGCTGCAAGTGCTGATAAAAATCCTTGGTGTAAATTAAATTATCTTTTTATGCAGCGAGTGTGTGAAGTGGAGCATGTGTGTGTAAAGAATAAAAAGTGACTGTACCATGTCAAGGCAGGAACCTTCAGACTTGTGTAGCCGTCCTCAGATGCTTCCAGTAACAAATACTCTTGCTTCAGTGAATCGAAGGGTGCAGCTTCAGCTCGGATTGGTCTGTGTGTTTACCAAGTTTTACACTGCCTGTTCAAGGCCGGGATTTTCTGTATAAAAGGTACAATCGCGGTATGGAGGGACAGAGTTGTCTCACATTTGTCTCACAACGCCGAGTAAACGTCTGTGTAAAGGGGACCGCCAGCAGGATGTAACAGTGTAGGGGATGGGTGTAAACAACACCTCACGTATGCAACCCATTGCTAGGACACTTAAAAAGCAGCTAGCAGCAGTTAGCAGCTAATTCAAAGAGGAAGAAGAGCGACCGAAAATATGCACAAATTGGTAAACAATGAGGTCCGGGTGCGCCTAACCCTCCAAGCATGGGACAAGATCAACCGCCATATAACAGGGGCAGTAAATGATTACCATTTTAATTGTTTGTAAAGCGCTACTGACATACATGTTATATTTCACACTAGAGGCCAACACTGTTGTGTTACAACATTTTGTGACAACAATATTCTTGAGGATATGACAAATTAGTAAAAAGAAGAAGTATTATTAATTCAAGAATATAGAATTGCAACAAAATAAGTGGTATAGTTTTTCAGTTTGCTTTCAAATATTCAGTAACAATAAAACAAAAACGATCTCTCATTTCTTTAGATTGTGAACAACAGCAGTAACTCAGATTCTATATACAAAAGTTATAGTACAACGAAATAAAATCAACCACAAATTACACATTGAAACAAAAAAATGTCTCCTGGGATCTATATATATAAATCAACAGGTGATTTCCTTCTTTTAGTAAAATCCTAAATGATTGCGTTGGTTTTTTTTTTCCACCTGGACCTATATTCTCTGCCATTTCTCCTCTAATTATCACGCTGTAACCTGTGACAGGCTGTTGTGATATCACAGCTATCACACAGTCACATATATGGAGTTTTTTGTTGAGCCATGAGTGTCACATATTATGACAAAATCACTTGACGACGCCAATTCTGATGTGCATAAAGCGAGAGAGGAGAGGGAGAGATGCTGTGCCACTGCCAGAGGAGCCGCTGAATGAGTTCCCTCTGAGCGGTAACTCCCTAAAAAAATCTCGGAAGTCCGGGGCTGTTCATAAAACATTCAGGACACCACAGTTTATTCCACACTACTGAAGCTGCTCCTCTTTTTGGAACCACTACGGAGTCAGTAATAATTTCTCTTTCAGCCATGCTTGTTGTTGCCGTGGGTAACAGTATGACATCAGTATGTCAACAAGTCGAAATATCATCAAGCATCACGATATGAATTTTCATATCATATAAAATATTATACCGGTGTTATCGTGACAAGATGATATGGCACACCACTACCCATCACCCCTGTTTTTGTTTCCGCAACGCCATCTAAATTCACACACTGGGACGGCATTGTGCCCGCCTTGTTTGGTTTTGAATAAAAAAGCAAAGGCAGCATAATGAAGGGACTTTGTCGCAACCCTGTAGCAGGAGCTCTGTGTGAAAAAGGCTTGTGACATACAAGGCTTTCAGATGATGTAAAACACATGTATATGACCATGAAGAAGTTCTTAATCTCTATTAGCACTACTACCATACAGTACAGCCATACAGCAAAGACGAGAGAAACTTTTTAAAAATTGGTGAAATGCAGAAAGCTCCAAGAACTCTGGGTCCCATAATGCAACTCAATAGCATCCTTTGTAACACCCTCCCTGCCTGATAAACACGCACGTCTTTCAAACGCTGTGCTCTCCATTTGTAACGTAGGCTTTCAGCTGAAAACGTATCCTAAACTGAGATTAATTAAATGATGCCACCAGCAATTTTAAAGACTAGACAACACTCCATTCAGAGTGAAATTTACTGAATGGAATAAATTAATTAGTTTAAAACAAATAAAGGAAAAGGCTGCTCTTTTTAATCTAAATTGTGAGTCAGAAAGCATGGAGCGGGTTGAAAAATGCTTGTGTGTTTAAATGACTGAAGTGTACAATTCATCTTTTCCTTGATACTGAGTCTGGGATGTCCCACTGTCTGCTCCAAAAGTACGAGTGATAAACATATGAGCAGATTCCACCCACGTCATTATAGTGTAGACAGAGCCCACCATCAACCAAATTCAAATGACTGGGCTATATCACATCCTTTTATAGAAATGCAAAGCGGCATCCTTTCACTTGTTCACTTGTAAGGGCTGTGGAAGCACTCTTTTCACTTGGGCCAAAACACTCTACAGTTGATGCCAGTAACAGTAATCAAAGCTTTCTCCACTGTGCGTGTGTGTGTGTGTTTGCATTATGTATGTTCAAACAACAAGGAAAGGTGGGAGGAAGCTTTCCAGGAAGTGCATCCGTCAAATTCATTACACTCCGGCCAAAGCTTTGGATGCGTCTCTGATGTTCCCTCTGAAATCTTTCTGGACATCATGACGGCTAACATTCGTCATTTCAGCATAAATGGCTTTCACTCCCCCAGTCCTTTGTGAAAAGCTGTAGAATGACTGAATAGGTTGTGAAACAAATTGATTTCTGTAAGTGATTTTGGTGCAGAAGCAACTCACACACTTTTAGTATGTTTGCACTCTTACTAGTTATAGAATTGTGATTTGCAGCTCCAAAATTAATTGCCACTTTAATATATGGGCATAAGGCTATTTTTAAATATTGTATTCTACCATTCTTGCAAAACTGTATCATACCTGATACATCCTGATGTTGGCAGACTTCATCTTATGACAGCTGTCACACTTTCTCTCACTCATGTGCAAATAGATTGCCCTCTCACACCTTGCTGTAATGTAAATGGATGAAAATGGAGATGTACTGAATATTTTTCATACTGTGTCAACTCAACAGACAGCAAAGTCACATAACAATGAAACTAAGTTACGAAATCATGAAAGCTTTATGCAACGATTACTTAATATTATATAATGTATAATACATTAAATATTCTTAGTTCCAAGTTAAACAAAAGATAAAAAGAAAAAAATCAATGGAGATAAAAAAAAATGTCTTAGAAGTGTGACAGAAATGTCTCACCTGGTAGCCAGCTGGTGTTTTGAAACCATCTTTAAAGCGCTTCCTTTAGCTGCCTGTCTCAGATGATGCATACTTTCCCTGCTGATGCATACCTCTCTTCACAGGAGAGTGCCACTGTAAACCACAGACATCAACACATATATGTAACAAATATATATGTAAAAATATATGTAAACGCATATGTAAACATATACATGGGCCTGTACTACGAAGCAGGATTTGAAGTTAGCGAGGTAACTTCCTGCCAACATCCCAACCTCTGACCAGTCAGATTACTGGAGAAAAAAGTCTTCGGTAAAAAAGAGGAGCCTATATGCTGTTACAGTTCAGTAGAATCATTTAACTGTTCCTGGGCTCTGTGTCCACTGGTTTTAAAACAGAGCTTCTAACAAACGCATAGATCGTTCACAACACTAAACACTTGATTTTAGCAGGATTTTAACATATGCAAGTTTATTTTAACCTGCAGTAATCACTGACAGTGCTGCTACTTTTACACTCTGACTCCTTGACTACAGCTCAAAATAACATGCGACACATGTGTCATTAGAGCTAGGATAAAACAGCTATTTTATCAGTAAAATAATCGACACACTTTATTGGCTACCGTTATTTTAAATGCCACATTTCAGTCGATAGACCTTATTAGTTATTAACTACTTTTCCACCCATAGCTTCAGTAGCAGAAACAGCCTGGCAGCATCTGGTGTTTTATGTGACATATTCAGAGTATTATCATTATTATTATTATTATTATTATTATTATTATCATCATCATCCAACTAAACAGCAAAAAATACTCTGTAGTAATGTCACACAGGCCCATAGCTCAGTGATAGCTGCACATAATGTAAGACTTGGATAACGGTGAAACTTTGGATAGTGTTTTCAATGTTTCTAGATTTTCCGTTTCAAGATTACAGATTGTCGTTTACACCCCACACCATTTACATTTTACTGTCTCGTAGTTGCAGACACTTTCACTACCATTTCATCACATACGATATGAAGCAACTGACCTCATTCATGGTCCTGATGATGTTGCTCCTAATTAACAACCTCGTCTCTTTCACATGAACACGCTCCTGGCTGGTTGGGAAAATCCAGAGTTGACTTCAGTGGTTGATAACCAGCTTTGTAGTACTGGTTATCCAGACGGCCAGTGGGTTAGTCAAACCAGATAATGAGAAGATAGGCTACCAGTTAAACTGGCTTTGTAGTACAGGCCTCATGTCTAGGCTGTAAACAACGAGCAACAACAGCAAAGTAAAGTTTCATGCGTTAGCTAACCTATGTAAACAATTATCTGTATACATTAAACCATAGACATAAACACATGTATAAATATGTGTGTGTGTGTGTGTGTGTTTGTGTTATGTATATATGTCTGTGCTGTAAACAATAAGCAACAATAGCAAAGTTTCATACAGCCCAAGGTACAGGCACAATCACCTAACCCATGTAAACAGTTAGCTGAATATATTAAGTAAATTCCATGACATCACACTTAACTCCTTAAAATAAGAAATACAGAGTAATGAAGGTTTAAGCACTGCAACTTGTATTTCCCTCAAATGACACTTTACCTGGTTTAAAAGCTAAAAGTTTGGGCTAACCGCAAAAGCAAACACACGATAAGCCGCCATTTTGTCGCTGTAAGCTAATTGAGGATTAATCAGCACCAATTAAGAGGAGAATGGGCGTAACTTTCTTTAAGGCAAAAATAAAACCCGACCAAAACTGCTTATTAAATACTTACTTGAATGTTAACTGAGCACTGTCGTGTTCAAGTTTGATGTTACCGTGACAAAAAGATGTTGCTGGAAAACAGTTCCTTCTCAACTCACCTTGATTAGGTAACTCTAGCTACGATGACATCATCACGTTGAGGGGTGACGTTTAGTCACGCAGGGGTAGCACAAGCGGAAGTAGCCTACTAGACTGCTTACGTTTTTTATTTTTATTTTTATTTTTATTTATTTTTAATACTTTTTTGAATTTAATGTAGTCTCTTAAACTTGTGAATGTCAAGAACAGTATTTCAACCATACATTACCATAACCCTTCATTTGGTCATTTGTCTATTGCTTGATTTTAAATGCTTCTTTTCTTAATGTTCGATTTCAGTCTGTCACTTGTCTTTTTGACAATTTCTGCTCTCTATGATGTCTTACTTTGTTTTTTTTTATTCTGTTTAATAAACTTGCAAAAAAAGCCTAATACAATTAAATTATGGCACCATTAATATTAGCTGTACAGTGGCTGAGTAACAAAGTAGGTCTACATTCGACTGCTGTATTTAAGCTTACTTGTTTACTTTATTGTAGTATTTCTCTGCTACTTTATACTTCTATTCCACATTTATAGAAAGAAATATTATACTTCTTGGCTCCACTACATTTATTTGACTGCTGTAATTAGGCCTACTGATTACTTTTACCTATGGCCTATTTCTACACATATATACACACATACTTCTGTACTGAATTATAAAACTGAATGGAGGCCTTTTCATTTCAAAGTATCTTTATTTCAGTATTTTTCCTTATGTAAAAGGTCTGAGTACATTTTCATACATTGTATGTCATTGTAAACCATGTCAGTTGGCTGGCACGGACCATTCAGGACCCTGGAACAGATAAACTTACATGTAATGTGGTTGTTATCGATGTCCTTGTTGATGTTGACGTGTCCGCTGTAGGAAAAAAAAGGTCTATAAGGTATAAATAAGAGTTGACAATGCTGAACTTGAAAATCTATTAAGTATTAAAGTTTTCTTTATTGTTATGGCAGCTCAGTGACTAAATGCATTGCCACTGTATCTACTGCTGGCTGAATGCTACAGAAAACATTGTTAGGGAAACTGAAATCATCAGAATCAAGATCCAAACAATATGCCCATCAAACAACCAAAATTCCACCAAAAAGCTCAGATGCAAAGAAACATTACTGCACAAGAATCTGCCAGTTCTCCTCAGCAAATAGCAGGCATTACTCTCAAGCATCAAAAATCAAAATAGCACTCAGCACATAAGCACATGTGGTTGAGCTCAGTTCTTTGGTGCATACACAGATAAAGTATATTATATTTACCCACAGAGCCACAGAGCAAAAGGTTAGGGACAAAGTAAGTGCTTTTCATTGCTCCTCTTTGAACATGACAGCTTAGTAGAAGAGGCTGTGCTGTGAGGACCAATGCAGGTCATTAGCCCGCCGAAATACCTTCAGCTTAATTTATTTCTGAAGTGATTATGACTGCACGATAGGCTAATTAGGAACTCTGCTTAACATTTTACAGAGACTGTTTGTAAAGCATTAACTTCCACTGATTAAATACGGAACCCTTGATGAGTGCTCGCCTGTGTGTTTGACAGAAGACCTTGCCTTAGCTGCATGCAAATTCACACACTGCGTTTCGGTGTTTTATAGAATGACGAGCAGTCAAGTGTGTACGTCTCAATTACTGTGAAAAGATCTTCCTGTTTCGGAGGACTATTGAGTGTGTGCATACAGACAATAGCAAGCGCTTCTTCCAGACAGTAAAAATATATGTTGTCAAGTCAAACACTGATAGTCTTCATTGGGCAATTCCAAAAAGGAAACGCATTTCTTTCTTTTCTTTTTTTTTTTTGATTTTACGTCATGTTATTTTTTTAGTCTCATATTTTGTCTCTAACCTTTTCTGCTTAACCTATCTGCTTACGCTGATTTGATTTTGCCCATTCTGCCTTCCTCCTCATCCTCCATCTTTTCCCTCCATCCTCCTACTGTCCTTCACTTATCCGTTCTTTAAAGTCATCTCAGGTTAGCTGGAATGTCACATCGCTCAAGTGTGCCCTCTGGGGCAGCTCCTGTTATTTTAAGGGGTCATGTACATTTATCCAAGCAATGAATAAAGAAGCACCCACAGGCTGCAAAAAGAAGCCCGAGCAGAGCCGCAGCTGAAAGGATGAAAAAAAAAAACAACATTTACTTTGGAGAAGTGGGTTTCAACAAGGAGCCTCTTTAAAGGTCAGAGGTCAAAGATGGCCGTCACCTGTCATTAGCTGACTTTTGGCCTGGCTCGGTGGACTCGGTATCTTGGCCACCCACCCAAGAGACCGTAAGTGGTGACTGATGGAGAGCAAATCTGCTGGAGTGCTTTCAGCAGCAGCAGGTATTTCATAAAATCCGCTTTTTAATGTGTGAGCAGAAATAATTCCAAAAGGAAACCTCCGCGACAGCATTCAGACCATCACAGCAAACTTAAACTCTCCTCTAATTCACACTAATTAAATTCCTTTAGGGTCAGCAGCTCCTTAAGGTGATGTGACACCTATCCAATTGCGAGAGAAACTCAATCCGTGCTTATGGGTGCTTGCTTCTGTCAGCATTTGAACCTGGTCAAATTATTTTGACAGAAAACAATTACATGAAGTTGCATATTTTACAGTATGTAAACATTTTAATTAACGCAGATGTATACTCATGCACACACAGAAAAAGCAAGTGAAAGAAAGTGTAGCTTTTTTTTTTTTTTTTGACCATTAGCAGCTGCCTGGAATGCTTGCAGTGGGTGTAGTGCTCATTAAGCAGTGATATAAAGCACAATCTCATAATGACTAAAGATCTGTTGTCTGGTAAGCACTAACAAAACGATTGATTCGTAAGCAGAGGAAAAGAGGAGGCCAAGAGGAAAGGGAGAAAATTATAATGAGAGCGTGAGAGAGGGAGGGAGGGAGAGGCATTTAGTTGGCAGACAGTTTCCTGATTCAGCCAGGCTGGAGAGCAGGGGTAGCTGTCTTCCTCCATGTACCTCATCTATCACTGCCTATTTCTAGGAGACTCACCCGTTTCCCCCACCACACACACAGATGGAAGGGAGTGAGAATTCAATCTTTCCTTGCCTCACAGTCATCTGCAGAAATGCATTCGTTCACCCTTCGCGGCAGGGCCCCAAAACCTGCCAATAATCGTCCACCAGGGCGGGAAAGAATCACTGCAGGTAGCCGAGCTTTCCTCATGTGATCTATTTCCAATCTGTAAAGTCCCACAGGTAGATTAGGTACAAGTGGAAACAGGCTTTAAGGAGTGGTGGTGGTCTTCAACTGCAAGGATCCTGTGGCACTTGTGGAAAACACACACACAGTGTACCATTTAGGAGCACAGGGCCATATTTATCACAAGGGAATTATTTTCTTTGCTTTTGAGGAAAATAGTTAATAATGACTTCTTGGTTTACCTCTGAACATATTATTGTAACAAATAAAAATATTTTAAAACATAGAGAACAAGAAACTCTTCCCTGTTGAAGCAAAATTGATGTGTATTTTTATAAATCTAATATCTAGTGCAGCTTTCTCGTCCAAAACATCAACAATAACTGATATTTTGCCACTTCAGAGCAGCTTCAACAAGCTGTGACCACAACTGTGACATCGTTAGTACACATCCAGCAGATATGGATATGTTTCTGTCGAGATGCTAGTGTTAATGGCTACTTGTTATATCATCATGGCTGGCTCCATAAAATTTTTTGATATTCCCTGTTTCTAAACGGTTCAGTCATTGGTCAGAAATATGGACATTATAGCACATTTAAAAACAACCGCAACTGACCAAAATGCTGCACAAATTATAAGAATGACCCACAAATATATAGCAATTTAACATGTACAAAATACAGACACAAAACATACATAAAAAGATTAGAAAATACTAAAATGTTAAAAGCACCGCGGACAACCAAATGCCATTGAAAACATGTACGTGTTAAGATTGTGTCAGTGGAGGGGGAGCATTTGATTGAGAGTGGAAGGCTATTCCAGAGCTTTGGAGCAGCTACTGCAAAGGCATAATCTCCTTTACCCACCAGTCTTGATAATGGATGCAGTTTAAAGACATTGCACTGAGAATCGAAGAGGTCGGGTGTTGGAGTAGGGGCAGAGAAGACCCTTAAAATCAATCCTGTATTTGATAGGTAGCCACTTCAGGGATGCTAGCACTGGTGTAATGCTGTCTCATTTTCTGGCACCAGTGATTAAAGTTGACATGGCTAGCGTTAGAAGAAAATTGTATATAGCCCATAAATATGCATTTCCTTGGATAGTGAAGGTGTGACCTGCCTTACTCTGACTTACTCTGCCTCTGGTTGGCTTACCCTGACATTCTTTCCCCTACCCCAACCAATACAGCCAATCGAAGACAGGAGTGCTTGCAAGTCAGAGGAAGAGCAGGGTGGGTCATGCCTTCGCTATCCTTGGAACTGCGAGGCCCACCCACAGGAATGGCTGGGCTGGGCCCCTCTACTTTGCTCGTATCAACGCATGCGCTCGCTTTTTCTCTCCTAGTCTAGGTCAGTAATTTTTTCAAGTCATGTGGCCGTCCACCTGCAGTTTTTAAACACAGCTACCAAAATGAGGATTTTCCTTTATCATGAGACAGATAATGATACACATACTTGTTTCATCTGAGTATTCGGCTCAACCCTGCTTTCATTATGAAACAGGCTACATTTGCTAAAGCAACAATGATTACAGAGTTTATTTTCAATGCTGTGTTAAGTAACAATGCTTATTTTGGTTCAAAATAAAATTTATTTATCCATGCTTACATTTAGGATGAATATGACTGCTGTTAGCCTCCATGGGCCCTCCGCAGCAGCTGGGCCCCAGAAAGCTTAGCCCCCTCCTCCATCCTTATGGGCAGCCTTGCATGTGTACACATCTGGCAAACAGAGAGCAACATAAGCATTCATTTGGTGTTGTTTTTCTCGTCACTTAAGGAATATTGGGTCAAAATTCTGGGGGTCGCCACTAACTCCTGAGGAAAATATTGGGCTCCTCAGCTGCTAAATAATGTCTGTGTGTTGTTTGGTGCTGGGCCAGGTAGCATACAGTGGGTTTGTAGCGCTTATTCACTGAAAACAGCTGGTGAGAGTAAACCACAACATTGAAGGTGTAGGTAGAGCTGAGGAAAACCGCAGTCAGGTGATAATTCTCAGTGGCTTCATTACTACAGTACGAGCAACCCCTTTCACAACCAAGTTGTCATGTGATTCATTAAGACTAAAACACTGATTATAGTCATTTTAATGTAATACGGGAAGACGTTACAGCATAATATCAGTACCAATGATTTTGTTAAGGGACTCCATCCCAGCCAAGATCTGGGGAATGAATAGGTGTTAATAAGACCGCCTGCATCTGTGTTGAAAGCCCGTGAAAGCATAGTGACTTGGACCTGATATGTCACTGATATTAATTCACAAGTTTCAAGAGCTGTTTAATAATCGACCATACCACTACGTCACACTATAAAAAGTTTGGATTAATTACCTGCATGTCACACAGGCGGTGGAAAGAGCAAGTATTTCCTAAAACGATATGGCACCGTAAAAATCCATATTAAAAATCTTTTGATGACAATGAACTATTTACATCAAGTTTTCATTTTATATTTCCATTTGTTTTTCCATTCGCGCCTTTATGTTTACACAGGTTTCTAATGTTGGTGCAAGCTGTCATATCGACATCTGCTGCACGTCAAAAAATGTTGGCTGAGCTGTTCAAAAGGGAAATCAATATTAACGTGTAGCCTGACTCCCCCCCCGTGAAACAACAGGCTCATCGTTACTCTGACAGTCCTCGACCCCGTCCGCGCTGAACATCTCCTGACATAAAGACGACCTTTTCAGCAGGACTGTCTGAGTCAGGTCAGAACAAGGGGACGATGATCACAACCACGATCCAAACCCTCTCAAACAAAACCATTTCCCTCTGGTGAATGCCAACACAAGTTTGCTGAAATCCAGACTCCTCTCTTTCCTCCCCGTCTCTCGCCGCTCTTTATTCATTTGCATAATCCCTGTGACACTCTGATTAATAACTCCAGTGTGATTTGCATATCTATGCCTGAAATTGAGGACAGACATTCACACAGTAAATACAGTCCAGCGAGAAACAAACTGTCGAATGTGGTATTGGTGGGACGAGGGATATCCAGGGAGAGGGATGATTGTGGAATATTCTTAGGTTAAATCACACACAAGTGACCATGAAACACACACAAACACACACACATAGACAACGCTTACAGGGTACTTTCTAACTCTCCATCTCCAATCCTTTTCTTAAGCCCCAGGCCCCAGCCAAACACAGAAGGGCTGGGAAAATGGAGACCTTACTACTCCAGCTGTTCCTGCTACAAACAGTAGTTTAAGAAGATACAACCCCCCCCCCCAAAAAATGACCAAGGCAGAGCTCTGGTTAAACCGTTCCTTGGCCAGTAAAGGCAGATTAAGTGTTGGAAGCTTGTATTTGCTTCAACAGTGCCCCCCAGTGGTAGAAAGGATGTGCTCCTCATGATTCCTTCCTGATTTCCCATCAGATCATTGCGCTCTGCAGTTAATATCAACAAGTTAAATGTCAATTAAGACACTACTTATTATAGCTGTATACAAATCACTGTGGAAATTGCATTTAATTGCTACAGAAACACACTAGGATACATCAGATTTTCATGACATATTCTTGTGTCTGAGCATTTTTACTCACTGAAAAGACTGACAAGGTACTTTGAAAAACTGTATCCTCATATCACATCATATGAAGCTTGTCTATTAAAATAAAATCTGATCTATGCTTAAATTATTAGCCTGCTGACATAAAATTTAGTTTGATTACATATTACACGCAGAACTGATGAAGTGGATGTCTTAAAAAAGCCCCAACTTCAATCAGTTTTTATATAACACTGAATTTCATGCAAGTCAGAATATTACAGTTATTATAATAATGATGGTTTTAATGAAGAGCTTTAGTTTCCCAAAATCTAAATGATTCAGGGGATTGTCTGCCTCAACAAGAACTCAGATTTTTGGGGATTTGTCATAACAACAAGCAACTTTTGAGACTCAGGCAAATAGTTTTACCATCAAAAACCCCCAAGAGTGAATCTCCCCACCACCGCGTACGCCTCATGCATTTGTGTTGGGTGACTGAGTTACACACACACACCTTCACACGCATACAAATCCTCGCCGCCCCTGGGAGACCAAAGGCTGGAGATGACAAGCCTGCAATGAGGTAATGACATTTCCTCCTGCGTAATGTGGCCAAAGGCATCTCTCTCTCTCAGACAACGACAAGACGGAGATATCTGGCCAGCTCCGGTGACAAGCCCCGCTCTAATCGGCAGGTACAGCTTTCACTGCAGCTCAGGACCGAACCACAGAGTAGCAGCTAAATAATTGAACAGGTGCAATATGTTGAGGCAGGGTGGGGGAGGTTCGGTAGTGGGTAAGGGGGGAAGAGGAGGACGAGGGGGGAGGGCTCACCCAAAATGTCTGCAGTGTCCTCTGCTTGGGGTAAAAGTCATCAAATGTTGGTTTGGGGGAAATGTCAAAGTACTTGCCTCACATTTTGTGGTCCAGAAACATGTCTCCCTTCCACTTGATTCCCCCAACAGGCAGCAGCCGTCAGCAGCTGCTCTTTTTAAAAAATTTAATTTCCTGGGTTCTCCACCACATGGTCCGTTCATGCCACATTTTGTAAAAACAGATGATTTATTATTTAGTTTTTCCTGCTTTTGTGTTTGTACTTTTTGCTTCCAGCTTTGTCATCAGGTCTCCAGGTTGCCATGACAACAAATTGGGATGTCATGCTGGCATTTCACCCTTGTCTTACCTCATGTGAACGAGGACTTCACGGCCATACCAATTCCTGATTTCACGGGAGTGGTTGTCAGCGGTGGGAAGTGAGGGAGAATAGAAGCGTGTATATGTGTGTGTGTGGCGGGTTGACTGACCTTGGGAGGCTGTCCCCGTGCAGGGTTTAGGGAGAGAGAGGGATGGATTCAGTAAAGCGAGATGCTGTGAAGCAGGTATCCAGTCTCCCAGCCACACATGGCGAGTGCCACGACTGCAGTCAGCTGAAACCGACGTGGCCTCTTTGTGAAGGCGAGGCGCTGCCCTCTGACACAAACAACAACACTCCAGTGTACAGCTACAGGTTCTTCTGTGGACAGGGCATTAGTTAAAAGGCTCAAAGATGAAGAGAGCAGGAAACTTGAAAAAGAATCAACAAAAGCCAGGATAAAGAAAATAACAAGAGAGTTTCCAAAGAATAGCAGCTTAATGCACAGAACATAATAAAAACCAAGGGAGAATACATTCAGTGCCGGTGAGTTTTGCCTCTCTCGCTTGTTTCCACACTGAAGGATCCTCCTCCAGCTGCAACTTTGAATATAGCAATGCTGTACACGTTGAAATGTCAGGACCTTTTAAAATGCAACGTAATGTAGCTCAACATTAGCTAGTTAATGAGTTATTATTGAATTTGTCTGAAGGTCTCTGCACATCAGCCCGCTATTCTTTAGATTTTCAAGATATGTAAGTAAAGTTGTACTTATAGAGCACGCACAGTTACAAAGTGCTTCACA
Source organism: Cephalopholis sonnerati (assembly GCA_019142605.1). Classification (NCBI taxonomy): domain Eukaryota; kingdom Metazoa; phylum Chordata; class Actinopteri; order Perciformes; family Serranidae; genus Cephalopholis; species Cephalopholis sonnerati. The sequence goes on from JAGQAX010000021.1 coordinate 28,910,815, forward strand.
CACACACATGAAAAATGTAAATGAATGAATAAATCGAGTGAAAAAATAAATTAGACCTCAGCGCAATGACACACAGACCAAACTACAACAAAACAAAACATAACACAGGGATGACAATCTATAAATATGATTGCCTAAAAAGCCAGGTTTCTAGAAGCTGCTTAAAAAAGTCCAAATATTCAGTGAATCTGGAAGACTAGAGACAATGATTTCAGAGGGTTAGGGCTACAGCAGCAAAGGCATGATTACCTTTTGTTTTGCAGTGGGCCAAGATTTGAGGATCGGAGTGCTCAAGGAGAAGTATGAGGAACGAGGAGTTCAGAAACATAACGGGGTAGGTCGTGCAGTTCCTTATATGTATCAGCAGGACCAACTACAGTTATTAATTCTGAATTTAACCAAGTAAGACAGAAGAATGGGGGTAATTTGGGACCAAGGGGTTATCTTGCGGATCTGAAAAGTGAAGCCAATAGAGAGGCGAAGCCCCTTCCCTCTAGTGTCCACGATGGGACAGGATTTCAGGACACATACTGTACATACGGTTGTCAATGGCCAGAGAGAAATAATTTCTTGATCCAATTTAATTTGTGCCGTGATTCAGTTCAGTTTAGGACTAGATGTTAAAACCCCTTGATGCACATACTTGAGACTATGAGTGGGAGTAATAGTGCCGTCTGAGGGTTTCTGAGTGGAAGCCAAAGGGTTAAGGTTAGCAGACCTGAAACATATTCAGGTTGGCTGCAAGACAAGCCGGACACAAGGTCATTATACCTGATGGCACAATCAGGTGCTCAAGTGTCTAGCAGCTACTCTGAAGACCAGACGGACATCCATCGATGTCCTACCTCCTCTGTCATTCATTTAATCCCACAATAACAAGAGGATTTGTCCGCAAAGGTGCGAAGCAATCCGAGGCCTGTGCATTAAAATTGCTCAGTGAACTACATCTCTTGTCTCACAATATGTCACTAACATCAGCTACCTTGCCTGCTAGGTAAACTATCTTTGTTCCAGGTTTTAAAGTGGCCGTCTACAAATCAATCAATGATGTCATGCTGGCTTCGCCCATTTCTTTTATGCAGTCTATATTTAGGACTGACAGCTATTTCCAGTTATTATTTGGCAGCTGCATTATGAACCAACTGTAACTGATTTGGAGCAGCTTTACTGACGCATGTGTAGAATTACAATAATCTATCCATCCATTATCATCCACTTATCCAGGGCTGGGTTGCTGGGAGAGCAGGCCAAGCAAAGCACCCCAGACGTCCCTCCTCTTAGCCACGCTTTCCAGCTCCTCTTTGGGACCCCAAGGCATCGCAGGCCAAATGAATTATATAATCTCTCCAGCGTGTTTTGGGTCCATCCTGGGGCCTCTTACCAGTGGGACATGCCTGTAACACCTCTAACAGGAGGCATCCAGGGTGCATGCGAATCAGATGCCCAAACCACCTCAACTGACCCCTTTTGATGTGAAGGAGCTCCCTCCAGATGTCCAAGCTCCTCACCCTATCTCTAAGGCTAAGTCCAGCCACCCCACAGGGGAAACTCATTTTGGTTGCTTGTATCTGCGATCTCATTCTTTCAGTCACTACCCAGAGCTCATGACCATAGGCGAGGGTTGGGACATAGATAGACCAGTAAACTGAAAGCTTTGCCTTACAGACCCGCTCTCTTCACCATGACAGTCTGGCGCCTGCGTCACTGCAGAAGCCGCACCAAACCGCCTATCCATGTCACGCTCTATTCTACCCTCACTCATGAACAAGACCCGGAGATACTTGAACTCCTTCACTTGGGGCAGTAACCCAGAGGGGGCAATTCACCGTTTTCCAGCAGAGAACCATGGCCTCAGACTTGGAGGTGCTGACTCTCATCTAGACCGCTTCAAACTTGGCTGCAAACTGCTCCAGTGCTGGCTGAAGGTCACGGTGCGATGAAGCCAACAGAACCACATCATCTGCAAAAAGAAGAGATGCTATTCTGAGTTCCCCTGAAACTGGATCGCTTCCCCCCAACTGGATGCACCTTGAGATCAATATACAATAGATACAATGATCTAGATGAGAGAAAATGAAAGGGTACATTCATAGCTCAAGATCCCTAGAGGGGGAGATACATTTGATTTTTGCTGTATTTCTCAACTGATGAAAACAGGACTGGAGGAGCTTGGGAACAACACGGTGGTCAAAAGTCACGTGGTGGAGAATTTTGACACGTATCTTGTCATGTGTAATATACTTCCACTCTATCTCCATGAAATTACCCCTGTAATTGTTTTCCCAAACATGTTCTGATGCAAATTTAATCGCTGCCTAGATTATATTCAGGTTGTGTGTTGTGTTTTTCCCGGGAATGAAGTGCTGCAGTGTTGCACCCTAGACAAATCTGAGAGGTGTGGTTGTGGAGGATAAACACATCCTGTCTCATGCTTTCTGGAAATTACATTTGAAAAAGTGGGTTTGGAATGGCCTGTTACGGCAAATAAAAGTTTTTGAGGGAGTAGTTTTACTGTTTGGGCTTGACGTTGAGAATTACACATCCAGCATCTATATATTTTCACTGGGACTCCTTAAAAAATAAATAAATCCATGTCAAAGTCTTCTGTGCCATCTCTCACTCCAAAAAGTTTGACTGTGCCAATCAATCAAAAAGGGCGTTATGGCAGAATAATGTGTGTTTCCTCTCAAGAATGCCCGTCAAAGGAGGCATTGTGGTGGAAACCTCCTCTGGACCCACAAAGGTGTCACAGTAAGCAGGGGTTGTCAGAGGCTTGTCACTGCTGGGTGGTTTGAAAGCATGAAAAATACCCTCTCTGGGGACAGAAGGAGGACGAGTGGTGAGGAGAGAGGGAGTGTGTCAATATATGTGTGTGTATGTGTGCGAGTGTGTGAAGGCCGTAACTCACTTTAGCCTGTTGCATCAACCCTTGTCAATCCTCCAGACAATAGGTCTCCATCCATGCAGCGGGCGGTTTTCACCTTCAGGGGTGACGGCTATATTATTCAGCCTGACAAGCTGTGCCAAGGGGAGATCAAAATCTTTGCCTAATTGGATGCTGACACTTTAGGTTCACTCACACTCTAAGCTATATGGAGACTGATTATTTGACTGAATAGGATTATTATGGGGGTGAAGATTCCATCAGAAAGTAATTTTGGCAGACTGAGGGTTCAGATTCAACGTCACTTATATCTGACGGGAAAGCACCTCTGACACAGCTGACAGCTATGTCTTAAAGGCAATATCCACCCCGCAGGAGATTTAGCATGGGCTGCTCCATTTTTCTTGGACTGCGCTAGGCAGTGTCACATTTTTGGCAGCCTAAAGAGGCAGTGACTGATGACAATTCTGTTTTTAAAACATTTAAAAGACTTAAATCACAAAGGGATCGTGCGACGTTATAGTAATCTGCCCACTCCTCCTGCTTCATGGACTTAAACACCTTTCAGGGTGGATTTAATATATTCTTTTAACAAAGGTTGTTGAGTCCAGCTTGATGATATCAATATTAAAAGATAATTCTGGATATTTTTAGCCTATTTCCCTTTTTTTTTTTGCCAATGTCACTGTTACTTTTTGCCAGGACTAAAGCGGTCACAACCCAATTACCAGTATAAATGTTTTTGCAAACCATGGACATATACATTTGTACATTATTATGTACAGCTCGAAACGCAGCAACGTCTCAGTAAGAAAACAATCACTTTTCATGGCACTATCCCAGTTCAACACATTCTCCCTCCGACCTTGTAACATATTGATGTTTGGTCATAGACTTTTCGCTTCCAGATACGACGTGAAATGTACCCTGGGTGTGTTGGTTGTTGATGTTCTGGGACGCCGTGTCAAGTTCTGCCTGTTACATGCATTGTCTTCTTTCAAAATACACTTCTGTTTTCACAGGAAATTCACCATTTGCATACAGTCTCTTTCAAAATAAACGCACTATGTGAGTACATCGCAAATTGACGTTTTTTTTTTCCTTCAACAACAAACACATGTGGTTGGGTTTAGGAAAAAGGAACAGGGTTTGGCTTTAGAATCTTACGGGATGCTAACACCGCTCTTTAAAGTGAAAGTCTGTGTTTGTTGAACCCATCCACCACCAGGTGGGAGGCACCTGTCCCACTGGGACTTTTGCCGCCTTAACTTTTGTCCTTACCCTGCCATGTTTCCCCCTTGCACCGCCAGGGGCTGTTAAACTGTAACGGCAACCAGCCGATTTCGACGACTTCAAAGTGAGACCGGGATCGCGGTGGAAACACAATAATAGGTTATTTAAAAACACCCATGTTTGGTGACTAAAAAGCCGCTGAAAACACAGCAATGTCTCGGTAAAATAACGACCACTTTTTGTGGCACTATTCTGTCAGGAAGTGCAGTGATGTCTTAATAAAAAACAATGACTTTTTGTGGCATTATCAGCTGTGGAAACACTAAAATAGTTCACTCAAAAACACCCACGTTGGGTGGCTAAAAACAACTGGTTTTGTTGGTCTGCAGCTTAGCAGGCGTCTCATTTAGATGTCATGCCATCCTCCATTCCTTCCATCTCCAGGTGACAACATCAAGCCATATACTACATCACTTTGATATGATATGTATTAAACATACAAATGAAATGTATCCATGGTTGGCAGAGACGTAAATGCCAACATTTCCTAACGGACTGGGCTGGCTGTCTTATACACAAGTTAAATTCAGTTAAACTTTTCTTTTTATTAGAACACCCACATCCAAAATCAGTATATTACCTTGAACATGACAAGCTATCTACAGCACATATCTTTTGTTTGCACAAGTAAAGTTTGTGTGGATATATAACTACTTCTGACTTCAGAGCTGACTTTGTTTGCTAATGTGGTCGGAGGTGTCACCATGTTTACTGCCTGGGTTTGCATACCTGCACAATACAATATCTCCCACCAGCAAAATATCCCATATATCCGAGTTGTAATTACTACCAGAGGCTGATGTCAACATGTTTTCCCATTTGGCAGTTTCCTGTTTACAGAACAATATGACTAAATCCAACATCATTGTCCCAGGCAGTGGGGCTAATACAAGTTCAGGTAGTGTATAGTCAGAGTTTGGACGCAGGCTCCATTACAGTTTGACGTTATTGTGATGAAAGAGTGTGTTTTAATCACTTTTGGGTTCAGCTGGCCCTCGAGGATGTATTACAGCTCTGGCAGCTGACTGAAGGTAAGAGAAGCCCTATAGTGAAGCAAGTGATTACATTTAGAAAACAATTAAGTTTAAGTAAAGTAAAACCTAGGTCGAAAATAACCTTAATTGTTTAGATTTGCCCGTTTGACACAAGCTAACTACTTTTGCTTCAGTTTTGCAGTACGCTGTTTACCTCCTGGACCGTACTGACTCCTGAAATGAATTTAGGTTAAGTAAGAGGCATCTGTGTCTCACTTAGTCGGGGTGTGATGCTCTTTCTTTTTGCAATCCCACTTTGTGATTTATGATGATATGTTGTGACTTCATTTTTTTGCCTTTTGCTGCTTTAGTTTGAATCAATTATTTGTCAACACAAACAGCCTCTTTAAAGCTGCTCCCAGAGCAGCAACTACAGCGCTGACTTTTTTGTGTGTTGCAATATACTATGTTTAAACCTGCACTCAAACAAGCCTCAAGCCACAAGTAATCTACCACTGTGGAACCATAAAATTGACCTGTCACAGTATGTTTAAATTAAATGTATCACCAACAAACTAAGTGCAACCTAATAGCACAGTGACATCGCATTTCCCTCTATAGTTTGTCATGTTTATGCAACAGAAGAAAGATGATACCGTGTTTAAACATGCAGTTTTATCAGGTTAGTGAGGCTTGTTCGTTGTGAACAATACAAGTGCTGCCCCAGTTAATAATGTAAATGTAAATTCTGTTAAATGGTAAATTCCAGCAGAAAAGAAAGCCTTGAAAAAGGCTGAAAACAATCTAACCAAGAGGACAAATTATAGAATTATCCAAGCACGACAAACGAACAAGCAGGCATCATTATTATACATATAAATAAAAGAATAATTATCTTGCACCAAACGACAGCACGACAGAAATCATCCTCCTCGAGCTAAGCATTTGCTATTTTGGTGTGCTTCTTTTTTTCTTGTCAGTTTTGATAAGACACCAGCGGAATAGATTATGCTTTTCATGGGTCTCAGGGGTTTGGCTTGGCTCCTGTTAGAATTCATTTAGTCAGATAGCCTCTGTGGATTATCCCTGTTTTCAGAGGCCTGCATTTCTGACAGGTCATTATTGTACACCACACTGGGGCCTACTGCAGAGAGCACCACGTAGCGAGCCCCACCATGCATCCACAGCTCCACACAGCAGTGTCTATGTACACACACACTATCAAACGTGCCAAACAGGGGGTAAGAAATGCCCGCTCGTCTGATGAGCCGGTGGTTCAGCGGTGGACCTGATAGATCTCCTGCCCCTGCTCTCCATGATCATTACTGCTGTTTCATAGACCCAGGGCCAAGGAGAGGACTTACACCCACATGTACACGCTGTGAGCAATGAGCAGAATGCTTGATGGAGAGACCTGAAGCCTGCATTTAACTAATAGGAACCCTGTGTCAATATCAAAGGAGGAAAGAGGTGGAGGTGGAGGTTGACATCTCTGTCTTTCACACATATACATACACACACACGTACCGTCAGTACCAAGAGCCAGAGAAAGAGAAGCAGTAGCATATTGCTAAACATTTTTTTCTTAACTTAACAACAGGAATACACTGGGATTTTAGTAGTTTGTTCTGGTGCAGCAAGATAGTGCGGCTTGTAGCAGCTCTTAAGCTTTCTGTAAATGAAACTTGGATGACATTGCATAAAGTCTGGCATAACTTTTCCAATAAAAGTGAAGTTGTAAGTGCAACTAAAACTGTAATAAACTACAATGATACAGCAGATATTGTGCAGACTTGTCCATTTTTCAAAAGAGGACAACACCATATTTTGACAGATTTTTGGAAACAGCTTCAAGCTTCAACTCTCTGGGTGAACATTTCCCTTTGCAGCAGTTAACTGACATTTGAAAGCAGGCATTACTGGGCGACGTGCTGTCTACTTCTGTGGTGCGCTGCAGAGCGTCTACGAATATTGATACCGGGGATTTTATGCCCCTGCCCTCCAGATGGGTGGACCATATCCCTCCAGACCATCCAGCCTAGCATCAACCCCAAGTATCAACAGATGGCGACGTGGAAATTGTGGAAATAGATAACTTTTCAATTAGCTAACGCTGGCAGCCAGAATCAAACAACCATGAGCCACTGTCCATTTGATAATCTAAACAAAGTGCATGTTTTATTGCAGTGGTCCTTCTTAAGTGTGTCGTGGTTATCCGTAAATCTGACTAACATCCAAAATTTACGAATGCTCCAGTTTGTGCCAGAGTGTGCTCCGGCACTCAGAGTATTTCTGAACGCACCCAAAAATCTGTCATGATCAGGGAGATGCTAAGATTAGCTAGCTAGTTGAAATGTTGACTACTACCAATGCTGTGGAGTGATTGCCTAATTAATAACGGATGAGGGATTGTGAGAATATTATTGGCTGAATCAAAAAATGATTGACAGTTACCCCACCCTCTCAAGCTCACACATGTCACTCATGTCTAAGACTGTAGGTTTGCAGGGGCTCTCCAGCTCTGCAGGTCGACTATATTGAACAGAGACATTGCTGCTGACTTTTTCAAATGAATTTTTTTGACACTTTGAGCACCACAAGCCGAGTGCCATCTAGTTCCATTATACTTGAGAGAAGGCAGACATCTTGGGTGAAGGTCGATATCTCTAACACTCAACAACGCACACCAAAACAATCTAAAGATAAGATAATTTTGGAGTTAACTGCACCTTTCAGCAAAGTTTAAGGGGAAGTATTACGTTAATGCCTATGCAGGAACACAAGCTGAAGACAGAGCCAACAACACCAAGGATATTTAACAAAAATTAATTTCAATTTCAGTTAGACTTGTAAGACACTTAGCCGCCACGCAGCCAAAAGACCGTGTAGAATGGTGGGGCAGAGAGGGACAAAGCTCAATATAATACACAATATAATATGATCAGGACCACTGTCGCTTCATGTTATCAATTTTAAGATAAATAATAAGAGATTTACTCTGCATGCTTCAGTACAAACTGACCTGATGAGATCATTTCCTTTCTGCAATGGCTGTGAAACACTGAATAATGGGGAAACAGTGGTGCAAATTTGATATACTGCAGATGCACTGATGTTTGTCTTTCCAAAGCGTTCATCAAAAAGCTTACGACCATGTATAAATAACCACGTATGAGAAGGATAACACTAGGAGGTGTGCGTTAAAGTAACAATTTCCACCGTGTCATTGTCAGTGATTCATAAGTGGATTATCCCTTAATTAATCATTATAATGGAGATAAAGGTCAAGCAAAAATCCCCACAAATGATACAGTAATGCGCTAATCATCAGATAAATACATCCAGATTTGAAGTTAATTCTGATATAATATCTCCCTAAATAATAATGTCTGATCCGTTATTAGTCTGTGATCTATTGAGTGCTCACAGACATTTTTGGTGGGGGATGATATCAGACGCGGGAGCTTAAGGTTTTCATAAAATGGTGCCTCTGAGAAATGGCCGTGTTTACTCTTCAGCATTGCAAAATAAAGCGCAATTACACTTGGAGAAACAGACAAGGGAGGGGGGCTTGCAATTCAGCCAAACACGACTCCACTTGACCTCTCGAGAGCCAAAATGATTGGGGCTTTGACAAAGACCTGACCTGGCTGTCTGACAGTTGACTGACAGACAGACTTTACAGGAGAGTATGCTTCATCTCCCCAAACCGAGACGGGCTCACAAAGAACAGAAGACGTCTCATTGCCTGAAGTAACGTGCAACTGGTCCTCCCCACAGGGTGTCTTGCATTGCTGGCTATAGATCCTAATTAATAAAACAGCAAAGAACCAGGATTTATGTGAAAGCTCAATGGGAGTGTGTACACGTAAGGTCTTTCAATCTGCCCTGGTAGTATTACTAAATGACCCGACTCCCATTAAGGAGCATTAGAGGAGAATATCCAGAGCTGCACACAGCTAATATTCACAGCTAATTAGTGAGTGTTGGCCGACTGTCTATCAAAACCGTGACAATAGAGCAGAATTACAAAGAGCTGCCATGGGAATGAGCGGATATCTAGATAGGATTAATGTAAACAAGTGAGAAATTGTTGATGATGAGGTTCCTGGCTGCTGAGGGACCGTTCCCTGACAGTGCAGTGCAAAGAATTAAGCAGTTAGAAACTACATTGTCCCATTGCAAATTGTGTCACTGAGTAAACATCCAGGAACTGAGGTGCCTGTTGAATGTTGAAATGAGTCCGCACGGACAACCAGGGAGGCTCACTCTGCAAGGTCACTGTTTCCGAACTTTCCTGGTAATTATTCTTGATACAAGGATTAATATCTAATTCAAGGCGCAGGCCTGGGTGGCTCTTTTGTTATTAACTTTGCTACAGTGGGGAAACCTTTCAGGATTATTTCAATTCAGTGATTACTTTTGGCCTAGCAGCTGATTGCAAACTGTGCTGGTAGGTTTACTCACCGCATTGATTTCCTTGCCAATATTAAGGGTAGAGCTCCCAAGACATATCACCCTGCTCTCTCTGCTATACTCTCTGTAAATCTTATTAGAGATGGAAGCTGATGGAAGCCCCTTCCCTGCACGATACTGAGAAAGAGCGCAAGGTTAAAAGAAGAGACAAGTTCGACTGAGGTTGAAAAGATGCAGTCTTCAACTTGCTTCTGCCAAAACATGGAGTAATACCTGCACACACTGAAACTAAACAAGTATGAAGATCTTTTTCAGATAATTAAAGGTCCAGTGTGCAGGATTTTGGGGCATATATTGGCAGAAATTAAATATAGTAAGCATGTTTTCTTTAGTGTGTAATCACCTGAAAACAAGAATCTTCATGTTTTCCTTCCCTTAGAATGACCTGTTTATATCCAGATAGGGAGCGGGTCCTCGGTCATGGAGATCGCCATGTTGCACTGCCACATTCCTACGGTATGAATTTAGCGTTGGAATACACATTATTTTAACATCTGCCTACTTTACTTTGGTCATTTCAGTTTTTTATTGAGGTTTTAGTCCTGGGATATGATAAAGGCCACATATATCCCATAGCCTATTTATGCTAATCCATACATGTAACCATGGTAACACACGTGCGTGTGAGCAAGGGTATTGTCCCTGATTAAAAAGACAGTAAAAACTGCCATTGTTGTATCCGACTCTGTGCACTTTGTCTGTTCATGACCTCCATTAAAAAGTGTGTGACAGTGATCCCTCCATATTTAGCCCTGAATCATTACTGTACAAGACGCTCTCTTTTCATCCTGTCTTTGTGTTCGTTTACAGCGAAGATGAAGAGAGCAAAAAGGAGTTCTGTGTGGGCAATGACAATGACGTGCGTCTTCATGCACGCTGGCATCATATGCAACATTAATATTACAGATATCAATGACGGCGCTGCAGATGACACCTTAAGTCGTTGATTAATTCCAGTTGCCTTCATGTTGTACAGTAGGGGAGGGTGTGTATCTTTGTGCGCATTTACGCATGTGGCACAAAACCGGCGTTACATTGAATATTATTTTTTATCTCCAGACACGCCGCGGGTCGTCCAGGTTTACAGTGAAATGGTTCGGTATGAAGCCGCATCATCCAGAAAAACATTAAGCTCCATCAGAACTGTTTAGAAATCGGATTTCAGAAGCTAAAACTTTATTTTGGAAATTAATCAGAACACACAATTAAAGAAATCACCAGCGCGCTCGCTCTCGACATAATTTAAAAAGCAATAGGAGACGATTGAAGCCTACAGTACTGTTAATTATATCTAAATCTTGTTCATTAATCATAACATGTGATTGATTTGCAGTCTAATAAAAGCCTACTAAAAATACTTACAGTCGGTTATTTCTCTATGAGATTTTTGTGGAATCAGACAACATTAATATAAACACTTTAGAAGCGTGGATCCTGATGATGCAGGATGACAAACGCCAAAACTGTCCAATCAGCGAGTTACCTGGAAATCTGTAGAAGCTCTGCTTACTCCTCTTGGTTCGTTTGCAAAAAGTTAGCGTGAAGAGGAACCAACAATGCATCATTTTTTACCTCTGCTGTGACCAAATGAGTCGAACTACAGGTATGAAAGCACGCTAAGTTGCTGTGTCTGCTCGATGTGTAATTAGGCAACTGTTTGCTAACACATCAGCCATTAAAACTTCACAAGCCACTTTTATGTAATGGTTGTGTATGTCAGCTTGTTTTGATGTTTTTCTGCCCCCTAGTGGCCAAAAGCTGCTTCATGCAGCTGTAATAGTAAGTCCCAGTTCCTGCAGAGTAACAGCACCTCTGCACAGAGGATATGTTTGTGCTATTTACACTTTCTTATATAATTATAGGCTGTAGCTTGGACTTTAACTACAAACAAGCCAAGGACAGGATGCAAAATGTGATATAGTCCACACACACAATTGCTGAGTCAGGTCCCTGTTGGGTCTTAGCTAATGATACCAGCTCATGGTAGATGGATAGCCAGGCGGTGTCTCACTGCAGAGGCGAAGGCCAGCTTGGCCATATTGCAAGCACAACAGTGTCGCCATAGCACTGTTTGGCATGCTGCTCGGCCTCTGCGCGTTAGTCACATAGAGTCACCCGGGGAATACTTTCTACCTCTACTGATCACCGGCCTGCACCTCCTGGCCCTGAGAAATCAACAGCCAGGATTTATAGATTTACCTTAGATTGGCTGTCCCGCATTTGTACCCCCATAAATACTTTTACAGCTTTGCTAATGCCACTGTTGGGAATAAACAAGGTTACGGCGGACAAGATGAGGCTGAGATTTAGTTGGCAACTCGGACAGCACAGGGCAGAGCAATGAGAAAGGAGGTGTAATGTCAGAAAAGGGAGGAAGGAACTCGCATCGGGGATGAGCTCTTTATAGCAAAGCAGGGTGTACTTTTACATACCGACACATGCTTTACAAGCCTATGCAATAACCGACAAACATCTTGTGCTCTCACCGTTTCCACTGCATAACTTGTGAAGTGTTGTCTGCTCCTCTGAAAAAGCCGAACCATTAAGAGCTCAAGTGGGACAACTTGATTATTTTTTCTGTCACTCCATATGTACCAAATAAAATCCATCCATAAGGCTCCAATATGTGATTAAGACTAATAAATAAACCTCCTGGCTTAAATAAAAGTGATGACCTTGGTTGTAATTCTTATCAAAGACATTATAGATTAATTATTCAAGCACATTACTTCACTTCAGTTTTAAATGCTACTCATTCGGACAACTTCATGAAAATTGCAAGGTTTAAAAGCATAAAATATGCATGGTCAAGCCATCACTCTCTTCATAATGAATAAGCATACCTTGGAATTGACACATTTGCTCTCGGAAAGACTTGTTAGACTGACGACCATACATCTAGTCTGGAGTTGACTAAGCACTGTGTGTCTTCTCACTATTTGCTCCTTCACAGTCAGCAAAAGCTCACAGTTAAGTTGGTCCAGGCAGGAAGAGAATTCGGTGAGGGACATTAATTGTTTATACCGGTTCCATTTCAAATAGAGGTCAGATAGAGGGGAAAAAGTGATCGCTTCAGAAAGAGCTCAGGATCTAATTTGTCTTGACATCTTGCTGTCTGCCTAAATTTAATTTTGCCTCGTTGAGACAAAACTTTATGAACTGCAAAAATAACTACATAAAGAAAACCACCATAAATGTCTCAGCAGGCCACCGACGCAGCTACAAAGCACTATGGTACATTTATGCTCTAATATCATAACTGAGGAATATAAAAGCATGTCTCGGGAAACGTTAAGGTCTATCGTTGACTCTGTGTCAGTAACCTCAAATGAACTGTATCAGTGGACCTCCACTCTCAGAGTAAGTATTCATCATTAAAAGGTGAACATACACAGCAGCTTTCTATTTATCGACGTCTGTGTGTGGCTGGAAGGCCCACAGGGTCAAAGGGATTTAAAGCATTTCAATAAAATGCCCTTTGATTACTTCTTAGCCCGCAGCGTACATGTGACATAATCTATCTACCTCGGGCTGAATTTGTAATCTCACATCATCTGACTGTGCTGACTGTTATTAAAGGAACAGTGTGTAAGATTTAGGGGGGTTTAGTGCCATCTAGTGGTAAGGGTTGTAGATTGCAACCAGTTAAAAGAGTTGGTGAAGATTCTCAGTCATCCAGGTCGTGGTAATCCTAAATGTGACATCCTACGCAACTGGACTTGCTTGAGTTTCTCGAAGATGTTTGACCTCTCATCCAAGAGGCTTCCCTATGTAACTGCTCCCTATGTAAATACTGCTCCCTATGTAAATACAAACAACTCACTGTAGGGTAACAAAAAGAAGATTCTCATTTTCAGGTGACTATACACTAAAATATTATATTAAATTTCTGCCAATATATCCCCCTAAATCCTACACACTGAACCTTTAAATGTTATGACCTGGTTGACAAAGTCGGATTCTAAGAAACAATTCGAACACAAGTCATCTCTGCCATTTACAAGTAGCAAATTTATCCACAGAGGTCTCTTCCTCTTAAAAACATTTAAGATTTAAAACTGATAAAAACACTGAATAAAGCAGTGTCACATTATAAATCAGTCTTCCTCCGACACTGTTTGGCATGTCAGCCCAGCACCTGCTAATCTGTCCTCACCTTTCTTCCCTGATACAACCTTACAGTCCCTCCAGAAAATCACAATCCACGAGTCCATGTTTTGAAACTAATTAAATAAAACTAAAGAAGAGAACTGAAACATTTGCAGCTGTTTTTGTAATATTCAGTATGATTATTATAGCAAGTGATTACATGACCTATTTTTAGGAGGCAGTAGTTTAAAAAAAATCAAAATTTTTTCTCCTGACTTGCAATTGTTATCATTTGCCGCAATTTCCCACAAAGACATCGAATAAACATGCCGCAATTTTTATCACAATGTTTGACAAAATTTGCCGCAAATTCAAGTGTTTTTATGCCACGTGATCCTGGAGGGACTGACCAAAGATCAAGAAATTTAGGAGGCTTTTTACCGGGAGCTAAATTAACCACAGTGATCTGGACAGGCGCAGTGATTTAAACCAATGAAAATGCAGATTAAAACAGTTTTAGATTTAAAAAGTCTGTGTATTTGTGATGCTGCTTGTTGCAGGGAGTCTAAGTAACTATGGTGGCTGACGTGAATAGTGCCAGTGTTTGGTTTGTCTGTTCTGGGCTACTGTATAAACATGGAATGCAACATGTTAATGTCCATAAACAAGGACCTATACACTAAAATATTATATTCCATTTCTGCCAATATATCCCTCTAAATCCTACACACTGAACCTTTAAATGTTATGACCTGGTTGACAAAGTTGGATTCTAAGAAACAATTCGAACACAAGTCATCTCTGCCATTTACAAGTAGCAAATTTATCCACAGAGGTCTCTTCCTCTTAAAAACATTTAAGATTTAAAACTGATAAAAACACTGAATAAAGCAGTGTCACATTATAAATCAGTCTTCCTCCGACACTGTTTGGCATGTCAGCCCAGCACCTGCTAATCTGTCCTCACCTTTCTTCCCTGATACAACCTTACAGTCCCTCCAGAAAATCACAATCCACGAGTCCATGTTTTGAAACTAATTAAATAAAACTAAAGAAGAGAACTGAAACATTTGCAGCTGTTTTTGTAATATTCAGTATGATTATTATAGCAAGTGATTACATGACCTATTTTTAGGAGGCAGTAGTTTAAAAAAAATCAAAATTTTTTCTCCTGACTTGCAATTGTTATCATTTGCCGCAATTTCCCACAAAGACATCGAATAAACATGCCGCAATTTTTATCACAATGTTTGACAAAATTTGCCGCAAATTCAAGTGTTTTTATGCCACGTGATCCTGGAGGGACTGACCAAAGATCAAGAAATTTAGGAGGCTTTTTACCGGGAGCTAAATTAACCACAGTGATCTGGACAGGCGCAGTGATTTAAACCAATGAAAATGCAGATTAAAACAGTTTTAGATTTAAAAAGTCTGTGTATTTGTGATGCTGCTTGTTGCAGGGAGTCTAAGTAACTATGGTGGCTGACGTGAATAGTGCCAGTGTTTGGTTTGTCTGTTCTGGGCTACTGTATAAACATGGAATGCAACATGTTAATGTCCATAAACAAGGACCTATACACTAAAATATTATATCCCATTTCTGCCAATATATCCCTCTAAATCCTACACACTGAACCTTTAAATGTTATGACCTTGTAGATCTGGTTGGATTCTAGGAAACAGTGAGTCATCTGCGCCATAACAAATAAACTAGGAGTTTGTCTTTAACTAGGAAGCAGCAACATCCATCCAAATTGCCTGGAATGCTTAAACACAAACTGTGAGCACTCACTGCAGGTTGGCAGTGTTCATTTATTTACTGTACACACCGGTGGGGGTACACGAAGAGAGCAGCGATGGCTGCCGGGGAAGAGGCAGATGGCAAATTGAGGGTTATTACATTCTGTGCTTAAAAAAGGAAGGTGCAAAGAAAAGATGACATATCCACCATCAAACAAAGAGACAAGATGGAAAGCTTAAAGCTATAGGATTTTGTTACTTCTTGCTCATGCTGTAGGTGGTAGTTTTGTCTGTGCCTTACCATCAGCTCAAAGAAATACCTTCAACAACTGCTCATCATGTGCATCCCCTGCTGTTCTTTTACCATGTCTTTTCCTTTTTTTTTTATTGTTGCAGATTTTATAACAAGGTAGCACGGAGATGTATTTTTCACCAGACTGAGACAAAGTAAAAACAAGTTGGGAGGTTGCATAGATATCTTGAGTCGCTGCCAATGCAAAAAAAAGAGTGTAAAGGTATAAAAAGAAGGTTGTTGGCTACTTTTTTTTTGGCATCAGCCTGCTGGGTGCCTAAAGGAGGATCCACCTCTGAGCAGAGGGGAGGGTGTCTGCAGATAAATACACCGCCACACACTTTAGTGGGTTAAAAGTGATGATTGTACAAGTCTATGCATTTCTTTTTTAAGGAAAATCCTGCATAGTATACCTTTAATTTAAGGCTAAAATATTAGGTCCAGGGTCAGATGACTTTGGGAGCAGCCAGTGCATAAGTGAAAGAAAAGTTGCCAAAGGAGAGAAACATTGAGCTTGGCGTGATGTGTGCCGAGGGAAATGGTGCCAGATTTGAACAAGATATACTACATCTCCATTAAACTGCCCTGCTCACTATTGATTGGTTAAAACTAACTGTTTGCTATATAGCAAACTGAGCAAAGCCCCTGCTCCCCCCTATTTGCTTAGATATGTATGCAAATCAAGTTGTGGCCCACGAGAGGCCTGTGCTCCCCAACAGCTCGGCAGCCTATCACTCCCTGCAAGTGAACTCTACACGCTGCATTAATCACTAACATTAATTCACCCGGGGGCAGGCAACCCCTGGTAGCGTAGGTTCAGTGTCAGTTTTAATGTCATCCAACAGGGAGGTTTCAAGTAACGATATGCTGACAGTCACAAAGGATGTGTGTATTATTTTTGTTCCAAATGCTTTCAAAGATGTTCCCATTAAAGTGTCAGTAGCACAGAATAACCCCGCTGTCTCAGTTCTCCGTCTCAATTTAGGGTTGAATGTAAGAAGCCTTTTGTTTTGTCTATTTTAGGGTTATAAACAAGACTGCCTCTTCTGGTTTATTTGTTATTTCAGTTATTGTATTCCCAATCCCACTGGTGGCTACACCATGGGCGGATTGTGTGACGATGGGCGCCTGGGCACAGATATGCAAACGGCCCCAACACCTCTCCTACTTAGCAGCACAACACACAGACTTTGTGGTGGTTTTGTGTCTCTTTGTGGTTGTTTTGCCCATTTTTGTAGTTATTTTGTGTCTCTTTGCAGTTCCTTTGCATCTCTTTGTGGCCTTTTTGTTTCCCTTTGAGGTCATTTTGAGTCTGATTTATACTTCTGCATAAAACTGACACTGTACCCTATGCTGTAGCCTGATGTGCACCTTCCCAGAAATGTAACTACACCTTGTGGCGACACACACTTCCTGTCTAATTTGTAAGCTGAAACCATTTCCCTCAGTGGAAACAAAGATGTATTTACTTTAATTTCACAGATAAGAAACAATAAATTGTTAAGACAATAAAGCCTCCACAAAAATAGCATTTTAAGTCTTGTGTGTGATTTATCCTGGCTTCATATAAGCAGAGGAAATCTCTGCTAGTCGCTAGGCTAATTTATACAATGTAAAATGCCATAGGCTTGTGCTAATAACGTTAGCATGTTGTATTTGTTTGGAAAACGTGTTTAGTATAAGACAGTTGTTTTGTTGGTGGACCTCGTGAGCTGTAATGGAGCCGAATTTCATAACGTTGCCTTTTTTAAATGTTGCTGTTGTCCCCGGCTGAGTAGAGGAAAAGTCTGCTAGCAACTAGGCTAATTTATACAATGACACATAAGTATAAATCCCACTTTAATTTGACATTTTGTAAGTAAAGGCCAGGAGGGCCCCTGACACTTTAGGCCCCTGAGCCTGTGCCCAGTATACCTGTTCAGTAATCCATCCATTGGCTTTACCCTACTGGTTTGCTCATAGTTTACAATAATATTCTGGGGCTGAACTCTGAGGTAAGAAATAATCATTATCTACTGTGTAAAGGTTAATTTGTGTTTTTGTGGTGGTTAAATGATCAAGGATTAATGTATCCAAGTTTTCTACAAAAGAAAACATGCGATGCTGGTTTTAATGGCTTTCTTTAAATTCAAACTGATTAATATCTAACAAATAAAGCCCATTAAGCTGCATGTTAAAACAGGGATTTAAACAAATCACATCGATTAGTTGCTTGAATGTGTCGCTGGCACAAACATCAAGTAACAGAAAATCACTCCTTTGCTTAAAATCCTCTGGCTGAGCCAAATTTTTGAGCCAAATTACTAATAAATTTGAGCATATTTAATAAACAATATGAGTATTTCTCAGGTAAATAAAACCTCAGTAAGTCTTTAGAGTCTAGTCTTTTACATGCCATCTATTAAAAACAAACAGAAGCACAAGTGCAGATAAAAATAAAAACCTGATCACCTTCATAAATCTTCATTCACTCAGTAAAAACCAACTTCGCAATAATTAAAATTTCAGCTGA
This sequence comes from Cephalopholis sonnerati, assembly GCA_019142605.1. Classification (NCBI taxonomy): domain Eukaryota; kingdom Metazoa; phylum Chordata; class Actinopteri; order Perciformes; family Serranidae; genus Cephalopholis; species Cephalopholis sonnerati. The sequence continues at coordinate 28,929,075 of JAGQAX010000021.1, forward strand.
ATTCTAAAATGACGGTGTTAAAAAGCTCTGTGGGGCACAACATTACCAGAAAGTTTTTTGTGAACGCAGTCCACGTACATGTGCACAGGCTTGTACCTTATTCATCAAAGAACCAGATGTTTTCTAATGCAGTTAATCTTTTGTATTGATGATTCAGCCGTTCTGTTGAGGAGGATTACGTCTCCCAGCAGAATCCTTCTTTGAAAGCTCCCTCAAAAGCAGAACTGTTTCCACCAAATCTAAATGCACAACCAGTGGGCGATTTGAGGGGGGACGCCATTCTCTTTGTTAGCAAAATGACCAAAATGTTAGTCTGCCACCGCTCTCCGTGCCCCAGGTCTGCACCCAAAGTGTGTGTGAACCCAAACCAACACTGGTTACCTGTTGCTTTTAGAGTTGATTTTAAGATTTTATTGATTGCTTACAAAGCCCTGAGAGACCTATACGTTATATAACAGATCTTTTGTTGCCCTGTGTTCCTTCTCGCACCCTGAGATCTTCAGATGCATCTTTTCTTGTTGTGCCGAGGTCCAGATTTATTCACAGAGGTGAAACAGCCTTTGCAGTTTCAGCTCCACAACTTTGGAGTGACCTGCCTGAGGAGATCAAGGCTGCAAACTCAGTCTCATCTCTTAAATCACTTCTTAAAACCTGCTTGTTTTAAACTGCCTTTAAATGATTTTAACTGCTATATTATTGCATGTTTTTTTTATCGCTTTTATCTTGTTTTATTTGCTTTGTCTTTTATTCGGTTTTGTAAAGCACTTTGTAACTGAAAGTTTCCGTAGAAATATAGTTTATTATTATTATTTTAGTTAAGGTAGGGCGGATGCTACATGTTCATTCTTCATACAGACAGTTCAAACCATATAATGTCTCATTATGTGAGGCGCCACTACGAATCAAAGCACAGAGCATACACACCCAATCAAATCCCAACTGAGGACACAGAAAATAAACTATTCAATATTAATCAATCATCGCATCATACAAGGTGCAGCTCCAGTGAAGTGGCACTGAATCACTCCTGACATGTAGTGTAGATGACCTGGCATAAACTTATTATCCTGACATGACCTCAGCTAAATGATCTGGCGTGATTCTGGCCCAATTTGGTTATGTGAGGAGAAGCAATTCTTCTCGGAGCTGGTTGTCTGAATAACAAGAAAACAGGGGCTTAAAAGGCAGAAAATACCTGTTAATGTGTATTTGAAAACTGTAGATGTGTCGGCTGATACTGCTTGTTTGTCAGACACTATAAATTGTCATGATGTGCTAATTCTTTGGCTTTCGCAACTAAGTAGTGTCAGGAAGTAATGTTCAATCTTGTGTTTTGAGTCTCTTCTTTCAACAGCAGACACAAGTTAGACATTAGATTATCCTAGTGATTCCACGGCTGCTTCGCCTATTTAAAAGAAATAAAGAAATAATTAGACACAAAATATTGATATAAAAGTTATTGCACAGCAGTCTGCCACTCAGAAATAACAGTATTCAAGTATTCAGCGACACCATGTAATAAAAATAGTTAGTTTCCTGATGTGAAGTGTCTCTGCTTGAACCTTTGATTCCTGATATGACAAAGCAATGCTGTGTCGACGCAGCTAAACCCCAAGCAGCGCAGCAAACATGCTCATAGTAGCAGCGTCTGCAGTGGCATGGGAAACAGACTGACTGACAGACAGAGGTATGTGTACTGGTGCATTAGTATTCAATTCCAGTAAAAACAGAAGCTTGCATTGCACCGGGCCCGACAAAACCTTGACAATGCAGCACAGAAGCCCACAGGTAAATTCAGACATCGATGTCGTCATTGTAGGTGTCTGGAGAAACCTCACGGCCCGGGGCGTGTTTATGTTGCCTGAAGTGATTCTAGCATTTTCTTTTAAATGTTTAAAAAAGATTATGAGTAAACATCGCTCTCAATTTGTACAAGCAGTGTGCAGCACAGAGGCAGAGGCGAAGGTTAATTCATAGGGTGACCGGAAAAATAGGCCACATGCGTTTAATGTCCAGCGCTACATGCACCCAGCAATCCATGGGCAGCATCCAGCACACTGACTGCACACCTGGTTGAGCCCAAAATAAGAAACATATTATCATGATATTACTTCTGGGTACCTGCAGTATTAAACAGAGACGGAGGCTGTGCAGAGGAAAGGCAGAACATACATCTTTATCTGCGTCCACTTACAAAAGGTTATCTTTCATATTGCTCAAATGTTACCTGATAAATGTCCTGGTAACTCTCAATATTTCCACTGCGGGTGGCACATTTGTCATCGTTGAGATGGCGGGCAGAGTAGGGCACAGATGGGAACTCCTCCCTCACGCTGGCGTTGACGTATGAGCTGCAGGTCGAACCAGACGAGCACGTGTGATTGATAACGCCGTGCGCCTGGATCTTAACCAGAGAGAGGCTGAGCTCATGAGCAGGGCTGCTGGGACTTAATGAACTACAACAGATTTTTATAGAAAAGTTAAACAAAAGTTAAATCAGGGGGGATGCGATGGATCTCACATGCACCATGATGTGACATTTTTCACAAACCTAACTCACAATGCCTGTTTCTGGAGACTGTTACAGTAAATCAGTGGATTAAAGTTGCATCTAAACAGCTTCATTAAAAGGAGTTTTTGCCCAAGATGCACATGATATGCTTGTGGCTCTTATCTTGCAATTATAGGAAGCACAGAAAATTGTTTAATTATGGTGATTACCCCTGGAGGATATCACAATCACACCCCATTAACCCGCCATTGTTGCATGTGCAGATTGAAGTGCTGTTAAATCAACTAGTAGCTACAGAGTCACTATGCTCTCATATAAAGGGTGAATCTGATGAAACATGGCGACAGTATGTGATGCAAACTGTCTGCGCTGTGTCAGCTAACGTTCTTGAATCCCGCTTTGCACTGACACATCTACATTACAGAGGAGGGGAAGGAGGAATTTTCAAGAAAAGTAAACAATCAGCGGATAAATGAAATCAATTAAATGGAGGTTTTTACAGCGCCGTCTTCAAAAGCAGACCAACTTTCTTTTAAACACATCCCCCCTACTGTCAAATCCGAGCAGAGACATGTGTAACAACAAAGGCTACATGACAAGAGCTGTGATGATATTCCTGGTTAGCCCAGAGCACTGCGTGCCTTCTGGCTTGTCAGTTAATTAGAGTAGCCTGTGGTATCATAGCCGCTTTCTGAATTATTTCAGGGCAGTAATATCATTCGCATATTGTGAGAGGGATTCAGATTGCAGCAGTGAGTTTGGTTTTGAAGCCACGGGGCCTCTGAGTTTAAACAACACTAAAATGTGAATGGAATTTAGTCAAACTGGGAAAAAAGATGAGGTTTAGAGAGGGTGACAACTGTTTGATGCATTGTGAAAGATAAAAAAAAATCATTAGATATCATATTTGGGAAATTTGGAGCTTTAAATTGTCTTTGAAATGAAACCAAAATGGATTGGTTATCTCAAAGTCTTTCTTTTATACTTCCACAAAGACTATCTGTACTTTAAATATTATAATATTCCAATTTGGAAACTGCAATATGGGAAAATTGGAAATGTTCAGATTTCTTTTTTGTTTCTCAGTTTTCATGTTTGTTTGTTTTTTTTAATCTAAAACAGCCTGACAACAGAGTCAAGTGGTTGCACCCACATGACTGGACTGGTAAATAAATAACATTGACTGGGAAACTAGTGTCTTAGGCCAATGTGACCTATAACTCAAGTATTTAGAGAACAATTTAGGAGGAGTGGGAATCACGATACAATATTATCACGGTACTTAGCTCATGATACAATATTACTGCAATATTTAGATATGCTAAGTGTTGTGATAAAATATATTGCAATATACTGCAATATATTACTTTTTATTTCCAACTGCAAACTATTTCCCAAAAGGAAAACGTTGTCAACATCAGTTTTACCTCCTAAGATAAAGCTTTCTGTCTGTTCATCGACTTTAATTATTTTTATTGCAGCAAAATGTGACACAAAGCAGACACACTGACCAACACTGTCATCAAACCTGTCAGAGATGCTGCATACACCTGACAGACTGAACTATTGGCTGATTTAACGCCCTCTGGAAAGACAGATTAAGCATGTGGGCGAAACACTTAACATGTCTTAACACACTTAACATAATGTGTCATTATCGTCACATATGAATCCACTGACCTTGAAGTCCAGGCGTCACAAGTTAATACCACCCATCCTGCTGTACTCAAAAATTCCTCAACTTTGTGCTTCACTTCTCTGTAGCGCTTGAGTACAGCTGTGTCAGTGAAAAAACATCAGGACAGTCATATACCTGGGTCCCAGTGTTTCTGGCATGTAACAGAACCCTTCGTTTTCAACAATGCTGTATGGAAGCAGAAGTTTCACATGAAGTAGGTGAAGGCCTGTGTGTTTCCTTCGCTCTCTCTGAGTTGGATGGTAGTTTCGTCGAGCTAAGTGTGTCCAGTGTTGGTTGATTTTTCAGCGGAGCGGGTTTAGCATTAGCTTAGCCGTCAGCGGCTAACGCTATCTCTGGATGGTGGCGTGTGAGGTGAGCCGGGTATTTTATTCTCACATGACACTGCTTGCAAATCCCATGTGTCATCTTCAAGTCCTTCTTTCCTTCCATGTTAAAAAAAATCCCAAAATAAGTCCAGCATTTGATATAAAAGCCGACAGCGCATTTCTGATTTGTTTCTCTGGTGCCGCCATCTTTGTTTTGATGAACTTCCTGCTAAATGCCGCTGACTGAGACCTCAGCTGACCTCACCAAGAGAAAAAGCACCAGCACCATCTAGTGGACCGACAAAGCAACTGATTTTATTATTCTAGTGCCAAAAGTTGTATTAAAATGTGTATTTGCAGAAATTAATAATGTATACAATGAAAGATTGATATTTGGCTTCCATGTAACGATACAATATCACCACGCAAAATATCGCGATACTTTACTGTATTGATTTTTTTCCCCCCACCCCTTTGATTTATTAACAACTGGCCACCAAGCTAATAAATGATGCTGACCCTTTATCCTTTGCAGCAGGGGAACACTATGCATCAGTGCTGTACTTTAACAAAACATTTTCTATTGTGTATTTTTGGAGATTTTTCAGAGCAGCCACAACAGTAAGAACATGCCTTGCACCAGCTGCAGTGTGTGTCACTGTCATGTTTGTGTTCCACATCAGAAAAAAAACAACATCTCAATAAGCTACTGCTGTCGGTGTACTAGTAAGCGCCATCCTTCCTACTGTAGATACCAGCATAGTTTCTCTGATGCTCATCACTTCTGTAACCTCGTGCACAAACAGATCTTTTTTGGCTCTGGCTAAAATATGAGATGTGACAGTGTTGCCACTGTAAGGACCAGATGCTAAATAAAAATGTGGGGCTGCTTTTATGTCTGTCGTCAAAACACCAAAGCGGTGTAAAACGGAATCAAACCCCACCGTGTTTGGCCAGACGCTCACCACAGCAATTTAATGTCTTCCGGCTTTAGACGTCTTGAAGATCAGACATCACAAACTTTAATTTAGCTGAGATTGACATGCACCCAGTACACTCCCAGTATTGCTTACACCAAAAGAGGACAAAAACCAATTTGATTTCCAAATCTTCAGTTATGATGCCTGTTGAGGGGAGAAGTTCACCCTCCAAGGTTTACTCTCTATAATCACACAGATGGGGCCAGCCAGGGATTGTAAAGGTAAGCTAACCCAGTCCCAGCAATTTCCCACAGACTGCAGTCTGTTGGGTTTGTTTGCTGTCTCCTCAGGACTGTGGTTTTTCCACTGTGTTGACAGCCTACCATCTGCTGCAGAGCCAATCTAGATCTCATATACCTTCGCCAGTCTGTGTTTACTCCGCTGCCAGGACTTTAAGTTTGGGACTAAAGATAATCAGTTATGATAGTTTGACTGAAGCGTACCCACAAATGGTGACATATGTTAAAAGCTTTGATTGGAAGAAAACATGACAAAACTTATCTTAATAAAAATACTTTTTATTTAGCAATAAAAGAAGACGATGACATCTGACGACCATCACCTGAAATTCAGTCAAACAAGGTAGAGAGAAGTGTAAAGAGATGTTTGAGAGACTCCAAAATAGCACAGGTTTACAGAGTCTACACGAAACAAAGTCTTTCAGACAACATACTGTGAGACACAATAAGCTACGGAAACAAAACATGGTACTCAGTCCTTTTGAATTTAGTTGTTTCAAGTTCCAATTGTGCCACATTAACTACAAATAAACCGCCCCTGTTTTCTTTTGTGTTTATTTCCAAAGGATATGCCAGAATAAGGATACAAATGGTTCTGCTGGGCCACAATATCAAGCCAAGGCATCTTGAATAAATAAAGTGTAAACACAAACGTAAAAAGAAAACACCATTACAAGAATAATAAGGCTTGGTCTCTACATACTGAGAAATCAGTTTTCATTGTAATAGTCTCTTTTGGCCGATCACCAAATGCTCCAGTGTCTCACTCACCTGTTGAGCTCATCGTTGTTTTGGTCCTTTCTTAGTAGCTGTGTTGTCTTCTTTTGGTCGCGCAGATCTGGCAAATTGCTGTGAATTTATAGTTAAGGTCTGTAGGCAAGAAACATTTTTATTAAACAGTTGACTCTCACTTGATAAAGCATCTTTTTCAGGAGAGGACCTACAGCTTCTTTAAAATTAATCAAAAATCTAATCTATACAGTCAATAGATCTGCTCCTTCCTCTGGTCCCATTAGTAATCCCGACTACTATAATTCTATTTTGGGCATCGACAAACGTACAAAGCCAATTTCAGCTCTTGGCACAAGTTCACAGAAGGATAATCACAGGCTGATATTTTATATCCTGCTCATATACTATCATGTTGTACTCCCAGAGTTGTATGCAGCAGCTTTGAGCCACAGGGGCCCTCTTTCCTGTGACACTTGCCGCCTCATATGAATTTAATTTAAGAAAAGGTCGCAGCTGTTTGCTCATAAATGCCAGAAGACTACTGGCCAAAAATGGACCTTTTAAGAGCTTGGGTCTCCTTCTTTCCGGAGGTTGGCTCACTTACTCGGTGACAGCTACTGTCATTCACACAGATTGATACATTTTGCAGAGGTTTCACCGACGTGCCAGGTTAAAGAAAAGGGGGAGGGGATGGATGTGTGAAGGGCTGTCACGTAGTGCTGTCTCTTAATAAACCTGACACTTTAAACTACTAGCATTTCGTGCAGGTTTTTCTTCCAGCTCACTAATTTTAGTAGCAGGCTGTTTGAGGATTCTCTGGCAAGTGCCATACTGCAGTCTCTAGCTAGCACTGAAAAAATCATTATAGGGAATCTAAACTGGGACCGGCTGTCCTCTGCCTATGACTGCTCAAAAAGACATCTGTACCAAAATGAACCTTGCTCGACTTTATGATGCTCCAAATAGAATAAACCCCCCCAAAATAATCCAAGTCCATCTTATAACACATGTTCTACTTCCTACCTTTAAGCACACTTACTGTAACATGTTCTCAGGTTTCTTTTTTTTGCCTGTGCAGCACCAGCAAAAACAAAAACTAAGGACGCATTCACACTGGTGCTATTTGGTCTGCTTTAAACTAACCCTGGTCAGCTTCCACGGATAGTTTGGTTCATTTGGAGTGGTGTGAATGCTCAGTCAAACTCTGGTCCGCTTGAAAAGTGGGGGTCTTGGTGCAGTTCGCTCACAGTGGGAAATGCAATCGGACTATGCAGCGAAACAAAGAGAGGAAGTGACGTAGAGCGCAGTGCATTTTGGGTGGAAAAAAAACAACGCGAACCGGAGAAAATACGTTTTTAAGTTGTTTAGCAAGAGGATTGCGGCACGCGGATTTAATCAGTCCGGTGGATCAGTGTTGCATCAAGGTAAAAAAAAAAAACTGCGACAGCAATATATTAAGGTCTGTGACTGAAGGCGTGGATTTCCGTTTTCAGTCCTGGCCAATCGATGAGCCGGGTTTTCTTCTTCCTCATGCTTTTTTGTGAACTGTATGACGTTGTCCAGGCTGTTTGGTCCGTTTTAAAAAGTGCAGTGTGAAAGTGAACCGAACCAAATGAAGGTGTGACATTTTTCGGCATTCCCCGCCCAATCGAACTGAGTCCCCCCGACTATCCTGGTGTGAATGCGCCCTAAAACTCAAAATGACTGATGCTGGCTAGCTGCTGCTTGTCACCATCCATTTAAAGTTATAATCATTAATATTATTATGAAATCCAACCTCAGTTTTGATACGATGTAAGGCTGGCCTTTTTTTTGTTTGCAAAAGCCATTTCAAGTATTTTCATTCAGTAAATACTTCCCCGTATAGTAGTTTTTATTGGTGGTGGCGGAGTCTGCCATTCCCACACTGATTCTTCTGCTCTTATTGAACAAATATGATTATTATTGTAACATATACTGTCATATACTAATATTTACTTATAACATATATGCTACCAAAATACTATTATACTTATTATTGTATTATTACTTAAATCAATGTTATCGTAGCTATTGTCTCTGTCTCTCTTGTAGTTTCATTGTGTCATATGGATCACTGTAAATTTATTATGCTGATCTGTACACACGACATCTATTGTACGTCTGTCCATCCTGGAAGAGGGATTCCTCCTCAGTTTCTCTTCCTGAGGTTTCTAACATTTTTTCCCCTGTTAAAGGGTTTTTTAGGAGGGAGTTGTGTCCTGATCCGCCAAGGACAGAGGGATGTCGTATGCTGTAAAGCCCTCTGAGGCAAACCGTGATTTGTGATATTGGGCTTTATAAATAAAACTGAATTGAAAATTGAATTCCAACATGCATTCAGAAAGCAACCTACACAAAGGATTTGCAGAAAGCAATGCATGCATGTAAACAGGCGCAAATTTATCTAATGATATACCATCGTAGAGCCCATATTTGCTCACTGTGCATCCAACATGCTAGCCTAAAAATCTATAAACCACTATACTCCAGTTAGCAAATCAAACTTCAAGCTTTCAAACCACCTCTTAAATGGCTGAATGGTGACTAAATGACAACTGTCACCTCACCTGGAACACAGCTACAAGCGGGATAACATCTTCAGCTAAATTACACTGCAGACTCTGAAGTTCATTCTTTGAAGTCAAAGACTAATATGCTGTCGCCAAGCTAATTGGTTATGGGATGCACATTAAAACGCCATCAAAATCAATAGCCTTGTTCCATTAGACAGGTTCAAAGGTTGATGTGCAATTATCGGTGTTGAGCTGAGGAAAAACAGGTGGCGGTTCAGGGCTGCCAGAAATTAGTCCTCGTCCTCCTGAAGGCATGGAGGACCAAGGCCAACAACACATCTGTGAGGGGAGGTGTCCACCTCATAATCTTCACACACCACCTCTCAACTGCCCCTTTGTGTATGTTCAGTGACATTTGATCTGTGCAGTGGTATATACCAGGTCTAAACCTTTCTTTGCTTAATTGGGCACTTGAGGGATTCAGATATACTATAATACATTGTGGGCAAAGTGTTTATATCTCTTGATTGAATGTAAAATGGCCTGGTGATATGGAGCAGGAGGTGGATGTTACACAAAGAAATGAGGCCAGACTTGCTACATAAATCAACTGTCTATTTGTTTTGTGTTTGAGGGCACAACTACAACTTAAGTTTGCATATAAATATTCCTCTTATCAAACTGATTATTATGAGTATCTGAAAAAATAATGCACCAGTAAAAAGAAGAATTTATATACACCTATGTGTCCAACTCCTCCAATTAACCGAACCCTATCAAATAAGCCTGGATTTCTACTCTGTATAAAATCTTGTCCTCGTTTGATCTTGCGAGAGCAGGTAAAAGGATACAACGACGAGAGGTTTGTCATACAGAACGTAGCCATTGGTTTCCCGCAGGGCTTTCTCTGCACTCTGCTCACTGGGGAGTCCTACGAAGGCCTGCCCTTTCATCCGCCCCTCCTTCATTAACACAATGTCAAACCTGAGGAAAAAAAACACAGCAGGGACACATCATTATCACTCCAGGCTTGCGGCCTAGCCGAGTCAACCTTATACTGTAGCTTTTCAGTGTTACAAGAGGAAAATGTTCTTGGCTTCTGTAACCATATAAAACAGAGGTTGTCAATCATGTGTCACTTTAACCAAAGAGTCTGCAGGTTTCTATTCCGACCAAATGATTTTAGTGAGCAACAAGGGGCGTAACTGCACATCGTAGCATTTTAAAATGTTGTTTTTGTGTGAAATGATTTGCACCCACAGCCCTGCCCCCAGTGAAACACCTGAGCAACAGAAAATATCCTCTTTTTCCTCCATTTTTCCATTTAGCAAACAATAAAACTGCATTATAGCCAACATTTACTGGGCGAAGGGCAGCCTGGATGACCCAATCATTATTTTATGATTACAAAATCCCCATAGATACAGGTTAACGACAGCAACCTACGCTTAGGATGCTTTCACACCTGCCCTGTTTGGTTCAGTTCAATCGAAGTTGTTTGCCCCCTAAGTGTGGTTCATTTGGGCAGGTGTGGACACAGCAATCACACTCGGGTGCATATCAAAACAACCGGGCCGAGACCTTCTTGAAGAGGTGGTCTCAGTCTGGTTACAAACGAACTCTGGTGCAGTTCGTTTGCAGTGAGAACGTGTCCCAACTGCAGTCACATGACACACTGTTTGGGTTAAACATGAGCATGTTACAGTCCTGGAGGATTATTAATGTGTGCCTCCTCCTGTACTGCCTTAATATGCACATTCAGCACATCCAATGCATCAAAACATTGTTTTCTAGTTGGAGCCGCACCTCGTTTTCAAACTGTATGCTTTGACTCAAATGAACAATGACAGCAATATAGTCCACGATGAGCAGCGCTAAAATCAACCTGCGTAGTTGTCCCTCCATTGTGACATTAGAAAGTGTCACATTTATCTTGACAGTGTACTCTTCTTCAACGTTTTCTTTACTTCCTGGATTTTTCCCACATGGAAATTCTGACCAATCAAGAGCAGCTTTCTCACGCAAAGCATTTGATCTGGTCCGCTTGTAAATGCTGCCGTGAGAACGCGAACCAACTCTAGGCAATTATACAACTTTGGAACAAAATTAGTCCCTGATTCAGACCAAAGGAGACAACTCTAGGTCTGAAAGCTTTGACCACAATCTATCGATACATGAATTTTGCATGTCACTGTTCAGTAATGTCTGAGTTTGGTTGAAATGAAAAACAAAAACCTGCAGACTTGTGGGTCAAGCTAGGACATCTAAGATTCTGGAGGTTCTGATTTATTTGCCTACACCTTTAATCATAAGAAATTCACAAACTGACATAAACTGCAGTAACTTTCAAACAGTAAAAAAGGCACAATTTAGAGATGGGTTACCAAAGGACAAACTGTTTGTCTGGCAGAGCTGCATCTCCCTGTTTATCACCTACATCTGTGTTCAGAGTCTGGCCCTCCACTCAACATAAGCTCAGTTTGATGACTCAGGTGGAATATTCATTTGAAGTACTGCTGATGCACAAACATAAAATGTCCCTCATGATCTCTATGTCAGGTTAGATACTTATTAATAACACAACACACAGTCAGCATGAATTACTAAAAACTCTCAAAGGAAAGTGACAAATTGCTAGAGTCAAAAATAGCTCGTGGAGATGGGACGGAGTGAAGTGACACGCAAGTCATGACAATAAGAATCAAGTCAAGATCATGCGGATGGTGGTTCACATACATGTTTCTCTCAGCTTCTGACAAAGGGTTGACGAATCTCCCATAGATGTACTTCAGGTCCTGGAAGACAAATGATGAAAATAGTCAATATATGAATTTGAATGCATTGTTGATTCTATTGTTCACGCAGTAGTAACATTAACACCTCACTGCAAAATTCAACTCTGACATTTCAAACCACGTGATGACATGTCTTAAGCAATAAATAAAAACTCCAGAAAAAGCATCATATCAAGAAAAACCAAAGTGGGTCAAGTGCTATAAATGTACCTACTTTCTCTTCCACTTGCTTTGCAATATTCTTCACGTACAGTCTGCAGGTTGGCTCGCCTGGTTCATAATTTTTAAACACAGACATCCTTTTTATCTCTGTTTTAAAAGAAAGAAGAAGAAAAAAAAAACTGATGCAAGGTGCATTTCAAAAACAGGTACAAAGGATCATCACAGAGCACCCCATACATACATAAAGGTAAATTCAAAGTCATTGCAACTCAATACCATCCACTCAATGTTTTATTTAAGACAGAGACTGGAGAACTAGGCTAAGAGGTGCGCTGAGACATTAAAGCAATGATAACATGTTTGATCCCAACACCTTCCAGCCAGTTCATTTTAGACATGACTTGGACGAATCATTCCTCAGCTGGTGTGTACCATATCTGAATGGAAAACATGCCTGAACACGGCGTGTCAGTGGAGGTTAGAACAAAGAATTGCACTAAACAGTGCTCACGCTCACCAAGTACACAAACTATGAAATAAAAAATTTAATATCATATAAGCTGCGTGTGAGGAAAAACAAATTCTGATCACCTGAAATTGTAAATATGAAGAAATTTAAATTATTTCCTCATATCCACTTCCAGATTTGTTCTTAGATTTACATCACAGAAAACTACAACTGTCCTGAAATGTGGATTCAGGGGTTGAAGAGTTTCAGAGATTAAATTTAAGAACCAAAGCACTATTTAAAATGGATGTTTTCATAAAAATGCAGCTGCAAATGTAATTGCAATTACTCATTAATACTGCTCTCATTGTCTAAATATTAATATTAATAGATGCATAAATATTAATATCAACTGTGGAGGGTCTTTTAATGGTTGCATTTAAAGAGGTGAAATATATTCACTTTTCCAATGTCATTACACCAAAGCTGTACCAAGTTTCTTACATAAGTTAAACCCTTCACTTTAACATTATTAAACCTGCATTAATTGATTTATTTTGCTATCATTGGGAAATAGGACATAAACACACTATTAATATCACCCTTTAAGTTAGTAATGCAAGCATGTTATTGAAACGTTGCCTGTTTGGACATTTAGTAGGCATGAAATAACATTTATAGTCACGCTGAGAAGGGTTACAGTAGTGTGAGGTTTTCACAGTATGATCAATGTCTTAGAAAATATTGTGGTATTACAGAATTATTGTTACTATCAGTTACAATGACCCTTAAAAGGAAACTGCACGTCAAATTAAAAGCTCTGTGCTAGAAATTCACTGTACTTCGATATAAAGTCAGTCCAATATTCACTCTGCTTTTAGTCTTGCAATCTATCTATCTATCTATCTATCTATCTATCTATCTATCTATCTGTCCATTTATCTATTTCCATTATTTTTACCAGCTAGTCACTAACTTTGTACAAAACCCATCCTGCACCAAACCTCATACAGTCAGTTTATTTATTTTTTGGGGCTAAAACAGCTGCTGGAGTTTAGGAAGGCATTGACGCAAGAGGTGAGACTGATTCAAACGGTATAATTGGGGACAACACAAAAAAAATGTGCTGAAAGATGCTAAAATGCTCTGTAAGGCTGAAGGGAACTGCAGAGTGGGATGATTATTCCCTTTGGTTTGTCACTAGGAGCAATCCCTTACATAATACACAGTAATTTTATCCATTGTTAAAATGAAATATTGATTAAAGCAGCTTAACCTTGTGACTAAAATCGCAGCGCACTTTTATCCAATTTAAGTGCCACTATATTGACAATCCTTCACTTTAGGAACCAAGAGAGAAAAATCAAAGGAACTGACTGACAACCTCAATTAAATATTGACCAACAATCTCAGTCATGTTGGTTTGAACACAATTTCACCTGAGGTTGATATCTTTTAGCCCAGATATTGAATATTTACACACATAACAGATTCACATGACACTAAATCAATAGAAATGATCATATTAAGATAACAAGGCTTACACCTTGCTCTGTGATCCTCTCTGAATATGGCTTGAAGTAATGATCCACAATTGTTTTTGGTGACACAGCTGGTGACGAGTGGTCATTGCTTTGATGTTTTGCACTCAGCACAGGGCTCTGTCCAACTATAACAAGGCACTAAAGACAGCCAGCAGCTAATTACCAACAGCAGGATTTGCAATTCAAAAAGCCAAACAACTATTTTACAACTCTCCTCAGTCTTCGTCATCTTGGGGTGATTATAATCTAAGAAAGGTAATGCTGATGTTTAACTTTTTAGCACAAGCTCCTCTTTCTCTGCGGGATCTATCAGTTTCTGTAGTCATGTCTGATTCTCTGCAGTTGGCACTAGTGTTTTTTTCTTCAGCCATGATGGCTCTTCCTGCTCAAACTAACTGCCAAATTTCTCTAATATGCATTTCAAACAAACCACTGCATCCATTCTTTCTGCATCACTTCTACAGAGAACAGGATTGGAGATGAGGAAAGAAGAATGTTATTAAAAGGAGTTGTTTTTTGTTTTTAAAAAAGTTGATATGGTCACTGCTGCACAGTATCAATATCCTCCTGAGACCCAAACTTTTGTTTGGTATCCTTTTTTAATTTCTCCTAGCCATTTGGGATTGTTAGGATCCAAAAAGTGTAACAAACTAAACATTGTCAATAATAATTGAATTCACATGTCCACAAACGAGACGATAATAAAGTCCCAATGTCTTCAAACAAGTACTTCCTAAATAACAACGTCTTATCTTGTTACTGTTGCTAAAATTGGTCAAATTTGTTGCCATATCAAACTACAAACAATATTTATCATAAATAAACAACTTTCAAATATAAAATGTGATCAGGTTTTGGACCTTGTCCACTTTGTGTCGGGATCAGCTGCAGACTGACTTGGCAGAGATGGCTGCCATCTTGTCTTTACATGGATTAGTGTATTGTACTCTTACTACCACTAGATGGCACAAAAAGTGTCCACAAACGAGGACAACAGGTCTGAGTTAAGTAGAATGAAGTATAAGGTCCAGTAAACCCAAAATGTGATATCCTCGTACAAATATTTTGATTATTACTGTAACAGAATTAATTCCCTTCTGTTATTCAAACTCAAGTCTAAGATCTGTTGTTTTTTTCTTTACTTCCTTGTCTTTAATCACCAGTTTAAGGGCCCTGACACAAGCTAACAGTCTACTGTCGGAAAATGTCACACCGTGGCTGTTGCCCTAGTTTTGCGGTGTGTCCTGCATCTTTTGCACTAGTTGACCCTATTTTTTCAGCCGGTTCATGTTTCACCAGCGTCAAAAACAGTGGAGCCTGTCAGTGTATGAAAAGACTCAGATTGGCAGTTCAGCACAGCACACGAGAAGAGAAACAAAAGTGAGGAAAGTGAACAAACAGCTGAAGGACCTGAGATCGAAACAAATTTGTTATATTAGGTGAGATTTTTTTGCACAGTAAATATCCTTTGTTCTTCTAACATTGGGTGGTGTTGTTAACTTGCTAACTGGTTAAACAGCATCTTGAATCCATCCTGTCGCTCTTCCAGTTTTCCATTTTCAATGACTAATACAGACTACAGCTAGCTGCTGGTATGGAGATACATTCTCTCACACAGGCCCACAACATAAGTGCTAGTCAGCCATTTGCTGTAGTCTTTGCGATGTGTTCAAGTGCAAATGAGGCCAGTTCTGCTGGTTGCTTCATTAGCTAAGAGGAATTACATCACCTTCTTGATGCTAACATCCATATCTTTAGGGTGGGAGTAAATGGAAGCCCATAGGGAAGACCCACAGAGACAATGGGAAAAACATGCGAACTCCACATAAAAAATGGCCCCTGTTGTTTCGATCATTGACCTTCCATGCTGTGAAGGTACAGAGCTAACCACTGAGCCACTGTGCTGCTTAAAAAGGTCCCATTTACCATCTCTTGATAGTCGTCCTTTTTCCAGCTCCTTTCTGGAGATGACATCTTTGGGGACATCCTGCTCATCGTCGCTGTGTTCCTCCTGCTGTTGTGACGCCTGGGTGCTGGGGTAAAGCTTCCCAAAGCCCTCAGCCTCTGCCACATCCTGACTGCTGCTGGGGGCAAGCTCCCTCTCATCCACGTCTGAAAGGGCACATAGTTTGTTAAAGGAACTACATGTACCACATTTAAAAACAGTTTATCAAACTGTTACTACATTTCTTTTGGCAGCAGTTAAACAGTATTTCATATTATGTGCTGCTAAGTTGGATGTGTGTAAGTTGCTGGATTGCTTTATGATTAAAAAAAACGGGGAGAGGACACTCTCCCTCCAGCACAAATACAGATGGAAGTTTTCAAAGTGTCTAACAATAGCAGATGGTGAAGTAATCACTTCCACAGTGTTTATCCTCTTCAGTAAACCAAACAAGCTCAGGATGGGAGAGTGGAAGCAAATCCTCTTGGTCACAATTAGTTTAACATGTTGATGTTTAAAATTTCTAACCGTGGCATCATTATAAACTGATTGAGTTGAAAATAATTTCTTTGTCAGGGTTTAATACGATAAATGCTGTCCTTTGGCAGAAATGTTTGGGTGAAATTGGTTGCGCTGATAATTGAAAGAAGACGGTCTCAAGAGTGAGGCGTAAGCACATTCAGTCTATGTCAAATAAAGAACTGTAATCAAATCAAAATCCATTCCTGTTTTGCAAACATGAGTTTGAAAGGCAGTGGGAAGGATAACTCTTGACAGACTTTTGAGGAGCATGCATGCGCACACACACGTTGTAGATGGAATTACTAAGAGCAGTGAGCCTGTACAAATCCGAGGAGGGGGAGAAAAAAAAAGAAGCTTGTCATCCACATAAGGTGTATGTGTGTGTGCACTGGAGCAAGAAGTGCTGGGGAGCTTTTCTGATACACTCTCGGCAGAGAACTAGATCACTGCTTTCAAAATTATCCTCCTCCTTATCTGTCCCCCACCTCCCCTTTCCATTTAAATAGCTTGTTTATCGGATCACACACACACACACCCCTTCCCCAAAACAAGACTAATCCAAAAAGCCACCTGTCATAGTTTATCTTTCCCCTGCCTTTAGGAAATCTTTTGTGTTTGACTTTGAGATCTATTTTACTTCTCAGGGGCTTGCCAGGGAGTGAAGTTGTAGCTAGAGAGAAGGGAGATAAGGCAAACAGGGAACTGCACAGCTGACAAGTAACACAGACTGTGCCCCCAATGACATTTTCCTCATACAGATAATGGTAAAACCTTTTTGGTGCGAGTTTCTGCTGTGATATACTGCTGTGTAACACTTGGCTCTGACTTCACCCATGGTAAGGGCTTTAACTTATGTCAATAGTAGTATCAAACCCCCTCCTGCTTCAAAGTGATAATAAACATGATGTATAGTAATAATCAAATCCTTACGGTGCCTTTCTGCCTCAAAAGAGACGATACAGTGCACTTTTTATATGGATTCTCCAATGTATGTGCAGACTATAGTATTGGTCTGATTTACTTTTACTAGACAACTGTAAAAGCCTTTTTTGTGTTTCTTAATACAAGTTCCTTCCCAAGATGCTTGTAATCGGTAATAGATGAGGAAACAGTGGATGTTATTTGAAATTAAAGCTGAAACGATAAGGGAATTAAACCATTAGTCAGTCGACAGGAAATTAACCGGAACCTATATTGATAAGCAAATAAACAAGTAAAAATTTCAAACACAAATTCTAACAATGCTGATTCAGTTTGCAATTTGCATGTTTTTAAATTATTTTCTGACTCTGAATAGACCAAACGATTTATGAACTAATTCAGAAAATAATCCAGCAGTCATTTGAATGAAAATAATTGTTTGTTGAAGCTTTAGTTTTAATGTACCAGCATCGAATGAACTTGTAACAAGTACTACAGAGAACTCAGATCTCATTGATGGGGAAAGCGCAGACCTGATTTGACGTTACCAATGGTTTACCTCTAGGAAAGTGATATCACATAACCCAGAGGAAAACTTTATTTTAGTCACGATAAATAATGGCAGATAAAGCCAGAGTAGGCACTGGATTATGATGACTTGCATTTCTGTAAAGGTATTTTAGCACCTAATGTTATTTATTTATCATATTTTATTTAAATTGTTGTTATGTTTGGTGTATAATGTCTATCTGTGTATGTACTGTGCGTATGTATGTTGTCTGTATCTTGTATTTTTATGGCTGCAGCATAGGGGAAGAGCCCAAGACAAATTTCTCACTTTGTCGGAATTTAAAGTTAACCTTGAATCTTGAATAAGTGCTAAATTTATCAGTAAAGTAGGAAGACAATAATGTTTTTTTATGATTGATAAATGGCTTTTCTCAGCCGAACGCTAAATATCCACTGATTAAAGTAACATAAAGCTACAGTAGGTAATTTTTTTAGCAAACATGACAAGTTTTTTTTATAACTGTGACTATATCCTGACAGCAGTGCATGAGGCAGGTAATTCTGCCTCCTCTTAGTGCTCGTAAAGGCACTGGTAAGAACTATAAAACCAAACAATCAGAGCTGAGGAGTCTCTGATGCAGCTCTCAATCATGTCAATCACTGCCGTCAAACTGTCAAATCACCAGTGCTGATCAAATATGAATCAACATTGTGTTACTGGATTGCCCATTTCTCATCTCAGATGTTTTCAGAAACATATTTTAGTGCACTGTTTAGCTGTGAAATGAGAATGTTTGCTCCGACTGGTGGGCGGTGCTTCACTTTTGGCTCGACTGTTTTCATGCAGGTGGTTGGGTCACAAACTCTCATGTTACAGTTAAACAGTACACTAAAATATGTTTCTAAAAACATCAAGAAATGCAATAACATCATCTTGATTTATATTTGATCAGCGCTGCCTAGTTTGTCAGTTTGACTTTAGTTCACATGCAGTGATTGACATCTCTTGTCACTGACTAAATCTTCGAGGTGCAGAAGACCAATGTAATCCAGTGTTCTTTCAGACCATTGGATTACAATATGCTCACAGTTTATTATGGGATTTTATCCCACTGATGCCAAAATTAAACTGCCTACCACAGCATTAAATGTGAGAAGTTGCTGCTTTCACTGTTTAAAATCATTGTGAACTGAGTATTTTTGGGATTTGAACTGTTGGTCAGTCAAAGCAAGAACTTCAAAGACATCAACTCGGGCTCTGGGAAATTGGGATGGACACTTTTCTCTGTCAACAAAATGAATTAATGAAAAAAACAGACTACATAGTTGTGAAAATAATCTTAAATCACAGGACATGGGTATCTGAGGTCAAACTAGGGAAGCAGATCCTTTACCTTTGCCTTCATCATCAGGCTGACCCGGCTCACTTCCTTCCACTATGGCTGCCACCTCTGGAACCGAAATGTGGAATTCAATTTTCCTCTGGCCGGCAGGGTGGGGCTGCTCAAACACATCGGAGGGCTGCAGCACCGGAGCACTGCGTACAGAAGAGACAATCACAACTCCCCCTCAACAGCAGCCTCTAAAAAGTACCCACAATAAACCTGGCTCCTGAGCGGCTTAAGGGCTGGGATATTTTGTTCTGGTCAACCAGAGATATTTCCCAGTCCACAAACATGCAGCCTGGAGACACTGAGGGGTGTGTGTATTTATAGTTTAGAAACAGAGTTTGTGGTCCGTCATTAAGGGAGTGTGTGCGTGTGTGCTGCTGAAACAATAAGTCTCTGAGCCACAAAAGGCTGTCTTTATGAGGAAGACTTATTGTCTGGAGGTTTTTGTCCTCCTTTTTTAGCTGCCTATGAATACTGTCTATGCTTGAGGACTGTGACATGCATGAGTGCCTTTGGTGTACCTCTGAGAGTCTGGTTTGGGAGCATAGAGTAGATCCTTGATCTTGGGCTTCTTTCTCTTTGAAGCTGTTTTTGGTCTCAAGGGTCTCTTGCATGCTTGGTTGACCAGGCCCATCAGACGAACAATCCTGAAATAAAGCAAGCATAGGGAATAAGGGAAAAAATGTCTACCTTGGACAAAAAATTGCCCATCCATTGGAATTTAAAGACATTTCCCTTCAAGCTGCTTGTGCTTCTTGAAACATTATTACGTCTGAACGACACATTAACACACTAGATCGAGTGGCAGCGTAAATATAATGCAAAACAAAATGAAAGTCATTGGTCCTCATGAAAATGTTTATGCAGCGATGAGTCCTCTCTAACTGCTCTTCACCTCTCCTTGTCCTCTTCATCCCCACTTTCATACTCAGATTCTTCTCCACTGGACAGCTCCATCTCCTCCTGTGGTAAAGGTGGGTAGTCAGGAGGGAAGGGAGGAGGCATGGGCATGGGTGGTGCAGGAGGCAGCAGCTCAAACTGCAGGAGACAAAACAACATGGCTTAGCTTACAAACGCCCCTGGGTTCCACTGACAGATTTCACAAGTGTAGTCTTTGCAAAGGTACCTCGTAAAGATTCCCTGGTTTGCAGAGAGCAGAAGTGATAGAGTATTAAGGCATGGCTGGCCACGTGTTTATTATCACAGCACGGAGAATCGATATGAGGTTTAAATTAAATCACAGTGTTTTGAGACTTATGCAAAGTGTTCAAATATTAACCACACCAATAATAAATGACTGTGGCATGTAGTGTAGTTTACAGAACTGTAGCTGACAATAATGTATCCATTAATTTGATAATTATTTCCTAAAGGAATCATTTGGTTAATGAACTGCTGAAAAATACAAAAAAAAATGCCCATCACAATTTCCAAGAGCCCAGGGCTGATGTCTTTAAATTGCTTATTTTGTCAGAAAAGCAGCAGACAAGTTATTTTACTCTCATGCAAGACAAAGCAAAACAGTAAATCTTCCACTTTAAAAGCTGGACCAAGCACATGTTGTAGTGTTGATAAGAAATTTTACTTGACCCTCTGAGACCTGCAGGATCCAGACCATTTTCTGAAACTTGACCTCTCTATTGACCCATTTCGACCTCTAGAATAATCATAGTTGCATCGCACTTAACAACCACAAACTAGAGACCTTGGGCATTCAGAGAATGTATCACCATCCACTCACTGAAATGAGAAATGAAATGAAATGTCTCAAGTTTTTTATTCCAGATCACAGCATGGGTTTTACTGTAGTGTTCCTCAGGGTCTCTGTGTCTTAATGTGGTATTTCAGAGGACTTTTTGGACAATTTTTATCAATTTGAGTGGCAATTACTATTTAAATTTTGAGCAAAATCTGTGTAATCTGTGTAACAAACGGTATTAACACAAAAATTGCTGCAACAACTTATGAGACACAAGTGAGCCTGCAAAATGGCCATCATATACTTTCATCATAATGTTCTAAGCACCTATAAACACAGTGTTTACTACCAAGTAATGACTATAAAAAGTTGGCACATCGTACTGAAATGTACTTCAGACTTAAGCTTCAGGTTGGCACCTACTGTTGACCCTGCTATGACCTCCTAAAGATCCTCTGCCCCCCCCAAAAAATGACAGAAATTGATCTATAGTGAGTCTCTAAGGGTTAACTGGTATTTTCACCCTCCCTTCAAAAAGAGCAATATCTATATCCGCACAATTTCAGATTTAATCATATGCCAGAACACAAGCTTGTCGACTGCCTGCCTTCAGTACTCAGGGTATTCTGTGTACTTTCACACAGTCCTAATGCTCACACACAAAATCAAATTTCTATTTTTACACTTAATCTTAAGCAAAACATCTGCACTGATTTCAGTAAAGGAAAAGACGGTTAGTGGCACAGAAATGGAGTCACCAAAACCCCAGAGTGTTACTAAATCAATAAGCCACTGATTGTTGAGTCCTCTAATGCTGGGAGCTGGTTAACCTCAATAGCTGAGTTCCTTCCTTGTATACATCTTTTTCTTGAATACTGGCCTCTTTATAACACCAGTTTTCTTGTTTTACATCAGTCTTCTTAAATTCAAACCATTAAACAAGTCGGCTATAGCCTGTTTTTCTTTATCCAACATTGATGTTTACAAGCTTACCATAGGGGGTCTGGCAGTGACCGGGCCAAACGGACATGGTATATTCATCTTGTTCATCAGATGTAGGACCTGTATAATTGGAGATATGGGTATCAGAACAGTGATGGTTGTATCTAAAGATTGGTACCAAAAGCTGAGTGGGAGCTGGTAATATAAATATACTGCTTCTCTCAAACAGGCAGCCTGTAACTCGAGCTCCATATGTAAAACAGATTGCAAGGCTTTTGCATTTTCATTTAAAATACAAGGATCAAGGTGAGATTGAGGCTGAAGTGAGATACCAGCGGTGAGGCTGAGCATGAAGGCAGCCTCTCTGCGACACACTAGCACCACCAAGACGCCAACGCTGGAAGTAGCAGCAATGAAAATCAAGGCAGCACGGCTCCCAGGGAAATGTTAAACCCATAACTCATGCCTCCCACTTATGGTTTATTATTAATACTTGCTCCCCAAATTGAAATTTAAAAGGCAAATGTTTGCTGTTTGATCTTTAAGAGGTTGGATGCAGTTCAAAAACCTCTGGGATATTCATATTTCCATTTTACAATATGAATCTGAAGGCTAGAAATGCTGTTGCATTTGCATTTTTTGTACAAATTCCCACTTTCTAAAAAAGGAAATACAGGGACAATATGAAAAGATCCAAAAATACAAAGGCAATACACACAGATGACCAACATATGCATATCAAAGCTGTGCAGGTATTGGACAAAGAATAGAGTGATGTAGAAGAAGCAGTGTTTACTCACTTGAACATAAAACTTTGGCACACTCATGAGGGCATGTGTTATATTTGTCAGAATGCCATTAGAAGGTGGAGGGTATAAATATTTCAAAGAGGGATTCAATTGAAATTTCAACCTGTGGAGAAGGAGTAAGAGGGAAAAAAACAAAATTACTTTAAAGGAAACTGTGTAGCTGCGACTCGCTGCCTAAAACACAATATCCCCCTCACTTAACAACTCACAAAATATGTCAAAATAATGGAGACACATGAATATGTGGTCCAGCCGGTGAGCTTTAGCGAGGCAGCTTATTCTTTAGATGACAAGCACTCAGCCAACAAAATGTGAAACCCAGCCATTAAGGGACGTTGGGACCAGCAAGCCATGTCAGCACCAAAGCTTGTCCTCGTGTAATAATAACTTTTATAAGCCAAGACTCGGCATGGCACAAGAGAACAAATCTAAATCTACTGAGGCCTAATAAACAAAGACTTAAGGTGGGGTACAGTGTATGTTGTTTAATCTGCCACTTGGCTAGATGACAAAGAAATCTGTTAGCAGTACTGCTGGGACGGAGAAGAAGGAACTGGCCAATATATAGTTCATTTTTGGAATTAGCATGTTACTGAGGATCAGGGAGATAAACAATACACTTTTGAAATCAGTTTATTAAGGAACTGTATTAGAGGATGAGGCTGTTGCAGGCATGTCACAAATCATTGAGAGGGATTTACAATAATCTTGGACTTTTGCATGAGTTTGATGGTATATCTTGATTTGTCATTTGTTTTACATTATTAGACCCTGTCCAGTTATAAAACTAATTAACAAAGTCTCAATACATTTTTCCATAAACCTTATACATCAACATTATAAGTCTATTTTGTGACATAAAACTGTATAGACTAGGGTGAGGCAATGTCTACCAAAGTGGTATATGACACTGTCCACAGTAAAACATCATTACGGACGGTTGTATTGTTGTTGTAGTGGGGTGACTCAAGATGAGAGCCAATCTGCACCACCCAACCTGCAAAAAAATGCAATAATCAACTACTCAAACCCGACCAGACACCGCCAACTTTATACATTAGAGTAGCTTAACTGTCAGGGCTGAGGACTGAGACAAAGGACAGAGCAATGTGCCATGAGTGGTGTGTTTGAGAGACAGAGTGACAGAGAGGGAAGACAAGGTGGAAGGTGGATTACTATACTATTATACTAGTAGACTACTAGACTAGTATGTCACTATAGTTATTAATGATGGAACACTGCTTTATTAAGGCTATTTTTTGGGCCTTTTTTGAGTGCAGCTAAAGCATGACAAGGAAGGAAGAGAGAGAGAATGGGGATGACATGCAGCAAAGCGAAGCAGGTTGGAATCGAACCCAGGCCACTGCAAAGGACTCAGCCTACATGGGTGGGGGGGGGACAATCTACTCGCTGAGCTAGAAGCCGCCCTGCTTTGTTACTTTCTGTCACGCCCAAATTGGTATATTTATATACCAGTAAATATAAAAACACAAAAACAAACTAAAATGGCAGTCAACCCATGGGGCGTGAGTGAATACTGATCAATAACAGTGGCAAATCTTCACAATGGCAGCTACAAACTTCGCTAAAAAAGGAACCATTTTGCCAATATGGCTGCCTGCAGTTCATGTGGTAGATAAATCAGAACTGTTACTATTTAAGCATGCAATGATCACTATTAGCACCACTGCAAACCAGAGCCCAGGTGACTGACAGCCAGTGGCCCAACCCACATATAGACCATGATTGAGTTTTTTTTAATACCACCAATTCCCAAATAAGTTGGTAAAACTGATACTAGCATCTAGCATTAGCAGAACTGGCTACATTTTCCACTGTTGCTCGTTTACAACTGGAAATGCTGTGTGGCCTGCAGGGCAGTTGTATACATTAGCAGTGATCACAGTAATGAAGTAACAGTACTTCAGCGTAGTTTTGTGAAGTTTCTAGGGCTGCCCCCTAACAGTCGACCAGAAAGGTCATTAGTCGGCAAGATTTAATTGTTGCTTAGTCGCAGAAAAAAAAAGAAAGAAAAGAAAACAAACATGCCGACCTCACGTTTTCCTGGCGGTTAAAGACATGGCATGTGTACGGCCCCTAATTTCCAGGGCCGGTACCTGCGGTTATTCCACAGGCTAGTTAATAACATGTCGGGCAGGAAATCCAAAGTGTGGGATCATTTTGAGAAGGTGAAGGACCAACACAAGGTGATATGCAAACTCATCTTCATTGGTCCACTACAAACATGACGTATCATGTGAAACATGGAAGTAGCTACATGCCCATTAGCCCACAGCGTCATTAACAGGCGGCTCGCTCAGTGTGTGACGTGCACTTGTAGATAAAATATAGGCCTATATTAATGAAGGTTCATTAGTACGGTTTTGTATTTCTCTGTAATGTAGCACAGTGTTAACAATGTTACTGACACTATTCTTTCTCACACCTTCAACTCAAACCACCAAAATATATCATTTACTAATTGAATTAATATCATAAACATGTGGTGACTAGTCGACTAATGGCCCTACATGACAACTACTGGTCGGATAGTAAAATTCTTAATTGGGTGCAGCCCTTGAAGTTTCACTGTAGTGTTGCAAACATTAGTCACCAGCAAAGTGACACTGAGAAAAGCCCTCCCTAAAAATATTATGTTGTTTTAACAATCACTGTGTTGGATTCAAAGCATTCCAGACTGATTCAATTTCTTTAATCAGATTGATGAAGCAAAGTCTGCATAATTTTAGAACTGATACATTAATGTAATGAATACAAATAAAAACATTTTTTTAAAACAAGCATTTTTCATCAAGAACAATGTTACATTCAGACATCAAGCTTTGCTTCTTTGTTTTGTCCCTGAATGTATTCTTGCCTGAATAAAAATGTCTCTTGGCAGTATTTTAACTGTAGTACACCAGAATCCTCTACTGCTTTACATAAGAAGAATAAAAACAATATTTGCATAGACTTGTATGGAATTCAATCAGGATGTCTCATTAGAATTTCTACCAATTACGGGCTTTCGATAAACGATCAGTGTGGTATTGATCCATGCCACAAATGCATAATCAAGCAAGCAAACTGCATCATATCACGGGGTGGTGAACACTACTGGCTGGTCCAGATTTTATTTTAGCACAAGGCAGGATAGACTGTCAGTACTGGAGCGAGAGGTATCAAAGACCACCTGGTCCCACCAACTGGCAGGACAGACGGCCTGTCAGGCGCTCAATGGCGGCCTGACCATCTAATTGGACACAAGGCCGCTGACAGCTCCTGACTACTGCTCTCAGATTCTCATCCAGGTTTACTGTCAGCTAGCCTCCAGGCTGCCTCCTCCACACACATAAACTGACAACACCAGGTTTGGACAGCATGTGTCATTCATGCATATTTAATTGTATGTGGTATCATTTGGGTGGGTAATGACTTGGTAATTGGAGAGGGGAGCTGTTACCAAACTGCAGAATGTAATGATATTGTTTGTCTTAACCTAACAAGAGAGGGCCAGAGCAAATACTAGAATTCAACATTATCTCTTAAAGTAATACTTATACATAATTTACATCTGTGCATCAATCACTCACTCCATGTTTCCTTGAATTCCAGAAAAAAACCTTTGTCTTTCTTGCATGTCTCCGGTGAATGAAGACTTTAAAGATGGAAAAAATTCTTGATGAATTTAAGTCATAAGCGATCGTGTAACAACAGCAAAACTATATCGAAACATCAGTTTACAAACTCTCAGACAACTCCTGCAGCATAATCCAAGTCTCATGTATCCAGTCATATGCTCAGGGACAAGGAAGCCGCTGATCTTGCACTGTCTTGATTGGTGTGTTATTGTTGACTTTTTTAAATCCGAACTAACCCTTTAAAACACCAAAGTCGCACAGGTAACACAAACAAACTCCCAATCGAGGCAGCGGTCAAGCAGCAGCTCCTGCATTCAGCAAAGTAAAATTACTGTTTTGTCAATGGAGTCTGGTTTTGAAGAGACCATATATAAATTTCACTTTCTGTTTAGCTCCCTGTTTGAAAGGGCTGTCAGTTTGGGAAGCACCTGAGAATACGACTAGACTTGGATCATAACACACAAGTTGTGGGGGTTTGTAAACGAATGTTTTGAAATAGTCATCTGTTGTTAAACTCTGACCCTGTTTACTTAAATTCATCTAGAATTTTCTCAGTTTTGGATTCATCGTTTACCAGAGGCAGGCAAGAAAACCACACAAATTCTACGTAACACAAAGTATTCCTTCAAGTATAATGCACATTAACCCACCTGCTGTGTATAACAGAGGCATTCCAATGTCAGAATTTCCTTACAAATTTATCAGCCAAAGAACAAATCACAAAAACAGAATACCTTTTTCCATTCAGCAATTCAGAATCAGCACATCAACATTTGCTCATATCACACCAGCGCTATCAAAAACTGCTTATGGACATACATTCAACACTCACCCAAGGCTAGGTGCAATGCCTGTCTCAATGAGGGGAATATTTGGCTGCTTGGTCTCTTGCTTCTTCTCTGTTTTCATGTCATGTTTACCACTGTAGGAACAAAAATAAACAGGTTACAAAAGAATTTAACTGAAGCTTCCGCCCTTGATTGGTACTGGGTGATGAGAATGTGTTCACACTGAAACTGAAACAGTTTGTCTCTATTACTATGTATGGGTTTCATTTCACAGCATGTTTAAATTTCACTTTTTCCAACTGTGAGACAGGTCAGTCTGATTAAATTTCATTTACTGATAAAATATTTTTGTGGAAAACTGTTTCTGGTCTGTAGGGCATATTCAAGATGACCTTTAATTGACACAACCAACACCAATGTCTGGCTCTAACTCACAGGTTACAAGTCCATACATGAGGTGTAAAAGTAACTTTTCTGATACGACAGTATGTGTAGATAAAGTGTGTCTTAATTCATGTGTTTGCAGCAACTTACCTGTCTGAAACTGGTGGGTCCTTTAACACAGTCACATGATCTTGGCCTTTTGCAAACTCCACAACAAGTGTACGACCAAGAATCTCTAACTGATGGAGCCTGCTGAGAGCCTAAAATAGATGTAATGGGGATTAAACATCATACAAGACAAATTAGATAACATTAGATTAAGTCCACAGAACTTTTACTTGAGCACATGCAAGCAAGGCTTTCTAAAATGTCATATAATTACAAACACTACTGTAAATAACTTACTTTTGCAGCTGACTTCTCACTTTTAAAGGTTGCAAAGGCTGCATGTTTCTGTGCAAAAAGGAAAGGCTGTTAAGAATGGACAGCAACTAAAGTGAATTTCAAGAGGTAAAGGCTCACTAGGGTTGAGTGAGGCACAACCTACCAAGCGACCCGTGTTTGAAAAGACCCTGACCGACTCAGCTCCAAAATACTTTAAGAGGTCTTCTTTCTCATCCCGGCTAAGCTCAGCTGGTAAATGGCGAATAATCAGCGTTTTATTCGCGTTTGTTTGGACCTGGTCCTCATTCTTATCCATTTTCCTGTAGGACAGCAAGCAGAGAGATCTCACAGTTAAACCACAAAGGCCCATAGACTACAGTCAACTCACAAACATTCACGAAGTTGAATCTCCATACTCACCAGTGACTACTGGTATAATCTTAGGAGTGACCAGAACAACTGAAACCTATTTCAATGTGCTGCAAACGAGTATAACAATCCTGCACTAACTACTGACCTAAAACTCATTTTTTAATCTTTGGTGACACTGTCTCGTTTGAGTCACCACGTAAAATGTTAGACACAATTTTCAGCACAACTGTAATAAGAAGTGTGCAGTCATTCTTACAAGTTATTAGTTAGCTTGTTATAAAACGTGTGCCGTTTTTAAAATAAGTGCTGCCGAATTAAAGAACCGATCCCAAAGATGTTTAAAATATCCGAAGTCAAGCTCTATGAGACGTGTATAATTTTCAGTCAGGAAGGCAAACTTAAATTGTCCTTTTTTTAAATACGAGCCGCACAACAGCTACTCTGAGCTAGCACTAGCACCAACAACATTAGCATAGTGCTAAAAGAAGCTAACTTGTAGCAAATTCCCAAGTTGTCCTTACCTTTTAACTTTGCTGTTGCCAACTCCAAATTATCTTCTTACTCCGACACTTTAAATGCAGCGACAGGATAAACAAGTAATGTTCAAGCAAATAATTCAAAGCTCAAGTTATGTGTTTGTAGCATACCTGCCCGCTACAGTGAGTAAACATTCCCACTTCCGCCCGCCTCTTCTTCTACGGTGATTTCGGGTGGATGACAACTAACCACACTCACTACCGCCACACTTTGGACTGGAGTGAAACTCTACTTTAGATTAGATGATGATGATGATGATGATGATGATGATTATTATTATTATTATTAATAATAAACACTTACAACATTTTATTCCTAATATATTAAGTGCTTGTGTTAACATTGCAACATACTGCACATTTTAATTTCTATCTTTATTTTCTATTTTAATTTATTTTATTACTTTATATTTACATACTTCTAGTTCATACTCCTATTCTTCCCTGATTCTGATAATGTGCTTTTTTCATGGTAGAGATTTAGACGTGGCACAGTAGGAAAAGCACAGGTGTTAATAGCCTAATTAAATTAATGATGGCTGAATTCTCTCTACCTGCTTTGATTTCAGGGCCCTGGTATTATGCATGCTGACTCACTTGCACAAGGACACTGGAGCAGACCAGAGCCATTGTTAATATTTTTAGTACAATTCCTGCTATAACAAGTCAAAATGTCTGCTGTGAGAATCTATTAAACACTGAACGAAGTGTTCCATTTTTAACAAATTGATATGAAAAAAAATCTAATAGTTTTTCTATACATGCAAAAGATTTATTTCCCTTAAATGCTGTTCACAAATTTGATTAAATCTCCATTAGTGAGCACTTTACCATCACGATCCATCCACCTGACATGTGTCATATCAAGATGCTGATTAAACAGCATGACCAGGTGTGCATTGGGCTGGTCACAATAAACAGGCCACTTTACCAGTGTACACATTTATCACACAACACAGTGCCACAGATGTTGAAAGTTCTGAGGGAGCGTGGCGTTGGCATGCTGACTCCAGACCTGTCCACCAGAGCTGCTGCCTGTGAACTGAATGTTCATTTCACCACCATTGGCTGTCTCTAAAGAAATTTAAGAGAATTTGGCAGTTTGTCCAACCAGTCTAGTGAGCCAGCCCAGGAGCTCCACATCTGGCTTATTCACCTGGCAAGATCCTCTGAGGCCAATCGCTTAGATGCACTTCTCTGAGATGGTGTCTGACAGTTGGAGCAGAAATTCTTTGGTTTCACAAACCAATTGTTGCAGCAGCTGTCAGGTGCTGGTCTTATACAATCTTGTAGGTAAAGATGCTGGATATGGAGGTCGTGAGCTGATGTGGTTACATGGGGTCTGTGGGTGTGAGGCAGGCTGGATGTACTGCCAAATTCATGGACATGACATTGGACATTAACCTTACCCTAAACATAATACTTCATAGTTGGCTAAACGGTAACTTAGCATTTTCTTCAGGGCTACTGCTTCTGAACCAAGGAGCGAAGAAGCGAAGGGGCTGTAAGTTACAATGGGCGTAGTCATGTACGTTGCTGCTCCAGCTGCAGCTATACCTACTTGAAAAAAAATGAACAGGGCAGGATGTCAACTCAACATTCTCTGAGGACTGCCCCAGGGATGACGTTTTTATGTAGGCTGACGTAGAACCTAGTCTCACACTGGTTCCCTCGTCGTGGGATTAGTCTACTGGATTTTGGATTATTGCTGAAAATAAGCTCTGTGGCAGACAAGCATTTATGATACCTTTACATTTGGTTAAGCAAGACAATTTTCACAAGTGAACACCACTGTCATGATTATTAAAGCCTAATTCCAACTGCCAGAGGTATAGAGCTAACGTTAGGCAATGAGCAAGCTATACATTGGTTGCATGACCTAACGTCAGCACCATAACAAGACTGTAAGACTTGTTAGCAACCACTTTATGTAAAACATGTGGAAGCAAAGTTCACAGTTGGGGTATTTACTGATGTATTTTATGTCGTAGAACAAAAACTACCTTATGAAAAACATTGACTTTGAGATATGGGAACCATGAGTGGTAAAATGCTAACTAATTTTCAGATTTTAGGACGCATTCCACGGGCACTCTATAAAGATGACAGTGGTGCTGAATCTAAAAAAAATCTCTGCTCTCTAGTGGCCACATGAAGGAACAGCAACACGTAAAATTTATTAAGTTATGTCAACATAGAGAGGCGAGCTTAGAAACACCTCCAGCGAGTACTTTTGAAATACAGGGACCAAACTGAGGCAATCAGATAGAAACTTAAATTACCACTGAATAATTATCTTCATTGTTCTCCAGTGGTCAGAGAGTATAAATACATGTTATAGAGATATTAATGTTCATTGATATTATTTAGGAGTATCAATAAGGGTTTTTGTGTTAGTAATGTTAATGTAATTTATACTGACCTCTGTGCACTCACATAAAGCTCAGCACTATGTAATGAACTCCAATTAACAGCCCTTCACTTGACAAGTTAGTTGATGTATTTCACCAGCAGGTGTCAGCCTCACCATGTGAAATAGGAGCTGCAGCAGCAGTCCTGGATCTGAACTGTCCAGCTACTCTGTGCAGGTTTCCCTCTTCAACCACAATATATTATCATATTGTTTTCTGTTTTAAGACTGACTGAAGATGTCCCCTTTACCTGACCTTTCTTAAATATGAAAATAGTTAGACTGGTCATAATCATGAATAGAGATTAAAAGGGATCACAAAGTGGAACATGTACCACCCCTAAGCCCGAGGTCTCTGTTATCTATCAGAATCACTGAGATTGTGTCAGTTGAAGAAGGCCTGTCCTTCTCCTGTCCAGGCTTATGAAGGCCCTCAGCTTCCCATCCCCACCCCCGAGAAAATCTCCCCTACACTTCTCGAGATGCCTCCAAATTCCTGGCCAAATGAGACCTTTTCTTTGAGGAGCGATGCAAGGGCATTCCTCATCAGGGGGACACAATACCCCCTTTCACCGTGGCCTGGCTCTGAAATTTCACAGGTGATGGGAGGAACGGTAGACACTCGATCCTCCTTCCTCCCTCCGACGTAACGCATCAGACTGAGAGAGAGGGAAAGAGAGAGAGATGCTGCTGGGGAATGTGGTAACAGGAGAGAGAGAGGGGGTGGAAATAAGCTGAGTCTGACTCTGTTCCTATCATACTGGGCTGATAGCAATATTTTGGGTGTTTAAAGCTGTCGATAGCTGATATTTTGTACCAATAAAATCAAAAAATTTAAACACTTTCTTGACAAACATGATAGTCTGCAATGCCAGCGGAGGTCGACAGTGGCAGCTTACATATCAGTCTAATAAAAGAGTTGGAGGAAAGGGGTTGGACTGTGAGTACAGGAGAGGAGTAGAAGAGTGCAGAGTGACAAATGGAAGTCTGTTACTGCCTCTGTAGGCAAGCTGAGGTAATGATTCTGTCAGCAAGACATTTTGTTCATAGTCTTACTCCAGTCAGTGGGCTTTTACTGAAGCTCAGCAGCTTCTTGATATTTCATTTAAAAAAACTGACTCAAGTTTTTTTGGAGAAACATTAACACACAATGTAAAACAATATGCTTTAATCTGGGGGGCAATCTGTGAGAATGTGAGATCTGTTTCTTTTAATGACTATCTTTGGTACACTGCATGTCCAGAGCAACACATTTAAACAGTGTGCACAGATATACTATATCTACTTACAATGTTTACAACATTATTTGATCATCTGCGTGAACTTTTCCAACACTTAAATGCTTTAAAGTCGTTGCGAAAATGCAGTGCAGGAATAGAGAAAATCCAAATGTGAATTTTCCTCATGACAACAATGCACATTGGGTCTGGTGCGATTTATCTGCGTTGCTGTTAGGGTTGAGCCAAAGTATCCAGTACAGATAATGTACTTTTTCCAAGTACGGAATTATTTGTACTCTTGATAAGGGAAAATTTTCATTTGGGTAGCGGTGTTTATGCTTTTACTCTTGTGATAAAAAATGATTTGAGGCTCAATTCTGAGGCTGTTCTGTAAATACTTTTCTCAAAGGTAATAAATATTGCAACTTCTGATTAATCCATATAAATTTCAGGCTTAAAAAACAACTTCTGATTAGGCCAAACCCATTTTTGATTTAAACCCCACCTACTTGCGGCATAAACCCCGCCCATTCCAAGTAATACAGACATGGATAATTAAATTGGTTGAAGAGATACAGTCACAGATTCAAGGAATGGTGGACTTGCTCATCCCTCGCTGCTGTGTTCTATTTTTGTAAAAAAAAAAAAAAAAAAAGTTTTTTCCTAAACAATGCCTGTGTTCACTCAACACAACTGTTCCAGCTCAAGAATGTAAAGGCGGTTAAGTTAACTAAACAGTGCATTAACTAAAAAAACTAATAGGACCAAATCTGATGCTAACGCTAGCTGTTGTGGCTAGACCCACAGTGTGACCAACATATAACATTAGCAAGATGCTGGGTGATCTCAAGCCATATATTGTCCTTTATTTGGTTGCTGAGGTAGTCGTTGGGGTGTTTGTCATACAACATTGGGTGTTGAGAAACGTAACTGGTAGGATGTTTTTGCAGCAAGCTAGCAAATGTACATTCCTGCTGGCGGAAATTTGCTGAAATCGAGGTCCATTGAAATATTTCTCTCCCCACATGAATGTTCCACAGGGGTGTGCAAGCCATCATGAGAACCCACAAAATAATTTTTTATGCATTTTTGTTCCATTTTTTTAAAACTAAAATCCAAGCTTTGTGTGAAACAGCTTTAAATCTGATGTTATTCATTTTTGGCCACTCGGGGGCATTGCAGCAATTTACAATCGCAACATTGACATCATCGCCCAGTAAGTTTCATAAAGTGGCCTGTTCATGCACAGAGACAATCAGCTACATAAGCAATTATCTGAAGTCATGTTTCTGTTCACCAGGTTAAGATGAGCTCTGCTTTGGTCTCCACCAATTCCTTTTTTGCTGAAAATGAAGCTGATGACAGCAGCAAGAGTGAACCAAAACAGTAGATTAGAGCTGCACGCTGTAAAAACCAAAACAATAAATTAAAAGACGTTAAAATGCTCTTTAGAGCTGCGAGAATCTGGTGATAATTCTTTGTGGCTTTGTCCCTAAAAGTGACACAACCTTTATTACACATAATCTTTGACCCAGTGTTAATAAAATTTAATTAGAGCAGCTGCTCACATATGAAATATCCGAATTGTCAATAATGTGAAAATGTCAGTCTCGTTCAAAAAAGCCAAGGTAAACTCTGCTGCGCAGCTGTCTCCAATTGGTTGGTTGGGGAACTTGGGCTGGAGGTGGGACATGGAGAGATAATATGAGCCCTGCTTGTGTTACACCTTCCAGATGAAACAACTTCTTTACACAAACATTTCACCTCCCAGGCCAGTGAAGGGAGCTAGGTCAATAGACTGTGGAAAAAATCCCAACATTCTAATTTTGTTCTAAATTCATCTTGCTTTGGTATGCGCTGAAGAAACACCACTTTCATATGGATGGTAAGCTTCCAGACACAGTTTCCCACCTGGTTATTCAAAATGGTTAGTTTGGAAGTAAGGTCAACACTCAAAGTTTTACTCATGTCTCTACAGTGTGTCATCTCCTCCCTAAGTTTGTCTACAGAAATACTTTCCAGTTAGGTTCTAGCCTCTGATGACAAAAAATGGCAACTACACACATCTAGTTCTGTTTGTGAGTTTGAAGGATTTACTAATTAAAAAAAAAAAAAACAGTGTCAAAAAGTCCTTCCCAAGTTTGCAGAATTTGAACGGATATGGCAAGAACAAATGTATAAATACTAAATAAAGACACTTATTTGGAAACAAATTAATACAAGCTAAATAAAACTAGATGTGTGAGGAAAATGTGTCTTCTAGAGGTTTAGAGGATCTCCTCACGTGTTGCTCCTTCAACAGGGTCCTACAGTCCTCATCAAGTCCATATGGCCTGTGTATTCCCTGACTGGGCACAGAGGGAAGGCTAATACACCCTAGACAGTAAACTCAGGTCATGTCCAGCCTCTGAGACTTTAAATGGACTCTTTCATGGTTGGGGCAATGAATGGGGCAGCAGGGGCCTCTGTGGTGGGGTAGTGTGTATTTCCAGCAGCCTGTATGGAAACTGCATTGAAAGCTCAGATCCTGAGCATATCATGACTCCATTGTGCCTCTGGAAATATGTCACGTTCAGGACTTGGTTTATTTCACAAGAAAACAGGTCTGGGCCTACTGGAATATTTTAGTTTTAGCATCTGAAGAAAAGCGTGTTTTGTTAACATCTGCCTCTGAAACTCAGCCAAAAAAAGCCCCTCACGTAACTCCCATGTAAAACTGTTGTGTTAACACTTTGGTCTTTATACTGCTCAAGAGACGATATATAACAGTGAGCTGTAGAGGTGCTGGTGGGAAGATTCTGCTATCTTTGGACGGAGCCAGGCCATTGTTTCCAGTCTTGATGCTAAGCTAAGCTAACCAGCTGCTGCCTTCTTCACATTGAGTGGGCAGATGTGAGGAAGGTATCGATCCTCTCATCTGATGCTTGGCAAGAATAGAAATTAGCACATTTCCCAAAATGCCCCAGATTCCTCTTCCTGTCAGTCTGTTTAACACTGCGCATGTGTGTGTGTGTTTGACAAAGCCCATTTCTCAGATTGGTGCGGAATGCCAGAGCGTAGTGACTGGTTTCCAGTTCTCATTTACCTTCCCTTAGAGTCAGTGATCCTTCAGTCCAGGCATTCATGATTACAGAAGCATACAATCCAAGCTGATTGTTTGACTGGGCCGTTTATATGTGTGCTCAAAGTACGCTACTGTTAACAGGGAATTTGAGACCCTCCTGCAAAATGAGCAAGACTGATTACTGTCACTTACTACTTTGACTTACTTTTATAATTGTGTTTAATGCTCACAATGTCTAATAAACTACCTTCCAGACCCAGCACAAAGCCACACCTACAGTTACTTGTCATATCAGTGGACATTTGACAGTTGCATAACAAGTCTTCAAGTAGTCTCACATAGCCAGACCTATCTCCACAACGCTGTGCCAGTGCCAGAGCAAGGTTTGGAATCACCTCATCATTATTATCACAGTCATCTTGGGTGACACTAAGCCCGGGATGCAACAATGGTGCCCTTGCGAAATAGTGTTGGAGGTGAACCTGTTTTGGTGGAACATTTGCAACTGGGGAGGCGAGCATATTTTGATAATCGGTGCCCTAGAGGTGAAGCCTGACCGTGCTTAAGCTCTGGAGGAACTCACAGATGATTTGCTAGCCGTATGTGACTCTATCAGAACATCATTATGACAATATCACAGAAGCTTGTGTGAAGTGGAACAGATCAGTAGTAAAGTCACTGCCATTGGTGCATGTTGTGCCAGTTAAAAGATGGCAAATAAACTCCAACTGGCAGTGTCAGAAAACAGATAAACGTCAGTCATGAGATTCTGTGAGACCGAGTCTGGGCTTTTGCGAGTGCAGTCACAAGTTGTTTTATTTGTTGTAGATCTTTACAACAATTCATTGAAAGAACAAAGCAGGCACGCTTTATTGTATGATCCAGAT
Source organism: Cephalopholis sonnerati (assembly GCA_019142605.1). Lineage (NCBI taxonomy): Eukaryota > Metazoa > Chordata > Actinopteri > Perciformes > Serranidae > Cephalopholis > Cephalopholis sonnerati. The sequence goes on from JAGQAX010000021.1 coordinate 28,965,450, forward strand.
CTGTGTCAAAGCTTGTCATTTTCAGCGAGTCAGTTGTTAGCTTGAAGGATGTTGTTGTTTCCCGTAGGGAAGGGGATTTAGATAACAGTAACATGCAGATCAGCACCCTAATTGCAGGCTTATAGCTCCAGTCTACATCCAGCGAGTTAGACTAGTCTTCAAGTTACCATCTTGTCTGGAACCAGCATGGAGGGCCGTTATAGCATTAGGTGTGTGGATAGAAAATTCTACAGGCCATGCTAGCAGCTCTGTAAGGCAGGACTAAGGCACAGCTGTGCTTGGAGCTAAATGCTAACATGCTGATGTTTAGCAGGTAATATTTATCAGGTGTGTTTATTGTGTTAGCATGCTAATATTGCCCATTACCACAAAAAAAAGTACAGCTGAGGTCGATGGGAAAGTAATTATTTTGCAAGTATTTGGTCAAAAGCCAAAGTATTGGACAAATGCAAATTTTGATCTCATGGTGGTGCTGGATGAAAGGTCATGGCATCACCAAAGTCATTAGAATTTATCCATTAGGTACCTTCACAGCAATCTGTTCAAGAGTCGTCAAGATATTTCATTCTGAACCATAAATGTCAACCTCATGGTGGTGCCTAGAGGAAATCAAAGGATCACAAGAGTTACAAGGACTCACAATCCATGTAACGGTTGCTGATATATTTTAATCTGGAACAAAGAGATGGACAGACAGAACAACATTGCCATCCCTAGAACGTCCACCCCTTCTAACCCTGAATACCTATTCATAGTATATTGTCAACATGGTGTGTAAATTCTCTTAACAGAAAGATACCGAATGCGAATACCGTTTAAAGCAACTAATATGTAACAGCAAAACACTGGTATTGCCATTGTCTGCTTCTACTAAATCAAGTGGCCCAACTCTGATTACAACAAGACAACCTTGTCCTCAAAGTCAAGGTAAAAATGTCCAGCATGCAAACTGAATTACAACTGTCAACTGTCACAAGCTGACTTATATTTCAACCAGCCACAACAGACACGACATGCTGTTTACATAGGACGATTAAAGGCTTGTATAAATGTATTGCATTAGTGTCAGATTGGATGACACAACCATCCTGCCGACAGATGTACGGTGTGAAACCATCTGAGTATTGAAAACTCATGTGGGCCACAGATGTGTCATGTTAGCTGATAATTTCAATGTCATTGTAATTATGCAATACGTGTTATTGTGTGGTTCTGTTTCTGAGGAAAAGATAAGTTCACTGGGCATGACTTTCATGTCCTCTTTTACATTTGGATGGTCACTCTTAGTTAAATGAAATAACTCCTTGGCAGTGTTGGGGAGTAACTGGTTACAGTTATTAAATTACAAAATAAATATAATTGTAATCAGTTACAGTTACTGAGAAAACGTGTAAATAAATTACAGTTACTAATCAAAATGTTGGTGATTACAAAGGGTTACATCTGACTATATTCCTTCTATAAAGTTCATATGCAGAGTATAACATTCATTCTGATGCTTGGCATCTTTTCTCTGTGAAAGAATGTCTTCCTTTGACAAAAAAGTAATCAAAAAGTAATCAAATGTAAGAAGTTATATTACTTCGATGAGGTGTTTGAGTAGTTGCATTACTTAGGGGCGGCTGTGGCTCAGAGGTAGAGTGGATCGTCTACTAATAGGAAGATCGGCAGCTCGATCCCCAGCTCCTCCAGCCATGCTGAAGCATCCTTGGTCAAGATACTGAACCCTAAATTGCTCCCAACGGCTGTTCCATCGGTGTGTGAGTGCAAGTGAATGGTTACTGAGTAGCAGGTGGCACCTTGTATGGTAGCCTTGGCCACCAGCGTGTGACTGTGTGTGAATGGGTGAATGTGACGAAGTGTTAAAGCTCTTAAAATGTTCGGAAGACTAGAAAAGCACTACACAAGTGCAGTCCATTACTTGTTATTTTTTAAAGAGGGTAACTTGTAATTTGTATCTATTACATTTTAGAAGTAACCTTCCCAACTCTGCTCCTTGGAAGGAACAAAGATAATTTCTGTTTTGCCCTTAAAGCTAAACAATGCTTAGAAAATGGAGGTGTGGTGTGGATACCTAAAGCTGCATATTCTAGATAGCACAGAGGTTGATAATCATGGCACATAGTGTGTCTCAGGCTGAGCCCAGGCAAAGACAGAAATAACATGAATTTTGGGTAGTCTCTGTTTAATCAGCTCTTCCCCGCAAGCATTTGATGGATGGTGATGAAGAAGAAATGGCCAAGTTCAGTCCGTTAGGTCTACATGATATGTGGGTTCAGCGTCAATCCAAACATGCACAAAATATACACAACAACATGATGTAGTAGACTTATATTAAAACAGCTTTTGGAATTATGTTGACCTGACATCAGACATCCTAAAATTATGCAAATGGCAGCTACACTCACAGCAGACAAGCTTCATTCTGCACTCAAATCTATCCTGTTTCCAGTCACCGTCTGAAACTGAGTGCAAAAATTGGAACCCTCTGTAATTCTACAGGTGAAACTGAACACCAAATTCCTCCATTTTAGGATCCATGTAAACAGACTTCAAACAAAGATAATTTACATCTGTCCAGTGCACACTTCTGCCCTTAACTGCTGTGCATGATTAATGATGAGGACCCTCCGTTAATACAACTTGCTCTCACATGTTCACATATCTGCTGTCTTGCTGCCACGTCGGAGAAGGCTTGGTGGAAAAAGGTAAGAAGTGTGAGGCGATCAAACGCGGTGTCACCCACTCTAGAAGGAGACTGCATAGGGTGAGGGGAGGTCAGGAATCCAGGGTTAAGGCAGAATGTGAGGAATGTTGCCTGCAGACCCTGAACACTGAAAACCAGTGACCACAGAGAGATACCATCTGAGGATTTGCAGAGTAATGGCTCAGGGTCAAAGTTACAGGATGAGCAATATTAGCGAGAGCCTGGGTCCAAAAGTAAACTCACACCAAATGCATGAAGACGTTTGAAGGAGTGCCACTCAGAGATCATTGCAGTGAAGAGGCTCTGCAGTTTATCCATTTCATTTCATTTTCATTTTCATTTGCAATCCCACACATGAAATAAAAACAAACTGTTGAATGAGAAAGATGATTTCCATTAGCAAAGACAGCACAAACTACCACTCAACAAATTATTATCCCACATTTTGAATGCCACATGTAATGTAAGTCACATGTGCTCTAAACAGCTTGCTTTGACACCATTAACCAGACATGTTCTCAGTGTCATTTGAGGTTGTAGGGGACCACCGCTGGGTCATTGTCACTGTGATTTACTCACTTGTAGAGTTTGGGAAATTACTTATTTCATAACCAAGTAAATGAGAAGAGAAATAAGTCTATCACATATATATTTACAGCCTGCTCTGTGAGGCCTGTAGCCAAGTCTACTTTTTTCTGAGCTAAATGCTAATGTCAGCATGCTAAAATGCTTACAGTGCCGATGTTGAGCTGATATAACATCAATGTTTACTATGTCCAGCATCAAAGACTAACGTGTTAGCGTGCTGTTTTCCACAAAAAACTCTGAAAGTCTACTGTGCACTACCTGCTCAGCACCAAACAGCAGAATGCACAGTTAGCAACTAACTGGTGAACATAGTGGAGAATTTAGCTGTTAGAGGGCCACATTTTTCTTTCAGGGGTTGGTAGAGACCAAAGACAGAGCTAAAAGAGAATGAATAATAGGCTGATGTTGCTCTGTAACTGCTGGATGTGCAAATCATGGATGTATAAAGAGACCTGGATACAGTGTTGACATTCATTCCTATGAAAGTTGTTCAGTGGCGCGTAGAACAAAAAAAAGCTCTGTTTTTGTGGTATGAAATTACCTGGACCCTCCACATTGTGGGGCCCATAGAGCAAGCGCAGCAGAGACTCATGGTAGCCTAGCACAGCTGAGTGTGGCCAAGCAGCTGACTTAAATCGCAATAAAATGATTTAATCGTGCAGATGTTATCGGACCAAATAGATCAAATCTCGACAGTGATTTTGCAGGGACTGTGGCGCTCAAAAAATGATCCACTGATTTACAAAGGCTTCTTACCCCGTGCAAGTCTATGGGAAAAAGTCTTTTTGGGCCCCATGGCATCAAGCGATAGACCCTGTCATTGTTATTCCACTTTCGGCCACAATTAAATTTGCTTCAAAGCAAGGAGCTGTTTCAGGTGGCTTGGTGTAAATAAGCAACTTTTCGCTAACAAGTTCATCATTTTAAGTGCTGCCCCCAAGTGGCCAAAACTATCACTTATTGCATGTTCAAGTATCATTAGCATCATAGACTTTTATTTGGGATGACGTAATTAATTTTTAAATCGATTTGCATAGCTCAAGGCAAGTTTTACTAATAAAAAACCTCCATTGATGAAAAATTTGTAACAGAAAGAGTCATAATTGACCTTGTCTGCAGTTTGAGGAGTCCTGACAGTTTTACAGATATCTCTCTTGTAAGGGTGACCTATGAGGAAAATGCTTTTTGGGCTGCAGGGGATTTTTTTGCTGCAATACCATGAGTAGCCAGCTGGAAAAAATAAGAACAAGACTGAACAGCGTTGCTGGGGGCTGGATTGCTATTCATTGGCAAGATAAAACCACAAATGTCAACCTCAGAGTGCCACTAAAGAAAAGTCAAGGGATCAAAGTCAGCAGGATTCATCAACTGGGAACCATGAATGTCAGAACCAATTTTTGTGCCAATCAATCACGTATAAGTTGAAATATTTCACAGATTAAATAAAGACTTTGACCCACTGATGGTGCTGGATAAAAAGACAGAGGATTACCAGAGTCATTAGGATTTATGCCCTGGAGACGATACATGTCTGTTGCAAATTTCATGTCTATCTATCCATCTGTTGTTGTAATATTCCTGTCTGGATGAAAGTGGTGGACAGACTGGCAGACTAACATTGCCTTTCATTGTGCTAGCGAGGCTTAAAATGTCATTTTATAACCATTCCCTGGAAAGCACTAGGTAGCCTATACAACACATGATTGCATGTTTCGTGGATCTACAGTTAGCTGGTATCCAGCGTATTTTTGCCTCCTGTCAGTGAAAATAGAGAGCAATACCCATCCTTCATCATTTAACTTTTAAATTTAGCAAGTCAGATGTCTACTTTCTTCACAGAAACCAAAATATATATGCTGGGACACAGCTGTTCTATTTCAGCTCAAAGATCCCATAATCACAATTTTTCTAAAGAGTCTCGTACCCTGTGTTCTACTTTGCCATCCTGTTTGATGTTTCGTCTCTCCACGTCACCCCAATCCACCGGTTCAGCTAGACTGCTCTCTCCAAACAGTTAATTATCTCCCTAATGCACAGGCGCTTCCCTGTGCTCGACTGGACCACATGGCGAATGGAGGCACACAGCTGGAACGCAGCAGGAGTCTTCCACTACTTCTTTAGGAGAAATTATGTTTTCTAGGGAACATCGTAGATCCTTTGAAGTTGCTTTCACCAAGAGAAGGCTTGACAGCAGTCGCTGTATGCATCTAACAGTCCTGGTAATTGGTGATGAAGCTGCAGCTGTTGGGCCCTGGGTGAGAATTTTCCATGTAAGACAACAATTAGGTATAATCTAATTTTATTTGCAGTGCATTCTGACAAAACCACAAAATACCTCCCCTCACTTTAAAGCTGTCAACACCTAAAAACAGCCAAAATTATAGCTTTGCACAACAGTTCACATCCCTTCAAATCATTTCTGCAATTGGATCTCTTGGGGACACCGACTGCCTTCATGTTATTCTTCTATCAAACAAGAAAGGTCTCTGTAATAAAACAAAGTTAAAGAAAACTCCACATCGTTCTGACATCATCTGAGCAGACCACATAATATACCCACTGAGAGTGCATTGGCATTGGCAACAAAAGACTGCACATACGGAGACCATTCACAACTCTAAGTGATTCCAGCCACAGCCCTGCACAGAACCTCTGCTAGTATACATTGTGTGTAGATTTCACTGTCAGTGGTGCTCCGATGATCATCGCTCCTTCTAATGCGATCATTCCTCGCTTTAGGCTTTTAGCCACAATGTTAAGTCTCAAATAGTCTCAAACCTTAGCTCTTCTCATGTGCCTTTACACTGCAGCCACCTGCGGCCTGTAATGACATCCACACTCCACGAAGTGTTAAAGTAATATGGAGAGATCCGCTGTGCACCCGGGTAAAAGTCAAAGGGCCATTTAAGCACAGTCCTATCATTTTAATGTAGGGAGGATGTAAGAATCTGACATTAAGATTCCCACTACTTGCCATGTCTCGACTGCTAGTCTCCACCACCTCTCACGGCTGGCTGCAATTCCTTAATTATAGAAGGCCTGTCTCCCGGGGGTGGCATGATGTCTTAAAAGCCAGAGTGGAGAAACCATCCAGCCACTAATATGTGTTATTAATTCAATAACATTTGCGAGCTTGTTAGTCACTGATGATACTGTAAGGTGGCTAGTGGCGTAACTAATTATTGTACTTAACTCAGGTACGAAAAGTAGAAAAATACTGTACTTTTTGTACATCACTGAAAAACTCAACAGCAATATTTCATTCTGGAAATCATGACCTGGTTGCTAAACATAACCCACAGACCTCGTTGTGAGTAGTTTCATGTCGGAACTATATTCTTTCTACTAAACTACATCCATCAACCGGATCACTTTGCAAAAGGAAACATACATCTACTCATTAACGAGGCGCTAGTGCTTGTGACAGCACGAGATGCAAATATTAATGGCATCCTCCTCAAAACTAGATACCAGACCCCATGATGGCACCTCAGTGCTCACCTGCGGTATGCAGCCCACTGAATATAAGCAGTAATGTTTCTCTTGTTGACCCTACCAGTAAGTTCCTGCTCAGCTTACAGACTTTATATTGTGATAATATGATGGATTTTTGAATTACTTTCCTCAGCTTGAAGAAAGCTTTACAAATGTGAAACCTTCATGGATCAAGAATGTATAATAGAAAGACTCATAATTGACCTTGTTTGCAGTTTGAAGTCCTTTCAAATTGTTGCAATGAATAAAACAATAACACACATCAGTATCAGTGTGCAAGGTTTCTGTGTGCAATGAATTTTTTTGGAAGACAGATTAAAGAAATGCATCTGAAAAAATGGGCTCAGTGTGCAAAGGCCTTTACTCTGCCTCTGACTGGCTGACCCTGACAGTCTTACCCTGACCTTCACCAGTCCCTTTCCTCTTGCCTACCCCTAACCAATCCAACCATCGAAGGCAATGAGTTCTAGCCAATCGTAGGAAGAGTAGAGTGGGTCATTTCTTCACCACTCTTGAGTTTTACAGATGTATTTTTGGGCACTTTGAGCACCACATGCTGAGTGCCATCTAGTTCCATTATATTCAGTAGAAGGTAGACATCTCTACGACCGATATCTCCAACACTCAGCAACTCACATCTAA